>CM023481.1:271727119-272327119 GCA_013339685.2 Hyalomma asiaticum
ACCCCAGGGGGTCGAAATTTCCGGAGCCCTCCACTACGGCGTCTCTCATAATCAGAGCTGGTTTTAGGACGTTAAACCCCACAAAACAACAACAAGCAGGCACAAAAGTAAGAAACAGAATATATATGTCAAATAGCGAAGGCGCGCCTTTTGCAGCTAAGCTGTGTATGGCTACAGGCTTCGATTCATGAACTTTTGCCGTCCGTAAGCAGAAACTGGGCCAATCCTCGAGGTGCGAAAACCTGAGTAAGGAGCAGAACGCTTCGAGCGTTGCGCCCCGAATGAACTATACAAGAATTGCTTTACTGAGCTTGCGCTAGAAAAGTTTGTTCTCAAGTGCCACACCAATCCATGTGACTCAACCAGTCAACAACGGCATCCTAAATTTGGCCATGAATTTAAGGTTGTAACCCAAGTGATCAGTGCACTTCTCAGTAATCGCAACGTTCACTACTGTTACTGAATTGGCACACCGGGGGCCCTGGTTTTATTCCTAACAAGACAAGTTTTCTTTTCCTTTGGCTTGTTTGTAGGGAACGTCCCTGGGAAATGGGGCACCAAGCGGAGCAAAGCTTTTTCACGTTATGAAGTCATGTGATGACGTATAAAGCTTACATTGTGGCGTTGTGATGATGTCACCATGACATCATGCGTTGACGTACCCACTTCGCGCATGACTTTGGGCTCACACCAGACACACGACGGCTGGTGCCAGACTTTTCGACTAATGAGCCAAGTAATAATTTCGCTTCAATGGTTCAAGTGAACACATGTGCCGTTGACTAACCATGTATGACGTACAAAAGCTTCGCTGGTCATCCACCTTTACAGAGTGGAATGGCTCATTTTTTTTCCCTCTTTATTAGTGAACATCAGTCATTCGTAAATTACCAGTAAAAGGTGACAGTGTTGCAGTTTTAGTTGCCTAAACCAATAAAGTAACTTTGTTGCAGTTCAGAACTTCCAAAATTAAATTGTTACACCTAGACATTATGAAAAAGTAACGGCGTTACTTTTACGCTACTCTATAAAACTAAGTGACAAATCGCTAACCTAATGAGAGAGCTTCTTTAATAGGAACGCACGAAGGCATGCGAGTGGTCAGAATTGCACGTTGTAGAACTCTACGCGAAGCGAACCTAAAAGCGGGCACTCTCAAGCCCAACATCAGCGATTGTTGTGTATCCCTTATTTGCTTCCACCTTTTTTTTTTTTTTTGTTCACGTACCCTTGGTGACGAGGAATTTATTTTGACTCATCGCCACTTAGAATGAGTTGTTTCTCAAAGCAAGAGTTTCCCTCTCTTAATGGAGAATACGTCACGTCCTTTACTTAACACACGCTCAGCCGGCGCGGCGCGCTGGACGGAATCCCCGTGTTCCGTTGTATAAAGATGCTTATCATGTGGAAATTCGCCAGCCCACTGAGATCAGTACCGGGATATTTGACCCATTGTTGCACCTCTGTCGATGGATAGGCCTGAGGCAAGTGAAAAAAATAAGTGTCTTCATCGCTTCCGTCCGCAGTTGCTGGATTTTCATTGCAAAATGCCTCCAGCGCATGGCACTTCTCCAAGATGGTTCAAGGTCGCAGCTCTCCGCTCTTCCATCATCCAGGAGAGTCTGAACGAAGAAGAAAGTCCGAAAAACTGGAATGCGCGAACTGTACGTCAGCCTTTGACGAGTGTTGCTGTTGAATACCTTTTATATAAAAAGGAAGCCAGCGCACATATGGAGATGATCGTGGCAGGAAAAGGCGCATGCCTGTTTCGATGGTTCGTCGTCACAAACGCTCACGAATAAAACAAGATCTTCCCCGATCGTACCCATTTACATTGGGCTTGTGCAGTACTGTTCGTTTGCGAACTTGGTCATGGCCTATTAGATAAGCATTGATAGGCTTCGTCGTGAATACCTGTAGCATTTTGCTGTAAAAGCGACAATAAGAATAAAGTGCTTTAGATGCATTATTGAATGCCACGCTTGCGTATCATCTGGCTAACAGACAACACACCATTTGGAAGAAATGATGCGGATTAGGTCAACGACATTCCTCGCCATGTGTTTCGAGCACAGATTGGGTCTGGGACCTGTAAGAACGGGCCCCAACACGTTTTTGTATGGCGCGCCGGAGCAATGCGCTTAGCACTCTACGAACACCTCGAGACATCGTCTACCTAGGCTTGAGAAAGCCCACTCTGGAGAACACATCAGTGGTAACCGCGCATGGTCATATGTGGGGTATATCTTACGGCGCATGTTACGTCGACCATGCAGTAAATGAGGACGCCGCTCCAGCGTTGGACAATCGCGCGGAGAGTGCGTACGGCGCCATAAAGCCCCCCCCCCCCCCCCCCGCGCACATATTCGCCTGCACGGGACGTAACGCATGCTATGGTGCACACTGCGCTGCTAACAGCATTACGACAAACATTCGCTGCATGTCACCATAGGAAAAAAATATATTCATCCTTAACGAGCACAGCCGCATGATAACTTTGTCCCACTGTAGCAAGTGCACGTAAAAGGCAATGCCCCGTTGCACTTGCATAATGCCACTCCAAGGAGCAGACAAAACAAGATCTTATATTAAAAACAATGTGCAGACTGAATTTATTGCACTGGCACGCGACAAACAGGGAGAACTCGAACGAAGGGTGATAAAATTTCTTCAATGCCGTATGCGGCTTGTGGTCACAGTGAAACACTAAAGGTTCATTAAAAGAGAAAGCAGACTGGGACTGCACCTAGGCTCGTTCGGCAACAAATCGGGGACGCACGCCGCCGGTGTCCTGGTCTTTCGCGTCTTTGATGCCGAGACTAGACAGAGGCAGGTAGACGACTGCGGCGGAAGGAACAGAGCCGCGAGCACGCACAACGCCGGACGCGGTGAAGATAAGTTCAGTGGTGCTGCTAAAAGGAATATAAGCGGTGAAACCGGCGTACCGGTAGCCCATCTCGGGAGCACGGTCTGGTCCCAGCGTGCTCCGGTGCGCGTGGACGATGCCTTGGACACTCGACTCGGCTGGCGTCAATGGCGGGTAGACCCACGTCGTAAAACCGGAGTTCTTGGCTACCGACGAAAACGTCGTCTCGAAGGGCCTCCCGAGGGCAGAGTCGGCGATGCCTTGAGCCAACCGGCCCGATGGGAACGCGGCGGATTCCGCAGTCGGCGTGCAGAAACCAGAGAAGGTGTCCGCCGAGAAGCGCAGGTGAACCAGAAGTACGGCCACGATGAACAACAGTATCCGTTCCATGTCCGTTTATGGCCGCCGCTTGCCGCGGGCAACGACGCTCTCGGCGCGTTTCAAGTGAGCCTCGAGTTCTGTGACAGGAAAGCTTTTATAAGGGCAGCCGTGGCCTGCGCATGCGCCACCTGTTTCCGGATCAGCGGCTGTACAGCGATACTACTAGAGAACGCCTTAAAGCGTACAGATAAAGTACATGGCAGCACAGTATAGACCACCACATCATGCGCCTTCATTTGTTTGTCCAAAATTTTAGTCTGACAGTAGCAAGAAAAGGAGCTGTTTAAATCGCTATTGTGCTCAGTTCAGTTCATGTTGAAGTAAAAGAAAACTGCTTCGAACATGCCATCGTGAGCACCTTAATGACAGATAATACAGAATATCAGTTATATGCTTGAAAGGAGACAGCGCGACGTTGGCGGATCACTATATGAAAAGAAGACGTCGCGCACACGAGCACTGATTGGCAACCGTATTTTAAAAAAGGCGTACGAAGTGTATATTCAGGTAAGGTGCATGACACGTCATGCACTTGTGCGTAAGCCTTAATCAACGAAACATAAGTCTTCAACCTGGGATGTGCAAGGGAGTGTCGCGCCAGTAGTGGCATGCTGCTGACTGTGCGAGCTCCACTTCACAGTTCGTACGTCATGTGGTTAGGGCGCTGTACAGAAGAAAAGGCTAGTCTATAGTATGCATTAGGCTACAACTATAGTATGCATTAGGCGACAGACGGCAAGTATACATGCAGAACACCTCTGAGCTCTGTCCTTTAGATAAGATGGCATGTCTTGTAGACTATGCATGCTATATTTGGTAGAAAGAGCGCAAGTGTGCGTACGAGTATGCATACGCGAGTATGCATGCGTACGTTAGATCGACCCGTGTTGAACTAGGTCCACTCGGTGTGTTTACACGTCTCCGCAGTACCGCACGATATGACAAGCGGACGGATCAACATTTTAGCATTCCGTAATCGTGTACCGCTGCAAGATGAACAAAATGGTGGAAGTATAAATACATACCAGGTTTTACATTGTTCCACATAACGAACGCCGATGCCACCATGAATAGGTGAAAATGGAAGCGTGAGAAATCAGCTTCTTTAAGAAATCGAGCAAAGAAATAAATAGCTGATCTTAATAAAACGACAGGGCATTGTCCTCCGCGTGAAACAAGGCTATGAAATTGTTTGGAGTAGCATTTATCTGTTACCGTCACGGAAAAGAGAAAGTGCCAATAATGAATTCCGATCGAAGTGGGCAGTCAAGACACTGCCATGTTGAACTCATGGAAACCTAAGATAGCGCTCCCAGTACACGTATTCATCAGCGTAACTTGCGCGCTCATGCCCCGCCACAGTGGTCTAGGGGTTATGGCACTCGGCTGCTGATGCGAAGGTCGCGCGATCGAATCCCGGCCCCAGCGGCTCAATTTCGATGGAGGCGAAATGTTGAGGCCCATGTGCTCTGCGATGTCAGTGCGCATTAAAGAACCCCAGGTGGTGGAAATTTCCGGAGACCCCCACTACGGCGTCTCAGAGCTAGTTTTGGGACAAATCAACTTTCGCGCTCTTCTTCACGACTCTAGGGCGTCAACAAGACAGTGCGTGAACCACGCCGAAATATCGTGAACACGCCCGGAATAATGTCGACACAGTCCTGATAACGGGCCGTATACATTAAAGGCACACTAAAATGAAAAACGAAATTTCCCGCATTAGTAGATTAGCTTTTCACAATACCAAAAACATCAGTCTTGCGAGGGGAAGACCCTTGGTAAGCTAAGAAACGCACAAAAAGAAAATGCGGGTGGCGACGCCGTTGAAGTTCCAGCACTAATAAGCGTGACGCCACAGACCTTTGACGGTACCTGCTAAGGCCTACATAACTATTAATCTGAGAGGAAGACGTTGTGTTCTAAAGAAGGCTAGAGACTCAAAGAGAGTGATGGAGCGAATTTGGCGAGAATGTGATAAAAAGAGATCGGCCTTCTGACGTCATCAGGTTCCGAAGTTCCAGCATGAATTTCAAAACTAAATCTTTGACACTCATTTTCTATTTTAACATGAAAATAATATTGCAAAATTAACGATAATCGAGTTCTGTAAATGTAGGTTATCATTCCAAACCACTTCACATTTTCACTTTAGCGTACCTTTAAGAAGAAAATGCCTTCGTCGCAAAGACGAAGGGACTAGTTCATTTAACGGAACACGTGATTAGTCAAATCAGCTGGTGGTCTATACTCGAAAGCGATAACCGAGAAGACCGACTTGCATCTGTGGTTCTGGGCGCGACTTCCCAAATGGCCAGTATGAAGCGTGACTCTCATTCACGTTAGTGTGCTTGGTGGCGGCACTCTCTCTCTCTCTCTCTCTCTCTCTCTTTTTTTTTTGCTAACTCTATGACAGTGAGTTTGATTTCTGTCTTACAGGTACAGTGTACACCTCCGCTACAGAACAATCAAAATGCGACCGGCTTGTGGTAGACTACTGAAAGCAATTAAATGCTAGTTCCCTCGGGGCGCAGAGGCAAGACAACGAGGCGAGGCTAGCGCGAAGGAGCCGAGGGAGCTTCAGGTCGAGAACGCTTTTATATTTCTGGGGCTGCTGCGCCCTCTGATACGGGGAAGCCTCTGATACGGAAAAAAAAAAAAAAAAACTCAAGCCACTTCCACGCGGTGAAAATTGTCGGAACCGGCAGGGGCGTCATATTATTGATGTCATAACCTATCAGTTATGAAGGTATCAGCTTGATACATGCATGCTCCGCCAAAACGTTATCCTTTATCAACTCGCGGTGTCTTGATACTCCACCTTTCATTATTATGTACTACTCATACCTGCTTCTTCACCATGCGCTCATGCATTTCCCTTTCTTTCTTTCTTTCTTTCTTTCTTTCTTTCTTTCTTTCTTTCTTTCTTTCTTTCTTTCTTTCTTTCTTTCTTTCTTTCTTTGCATTTCGCGCTATGGAAAGGCATCTATCTTGTCACTGTGATACCGATTAAGCAGACCGCCCCGCCACGGTGGTCTAGTGGTTATGGCACTCGGCTGCAGATCCGAAGGTCGCGGGATCGAATCCCGGCCGCGGCGGCTGCATTTCGATGGAGGCGAAATGTTGAGGCCCGTGTGCTGTGCGATGTCAGTGCACGTTAAAGAACCCCAGGTGGTCGAAATTTCCGGAGACCTCCTACTACGGTGTCTCTCATAATCAGAGGTGGTTTTGGGACGTTACACACCACAAATCTATCTATCTCTAAGCAGACCGTTACGGTAAGTCCATTTAGTGTCGCTTTCGTTTTGCAGCAAAGATGACCTCAGTCTCGCTAAGGTGCGCTTAAAAAAAAGAAGAAATAAAGAAAAACGAATGCGGAGGTCTATGCAGATCCCTGCTATTATAGCTCAGAACGCCGAACGTGTGCGAAGCGGAGCGTTAGCGACGCTCTGTTTCAGTCCACATCGCTATGAGCGATTCAGTTGGAAAGGAACTTCGGTTCAGAGTGTGCGGTACCTGTCTCTCCACAGAAGACAGACACCTCAACCGAAACGCTCACAGGGGAACGGAGAGCAAACACAGAGAGCGGAAACGGGAAGCCACCTTCTCGAGGCAGAAGATTACCCAAACCGTCGAGAGCAAACTCAGGGTACACCTCTCCCCCCCCATTAGAAAAACCTTCGGGTGCGCAGTAGCACTGGGAAGTCGAATCCAGCACCTCGCTACGGGTGACGGACGCACCACGCCCTAGTCGCGGGCGGGGAAGACTGAGAAGAGAATGTACGCCACGGCCGAAGAGCTTAGGGCAGCTCGAAATGCTGCTAGTAGTAACCGCCGTCTGGGAGGAAGCGGCTATGGATGACGCTGCGGCAGTGGCATAACGAGAGCAGCAGATCAACAGATCAACGTTTTCAGCATCCGCCGTAATTTTCTCATTAAAAAAAAAAATCTGCGCATCTCCACAATGTGAATCATGACGAGTGGGCGAATCACTGGGGATCATTCGGTGTTACCGTAAATCACCCGTGACATTGCCCACTCACGCATGTAAATGAGTGACAACGTATCTGTATATTTACACACGCGTTGTCATTCATGCTGCTGGTCTTTATGAGGTTCCCGCGCTCCCACGTCGTAGATCGTGCCGAGTGCCGGATTACTTTTAACGCGCACGCTGCGAGTCTTTATTGTTCAACTACGCACAAGAGAAATCTCCCACCGGCACTACATTCCAGGTTAAGCCCCAGTGCCTATATATACGGGTGGCTGGTGAACGGTTGTGCATCGTGAGCAGTCGGTTTTTTCAATCAAGGCTGCCTGCGTCAGCGTTGTCTCTCGCGGACGAGGGCGCGTTCTCGTTCCTTGCGAGCTGGTACAGACGATGATGATGACGATTGTGGTTCGGTTGAGGATCTGGATTTTGTAGTGCAGCGTCCCCTGGCATATTCTTTGTATCATATATTGTGCTGTCATATACTTGATTGATGTACACATAAAGTCGGTTTTTTACACAGATGTTTTCGTTTGACGTTGTGCAGGTGTTCAGTTTCTGTTTCAGATTTGTGCAGCATGATGGACGCGGACGACGACAAACTCCCTAGGGAGATTCGCCCCTAATATTTGCCCTTCAAAGCAACGCTTCAAGAGCTGAAATACACGTATATGAATAATTCCCTAAATTTAGAGTAACAATGCCCTATTCCTCAAGACGACGGTGAACGTTACTGTAACCTATATCGCAAGTAACTTCCAACGCTGACGTCATTACGCAGCGCGTTATTAATCCTGACGTAACTCTCTGATTATTGTCGCGATTAGAGAATTTTTGCTTTACTTCTTACGTCACTACGATACGTGACCCGTGTGGTAATCTATATATGTACAGTACGTATTATACAATGTACTGTTGTAGCGGTTATCACCGGTTACCGTGCTTACGAAGCAACACAGTATCCAGCCCAGATCACATGCTTCACTCCGGATATGCACTATCATACTTGCTCTTCGGTCTTGCTATGCTCGTCTCGTCCCCTTTGTTAACTTTACGTGCCTTTTGCTCAGCGCAAATATATTAGAACCGCTGTTCGCCTTGGCAGCAAGTAATGACGGTAATATCAGCCACTGCAAAACCTAATCTCAGGTTGAGTGCAACGCAAATGTATTTTTATTATTCGGAACTGCTGTTTGTTTTGACGCTTCGAAGTACACAGAGGTGACAGCGGGCCGTAAAGGTGATTTGATTTCAGTCTAGCAGATGACGTCGCAGATTTACCACTGAGTGCGTTAGATACGTGAAACTCCTTTAAGGCGTAAGTGTTTGCTGTATTTGTAATATTCGACCGTGCTGTAATAATCCACGCGGGGAAATAAAGAGCGAACGTCAACAGGCGGTCTCAACAGGCGGTCAGACGATGCGTTCTCATCGAAATTTCCATTTTAAGAGTGAAGCTCTTCAATCTGAGCCTTAGGTGTTACGTTCGAGCAGAAAGCTATCACAATTACGAAATATGTGCGCATGCACTTCTATGAAATGCATGGCTTTTGCGCGCGCACTTCTTTCTTCTCTTGGGCTCATGCCTTCTGCCCACTAATACATAAAGGCAGATGCTTTTCATAGTATAGCATAGATCGGTGTAGTATGAAGGTGGTGGGAGAGGGAAGTGAGGGTGAGGAGGAGGGGACAGAGGAAAGCGCAGCACAGCCTTGCATAGTGTAGCATATCAAGGGGGTGAGAAAAGGAAAGGGTTGGTTGGTTGGTCGTAAAACTTTATTTCCTAAAGTAGGGCACACACATGTTGTCCATCGTAGTCAGGGTCGATGCGCTTCATGCGCCAGGGGTTGAGGTACGAGTTCGCCTGGAGCAAGCGCAACGTGACCGACTGGCTGCGCGTTAATTTCTTCTCCGGGAGGAGAATCTCTCGTCCACGTAGGTAAAAGTGCATAGTGCGTGCTCGTTGTAAGTGAATAGTTGATCCACATACACGACATATGGTGTAACGGGGGAAAGGGAGTGAGCCCAGTTTCTTAGATGGCTAGCTGCGTCATTTAGGTTGTGTGATAGACGTCACAGCTAGTTACGTGAATTGGGTCACGTGATATGATGTCACAGCTAGTCATGTGACACGTTCCCGCGAAAATCGCGTAACATGACTTAACGTGACATGTTCTCACAAAACACACCCATTCAGGGCTCCGCTTTTAGTTCAGCCTTGCACCACTAGTGCAACCTGCCGAATTTTTTTGTATGGGGGAGGGGGACATGAGTTGTTTGATATTGCTGTTTACTGAGGCGCTCCAAGAAACCGCTGCAAAAGAGCAAATCCTAGCCTCAATTTCGCAAACATGGAGACGTGGCTATGGTTACAGCCCCAAGATCTTACTTCGTCGACGCACTAGGGGTGATTGTATCGAAAAAAACGGTGAACAGACGATGAGGAAAGAATGCGTCGCGCACATATACATCTCGAGGGGCAATCCTTCTTTCTATTGGTTAACTAGTCCTGTACTTTCAAGGGCGCACCAAGGAACAATACTGTCTGTTGCGTTCTCTTAACGTAGAAGTGCAATATATGGAAGGCTTGGAGCGCAACTGCGAAAAATACTATTTTTCTGGAGCGAAGCTTCTTCATCCAGTCAGCGCAGTCGCGGTCGACACGCAAAGGCTCAAACCGTGCGAAAATAAAGAACCACCCATCTCCGTGTTCCGAGACCAGCAAGCTAATCGATTCAGTCACTGCCGTTTCATCATACGCGCCCCTTTAAGCGGAGTGCACCGCTGACCTTATTTCTAAAGAAAAATTCTGCCTCAAGGTAGGTGAAACAACAGGCAGACTGTGCTGTGCATAAAAATTTCCCGCATTTAAATATATTAAAAACTCGCGGCTCATAGTAGCGCCCTGCAAATAAAGCGTCAAAAGCCGTTAGCCATGTCCACTTTTCTCTTTGATGATCTATTACTTGTGTCAGATCGCCCCGCCACGGTGGTCTAGCGGTTATGGCACTCGGCTGCTGATCCGAAGGTCGCGGGATCAAATCCTGGCCGCGGCGGCTGCATTTCGACGGAGGCGAAATGGTGGGGCCCGTGTGCTGTGCGATGTCAGTGCACGTTAAAAAACCCCAGGTGGTCGAAATTTCCGGAGACCTCCCTACGGTGTCTCTCATAATCGCATCCTGTTTTGGGACGTTAAACTCCACAATTCAATCATCAACTTGTGTCATATGCTAGTCTTCCGCGCAACAATGAAAACACGCACATATAATACGCGCACGCACACTTACGGACGCACTCGCATGCACTCGGGCGCACTACAACCTCGCAACGACTATCACGTGCCCAGCATAAAAAAGCAGGCTTCTCCGCACAAATACACTTACTTTGGAGAAGCCACCTTTCAAGGAGCTAAAAGATGAATACTCTGTCTTCGAAAGCACCGCACCGTGTACCAGTTGTATGTAAAAAAGAAAAAAAAAAATGTGGCTGATCTCTCTCTCAACGGAATCGGTATAACACGAAAGTGAAATATGTCTTCGCATAAGCAGCTGAATAATTATTGTTACATTAAGATGAACTTTCCCATTGTTATCGGTGTTTTGCTGGTACGGCACTGTTTGACGAGGATGAATCCACGTTCACTCACCGCCTCCATAACTTCAAGGACCAACTCCTTCTGGTAACTGACGTAGTTTACGTAATAACTGGACACAGTCGATTGTAAGTGCCTCGTGACAAATGTATCGATCATATTTACTTGCGCTAAATTGACCCGTCAGCATCGTTACCGTGTTTGGACGCCTAACGCAGCAGTGTTCTTGTTGCCATCACGCTCGAAGAGTGGTTGGCAGGGAACGCTACCGACGACGAAAGGTGACCGGCGCTCTACCAGTGCGCTGTCGGCGCACATACGTTCGAAGCTGCACGAACGCGGCTATGTTCTTTCTTATCACGCCTCTTCCCGATGCCCGCGCGGCTGCGTACGCGTGCATCGAGGCGGACTTTGTAATGCGCCTGGAATGGTGCCGCCATCCAGAAGCGGCGAAGCGAAGCTGCAGTGATTCACTTTGCCTCTCCCGGATGGCGGCACCGTTCCAGGCAATGTGCTGGATGCACGCGCGCTGAGCCGGACGAGAGCGTCGTAGAACAAATACAAGGCGCGTTCGCACAGCTCCGAGCATGTGCCGCGTTAGCGCAGTGGCAGAGCACCAGCCACCTCTCGTCGCGGAGCGAGGTCGATTCTCAACGCATGAACGGAAGTTTTTGTGAGTGTTTTTTTATTTCTTGTTCTTACACGCTTATTTTACCGCATCATATTCGTTATGATAGTGACGTACGGGGTCGTGGTAGACCTCGGCATAAAATACTTTCGTGTTAAAAGATTAAAAAAAAAGGAACGAAATACTTCTATAACAAAATATTTATCGTAAAAGTCCTTGTGTTATTTGATTTCCTTCATGAGTGCCACTCTTAGAATATACCTACTACGACATTTCTGAAATCTACGTCACAAGAGGCAGATAGGTTGTCGGAAAGAAGGGCTGTGCCACTGCTTAACTGCATGACAGTAGAAATGATGACTTTCATTGTCACATATATCCTACGATACATTAGCTCAACGCTATACTTGGACTTATGCGAATGACATAAGAATATTTAAGTATGTTTATGCTGCTGATGGCCGTCGAAGTGGTACGGCAAATGAGTTCTGCGGAATTCCTGAAGGTGGAGTAAAGATTATGCAAGAGAAAGCTAGTATCCACCCATTTGTAGCACCAAGCCACAAGAAAACCCAAGCGGGTTTCTTAAAATAAAAGCGTCTTAGTTGGTGAAAAAGTTCATCCCGGTCCGGGGCTCGAACCCTGCGACCGCTTCGCGCAGGCGCTGGAAGCGGAATCGAATCCCGGACTCACGTCAAACTTTAAAAAAAAAAAAAAAACTCACGAATTTTGATTGTAACTTGACTTTATTACACCTTGTTCTTTTTTTTATTAAATGAAATTTGGGGTTGAGTGTACGTAAGTTTCTGAAAGATTAACTCCCCTGCATCTTTGATCAAATCGACTGCTATGCCATCTTCACCGGTCGCTTTTCTGCGGAACATGCTTTGCGTGCATGGCTTTTCTGATCTCATCGATAGTTACAGAGTTTAATTTCAGCTAAGGTTGGAGGATTTTTGTGCGAGTTGTGCAGATCAGAATAGAAGTATTCTGCCGCTTCCACTATTTAAATGAAGTTGCTAGTAACACTGCCTTTCTTGATCAGCTTTGATAACTCTGGTAAGTCTATTTTATCTTTCGCGGTACTGACTTTCATCTGCAGTCGTTTTTAATGGAATATTTAGTCGTTCAAGAGCACCTGCTAGCTTTTCGTTTTGTTGTTCTACCTTCAATTTCAATTACTGCTTCAGAAATTACTCTAGTTCCGGTTTTGTTTATTCCGCCTATGTCGTCGTTTTCTTCGACTTTGATTTGCGAGTAGCCTGCCTTGAGTTTCATCGAAGAAAAGTACTTTGCGTTGTAGAGTCGATCTAAGGCGTCAACTATCAGTCGAATAGGATATACGCCTTTCTTCGTGGTTCTGTTCAGACGACAATAAACGACGCAGAAAGACGTAAATCCTCTCCCACGCTTAGACAATGCATTGAATCAACTCTACAACGCAATGCACTTTTCGTCGATGGACCTCAAGACCGTCTACTGGTAAATAAAAAAAAAACTGCTACGATGACACTTTGTACTGCACAAGATGCGCCGACGCTTTGGCCCACTGGACTATGAGGTCGTACCTGACGGTACTTCACAACCATAGCGGTACCGCGCGCGACCAGAGGTCTTCCACGTGGTGCGCCTTAAACCAGGACTGCGCGCGCTAACGAACTGCTGGACTATATTCCGTCCTTTGTTTATTTTTTTATGTGTGTTTTACTTGCCCCGCCATGGCGATCTAGTAGCTATGGCACTCGGGTGCTGGTCCGAAGATCGCGGGATCGAATCCCGGCCGCGGCGGCTGCATTTCGATGGAGGCGAAATGATGATGCCCGTGTGCTGTGCGATGTCAGTGCACGTTAAAGAACCTCAGGGGGTCGAAATTTCCGGAGACCTCCACTACGGCGTCTCTCATAATCATATAGTGATTTTAGGACGTAAAACTCCAGAAATCAATTATGTGTGTTTTATTTGTTTTCTCAGCATGCGGATGGTACTTTTTCACAGGGGGGCACTGACACGCGTACTTGTGTAAACTTTCATGGTGACCGCCTTTTGTCTGTGATATAAGCCTGTTATCATTCGGCTGAGGCCGCGCTTGAAGTCACGTGAGCTTCGCGAATGTTACATATTGTATACTACTAACTTTCAATGCACGACGCATACGTGAGAGTACGTTCCAGAGCATAGCGTAAAAATAAGTGATAAAGCTGGAATGTTGTACGACGCATATATGAAAGCCGACGCATTTTGCCGCTGATAAGTTTTATTGTGCTCGCCGCCATCGTTGTACAGCGTGATTTTCCTACTTTGCTGGGCACGGGTTCACCCAATCAAAAATTCGTTCTCCTCTTTGTTTTCTTCGCTCCTTTGCTTTAAAATCATTCATGACGATTGATTGATTTGTGGGGTTTAACATCCCAAAACTAGCTCTGATTATGAGAGACGCCACAGTGGAGGTCTTCGGAAATGTCGACCACCTGGGGTTTTTTAACGTGCACTGACATCGCACAGCACACGGGCCTCAATATTTCCCCTCCATCAAAATGCAGCCGCCGCGGCCGGGATTTGATCCCGCGACCTTCGGATCAGCAGCCGAGTGCCATAAGAACTAGACCACCGTAGTGGTGCCACCCGTGACTATGATGCACTGTTCGCATCTTCCTCTTAGGAACTGTTTTACTACCTCTTCGTCACCACCACCACCCACCACCACCACCACCACCATCATCATCATCAGCATTATCATCATCATCATCAGCAGCAGCAGCAGCAGCAGCAGCAGCTCGTCTACGTCCACTTCAGGGAAAAGGCCTCTCCCATGGATTTACAATTATCCCAGTCATCTGCTAAGCGAGGTCAATTTACCCCCGCTAACTTCTTGATCTCATCTGCCCACCTAACTTTCGGCCGCCCCCTTTCACGCTTGCCTTCTATAGGGAGCCACTCGGCTACCCTTAATGACCAATCGTTATCGTGCCTTCGTAGTAAGCTGCCCTTCATTATCTGAGAATGCCTACCAAACGCACTCCACCCCATCCTTATCTTTTCAGTTTATATCTATTTAACATTATCACAACACATGCTACACTTCCATTGATTTTGTGCAAATCGCCAGTATCACCCGTGGCATCTTATGGATTAGAAGCTATACCCCATATCCCTACTTTTCAGGGAGCCCTCTGTGACGTAGGACATGCCCATTTTTTTTTAATAATGCATACTCTTCTCCAGTTCTCCTGACCATCAGTCAGTTGTTGTTGCCTCCATAATTGACACATACCCACGAGGGGGACTGGTCACACTGTAGCTAACAATATACGTGAATGAAAGAAATTGAAACTAAAACTAAATATTACAGAAAATAAAAGGTCATGTTAATTTACTTTCTCTTCGATTCTCGTTCTACGTTGATGTTGATCTCGATGCGGCTGCTCTTGCTTGAGTCTCAGCCACTGTTTCCCGGCACGCAACTAAGGGATGGTGCTGGGTGGAGTGCGAAACCTAAACGTTGCCGATTGATCAAGCCATTGACGAAGGACGTGGATCTGCCGTGGTGTAGCTTAGCGGCTGCGGTGTTAGCCGCTCTACGACGCAGGTTCAAATTCCGGCTACGGCGGACGCATTTCGATGGGAGCGAAACGCACGAACACTCGTGTGCTTAGACCTACGCATGTTAAAAAACCCCATGCAGTGAAAATTAATCCTACGACGTCCCTCAGTGTTTCAGTTGTGACATAAAAACAATTAATTAATTAATTAATTAATTAATAAGGGTCTTTGATGGGGCATTACATAGGCGGTGGGGGGTAACAAACGATAAACCACGGGTCACAAGGATAGACAGCGTACAGACTGCAAAACGAGAAAAAAAAGAGAGAAACAAAAAAAAAAAGCAATAGAGAACTGAAAAGGTAGACCCAGTAAACAGGTGGAAATAAAAAAAAAAGAGCCAGGCCTGTGCGGAACCGCAGGACAGTGGCAGCGTAAGCTGGAGGACCGATGTTCTTAGAGGCCATTTCAAACGCTTGGTGAAACTGGTGCAACCAGAGGTGATACGTATCCGCAGCGCCATAACCCTTATCACTTCGCCAAGTTGGGAAGTACCCACTACGCCATAATTACTGCGGCATTGTAGCGTGCAAATCTGTATAACTGCACTTTGAGAGTCTCTTGGCGTCGTTTTCCCGAGAACGAACCGAACTCTCGGCCCGGCGTCGACGGCGAGCTGTGGTTTGGGCTTCTCTCTGCGCAGCTGTCTGTTGTGCCCGACGTTGCCTTGCTGCAGCCGCGCGCGTAGCTCTGCGATTCGCTTCTTCAGCAGCGGTCCGCACCTTACGAGGAGGCGCCATCAGGTATATCGAAGAGCCAAGACAAGTTGCTGTCGGAGTTGGGCACGTCACCTGCCGCATGTCGCATGACACGCTACGACACAATAAAGGGCAGCGGTTCATAATAATGATGACGCTAAAGTTGAAGAATATTGTTTCATAATGATGATGTAGATGATGCCTCTGTAATGGGTGCAGAGCTACGAAGCATGTACCCCTGTGTCCTTTGAAGTTATTCGTCGAACTCGTTATGCAATCCACTTTCCGCGATGTATAGTGGCGTATTATTATTATCCTGCCACGTAGCTTTACATTTGTTAATGCGATTCCTCGGCAGACGTTATACCTGTTTAGGTCTTTTAGCGATGATTCTTCAAGCACAGGCATAGCTCTGTGGTAGAATGCTCGACTGCCACGCAGAGAGTGTGGGTTGGAATCCACACAGAGGACGAGTTGGAATGCTCCTCTGTCCTGGTTATTTTTTCTAAAACTTGCACGATAGTGGTTATGGACACCGGCGGCGGCGGACAACTACGGCGCAAAAATGACCCTTGTTGTTGTGATCTAATAACAGCTTACGTTGTAAAAAAAAGAAACCGCTCCTTATTACGGGAACTGTGGGCGCTGGTCTAATATTCGCAACTGCAGAAAAAGTGGTTCATCTGACAACATTGCTGAGAAAAACAAAGATGGCTTCTATATCCAGGGTCACGGCCGCGCTTCCGCTTAGCGCTGTGCTAAATTTTCTTGATCGCGGGTTCCAATCACGATGCGTCGTCGAATTTGAAAGGGTTCTTGCAGCCTAACATCTGATATTAATCGGTCTAATAGATTTGAGCGGCGAAACAGCGGAAATAATTACGCTGTGCGTTCAAACGTCGCACTTGTTTGGAGACCCGCAACAGATTTTATTAAGAATAAAGAGCCTTTCCAGCGAGCCTGCAGGTTGAAGAAGGCAGGTACGGGTTCATGCGTAGCAGGACTTTCCGAAAGATGCAAGCACTTGTGCGCGGTGTTGCTCCATTCAGTATAAATGCGTCACTTATAAACGTGTTAAAAGAGTGCAGTTGGTGCCGGAAGGCAAACTTAGAGGCGCGGTGAACAGGTCGAGGGCTGCAGAGTTGGAACGAGCGCAATAAATCCTGAATTGTCACCAGATGAACTCGAAATGCAAACGCGCTACGTGAAACGATCACTCATTACCTCCATAACCACCAAACAAATTACGAGGAGCAGCGCGCGCATCGCACGAAGGCGGCGAACGAAGGCAAGCGCTCGCTTTATATCTACTTACTACAATGCATGCGGGTAAAAGTACGTCAGCAATAATGTTACCGCGGTTCAAGTTGAGCATAGGCACGCTCAGAAAACGTTACCAGATATACATGTATAAACGATGTCGCTATTTTGTTCACGCGCTTGCCTAAACTAAACTACACCCCGGCTCTTCGAAAAGCGCGCATGATAATAAACGCGCGCACACACAACCTGTGTACTCACCGGGGAGGAATAAATCGTCGCGAGTGAAGTGCCTGGACCAAACTACCGTAGTTCCCGTCACCGTCTTGCCGATGCGCAAGTTCCTAATCCACGTTGCCCTGCGCGAAGCGTCGTCTGCTTCTTTGGGGAACCGATGAAACGACGTGTTGCTGTCTTTGCATCGCGATGAAACGCACTGAGGCACGCAACAAAAGTCTTTTGATGAGGATTCTTTCTTTTTCGGGCTGCTTCGAGGTGGCATGGCGTCGATTAAGGAACTATAGAGCTGTTTTACAGCCCGCGGTAATGCGATAACATGCCGCGTTTCGAGGTCGACCTTGGATCGGCTGGTTCCAGAAGCGTCCGCTAGGTGGCGAGCATTTAGATGGAGTCGCGAATAAGATTTACAGTGTTTACTTCATTGACAATACCGCCCGGAAGTGCATTCCAATTATGACATCCGTCAAAAATTATTTATTAAAAGCGTTGGTTGAGTCATGGGTGCGTTGAACACTTCGACTTCGACAAGAGACGTCGGGATTTTAGTAAAATTGTAATATATCTCCTGGAAAAGGCGGGATGCCAGCGGGGTTGGACCGATCGTAGTTTTTATGTTGGCCATGCTCAACCGAGAATAATATTTGGGCGTTATAAAAGGGCAGCTCGATTTTGACTTGCCTCCAGCGCCTCTGTGGTACTCTTGATGAGGGTTCCAGATAGGGGATGCGTGTTCGTGTTTGAAAGTTTCATAGGCGGTGAGCCTGTGAAATTATTATTTCAAATATTATTGCCAAAAGTATGGCCATTCACAAAACGAGCACAGAACAACGACTGAACTCTCTTAAAACACTGTAACACTCACTTCTAACAACGCACAGGCGCACAATCACTCACAATAGTATCACACAACCTCCCAAGTGCCCCAGGGATTCAAGTTCTCTCTCTCTCTCTCTCTTTATAAAGATTGACAGAAGGTTTGCTAATGTACTCATATGTGCCATACCCCGTAATCACTGACGCTTCCAGTATTTCACAGGCCCTGTTGCACCTTGCACGTCTCAGCACGTTCGCTCTGCATGCTACAAACTTGCGTCGGCGGGTTGTGCCACAGCTGCCATATTGTTCCTTACATTGTAAGGGCCCATATGCGTGACAAGTCCGCATCCGCGCCAATTTTTTCTGCCACCTTCTTTACACTATCTGAAAGCTTATGGACGTAAGGCAAAACGTCAAATACACGCCTTTCTATGTTTTTTCTTGTTTCTCTGTACCAGAAACTGCAGTGTACCGGAAAACGGTCTCTAACAGCAACTCCGCTATGACCATCAGAAAAGCCTGCGGAAAGCGTGCTTCTCGGAGCGGATCCGCCTCGTAGGAAAAACTATAATCCGGGCTGTATGGCTGCGATCATCTTGTCTACTTCTTCTGCTGGTGTTCTGCGCCCCAGTTTCAATTCAGTTTTCAATGTCTTATACCAACTAGCCACCCACTGCACCTTACGTGGCCTATGACGCAACGCACACGTTGCGAGCGCAGCTCCGCTGAGAGTTGCTACACAAAGGCTTGCTAACGGTGCAAAAACGGCAGATAGCGGCTTACGTCATGCACGAGATCCGAAACCCATCATGCTAGCTGAATACATTTTTTCTCGCATTAAAAAAAGTATTTCAGTATAGCTACATCACATATCCTTCAAATGTTATCAAGAAATTTTCTGTTATCACTAGGCACCGTTCCCAGCATTATCAAACGTGCAGTGACAGCGCGGAAGAGGAGGCTGAAGTGATCGCTCTCATGTCGGGGTTAGCGCCGGTGGAGTGTCTGTCGCCCTCAAACATGAAGCCAGAGGTAAGACCCGCGATATTTGATGGTTTTAGTTCCATTACACTCGCTTTTCCTTCGAAAGTGGACGTGTTTTGGAAATACAATGGATTCTAACGCTACCAATTAAGGTATGCGCATGCTTCCATTGAAACCATGACGAGTTCAAGGCGATGGCCCGCCCGGCATATGATGCACACAACGTTTAATACTCACCGAAACTTTCAACTCCTTGCATTCTTGTGTATGATTTGCATTCTGTGAACGCCGAACGAAAGCAAGGCAACGACGATTGGTGGACCTGAAACACGACGAGTGTCGTTACAACGCGACAAATCGTGGCAAAAAAATAGGGGTGTGCGAATATTCGAATGTTTAGAATATTCGTCGAGCTTTGCATATTTAGTATTCGTATTCGATTCGAAAATAATGAATTTTAAATTTCGTGTATTTGAAGCGATTCGAATATATGACCCAGTTATCTTGCCGAATATTAAGGATCTTCGCGATTACGCTAGGTGCCAAGTCCGGCAAGCATCGATTGTGCGCGGAAGCGTCATAGCGGGCGCAACGGCGAGCTTACCAGACTTACCCAATCTGAACAAGCTATTACGATCGTCACAAAATAGTGACCGTTTCGTCGAAACACCCAGCGTCGAGCTGAAGGGAAAGCCGGAAAAACAAGAAAAGCGGAGCGCACGGAAGAGGCACCCAAAGTCACGCCCCAACTGGCTGAACCTCGAAAAAAAGGGAGAATTTTGTAGAACGCGTCAGTGAGTCATCTCATCGCGGCGAGGGAGCGTGCGAGGCAGACGGGGGGAGAGAGAGGAGGCGGAGAGTGCGTACCGACACTCCTCGCGCCTTGAGAGGGAGAAAGGGGCGTCGCCCATGGAAGGACCGAGAAGGGGCAAGAAGGTTCCTAAACCTTGCGCGTGCATGGATCACGTGGGCCGCGCCGAACCTTCGAGAACGGCTTTCCAATTGCAGGCAATATAAGGAGTCGACCACGGGTCGCCAGTAGCAGTCGTAGCAGTCGTAGTCATATGTGACTCGGCGAGAAGCAAGACGTGAATAGACGCTGCTCCGCGAGCCAGCCGACGAGCCCACACTGCAAGCTTCAAGTTGAGAAGGCACCTCGAGGGACTTTGGTGAATAGGACTCTTTTTGTGCTTTATTCTTTGTTGCAATGCATGAGCTTGTACGTTTGTTGTTGGTTTCGTGTAAAGTTGTAACCCATCTGTGTTTGCATTGTGAAGAGCCGTGTTTGTGCACGTTTTATGTAACTGCGTGTTTGATGAGAATATATTTGTTTTGTTTGATCACCCTTGGCTCTGACTCGGTCTTTGAACCACTGCTGGCGTTTTGCTAGTGCGCTGATGGGGAACAAAACCTAATTGTCCAGGTTTTTGTGGGATCACTTCCGGGAAATTGATACGTCGGTCCTTGGGCTCTTTTCCGGTGATTTCGTCCCGTGCCTCGCAGCTCGGAATCGGTGAAAACGACACAAGCATCTTCAACTACGTATTCAGCAGCGCTGTTGGCGTACGTGTAACGACGCTGTTATGTAGCACGCTTTCAACGCACGCAATCAAAACATGCTGCCTTGCCATTCGCAGCCGCCTCCTTGTGCGGGGCCTTTTCGGCATGCACTAAAGTGGCTTGACCACATGGAACAAGTAATATTCGTTCATGACAGCCCTTAGTATTTGATTTGTTATCGCAAGTATGTGTTAATTATTACTGAAGGCGCATTTGTGTTCTGATGTTCGTTATACGATTCGATATTGCAAGCCGTGTATTCGAATTCGATTCGTATTTGAAAATTTTGATATTCGCGCGCCCCTGATATAAACCATAAGGGACAGGCGAAGCCACAACCTGCATCGTCCTTGCGAGAGCAGCACATCTCGTGTGTCTTCGCAAACAAAGAACGTCGACAAGTGCTGTGTAAGGGAAGAATTCCGCTCTGCACGCAGCTTTTGTGATAGACTTTTGTTCCATTCGTGTCGGCGATTGTCGATCGCCGCAACAATTTATCGAGCGGGGCGTTCCCCGACGCGGGCGTAAATCTTCTTCGCTTGACGTGCATTCCCACCTATGCGCAGAATTCGGCCTGCGCAAATTGATGTCCATTCCCACCTACGGATGAGTTGTGCCTTTGTTCCAGGACAAGTTCGCACGAAGCGAAGCCCCCCCCCCCCCCCCTTTTTTTTTTTTTCGCGCGCGCGGGAGACAATTTCTGCGCGTCCAAAAACTACACCCCAATAGTCACTACTGGTACTGCTAAATGTTGTACAGGTATCTCATTCGCACGAATCGTATCTCATTCCAGGAGCCCAGGAATGAGGAGCACAGTGAAAGCCTCGGCAGCGACGCGAGCTCGGATGAAGAGCAACGAGACGGGGCCAAGTCGCCACCATCACCTCTGTCACAGGCGTACACTTCGGTTTACGAGGGCGACAAGACACCCGAAAGCGTCGCCACTCCCGAGCATGTTGGCTCACCCGGGAGTTTCAAGACTCCCGAGCACCTCTCCACACCCGAGAGCGCCCGCACTCCCGAGAGTGTCTTGACTCCCGAGAGCTTCACGACGATCGAGTTCGAAGCACAGGGAGACCATTGCGTCGCCGAGCGACAAAGTGCTCCTGGAGCATCGCGAGGTCCTGTGCCTGGCGACAGCATCGAGGTGGTGCATAACATCGCAGCTGGCGAGGACATCGAGTTCGCAGAAGCCGGTCGAAAACGAAGGTTCTACAGGGCCAGGGATTCCATCGTTGTCGCCAAGCACGAGAGACCGTGAGCGGCAACCACAAGCTTGTATTTTTACTGAGCTACAACGCTGTGGTTTGCGGCGCACCCGTCGTAGTATGGTTTGGTAGTTATAAGGTGTCGCGCTGCTGGTCTCGAGGTCGCTGGTTAAATTCCCGGCAGCGGCGACAGCATTTCGATGAGGGTGTAATGCAAAGGCACTCGTGTACCTTTAGATATGGATGCACGTTAAAGAACCCCAGGTTGCAGAAATTAATCCGGAGTCCCTCAATACGGCTTGCCTCAAATCACGTCGTGGTTTTGGCACGCAAAACACCAGCAATTATTTGTTTACGAGCAGGGTGTCGAACCGAAAATAATACGGGTTCAGGTTCGGGTTCAACGTGCACGTTTCGCTCCGGTTCAGTTCCTGTTCGGAGAAGTAGAGCTTTGAACCGGTTCGCGAACTGGTTCACAGACCGTTTAGGCGCAGTGAACCTAATATATAACTTTGACAGCGCTATTTATGCTAGCCTGAAACACTCCAAGCATCATTGCTCAAGTGATCGCATTCGGAAGTTCAGCAGGACTGGAATTCATACACACAAAAAGAAAAAGAACCATGTCGCACTGGAGTTGTCCATCATCAGAAATTAGGGGCAATGTCCTATAACACTAGAAATTTAGGACAGCTGGACAATGGCAAGGACCACTGACGTACTTGAAGCTTTTACGACCTCGCCTTACAGAACTTCCATTTTGTTTTTTACATTTAATTTCATCTTTATTTCCGATTCCATACTGCACTGCACGCATGGTACATAAGCAAGATTTTTTTTTTAACTGAGGAAAGGCCGGCTGGCACACCGGGAACCGCTAACGATGTTTTCACATAAATCAGCGAAACAAAAATAGCGAAAGCAGGTATAGTGAGAAACAAAGAACGTTATGAGCATCGCGTTACTTGGCAAGCCTTTGCGCAGCCCCGACACATCCATCCTTGAACTCTCTCTCTCTCTTGCACGTCTTTCTGTTGCTGGTTATTAAGGAATCAAGTAAAAAAAAATATACGAATGCTCGAAGGGCTAAATTTTTAAGCCGCATCAGGTAACAGTGCTAAAGGAAAATAATTGGTCAATAGCGAGTAAAATGAAATCAGATGAAATGTTTGCTGGAGTCTGCCGGCAACGAAACAAACGCCCTTTATAAATTATTACATGTGGAACCACACCAGCATTGCACCCAGATATTCACGTTGAACTTAGTGATAAAAAAGGGGCAATTATTCGTCATAAACGCGTCTAGTGTGGAGTGCATATTGTTGAGCAGACTGGCAATTATACTAGAATAAAAACAAGCAAGAAAAGACAAAATAATTAGCTTTGTTTAAACTGAAACGGAGAATTTTTCATTTGCATAAAGGGGATGCTTGCTCGCAAGCTCCTTCAAGGCCGCGCTCATATGTACGCGGAGTTACCTAGCAAAACGAACACAGATCTCAGACTCCGTTGGCCCTGTTCGTTAGCACATATATATCAAGCACTTGCCGGTGCAAATATTGCGGTCTGCAATAAGTGTACTTTCGCAAGTTTATTAGAAAATGGTTTTCTTAGCTATGCAGAAATTTCAGTTTGTGGTGAAAACAACGTATCTTTTTCTTGCTTCACCCCTGCGCGCCAAATTGCTTTAACTTTCAAAGGTGATTCCGAAGAGAAACAATAAGTAGTTATGACTCGCTGAAAGAAAAAAAGAAGCGCTGTTTTCGGTAGCCTTTGGAGGCGTCGCTGCCTAGAGTCGTGGGGCAAAAGGGAATGGACGAGTGGAAAGGCGGGCATGGCGTATTGGGGGTTCCAGAAGTTTTGACCGCCGGGGGTTGTTTAGCGCGCACTGGCATTTCAGGGTGCACGGCTCTTAGCATTTCGCTTCCATCGAAGCGCGACCGGGTTTGCACTGGCGTTTCAAGTCCGCATTCAAGCACCACTAGGCAACCGCAGTGGAAAAAGAAGAGGCAATCGTAAGAAGAAAATGCGTCAAAACCGATTAGGGCCAACACAGAGAAAGGCCGGGATCAATCGCAGCGACGAGGCGGTGCTGGCAGATTGCGGTACCGTAGCTGTTTGTACCGCTTTGTTCCGAACCGATAACCGATATTAATTTCTTTCGGTTCAGGTTCGGTTCGGGTTCATCAACGGTCCGTGAATATCGGTTCGGGTTCAGTTCCGGCCAAAATTCCGGTTTGGGTGCGGTTTTCGGTTCGGGTTCGGTTCGACACCCTGTTTACGAGGCTGATGTACCATACCCCCTTGAGAGCGTATGTGCATTCACGTAACACACACGCACGCACAGAATATATCTGCTAGTTATAGGCGCATTAAAAGAAATGTTTTCAAAACGCACGACGACTTCGAAAAGTATACGGTTGTTTTTGTGCGTCTCTGGTGTGTAATCTTCATTTTTGCACGTTCTACTTTTATAACAGATAATCAGGCAGGTTCCGCACGCTGTCGAGCCGGCTGTATACACGTTAACTGGCACTGATGCAAGCGTTTGAGGTGGACCGACATGTTTTTTTTTTTTCTAGTCGATCAGTTGTACGTCCGTGACGTGAGCACACGGGGCACATAAACCACGAGTGTCAACCGAGAGGTACAGAGTGACGTGACGTTACCACTCACGTACGGACTAAGACGTCAGTTACGCCGGGGCGAAATGAGTGCACCACGCGCAGTGGCAGTGGCTGTCATAACGATCATTCGTCGGCGTGTTCTCCAGCGGTGAGATTATCAGTGATCAACAGTGCGGCCTGTGATTACACCGCCATAATTAATGCATGAGATGAGACCGACTGCAAACCGTCAGCGTTGTAAGAACGCGCAAATCATTTCAACGCGCTGATTTACACGAGAATTCACTAATCGCCTGTATGCTTGGCTGCGCATCGGGTTATTGCACCTCGAAAGTGACTTTTTAAACTGCGAAGCTGTTTAAGCTTGAGGGGGGGGGGGGGCAAAACTCCGGGCTCGTACGCACAGAACTCTGGAGGTATGCGCCACAGAAAGCGAGTATGTGCCAAGCACCTCCTAACACAGTATATCCATGCGTAATGTAGCGCACCGCGAGAGGGTGGAAAGGTAAGTGAGGGTGAGGATGAGGGTGAAGAGTAGAGCATGGCATTGCTGGTACAGTACAGTATAGCAAGGGGTGGGAAACAGAAGTGAGAGTGAGGAGGAGATAAAGGAGGAGAGAGTGTAACATATAAAATAGATAAGGAAGGAAATATGACAGAAAAAGGAAGATGTAGAAAGAGACAAAGAAAAAGAAAAATGAAAAAAAAAGACTAAATTGAAGAAATAACTCGATCTACGTTCGCCAGGTGATTGTGCTCACTTGCCAGCTGCTCTGTTTACTCATTTTTCACAGGCCAAACCAAAGGCGATTTGACAATTGACAGTTTCCGTTATTGTAAAAGAATTCATGTTCCCACAGTGCGTGCGATCAGCCGTATTTATTTATTTATTTATTTATTTATTTATTTATTTATTTATTTATTTATTTATTTATTTATTTATTTATTTATTTATTTATGATGACGTTACGGCATTAGAGGACGAGTTAGAATAATGTAGTGTCTTTGGTTGGCCAAGAAATGCTTCGCAGTTGAAATGAGTAGGACATGCCCAAGTTGGACGAAACAACCGGCATACGGGTGCCATGATTTAGGGAGTTCAAAAAGATAGCGCTTCAGTGACGTAGCCTACAAATGATGTGTTACAAAGGCAATATCCACGCACATATTAACGCGATAGCGCCAAGGAACCTCTGTCGCGGAAAATCCAGCGTTGGGGTAGGCGTCCACAGCGGGAGTGATCATTGTAAACAACCGCCGTGGCATCCCGGAGCACCCGACCAAGCAAGCCCTCCGCCATGGCGCAGCTACTTTAGTGAACGAAATGGAATTTATCAAAGTGAAATCCATCACAAAAATTGTAACCTACGACTTAACCAAAACACACATTTATGATAGCCGTGAATGTAACGAGTGGACGAAAAAAACGTAATCGCGTTACGAGGAAACTCAAATAATTTAAGCTTTTTGCAGACAAGGCGCTAATTTTAATGAATATGAATATTCTATGAGAAGGCAATGCGAACCCAACACGCACACATAAGCGCACTCATTAAACATGCATGCGCGCACGTGCCCACTACACCCAGAAACCTTGCTAAGACTGTCGCGTTAGTGGGCTTCTCCGCACACATATTCTTACTTCGGAGAAGACACCTCTCAAGGAGCCCAGGCATCAGAAGAGAAGTACGCTTTATGTTTACGGGCAAATTTTTAGATGCTTCGAAAATATGTTATACTAGGCACTAGCTGCGAGAAAGAAAGAAATAAGAATGAATTTCGAAATAACGAAGCAGGAGCCTTTATGACAAAATAATTGCCGTAAGTGTCCTAGTTTTATTTCTCTTTTACAGAAGGGATATTGTAAACGATACATTCAATGATTCTGAAATCCATGTCGAAGCACATCAGTGGTCAAAAAGCAGGGCTGCAGCACCCGTCAAATGCGTAACATTATCAGTGCAAAGTTTCGGCGCCACAGCAAGCATCCTATAAAACAGTTACGGCGCTCGGACATTGACCCGAAAGTCGCAGGTCCGATCCCGACCGCAGCGGTCGCATTTTTATGGAGGCAAAACGTGAGAGGCCAGTGCACGTTAAGAAAACTCGTGTGGTCAAAATGTCGGGAGCCCTCCACTACCCCGTGCTTCATAATCATGTCGCGGCTTTGTCGCGTAAAACTCATCTATTATTATTATCGCTACGAAACAGGCCAACATTGTAGCTAAAGGTTTCCGGTTTTTATATGAGGTACGTATCGTCGCTAAAATGGTGCGGATTACCAAACAGTGACTGTGTAGCCGTTGACTTCCTGGACAGCATTGGGTTCCTGTAAAGTTTCACTTTTGCACGAGATCATCACGCCAATTTGTCCGAGTGATCCCTTGTCGACTATGCGAAATAAGCGGAGCCTTCGAGCAGGGAAGAAGGAAGGGATTAAAGGAACCAAAGGTTGGACCCATTCCTTTGTGGCATCTGACATCTATAGCTTACGAGGAAGGGTAGGGTGTGTCTGTCCTTAGTCCAATGATTCGGCTGGACGTTGTACGCCGCACTGGGTACCATTTTGTATTCTTTCTTGGAACCATGTTATGCACACGTGACCCCTCATGTGCTGCTCTGTCGCATAACATGGTCTTAACTGGCAGTCATGGGTATGCCAAGTCACTTCTTACTATTTCCCACAAACGATCTCAGGAGAACACTGCTGTCAAGGGCTCGTTTTTGTTTCATTATTACTGTCCCATGAAACGGCTTCATATTATTATTATTATTATTATTATTATTATTATTATTATTATTATTATTATTATTATTATTATTATTATTATTATTATTTGGAATTCAATATCCGCGCACTCGGCGACCTGATTACAATGCCTGCAAGCCCCAATAAAGGAACAGAAAGCTCGCTCGGTTTTTGCACAGATACAATGCTGTCCGACGGGACGAATCAGGAACCGGGAGCACCCCTACGGACGGGGCACTTAGGTTGCCAAAGGCTACGCAGGATAACGGATTTCTACTTGAGCGTGAATGTCGTGATATTCGTCTAATTGTTATCTACATGACGGCACACGTGCAAGGTGCCGTCCACTTCGTAAAAGTGAGCTTCATACTGAAGTGTACTGCCAATTCCGGCCCTTCTCCTCCCCAACTGTGCAGGAGGCCTCGTGACAGCGAAGTCGTGGACACCGGCATGATGGTGTTCTTCTTGGTCGCCGGTATAGTCCTCGTCGTCATGGCTGTATGCACCGTAACGTTCGTCATCGTCAAGATGATGCGTGAGAACTCCTTGGCACGGCGCTCTCCTGCTGTCACATGTGCGGCGACATACAGCCGCGCGCAATGTTGAGGGTCGCCACGTACCTCAGGGCTTAACGGAGTTTGTATTATTGCGCATAGTATTACGCGAAGCTTTCGTTTGCGAGGATGTGTGGCCTACATACACCACTTATTTTTGGCCCTTGCTTGTGCCTTCCTTCGGTCTAGCTTTTCCATAAGATGAATGCAACGCCAAGCAAATTAGAACTTATTAGTCCGCGTTTGGTCGAGACTAGCCCAGTAACTTGGACACCGTGCGCGACACTAGAGGCCTGTGCGTGTGTGGTGGAAGGAAGAGGGGAAGTGGAAGGCGAACTTCAGAAAGCCTTTTGCCCATTCAGGCGCAAAATTTATGACGATGAAGTCGAGCGCCCGTTGTGATACTGTTTATTTAGTTTCCATGAAAGTACACTGAAAGTAGGTAATAGGCGTACAGCTTGAAATGCTCGCGTGTAATTAAGAAGGGCTTAAGACGAAAGTTGTGGTGAAAGAAACAATTTTAGAGGGGCATGCTTCCGAGCTAATTAGCATGAATGGTACGCGCTTCATGGAGATCTGCAAGAGAGGCTGTGTGTCCATGCAGGCGTGCGATATAAGGACGCAGGAACAAATCAGGCGGACGATACAAAAGCCTATATCTGGCGTCGGCGTGACGTCGCTTCCTGGAGAAAAACGAATGTGACACAAAAGCTATCTGCGCATGCTCAGGAGAAGGTAGCACCGCGGTAACACGCCATGCGATCACAGCTGGTAACACGCCATGCGATCACGCCATGCGATCACAGTCTCTCTTTGTGTAAGCCAAGTGAGAATTGGTTTACGTATGTACGACTGTTATTGTAAATATGTCGCGTCTCGAACAGAGGGCGCACTATTTCGTTTTACGCGTGAATAGAATTTGAGTGCCCGAAAACTTGAAGATGCACGTGCAATTGCGACAACACATCATGAGGTCAGACGGTGTTCCGCGGAACACGCATGGCCGATAGCTTTTGTTGATACGACGTTTTTGTTGCCCTTATTGTCGTTCTTGTATTCCTGGTTTCACGCGGGTGTTTCCGCTGTGGTAGCTCAACGGTTGGTAGCTTTACGGTCAGTGTTCGTCAACTGATACGACGTAAATAGCTGCTTAACCCATCCACTGACTCTGACACTTGCAGATACTCCTCATAGATAGCCAAAATTATCTCAAAGTTCTCACCCATCGTCTTATCCGGAGAATGGAGCTTCTAAATTGCTTGGAGTATTTTGCAGTGCAATTGCGTATGTGCTTGCTTGGCTGCCCACGCTGGTCAGATCGCTCCTATTTGTTATATGTGGTCTTCATCCCTTCCCGTGACGAAGCGATGACACAAAGAAAGCGCATCGCGGCAGTATGTTGTAAGGAAGAGGCGATCGAGTCACCTCGCTTTCACCAGCGGATCGCTTTACCTTTGCGTCTAATGTTAGGTGTTTATCTTTTACGCGACATCCGTCACGGTGGTCTAGTGGCTATGGCCTTCGGCTGCTGAACCGAAGGTCGCGGGATTGCATCCCGGGTGCGGCTGCTGCATTTCGATGGAGGCGAAATGTTGAGACCCGTGTACTGTGCGAAGTCGGTGCACATTTAAGACCCCCAGGTGGTCGAAATTTCCGGAACTATCTCTCCGCTATACGGCATGTCTCATAATCATATCGTAGTTTTGGGACGTAAAACCCCAGCAGTTACTATGTTCCTTTTACGCTGTGCGCAACAGAAAAAAGAAGAAGAAAAAAAGAAACGGAATTTTCACCTTTTCCTTTACACTGTGAACCTCGGAGGCAGCCCCTACTATAGGCTTCTTGCGACATGCGAAAGAGTGCTTTGAAGGAAACAGATACGCACCACACATCACACACAAAAATAAGGAGCGCAGTTGTTTATTTAAGACAATTTGCCGTTTTTCCGGACCAGATTCTGCTGCGACGCGCCTTCATTAATATTTCATCACTTCTTCGCCACCGGAAGTTCTGGCATGACGTAACTGTGCAGCCACATTTCCTGCACTCCCGGCGCGCTCGGTTTCCATGTCAGGACCTTAAATCAATGATGCATATCTGAAATGAGATGCGATCATTCTTATTTCTAAAAAAACGGATATAGCATAAAATTTCACGCTCTACAACGTAGGAGGGGGATAGATTTGGGCTAGTTAGTAGCTAGATTTGGGTTAGTAGGTGTTCATGGTGAGGCTCTACAACGCTTCCGTAAAGGCAGCTGCCCTCAAGTTGATAGCTTAAAATATAACTCACAAATTTCTGTTCATCAGTAATTTCAATGTAGCTTTGGAAACGGCAATGTATTTCCGCCTCGACGTAGAGTTTACGTGCGAAGACGACAGGTGCCTTACTGCCACATAGCATTTTTATTCCGTGCCCTTCCACTCTTTGAAGAAGGGTGACCAGCGCAGCTGTGATGGTATGAGAGGCTCACCGTGGCGAAATTCCCTGCCGACACGACCCGATTGACAGAAGCACTTTTGGTCAGAACCTGACCTCGTATTGAGCTTAATTAAGCGCATTATACCCTCGATTCACTTGGGGCATCTTTGAATCGTCTTAACATTTCCTTCGTTCAATTCACATTTGGTCAACGTCAAGTAGCCTTTAAGTGTGCCTAATGCGCCTTTGATTCATTTGCAATTCTCACTTGGTTCACTAGATTCACAGTTTACTTTGCTATGAGCCACATGCCCCAAGCCTTACACTGCATTCGATATCGGCCCACCATAGTGAAATTGCTGTGTGCATATATATATATATATAGCCAAAATTCCTGATGAAGGCCGGTCTCCGGCTGAAACGTTGAATAAACGCTTTCCGCATTTTGTTGCCAATCCCGAGGGTCTACTACTCATCTCTCTCTCTCTCTCTCTCTCTCTCTCTCTCTATATATATATATATATATATATATATATATATATATATATATATATATATATATATATATATATATATATATATATATATATATATATGAAATGCACGATACAACGTTTTTAGCATCAACATAGTTTTGCATTAATTTACAATAATGATGACAGTAATGACAAAATCATCTTTCACAATTCCTGCCCTTCCCTCTCTTCCTCGGATTCAGGGCACCGCCTACAAGCGTCTTGCCTGTCTTCGCATACTGGTCACTTTACGCAAGCGCATTCACACTTCTCACAGACTTCTCGACCCGCGGTTTAGCGGCTAGATTGTTGGCTTGCAGTCTCCACAGTCATTTTGACCCCAGCTAGTCAAAATGACCGTGGAGCCCTCCACTATACGGGGCGTGCCTTATAGTCGTAGCTGGTTTTGCTCGTAAAACCTCATCAGTTGTTGTTATTGCTTCTTTCTCTGTATTTCCACTTTAACGTTGGCATGCATCATATAAACGCATACTTGCGCGACTTCTGTGACCGAACACTTTAGTTACGTTTGTTACGTTTATTTTTGTCAGGTTGGGCCCGTAAGTTTATTCGCAAACGGTTCGCTTTTGCTCATTTGACTCCATTCATCGACTTCAATTGCGTTTTGCGTAACCTCCTTTTTTTCTCTCTTTCACCACAGCAGCAACCATATCTGGCAAGTGCAACCTTTCTTTGTCTCTACTCAATTGCGTCAAATGAATTTCAACGCTGCAATTAAACGAGTAACTCTTTAGAAAAGGATTATTTCTCATGAGTATACGTTCTCACGTTGCAGTCTGAAACCGCGGATTCGATCTACCCGTACAAAATGGTTGCCTACAGTTTATCAATTGTTTGAATTGATGGATTAAGGCTTATTTTGACTACTATTTCATTTGTTTTAATTGTCCACGTCACGACTGATAGCGCTCGCGTCTGTATTATTCCTTAAAATGGTTTTCTTTTATCGTTTTCAGACTCACTCGCCGTTTCAGAGGGAAACTTCAGCAGAGCACCGGGAAACTTTGCGCAGCCAATAGTCCGAAGTGAGTCACGATTTTCGATACCACTGCGAGCTATTACTAGCGCCGCATAAGCATGTCGAAAAGTGACTACGCCCACTGTTTGTCTTTGGCTTCTTCTTTGCACGAAGATTTTATACATTAGAGGGATCTAATTTGATCGTGCAAGTTCGCTTTATGTGGACTTTGGGGAATACAGGCTTATGATACAGAATGCGCATGAAATGAGGAGTAGAGGTTCCATGGTTGCTCATCAAATTCCTGAGCAGAGTTGTTGAGGTAGGGCTTCCCTTGGAAAGACTTCGTACCTGGGCACAGCCACAACGAACTGTGAGTGCCTGGGCAGTCTTGGGGGTAGAATAGGACAGCTGTCATGATCTTAAGCTCAGGATATGTTTGGTTGAGAATATGCTAGGTTTGGTTATGGCCAGGTTAGGTTTTAAACCTTGACCCCCCAGACCCCAGCGGCTGTGGAAGATCTGACCACGGCGGCGGTCAGCTGGCGAAGCTGGGGAGGGTGCTTATAAATCAGAGGGCACCGATAGGCTTCCACTGGAAACTGAACCTATATAGCAACGTTCAAGGAGCGCTCCCTGTCGAGCGAAGTTTGACTAGTGTATGCTCTGGGAGCTATTATGCGTTAATTGGTATGTCACTGACCTTGCCTACTGAGGTTGGAGAACTACAGAGAAGCATACATAGCACTGAAAAGGGTACATCTGGTATGTTACAGAGGTGTCCCTGAGAACAAGGGAAGTGGCGTAGGGGTTCTAATAAACAAAGGTATCACAGATAACGTGGAGGAATTACACAGTATCAATAAAAGGGTAGCGTGCGTCGTGATAGTATGGAATCGTCTACTTTCTTTTTCTTTATCTCATTATTGTCCATTTTCATTAAACGTAACGGTTAACTTCCGACATGCTTGCTCGGACTTCAAGCGTGTCATTCCGTATTATTGCAATTAGGAATGAGCATGAATAATATGGCAAGTTTTTCAAGCGAGGACATGCAATTCCGAACGCCTTCGACCATAAGCAGAACAGATTACCTCGTTTCTCTGTCTTCTTTTATCTTTTTTTTTTTTTCAGTTGGCGTGGAACAAACTTATGACATCACTTTCGCAGAAGCCAGTGAGGATGCCACAGACTACCCAAACGCCTACTTCGGTAAGCATGCTGCGTCGTACGACGGGCTTCACTTGAGAATAGCGGAACTTTTAAACGCATTTCTGGCATGTCGCTGGAGCACTGTTATTGGAAATCCTAACAATAGCATCAGTTTCGGAGAAATCGTTGCCCAATCTTGCGAAGTAATAAGTGCGCTGCACCGTTAGGTCAATATTTTCCGAAAGAGGCCTACGGCCTTCCTCCATTGGAGCAACAAAGAAATGACAAGCAGCAGTATTATTTGTCAGGGTTACAGTACACCGTGAAAGTGGTACGAACGAGAGTTTCAACAGAGGAGCAAGGCTGTGCCGTATACGTCGAACCTGGTTGTCACGCAGGAGGGAAAAGCGAACCCGCTTCTGCCCTCGGCCCGCTACACACTGGTGCGCTAACTCACTCTTGCCCTCAGTCCACTGTTACCTCGTAGCGATTTGTAAAGGTCAAAGCGTGATCAAGTGTAAAAGAAGGTTTAGCTCGAAGTTGCCGCTTCGATATCCGCAGCCGCGGCTGCATTTCCATTGTTCGAAATGCAAAGAAAGAAGAAAGAAGAAAGAAAGAAAGAAAGAAAGAAAGAAAGAAAGAAAGAAAGAAAGAAAGAAAGAAAGAAGTGCATGAGTGCCTGGTGAAAGGTCACGTATGGTCAGTAGATGACGATGAAGGGTGGTGTGATTAACATGACACCAATAAATTGACATCCTTGTCAGTTACGTCACGATTAACAATGAAAGAATAGACTTGCTTGCTGTTCGGGCTTGAATATTTTTTTTTTTTTATAATTTGGGCAAGGTGGGAATCGGGCACTGACCGACCTCGAAGCCCTAAAACGTACGCCCTAACGTAGTTAATCAGAAATGTTGCTAGCAAGTCTTCATTTGTTTTTCGGTCATTACATAGCATTCCGTGGCCTTGACAGCTGCTATATTGAAAAGCGTATACGTGAACAAATGCTTGAGCCATTCCGTTTTTCTGAAGGTGGATGACCCGCGAAGCTGTGTAGGACACGACACAGAGGCGACACAGAATTATGATAACAGGTAGAGGACATCGCACATTTTGTTGTCTTAAGCGGCTCATCACGATGAATGGCAAACAACACGCACGCACGCACGCACGCACAGAAAAATGTATGCTTTATGAGTAGTTGTTACTTGTCTTGATAGGCCCGGAGCTCTTCGGGAGTGCGCGCTACACGCGGCCTCCCCGTAACGAGAAGTGAAATTTAAAATGGAGAACGGCAGCTTGCCTTTCCAGTATACCGCCTCTCGAACAACCAATACAAACGCGAGAGGAAGAAGGACGAAAAGATGCTGACGGCGTGCCCGCAGACGGCGTCCACCGTCTGTCCTCCGCCGAGGCAACCCTCTTTTCCCACTTAGCTCTGGCTCTGAGTTTTTGCACGCAGACGCCGCGAAACCGCGGACCATAGCCACATACAGAAAATAAATTGCTGTTATCTCCATCTTATTACTTTTAACCATTCTAGCTTTTGTTGTCTAAAACGTATTTTTGTAGTACCTGCTTTTTGTAGTACTTGCACACAACGTAGACAGTATTCACTGCAAATGGCATTTGACTTTCGGTACGAAAATCAGTATAGTAATAGATGTGTTACCTGCGATTAGTGTGACGGACAGAAGTAACGCAATGTCTAGAACCTACGATTTCCTCTCCTCTATTTTTTTTTTTCCTTCCAGGTCAGAACACCTCCGGGGAAATTCCAGCGACAACGACTGAAGGCAGACGACTGTCGAATGTTTTGTCCGTTGATCTTTCCGTACCCGTTAGTTAACAGCTCGCACAACACTACAGCTTGACTTTCAAAACGCTGCCTGCTCGATGGATAGCATTTCGTCAGCTGGGGGGCGGGGGTGGAGGTGTTCGTACCAGGTGTGCATACAGGAGCCAGCGAAATAAAATCACGAGTCCTGGTCTTTGACATTATTGTGATCTTGGTTCATCACTCGTACCGAATAGACGCCAAAAATGATAATATATGGAGCTCTTCCCTTAGTTTGGTATTTTTTCATAAGAATTCGTAAAGCTGTTTTCAAAACAAAACGCGCGGTAGTTATTTAAAAATTGTGTGTGTGAAGGGAAGGAGGGGGGAGAGGGGGCTTAAGCTTCGCATGTAAAGGTGGAACGCGATAGCGCTATTGTTCCCCGTTCGCATCGCCTTCCCATTCGCTTGCCATGCTCCTTAGTCGCATTACTGCGTAGGTGTCACGGCAGAACATGCCTCTGATAGTTCACACTCTGCCTACGTCTTGCCTGGCCCCCCTCGCGGTTGGGTACAAGCTGACGTAGATACGCCATCAGTACTTGCCGATGAGGGAGGCACCGCAGTGCACCCAGTGCCAGAACGCGATACGGAATCCATCACATGAGTGCGAAGGGCGAGCGCGAGCGGTGGCGCATTTCGCCCTATAGCCCTTACGTCATAGCTCCTTCTGTCGGAATCTGCGAGCAGGGCAAGCTTCGCATACTTATGCAAATGTCACGCGCTCAGGCGCCGCGTTGGCGCCTTCTCATAAGTGCTGGTATTTAGTTTCGTCTTATCGTGATTAGGTTTCCTCGTAACAGAAGAACTTTCCTCGTAACAGAATTACACTCCGAGCTATCATGTGTGTGGGTGTCAGTGAAATCGTAGTTTAGGATTTTTCTGACGCATTTTACATTGAGAAATTGAAATTTGTTCACTGAAGTACCTGCGCCATGGGGGAGGGCTTGCGTGGCCTGCTACGGCAGTAGCAGAAGCTCGCCATGATTTTATCCGCCGGACGCCTACGCCTACATCGATGCGGATGCCAGATTTTCTGCGACATGAGCTCCTTTAACGCTATCGCCTTAATGACGATTACTTGTGCACCCTGGTATTTTATTCCGTGCGACGTGAATATTGAGTGTCATGAGCTCTTTTTAAAGGTTATAATACAGATGGAAGGTACTTCCAAACGAGTGTTCTTTCATGGACATTCCATAGCCTAAAAAGCCACTGTCCTGTATCGGTGGCCTCCGTCCGCCACGATGGTTTTGTGGTTGTGGAGACAAACCTGCCTTCAGTGGGAACCGAACCCACGACCTTCAGATAACGCGTCCGATGCTCTATCTCTGAGCTACGAAGGCGGCCATCCCCCCCGTCCACTTTATTAGGTATTTATGTAGATATTATCCTGGGAGTGTTAGGCAGCGCCACTCCTAGCCATGGCGGCGTGTGTGGAACACACTTTATAGCCAGAAGGTGTCACGTAGAACGCGAACTTACGCTGATATGGCTGCTGCCCAATAAGCCCTCGCATGCTACCTAAAGGCACCAAGTCTGCCGCAACGAGGCCCAAACTATGAAATAACGAAAGGGAAGGGTCAAGGGCTTGATTTGATTTGTGGAATTTAACGTCCCAAACCAGCTCCGATTATGAGAGACGCCGTAGTGGAGGTCTCCGGAAATTCCGACCACCTGGGGTTCTTTAACGTGCACTGACGTCGCACAGCACACGGGCCTCAACATTTCGCCTCCATCGAAATGCAGCCGCCGCGGCCGGGATTCGATCCCGCGACCCTCGGATCAGCAGCCGAGTATCATAGCCACTAGACCACCGTTGAGGGGCTGGGGTCAAGGGCTCGTTTCTTTATTTGACAGAAACAACTTAATGAGCCAGAAGACAATGAAACCTGGGAAAGCACAAGGGAAGTTAATTGTAGAATTGCACTTGTGGAGTAAGCAGAAAGGAATTAAAGTGGACGAAAAGATAAACCTACCTTCGGATGACGCGTCCGATGCTCTACATCTGAGCTACGAAGGCGGTCGTCGCCCCGTCCACTTTTTTGTGTTTTTGTGTACATATGGGAGTGTTAGGCACCGCCAAAGGCAGGTTTGTCTTTTCGTCCACTTTAATTCATTTTTACTTACTCCACAATTACAATACTACAATTAACTTCCCCTGTGCTTACCTAGGCTTCATTGTCTGTTGGCTCATTAAGTTGTTTCTAACAAACAAAGAAACGAGCCCTTGACCCCTTCTCTTTCGTTATAGGCTAGGTATAGACCTATTCCATGTTGGTAAACAGTGGTAGGCACCGGCGATATAACCGGGGCTTGTGTCGACGTCGCGGCGCGCAGGCCCCGCCCACCGCTTGCCGCGGCCCTGCACGGCATGGAGGAAAGAAAAACTAGGAGTGGGCGTCGCGTGACAATCCTGAAGCTTAGTCATAAAAAATTTACAGGAAAGAATCATGGGAAATAGGCCCTCACGTGATAGGCAAGCGGTCGATTTAGTCGACTGGGGAGTTTCGCTTTTGATGCGTCTGCTGCGGAGACGGCGTAGGTTTCTGCACGAAGCATATGCGGCGTGACAAACGCGCACGCCGAGGCAACGCGCTGGCCAAAGTAGTCGAAGGTTCGAACGTCTGACGCTGCCGAGTCTGTGTAATGTCAGCCAGGCTGTTCCAATGTTGTGTCACATCAGCGGTGAAAGAAAAGTCCCTACCGCAATGTTGGAGGAGCTGTTGCAGGGCTAATATCGCATTCGAAAGATGCTGACTAATGCAGGGGGGTGCAAGAGGGGCACTTAAGTCACACCAGCCACTCTTACTCTATCATTGATGTCCCCATTCTTCACTCCTGCTTGCTTACTTTTTTGTGTTTCGGACACTGTGGAGTCCCGCTGTTATTACACTCATCCCCCCACCCCTCCAAACGTTGGAGGGGTGAGGGTGAATATAATAACAGGCTTCGCCGCCTCCAAAACAAAATCCTGCCTACGCCCATGGACTAGTCCACATAACGCACGAATTCCGTGCACTGCCTGTATTGTACGTTAAGGTGTTTATTAGATGAAACTAGACGCAGCCCTGCGGCAACGGTCTTGTCCAAACGAGCACGGACCTCGAGCACGAGCGGCGTCATTTTCAACAGAGCGCTGGAGAACAAACCCCACTGTAAGGCGCTGGAGAGGACGGCCCAGTACAAAGTTCCAATGCTTCTTTACATGTGTAACGAGAGTGGACGCCCGAGGAGAGTTTCGACAGCGTAACGACGTGGCACCACACACTGCTAAAAAAACAGCCCGTAAATCCGAATAAACGGCGACGACCTCGGCGTATCGAGCCGGCTAATGCTGTTTATTTGTCTCAAAACGAAGGACGCACATCGGAGACTGACAAAATGGAAACGCGACATATGATGTTCCTCAAAATATCTTTAAGTGCAAAACAGCGACGCCAAAATTTGCTAGAAAGCACACACCGCTGTTAAAGGGCACAACAGCTGATTTCACAAACCTTAATGTGACAAAAATGGATCGCGGTCCGACGTTCTGCACAGCTTTCCACGCGAGAGCACTGGCAAGTCCATCGACAACAGTAGCATGCGTGAATGGCGCCTTATCAATTATATAGACACTAGGGAGCCTTCATAGACACGGGTCAGGCACGCCTTTCGTCGGCCTCTCGCTGTCCTTCCTCCATCGGGGCCCATGCCGCGAACGCTGCTGCATGCGGCAGGCGCCACTAAAAGTTACCGGGTGCCAAACAACCTCGAGTGTTCCGGCAACCTTGTGGGCCTAATCCTACCCAAGATGCACCGCGCACTAGGCCCTCGGAGCGGCGACAGAGGAGGTTGGCTTGCCGAAGCTAGCGAACTCACGTGACGCCGCCTCCTAGTTTTTCTTTCCTCCATGCTGCACGGTCGCTCCACCGCCGCCGGCGAAGCGTGTGCGAAAGCTGCCTCCGAGCACGGGGCGTCGGAGCGCCGACGGCGCGTTTACAACAGTTTGCGAAGGGGCAGCCGCGTGAGATGAAGTTGCGTTAGCTCTGTAGCAAGCATTCAAGGAATGTAGAAAGAATATGCCGACACCCAGCTATGACAAGATGTGAAAAACTGATTGAAAAGATAAGCACCTTGCCACATGATGCGAATGATCGCGAGCTATCATGTCGGCATCGCTCCATGCGTATGCTTTAATTCGGTAACTAGCGCAAGGATGAACCACTTGCAACAGCGAGACTTGTTTAAATGCGACTTGAAGATGCCTCAGCTAAAATACTGTTTCGGACCTAAAGCCTCTAATCCCTACACGAAATCCTTGCGCAAAACAAATGTAACGGAATAGGTACTCAAGCATGCGATATTGGTGACGCTATAACCTATGTAAATACGGCTGTGATAACGCACACACAAAAAAGCAATAACGTGCCAAGGGACAAGGCTCTCAAATAACCGCCAGCAAGGCGCATAACCGCGGCTTGCGGCTCTGCCCATACGCTCATGTTTCGATCGCGAAGGCGGGACGTCCTGTAACGACGCGGCAAATTTCAAGCGTGTAGTTCATTCGAGCAGTCGGACAATCGAAAAAAAAATGTAAAGCGCATAACAACCACTACAGCATTGCCAAAGACACTTCTCGTGTGTATGCTATCGCAGCCTCAAGCAATTTGCAAAAGCGTCGCTGTAATCGGCCTCTCGCTCACGGCTACGTGAATTAAGCTCTTATATATTTGTTTCACTTGAGTGAATGAAATTCGTATGACGTGTGTATAGCTTCCGCAGTTCAATAATACACGGCGACCGCGATTACTTCTACACATCGAGCTAAGTTAACGTCGTGTGCGCTTTGCAGTAAGCGTCATCGCTCTGTGTCCGCACTTTGTTTATGCCAAGAAACTTGGTGTCGAGCATTACACTTGACAAGCTTGTGACAATGCTATTTCTCTCAAATGAAACAAGCCGCACTAACGCTAAATAATTACACATGCTTAGTCGTGACGAAAACTGCCCCGCCACGGTGGTCTAGTGGTTATGGCACTCGGCTGCTGATCTGAGGGTCGCGGTTTTGAATCCCGACCGCGGCGGCTGCATTTCGATGGAGGCGAAATGTTGAGGCCCGTGTGTTGTGCGATGTCAGTGCACGTTAAAGAACCCCAGGTGGTCGAAATTTCCGGAGACCTCCACTACGGCGTCTCTCATAATCAGAGCTGGTTTTGGGACGTTAAACCCCACAAATCAGTCAATCAATCGTGACGAAAATGTTTGGCGCATAACCGATGCGCCAAACAGCCGCCATTACAGGTTCGTCCCTTTCCTTAAGACAAACATGAGCAGGAAACCGATAAAAATCTATCGCACATATCTTGCGCGTTTCTGAGCAACCAACCCACGGCGCAGGTCATCGGTGAACACTTTTTTCTTCATTGCACGGCGGTGAGAAGCGCCCGCACCAGCGAAAACGCAACGGCTTCTACGGTAGGCGCGCCGGCGGATGCCTACCATGCGAAACCAAAACTCCCGACGACAGCGCCACCGCATCTTCGTGGCGTAGGCCCGGTGGAATAGATAGGCATTGCACCCATCGCATGCGTCCCCCTTCCACCTGCGCCGCACCCGCAGTGCATTTCACCGAAAGCTTATTGCTAAAAATGTGACTGCACTGTTTAACGCTGTTGTTCTCGTCGAACTGGGTGGGAAATCCGCACCTAGAATTGCACTTTCGGGAAGAAACATTGTTAGCTCGTAGATATCTTAACCTGTGGTCGTCTTTGTTAACCCCCCATCGTATCATAGATACGGTGGGGGGTTAACGCTGGGTGGACTCAAGGGTTCCCTTTGAAAGGTTTATGTCTGTATATAGGCTAGAGGGTATTGAACTTGTATATGACATATGATCCCCTGTATTTTCTGTCGCTCGGCGAGCGGAAGTTTGCCAGAAGTATGTAGAGTTTGAGTTCGTCAAAATTATGACCTCCCATATTAAAATGCTGCGCCACTGTCTTCGGCAGGTTATTCGCGGTGTCCGCGCGGTGCCTGTTTAATCTAACATTAATTGGTTGACCAGTTTCGCCAATGTATTGCTTGGGAAAGATTGAACTTTGGCTCCTGCGACATTCCCTGTTCTCAATAGTTTTTAGCGATCTGTTCATCGATCCAAGCCTCCACCTTCCCCTGAGCTTCTCTTCTAGTTTGGATTTCAACGAACGGAAGATGACAGAACATGGTGAACATGAACATTTTCCACGAGGCAAACATGCACCATAGAATAGTTCTAAAAGCGGCGCCACAAGTCACGACATGAAAGATTTCATTGCCGCTGCACCATGGAACATAACGCACTTCGTCATTCGCTGCGGCACTAATGACTTGACACACAACACGGGCGACGACACTATGCAGGCCATAAAAGCACTCATAAATGAGACACTCAACTTACCCTCACAACAGTGTTCGCGAGGATCGCAAACAAGCACAACCGCTTATCGTACAAACAGACACACTCCTACCTCACGCACAGGGTACGCGCAAGGTTAATGATTTTCTTCTCCACACTGAACACGGCCACGAAAACGTTGCCATCCCGCTGAAATCTATCAGGACCCTGACATTCTCCTAGCTCGGAACGGACTACACCCAAATTATTCGGGAGTCGCAGTGATTACCAGAAATATCAAGTATAGGGTCAGAAATGAATTTAAGGACAAGCAACCAAGGACACACTCTAACGAAACGTCCGTACAAAATTAGACGCAACACAGTCGACCAACATTAGCAACAACACGCGATCCACCGAAATTAAGTCACAGGATGCCTCTACTCAGACGGTGGACGTGAAACCAACACCGCCAAGAAAACACATACAACAACCAGAGGTAACAGAGACATGCACTACTTTTACAATGTTAGCAAACACATATACACAGACAGACAGCGTGGTAGACCTCACCACCAAAACTAGGAGCAGCAAGCAAAGACCACCCCTAGACTCTAGCCCCCGGAGGTCTGCTCGAAACAAACACAAATGACTAACAAACAGAGAACTTAGATAATCACAAATCTCGTCCTTTCCTACAATCACGTAAACTCGCCGCCAAACAAACAAACTACTGTTTGCACTTAGCTAAATACTCTATAGCTACACCAAAGAAAATAAAATTCCGAAAGGCCTAGCCTATTGAAAAAAAATGGAATGGCGTCCTAGAAAATGTTCTTTGTCGCTAATAGATATCTAAGAACATTGCCGCGATAAGCTTATTGTAATAACCTACCAACTGAATGACATTAAATTATAACTGCTAAAGAAGTGAAAGAACTAGCTACATTTGTCGAAAGGAAAGGAAGCCAAAATAATAGCAATACAAAAGCGCAAAAGCACTCACGCAACGAAGTGCGTCCAGAATAATTCTATAAGCGCAATATCAGTCTGTCCCTCAAATGCAGCGCCGAAAACACTAGCAAGGTGGTAGATATATCACAGAGCCTAAATACATTTGAAATAGGTCTTCTAGAACGCGGTCTAACATTCTTCCCAACAAATGATGCGGTTAACGAATTCGAGCTGCACAAAGATTTAACAGAGTTTTCAAGGCGTCTGCGGATGAGAGAATTCTTTTTTGATAAGGTAGAGGCAGGAGACACAAATACTGACGCGCTCTGACCGCCAAGTACGTGGACACCAGATTCTGAGCAATGCCAAGAGCTAGATCAGTACAGAAAACTAGTCACAAGAGACATCCTGAATACAACAAGACAGAGTCGCAAGCCAAAGAAGCTATCTCGCGAAGAACGCGGTTCCCTGAAACAACTCGCGGATAGAAAGGAAATCATAAGAAAACCAGCGGACAAAGGTGGTACCATAGTAATATGGCCAATAGAAAAGTACAAGAACGAGGTAGTCAAGCAGCTCACTAACAATGTACATTATCGAAAATTAGATTCCGACCCAAATGTTGAATACAGCGACAGGATACGACGTACGATAACAGATCTTTTAGCCAGCGAATTAATCACACAATCCGAGTACCGCTTCTTAATGCCTGATAATAAACAAGCAGGCCGTTTCTACCTCCTTCCTAAGATCCATAAGGTTAGCATAGATAAACTACATACCGGAGAAATACCGGGCATACTCATAGTATTCAACAACAACACCCCGACGGAGTCATTATCGAAGTTTCTTAATCACTACCTATCTGACATATCGCCCACCCTTCTTTCCTTTATATAGGATACATCTCACTTTCTGCGGATTATCGAGTCCATTAACGAAATTCAAACACTCTCGGATCAGGCAATTCTCGTAACATTAGACGTCACCTCCCTATACATGAATATACCTATCACAGAAGGATCCGAAGCGCTCTCGAAGGCAATACAGAATAGTAAGCATGCACACGCCGCTGAAGTTTACATCGCATTACTGAAATTAGTCCTTACACTTAATTTCTTTGAATTTGACTCGACCAACTACCTGCAAATTTTTGGCACCAGTATGGGAACTCCTAACGCGCCGACCTACGCTAATATCTTCATGGGGCAACTGGAAGCACAGCTTTCGGAATCGTCGCCGCTAAAACCTCGCACCTACCTCCGTTACATAGACGATATCTTTATTATTTGGGAACATGGTGCAAGTGCACTTAGCACATTTTTTGAGCATTTTAACAACTTTCATCCCAGCATTAAGTTTTCCATGCACCATTCTTCTAGTAAAATTGATTTCCTCGGCACGACAGTTTCCATCGAAAAAGGAAAACTAAAGACGACACTTCACATAAAAACAACGGATAGCCAGCAATACCTAGATTATAATAGTCATTATCCGCGACACTGCAAACAGGGGATATTTATAGGACAGGCAAGACGCATAAGAAGGATTTGTAGCAACGACGCGGATTACGTTCACCACTTAAGCAATTTAATGGCAACCTTAGCTGAACGAAATCACCCGCACGACGCTCTAAACAAGGCATACAATGACGCGTGTAAACTAGATAGGACACCAGCACTAGAAAAAAGAGCTCCTAAATCGCAGGCTAACCAGCCACTATCGTTCATAACGAAATACTTCAATGCGCTTCCAAACATAAATAATATTCTTCGCAAATACTTTCCAATACTAACAAGAAACGATCGCCTTAGAAAAGCGTTTCCCGAAATACCAGAGTCGCCAACCGCCGTAATAGAAACATTAAGGACCTTTTAGTACACGCCAAAGTAAACCCTCAGCGCACCGCCTGCTTAATAACTAGCTCCCGTCCCAGATGTAAGACTTGCAACTATATTCAAAATGATCTTAAAGTTAAAAGCACGCGAAGTAACTATGTCCATCATATAAAATCAAGGTTCACTTGTACTCGTTCAAACGTTATTTACATGTTGGAATGTTCACTCTATCACAAGCAGTACATCGGCGAAACTGGTCAACAATGAATATTAGATTAAACGGGCACCGTGCGGACACCGCGAATAATCTGCCGTAGGCAGTAGCGCAGCATTTTAATATGGGAGGTCATAATTTTGACGAACTCAAACTCTACACACTTCAGGTAAACTTCCGCTTGCCGAGGGACAGAAAATACAGGGAATCGTATCTCATATACAAGTTCAATACCCTTCAGCCTGCAGGCATAAACCTTTCAAAGGGAACCCTTGAGTCCATTAGATAAGGTGGGGGGTTAACAAAGACGACAAAAAGGTTAAGGTATGTACAAGCTAACAATATTTCTTCCCGAAAGTCTAATTCCAGGTGCGGATCCGCCATCCACTTCGACGAGAACAACAGCGTTAAACAGTGCAGTCACATTTTTAGCAACAAGCTTTCGATGAAGTGCACTGCGGGTGCGGCGCGGGTGGTGCGGGGTGGGAGTGGGGACACATGCGATTGGCGCAATGCCTGTACCTAGCGTATGTGTTTCTGTCTGCATCCTGCTTTCTAGCACTGCGCACACAATGTATTTCCAAGATATGTACCACGAGCGGATCCTTTGGAAGCTTTCGTTCTTGCCAGGTGTATTAGTCATGCTAACACCTGTCACCCAACTTCCCCAACACCATAACCCCCCCCCCCCCCCCACCTTTTTTTTTTTGTTGTTGTTGTTCGCACGTGCCGCTCTTCTTCTCCTCTCCTTCTATGGACGGGGGAGAGCGTCCAATGGCGTACATAAACGAACGCAGGAGAAGGCAGTCGCTCTCCTGACGAAGACAACTCCACTTGTCGAAACGTTGGCTCGTGCGACATTCACTGTTCTCAATCGTTTTTAGCGATCTGTTCATCGATTCAAGCCTCCATCTTCCACAGAGCTTCTCTTCTAGTTTGGTTTTCTGTCCTTGGAGCACACGTTACTGCTAATTTCAAGCGTGTGCTGCTACTTCCCTTTAGACCACACCATTCAATTTTTCTTTCCTCCTTACTTTCTAGCTAAAACGAAAGGAATCCAAGCGGAGGCCAACCATCGAATAACGCATCCTTTTGTCATGAACAACATGGAAGCTATCTTGCATGTGTAGAACTTTGACCGGAGAGATTCCCTTATAGGGTGACAAAGGGGGCAAACGTTTACTGACGCTGGTTGTGCACGAACAGCATCCTGCACACACGCATATATACATATATATTTTTTGCGTGCTGTTATATTACGCGCTGCTTCTGGGTTTCTGTCGCGTAATATAGTAGTTATGTGATTGTAAACACAAAAATTTGCGCCGTTATAGGTGTTTTATTGTTTATAAACTCACCCCTTATGCACACGCGTAAAAAGGAGGCGTTGAGCAAACTCACGCACCCATACGAAAGGAGCCGTCACCTTGAAATCAGGTGTCCCAGTTGATCTTCAAAAACCCGTGCAGGTCACCAGTGGCTCCAAAAATATAGACGCTTACTTATATAATTGTGGCATATACTCTCATGTTTCAGGCTACAGTATGCGGACATGCGCCACACGAGACGACGTGTATGCGCTACCATACAGTGGTTTTAGTGTCTCAGTAAGGGGTTTACTTTCAAACACCCGTAGAGGATCGGAGTGCCGCTTAAAGGGGCACTAAACAGCAAAGCGTTTCTTTGTGCATTACTAAATTGCCCTTTCACAATACCAACAGCACCATTCTTGCCACAAGAGAACCCTTAGTAAGCGAGGAAATGCACAAAAAGGAAACAGAGGCGGCGACGCCGCCTTCACGTCTCCGCACTAACTCGTCGTGACGTCATAGATTTTGAAGGCGCCTTTTATGGAGCACAAACTTATTTTCCGCTGAAAATCAATCACGTTATGTTGTAGATGTAATAGGGGGGAGGGGGGGGGGGGGGCAGATACCTAAAGTAGCAAGTTTAATCAAATTTCATTGAGCCAATGGGGCCGAAATACGAAGAAAATGCTTTGAAACCAGTGACGTCACGCTTATGCTTGGGTGCATAGGCTACGGCGCGAAATTCAAAAATCGAACTTTAACCTTCATTTTCTCTTCTAGTGCTAAACCTCATGTGTAGAAATCAACGACAACAGAATTTTAAAATAATAATCTGTCTCAACTGATTCAATGTTTCTCTTTAGTGCCCCTTTAAGCTGTATGACCCTTCTCCAAGGGAGCAGTGAGGGTTCTCGCTCCCTATCCAGCGTGCGGAAGGCTTTCGCCTTCTATATTGTCTTACACCGTATAATATACCGGGGAATTTATTTGCAAGGCGGTGTTCGTTGTAAAACGTTTTCTTGGGCTAGTTGGTTCATGACTTCTATAAAAATGTAGCGCAAAGGAACACACAATAGCGCCCGTCCTGTGCTCTTTGTCTGTCCGTGTGTTCCTTTGCGCTACATTTTTATAGTGTTCGTTGTGTTGAGTCCTCTAATTACTCGTTGTCGGTTATTGGTGTCCATTGATGCAATCCCAATGTAACTTACTGAACGTTTACTGTGCTACATTACTCGATAGGATTAGAACTTCGGAACTTTTGATTACCCGTCGAAACGTTACCTATGCTCTACTTGCCAACCAGGTAGTGGTTTCCCACCTAATAACAAAAATGGCGATGCAAAACCTCGGCACGATGCCGCAATTACGACTTTGAGTTTAACCTGGTCCGTACGCGTATACCGTTTACGCAGTACCGGACCACGGGACAAGTGTACAGGAGTAACAACGCTCGTAGCGACATATTTTGTGACGGATCTTCTATACAGAAAGGACATAAAACCGCAATGACTTCCTAAATTCTAGTTATGTGCTCGCTTAAAGCGCTCGTCATGGATGGATTCACGAATGTGCAATTTTTGTAATAATTTCTCTCTACGAGAGAATTCCAGATATCGTAGCGGTACAAAGCGTCGCAGGATACCTCCGCTACTCATACTCTTGACAGTGATTGCGCGAATTACCTTGTGATTTGTGACAGCGAAAAAAAACAATGTGACTCAGAAAGGATATATATATATATATATATATATATAATATATATATATATATATATATATATATATACATCTCCAAACCACGATATAATTATGAGGGATGCCGTACTGGAGGGCTCTGAAAGTTTAGACCATCTGGTGTTCTTTAAGATGCTCCTAAATCTAAGTACAGTACTGCACGGGGACTCAAGTATAACGCCGCTATCGGATTTCGGCCTTTACGGCCGGGATTCGATCCCGCGACCTTCAGGCCAGCAGTCGAGCACATTAACCACTAGGCCGCCGTGGCGGGTGGTTATAAGCGTTATAAGCTTAGTGGCGGCAGTACCCGCTAGAGCAGCGGACTTCTGCCAGTATTTCTATAGTGTCGCGCGGTGATGTTCCCACATCAGTATCTTGTATCTTAAGATACTCGATACATTCTTCAATGTATCGAAAATACAGATACTGATACACGTCTTTCAAGATGTATCGCGATACAGATACAAGATACTGAAGGAGTATCTAAGATAGTATCTAAGATACATGTATCTTCGATACTGCCCAGCACTGCCTCTCAGCTATTATGCCGATGTATCTTTTTTTTAAACTTAAGGAGAGGTGTGTGGTGCCGACTACTCCTCTTCTCTTACAGAGTGGTTGTCGTCACAAGGCTATGAACAATTCACTAAAGCGAAGCGAATAAGCCCTCGGGCTCGGACACATACTTAGAGTCACTATTCAAGTGTAACTGTCCATGACTCGAGAGAGTTTTAGATTCCGAATGTTCACACATCTGCAGGTCCCTTGTTGACAATGAAGAGGGTGCAAAAAGGGCGCAACTATTTATGAGCTGGGTGGCGCAGATTGCGCATGTATACCTCGGGGAGATTACCCCGCGACCGGTTAATCGCGTTTTTAGTCGTTTGGATATTTCGTTTGTTATGCTTGTTTTTCCTAGGCTGATTGCTTTCAACCAAAGCAATGATTCCTGCGAGTCACTCAGAACAATCCTTCGAAGAGGCCCCGACTGTTGACGCATTAAACGTATACGGCTGAAAGTATCGCATAAAGTTGTGCCGTTATAGATGTTGCAGAGTGGCCGAGCTTATAAGCTTTTTTTTTTTCCTTCTTCTTCTTGATATGCAGATACGACATACGCCGATATAGAGCTTTGTTTCAAACGTAACCCGTCGGTGTAGACGTGAATACGGTCCATACATGTGTTGTCAAGAAGCGCGTGCGACCCTTCCTTACTTCCTCGACATCCTTACTTCCTCGACCTTATCACCCTGAATAATGAAGTGTCCGTCGCAGTGTCTGAGGAGCGTATTCGCCGATTCTGACGCAATTTTCGATGACCGCCACTGCTACCAATATCTGTGCCTAGAATATTAAGATTTACTTTTAAATCCTGCACTGCAATACTCGCACGCCGCACCACTCGTGCTGTATCAAACGAAGAGCATTCCCCGCATTGAACTTATTGCGATAACGCGGCGCATCAGTGGAACATATAATGATAGTGCCCTACGTATGAATGACAACAGACTCATCTGCATATTCGGGACAATACCCTTGAGAGACGATGCCGCACAGTGAGGATATACAAGGCACCGACAAGTACAGTGGGTACTCCCTGCGATTCCTTGGTAGACGCTAACCTTGTTGTCTACATTGCTCTTTGTGTTCTTTACATTGCATTCCTTTTATAGGGGGTCGATCTTCGTAGTTCAAGTATACATAAAAAATACTTGTGTCAGCGTCCGTCTTACGAATGAGCGTTCTGCACCGATTCCCGCAGAAACATTCTTTGTGCGCTTGCGTTCGGATGCGTGCATATATAGTTCTCTTGAATATTTTCTCTGTCTGTGTGTCTGGCTGTCTCGAAACAACTATGAATATAGTCTTGGCATAATCGGCTCTGCATGACGTCGCCGACCTTTACACGCTTTCGCATGTAAATAAAAATAAATTTCACCTGCAATTTTCTATTTCTACCCTTCCTATATGTACATCCATGCTGTAACCGTGGCTCTATATGTGTACCGTATGTGGCAGTGCAATGAAGCAGTAAGCTCGGGGCATGCTTTCTGTAACAACAGGCTTAAAAGCCGGAGCTGCAGATTTGATTCCCGTCTCGACCAAGTGGCGTAAAATGCTCCTCTTCATTTCGCTTTGCTCTATGCCGAGGCTGATGACCGAGGGGTGATGGTTTTCAGATGGCGGGCGGAGAAATGCGAGGCCGGCGAGATTCCGTCAGAGTACTTCTCACACCTGCCCGGCGTCGCTGTTTTCAAACCGTATTCGAGCTCGATATGCAAGCGGGGAAACATGCGTATTTTTTTTCGGGGATTAACGCTTGTTTCTTTTTCTCGGAGTGCCCCGTTCGCTCATTCGTCGCTTCTCCTCTATAAATAAGGCTGTCGGCGCGAGCACCTGTACAAGTTATACGAACGCATATTCTCCTGTATACATGGCCACTTTCCCACAGCCCCACTGGCAGCATCTCCATGTTAATACGCGCACCGGCTCAAGCCCAAGGACACAGCGCAACACGCTGGCCGCCAGAAAAGAAAAAAAAAATAATGTTCACGCCACAAAGTCCTTGTTGCATCCGGCACAGGAAGAGAAGGCACGACGCGAGCCTTAAACCCACGGCCCGCCGCCTCCGCCGTGCGTGTCGCTAAAGCGAGCATCGGACTCGGGCGCTGACCCACATTCGGGCCGGAATGGGTGCTTTCCGAGCGCTGCGGTCCTCGGCGCTTTTGTCCGGCTCCGCGCGACCTTCTTATTATGCGCGCGAGTCCTTTCATCGCGCCGGTGTTCGTCGGGCCGAGCCGTAATGAAAACGTCGGTAATGGCCTTTGTTCGACAAGTTGTATATACAGGGAGCGCCAAAGCGGTGGCTGGTCAGCCACAGTTCCATCATGAGTTCTGCCCGGCAGCGCGCAGACTCCGGCGGCTGCTGGCTCCCGGGCCTCCGTCGCGCGTTGCTGACGGCTTTGGTGTTGTGGATGACAGCAGCAGCGTCGGCTAGTGACTCGTGGGTGAGCGCAGACTCTTGCACTTTTTCCGCGTAACCCGCGTCAACTTTAAAGTGCGATTGAACACGCACCGTCCGTGACTATATTCAGGACTGGCAAGCATACACTCCCTTCTAAAGGACTGTACGCACTTTGCCAAATCGTGCTTCCGCCAAGGAATATCATTTTAAGGCATCCAACCGAGCGCGCACATACATTCCGGCATCATCTGCACCCTTCTGTCAAATATGATGAGCCGATGGCAGTTATGGTCTATAATGGACAGCTTTAGGTGAGTTAATCAATATAGGTGTGATGAAAAAAAGACGAATATACCGAGGCTACATGGCAAGCAAAGAAATGTTCGCGAATAATGGCGTTGTACGCGTGACAGCCAAAATCACGCACGATTAAGCTGCTCGGTTCATTCTTGCGCCCGTTTTATGTGGCGACGCTCGCATGCTGTGCGTGTGACACTCCAGCGAAGCGGTCATATACAATACATATATGCACAAATTCAAAGCGAGAGGTACACCAGTATATGCATGGTCGCGGAAAATACGAAATTATGAGAATTTGGATAGAGTTAAATGACATTGTGACTCACTTTCTGTAATAGCAAGAGGCGAGAGAGTCCACGAGAAAGAAATCGTAACTCAAATATGACAATAAATCGCACACAGGCATCCGATCTAATAAGGTATTTGCAGTTGCAGTGATATATAAGATAAAGTATTTCGTAGGTTCTCGTAAAAGACATTTATTTATTTATTTATTTATTTATTTATTTATTTATTTATTTATTTATTTATTTATTTATTTATTTATTTACTTACTTACTTACTTATACACGCTGTAGTGCGTTCTGAAACACGCCTTGCGGACTGTATAGCGTGCCGTAATCGGGTGGAGATTCAAGATTCGTTACAATATCTTCGTGACTTTCGCTTTAATGCAACTTGGTTAACGGAACTCGAAACTAAGTGGGCTGAATGAGACCAAAGAACGAAAACAAAAGAAAAGTTGTCGCAGTCATTTCAATATGTATATTGCCGTAATTTTGTTGTCTCGGTGCTTTTTTTTATTATTGCCGTAGTTCTCAGCACTTTGCAACAAACGCGCATAAAGCTGTTCAGGTGAGGAATATTAAATGCTGGTCGCAAATAAACTTCGCGTTTCTCTACAGTGTGAATATCGTACAAAGGGTTAAGAAGATCGTGTACCTATAAGCGTCGGTGCGGCTACCATGACATAGTGACGTCGGTACCGGTCAGTGTCCTGTGTTGTCCAATGTGAGCACCGATGGTACACACAAGGCGGAGGCGCAAACACAAAGAGCTCAAATAACGGGAACACTGCTTCGCTCTGGGCTCAGCAGTGTCCTCGTTTCCTCTGCATTCGAGAGTTGAAAAAGATGCTAACAGAGATAACATAAAATCTGAGAGCAAAGGCCTGTCTTGCACTTTCCAAAATATTTCGGTGGCCTTTTTAAAGCTTATTCCAAATCAAGTAAGTCCTTTTGTCAAAACTAACACGCAGGGGGAGCATACAGTTACACTCCTGGCCAGGTAGATTCCAATATATACAGGTCGAATAGGGCAGTGCGAGCGCAATATCATATAGCAGCTACCAGATTGATAAAGGGCCTTTGGGACACTGTTATCGCTTTATATATTCAAGTCCTTCGAAATGTACCCTCGTTATTTCAAGGAGGCAGTTCGTTGCGCTACTGATCGTAAAAGTGCAAAGTTGCTCTCTGAATCGAACCTCCCGTGCAGCACATGGTTGGTGAGTGTCTCGAAGAAACCCTAGAGATATGTTCCGATATATATACTCGTCATGCAGGAACAGAACTCGTCAAACTTTTCTTTTTTTTTCTTTTTTTTTTGAAGAATTGTGTGTCAGGATGCTACGGTATGATCAGCGTCACGATTGTCTGCCTCTCTCTCTGTCATGAATAATTTTTAGCGCAAGTATTTATTTGTGAATCCGGGCCAAGGTTATGGTACGAGTATGTGAGTGCAGCGCATAACGAAAGCCCCAGGCGCTCTCTGCCACACACACAGACACTATAGCAGAAAGAGGAGGAAATAAGCGGTACACCGCATGTAATGTGTCTGGCAAATGTCATGCGATGACGAATAGAGGAGTAGCCGCGGCGTCTTGTTTGTGCGCCATCTCAAAATATCATTTCAATAATAACAACGAAAAAAACAACAACACAATGACGCTTGCAGATGCAACGGTGTTTGTATATATACGTCGTGCTGTATCTGCACATATACTTCTTCTCTCGTCTCGCACGTCGTTGTCGTGAAGGGTTTCTCGTCCGTGATTCATTAAGCTCGCAATGGTCACACGTATTTCAGCAACACGGTAATAATTGTCGGTGTTTTCCGTGCCACGACCGCGAAGGCATTAGAGGCACACCGTGATGGAGTATTGTATTGTGGGGTTTAACGTCCCAAAACCAGTTCTGATTATGAGAGACGCCGTAGTGGAGGGCTCCGGAAATTTAGACCACCTGGGGTTCTTTAACGTGCACTGACATCGCACAGCACACGGGCCTCAACATTTCGCCTCCATCGAAATGCAGCCGCCGCGGCCGGGATTCGATCCCGCGACCCTCGGATCAGCAGCCGAGTACCTTAGCCACTAGACCACCGTGGCGGGGCACCGTGATGGAGGGCTCCGGAAATTTCGATTAACAAACGCACAGTACACGGGCCTCTAGCATTTTACCTTTCGCCGGCCGCCGCGGTGGTCTGCATGGGCTGCTGATACGAATGTCGCGGGATCGATTCCTGGCTACGGCGGCTGCATTTTGATGGAGACGAAATGCTTAGGCCCGTGTATACTGTGCGATGTCAGTGCACGTTAAAGAACCACAGGTGGTCGAAATTTCCGTAGCCTTCCCCTACGGCGTCTCTCATAATCAAATCGTGGTTTTTGGGACGTAAAGCCCCAGAAAGCAATCACTTGATCAATATTCAGTGCGTCTCGTTAATTTTTTTTTTTTTGGGGTAAACATACGCATACTCCGCTACGACAAAATAAGCACACTGGTATTAGTCACCGTGCCCTCTTGTTGCCTTTATTCTGTGTTTCTCCCTATCGCTCTCTTTAAATTTCAATTTTATGCGGCCGATGCGGTCCGGAAGTTTGTGAACGAACGAGGGGCGTTTTTCATCTTCACCATGCGTTACCTTAAAAATTACGTATGACAATTTCTTTCGTTTTGGTCGCATGTGGTGAATAGTGCAGTACAGTACTTGAACTGAATTACTCGAAGAGTTGTAGATTACTAGCGCGAGAAATCAAAGTGCGGTATCGAATAAATAAGTTCAAAATTTGGCTGATCCCATGCATTGTGGGAATCGATGCATGCGAAGCAATCAGCTATAGGGATTTGCCTATGCCGAATCGTTTGGGCATTCCGCCAGGCGGTACGAGTGGGACCAGCGTCTGTGTGCAAACTGAGCACAATCGACATGACCACGACTGCTGATGCTATAGGTTAGTTTACAATGCGTAAAGCGAGGAGAGAGCCGCCGTGGACTAGCGGTAGCGTGCCTGCTTGGCACCTCGGTGCCCCTGATTCTATTCTTGCCCACCTAACGCTTGCTAAGCTGACGCTTGTCTGTGTCTGTCCGCTTGTTAGGTCCACATTCAAATCGCAAGCTACCACAAACGTTATGTCTTCTTGTTTAGCACGCGCAAAGTGTGTTATCATAAAATTTTCATTAACGTAAGATTGGGATGGCAGGGTGTTGGGATGGCAGGGTGTTGGGATTGGGATGGCAGGGTGTTAATTGAATGTTAACATTCAATTACCTGTGGTGTATACCCGCATAACCCAGGCCGTTCACTGCAGGCTTGAGCCACGCGTCATCGTGTTATCGTTAATCGTGACGTACGTGATAAGCGTATGATTTTAGTGATAAATCATTCGTGTTCGTCATATACCGATACCCTGCCATCCCAATCTTGGTATGTACCGAGTGAACGAGACGACCGGGAAAACGCCCAGTTATACCCCCGTCACACGGCACGTGTGATGGCATTCGCAGCGAATGTCATTATGTGTAAATGTCATTTTTGTTGCTGCTACACGGGCATAGCGAATGACATTCACACCTAATAACGAAACGGAAGGGGTCAAGGGCTCGTTCTTTATTTGTTAGAAGCAACGTAATGAGCAAACAGACAATGAAGCCTAGGAAAGCATTGGGGAAGTTACTTGTGGTATTGTAATTGTGGAGAAAGTAGAAAGGAATTAAAGTGGACGAAAAGACAAACCTGCTTTCGGTGGGAACCGAACCCACGACCTTCGGATGACGCGTCCGATGCTCTACCAACTGAGCTACGAAGGCGGTCGTCTCTCCGTCCACTTTATTGGGTGTTTATGTACGTATTATCCTGGGAGTGTTAGGCAGCGCCACTCATGGCCAAGGCGGCTTGTGTGGAACACACTTTCTTGCCAGGAGGCGTCACGTAGAACGCGAACTTAGATGAGATGGCTGCTGCCCAATAAGCCCTTTGCTAGTGCGCCGAAGGGGACCTAAACTTAATTGTCCAAGCTTTCGTGGGATCATTTCCGGGGGACTGACACGTCGGTTCTTGGGATCTTTTCCTGCGATTGCATCTCGTGCTTCACAACTCGGGATCGGTGACACACATAGATGTGCTACAAGTAGACAAGAAAGTCGGTAGCAGCTACAAAGCTGTCGCAGGCTGACGCGCTTCATGGTCATGGCATGACAAGAGGGTGTTGGGCAGAAAAGGTTGTCAAAGGAGGCTGAAGGTTGCTGTTCGTTCTGCCCTTCCAGACACGAAATCTTTCATAACGCCTCCACGTGTAGTTCCGCAGCTCTCTTCTTGCGCATGTAGAGGTGCAGGAGGTGTGTCAGCCTTATCTGCGTCATTAGATTGCGCAAAAAGATGTTTTTATTCGCACCAGACCACTGAAAGATTGCTCTGCTGAAGCAGCTGATGCAAGCACAGAAAACACGAGTTGCAGATGCCGGACAAGCTGGTCTACCATGCATCTTACGCACATATCCGCAGACTTCTGCAGAATTTGTAAATTGCGTTCGCTTGCGGCCGAACCTTCGTCACGCAGGAGCGTGGGAGACGAGTTGCGCTGAAAGCCTGCTGATGTCCAAATCTGCAGCATGCAATAAAGGTTTGCCGCGAACTTTCGACCTTCAGCAGCATCCGACAAAATGCGCTCGGACGCTAATCAGCTGCTCCACGCCAGGTTGTTCCATTCGCCGTTGGATCGCGCTGATAATACGGTCGATAGCGGCAATTTTTTTTTCTTTTTTCTGTGACGACTTGCCGTCCAGCGCTGCAGGCTCATCGGGCTTGTCTGTGAATTGAAGCCCGCTTGGCGGCTAGGAAACTCTTAGCACAAGAGGTTCCATTCCTACATTCGCATGTTCCCACATTGAAAAAAAGAAGAAAAAGAGGTTCCATTAAACATAACTCCGTTGCTATTGGGTTTGTCCGTTATCTTAGGACGTCTAATCAGGCGTCAGGCCGTAGCCCTGACAAGCGGTCATTAAGAGCTTCTGCTGTTTCTTTTCCTCCTGCAGCACGATAAACTGGGCGTAACGAACGGCAAACGTCCGAAAAGTGAGGACCCTGCCCCGGCCCTCTAGAAAAATATGGGGAAGGGAAAAGGGGTGGTCTGCCTCCCCCTCCCTTACGGTTGCGGAATCCCTGGACGTGTTTCGGATCTATTGTTCCAATACCTGTCAGAAATTCGCCTAATAAAACAACTATAAAGATTCACAATTTATCCTTACTCGCCATCTCACCTGCACGGTTCAGATTCACTAGGGCATTTCATATACCTTTAGCTTTTCCCTATCCTCTTGAATCTTTAACTTCCCGTCACCATCCGTATTGCAGAGTAGCACACCGGCGGTTATTATACATGCGCCGGCAAAAATCTGTTTTTCCAGTTAGGAGTGAACACACACACACACACTCAGCGAGGCATTGAGATGAGTAACAGTGAGAGCCTCTGTAGGTTCCTGCAGTGGCCGACGGTTGCCAGGGTCCCTGCTGGAGGCCCTCCGGACTGTTCCCGGACCCGGCCGACTGCTGCGGATTCTTCAGCTGTGCGTCGTGCCGCGCCTACCGACTACGCTGTGCGCCGGGTACCGTTTTCGACAGGCGCTTGGGGCTCTGCAACCACCCGTACGATGCGCCTGCCTGTCTAGCACCAAACCCAGGTACACGCGCGCATCCATGAGAATGCTCAGCACACAATGCCGCGGCACGCTGAATGCGGCTTAAGTGGGCACTAAAGTGGAAAAAGGAATCAACTTACATTGATAAAGTAGTCTTCGAAAGCTCTACTGTCGTTCATTTGCCATCAAGGGTTCATTAATAGAAGCGAAAAGGAACGTCATAGCTTGATATTTAAATTTCGCGCCGAAGTTTCTGCGCATTACTTTCGGTGCAGTGCCATGGATTTCAAAGTGTCTCTTGTAGCACTTTGAGCCGCTGTGGCTAAGTAAATTTTCTGAAACTTGGTACGGTGGTCTACCACTACCGAAGGTAGCGGCAACTGTGCTCTTTCGCCGTTCAGCTTCGGTTTCCTGGGCGCAATTATCCAGATTTCAGCGATCTGTAGAAATTACCAGCGTCGCTCTTTTGCAAATATTACAACGGATATGTATTCCCCGTGTAAATGACTTTCATTCGTCAATTCGGTGTAAGCATGCATCCAGCAGTTTTGGTTTAAAGGTTAGTTATGCTAACTCTGTTAATTACTGTTCAAAGTGTCAATTCTGCCGATTATGCAGTGCGTGCCACCACGAACAATGCAAGTTTTATGGATACATTTTCTGAAACACCCGGGTTTATAAATGCCAACTATATATATGGGTCATTCCGCGCCAACTGCCCCAGCTGTGGCGCTCGACAAAAATGAACTTCTTCCGAAAATTTCCAAAAAATTACAGGGAAGTGAGCCTTACTTCCACAGCACTTTCAGGAAATATTTTGAGCAGGAAAAATTTTTTAGGCTCGTGACGGTCATTTGAATTTCGCAAAACGGCGGAAAACAAGGCGCCAGAAAAAAAATTCCTGAAGATCAACCAATGTGCCAATCGTTTACAAATATGCATTTTTGCATTCTCATAGAATTTATCTTCACTTATAAAAATGTTTTACAAATTATGTTCATGTTCCTCACTGCTTAAGACCGAGGTGAAAATGGTAAAATTGCAGCATTTTTGGGAATTTTTTCCTGAAAAACAATTTTACAAGAAAACCAGAAAATATTTTTGTGCAACTGTACATGACAGGTACAATAGTATAAAAAATCATTTTTGCCTATGTGCTGTGCAGAGGCTCTGAAATAAATGTGTAAACTTGACAAAAACGCCATTTTCCCCTATGTTTAGGCGTCAATTGCACCCTAAGGTGGTCCATGAAAAAATCATCAGAACAGGGCATGTAGTTGAGCAATGTAAGCGCTTTCGAAAGAGCAAGTTTAATCGAGGTAATTTTTGTCTCCTTCGAGAAAAAAATTTTTGAAGTTGAGTCCCACCACTGTCCTTGTATTGCTCCGTGATTCGCCTTCTCCTTATGGCTTGCTGGCGGGAAACACATACCACCTTGGCTTGCCGCGTAAAATAAAAGGTAGCGCGTGAGCAGCTTGTGGTTTTTCTATCTTTTCGTTCCTACCTCAACTGCCGTTTCCTATATAAAGAGCGATAACAGCGCAGGGACACATTTAACTGTACGCTTGGCTTAGAAACCACCGTGTCTCCATAACAAACAACGGTACCTTTTGCGTGCTCCTCTGACTATGAGAAATAATGAGCAGTAAAGCGTATATACTTGCGAAGCATAAGAACTTTCAAAGCAGTAACTTTTATCAACGTAATTTGTGTTTTCATTAAGAAAAAACATTTCCAAATTCTTCCTCTTTTTTTCGCTCCGCAGTTTGATATCTCCTAACAATATGTTGTCGCAATACAAATAAATTTACCTTGCCGCGTAAAATAAGAGATGGCGTGTCCGCAGCTTATGGCTTTGGAATATTTCCGTTCCTACGTCAACATTCTCTTCTTATGTAAAAGGCCAATATCAAAGGAAGGCATTTAACCCCACGCTTGGCTTAAAAACCGCGATGCCCCCTTAATAACAGCGGTACATTTAGCGTGCTGCTTTGACAAGCGGTTCGCTGAACAGGAAACGAGGAAGAAAAATGGGGCGTCAGCGTAGCCTCTAATTGTGAATCCAAGCCACGAAAACACAGGTCCTTGCCTCGACGAACAGCGCAGCACGTGATGACACGCCGCGTATTCATGCTACCTGTACGTCGTCGGCGACCCTCACAAACGGAAACCACTAAGCTTTTCTTCGCATCAGGATTTCTACAATTGCAAGCCGACTCATCTGCTCGAATAGAATATCTCAGTGTGTTAACATCCATTGTTTCTATATCGCGATGATATTTCGCGTTCTCAATCATAGCACACCACTGATACCTGTATGGAACAAAAATGAACAATTTGATTGCAGCCTGACCAGCGCCAACCGTCGTTTACTTCAGCAGTCTTTCTTTTACCTTGGACGCCGGCTCTTCGTCTATCCTTGCTTGCTAGCATAACAGCTGACCGTGAGACCTTAAATTCGTGCTCCTAGTGGCGCGCATGAAACGCTGAAATTGATTTGAGGCCCATTGTGAAACTACACGCGCGGGAGGTTGCATATGAATATTTGCATTAGCACTTGAGGTGCTCATTATCGGTTTAACTCAGTGTTTGTGAGGGTCGCATTGTACAGGCAGCGTTGTACACGTTCCTCCAAAACAGGAACGAAAACTCATTCCTTCTCAATTTTGTTTGTTGTTGTTTTGTGGGGTTTTACGTCCCAAAACCAGCTCTGATTATGAGAGACGCCGTAGTGGAGGGCTCCGGAAATTTCGACCACCTGGGGTTCCTTAACGTGCACTGACATCGCAGAGTACACGGTCCTCAACATTTCGCCTCCATCGAAATGCAGCCGCCGTGGCCGGGATTCGATCCCGCGACCCTCGGACCAGCAGCCGAGTGCCCTAGCCACTAGACCACAGTGACCGGGCTTCTCAATTTCGTGGCGAGTTCCCATTACAAGTTCGCGTAAGAGAAAAGGAACGCGTCCAGTTACATTTCGAAAATTCGAACGTGTCGTTACATTAACGTGAAATTTGATTTATAAAATTGAAGATCAATCCTGAGGCAAATAAAGTGAACGTATTAAATCTCGCATCTACCTATGTATAATTGAAGAATTTCAACGTCACTGGCGGCATGTTATCTGGAGTCAAAGAAACATCCAAAGAAACGCCCCGAGGTAAATATTTTCAACGAGCATCGAACATACTACGGACAACTCCACTGCAACTTTGGCGCTAGTCTATTACAAGTGCAACACTTTCCACTTCAGTCTTCAGATGCGTAGCTAGGATACCGCGCCTCCAATATGCAAATAGATGTATAGTTACTCTCATGCACTAGTGCATTAACAGCGGTGCATTTGACACTAAAAGCTAGTAATAGACCTTTTGATGTAGATAACATATAAAGATTTGTGCCTGACCGATGCCACTGCGCGCAAATACTGGAACAAGACTCCCTAATGTCGTCAGCCATCCCGATCCTAAACGATTTTGCTAAAAATTGCGGGCCCTTGTAGCATTTTAATAAACTATTTGGCAATTCTGCATATATTACTTTTACTTAGTTCTCGTCACTTTAAAGTCCTTGTGATATACTGAACTTCTTTTTGTTAATTATAGCTGAGTTGAGTGTATGCCGGCGTGAGGAACTTTAATAATGCTATCTTGTGCGTTTACCGCCGAATTAAATAACACGGGACTGCTTTCTTCTTTTCTTTGTTCATTACAAATAAGCATTATTTGATATAGAAACAATGGATGTTAACACACTGAGATATTCTATTCGAGCAGATGAGTCGGCTTGCAATTGTAGAAATCCTGATGTGAAGAAAAGCTTTGTGGTTTCTGTTTGTGAGGGTCGCCGACGACGTACAGGTAGCATGAATACGCGGCGTGTCATCACGTGCTGCGCTGTCCGTCGAAGCAAGGACCTGTGTTTTCGTGGCTTGGATTCACAATTAGAGGCTACGCTGACGCCCCATTTTTCTTCCTCGTTTCCTGTTCAGCGAACCGCTTGTCAAAGCAGCACGCTAAATGTACCGCTGTTATTAAGGGGGCATCGCGGTTATTAAGCCAAGCGTGGGGTTAAATGCCTTCCTTTGATATTGGCCTTTTACATAATAGAATGTTGACGTAGGAACGGAAATATTCCAAAGCCATAAGCTGCGGACACGCCATCTCTTATTTTACGCGGCAAGGTAAATTTATTTGTATTGCGACAACATATTGTTAGGAGATATCAAACTGCGGAGCGAAAAAAAGAGGAAGAATTTGGAAATGTTTTTTCTTAATGAAAACACAAATTACGTTGATAAAAGTTACTGCTTTGAAAGTTCTTATGCTTCGCAAGTATATACGCTTTACTGCTCATTATTTCTCATAGTCAGAGGAGCACGCAAAAGGTACCGTTGTTTGTTATGGAGACACGGTGGTTTCTAAGCCAAGCGTACAGTTAAATGTGTCCCTGCGCTGTTATCGCTCTTTATATAGGAAACGGCAGTTGAGGTAGGAACGAAAAGATAGAAAAACCACAAGCTGCTCACGCGCTACCTTTTATTTTACGCGGCAAGCCAAGGTGGTTTGTGTTTCCCGCCAGCAAGCCATAAGGAGAAGGCGAATCACGGAGCAATACAAGGACAGTGGTGGGACTCAACTTCAAAAATTTTTTTCTCGAAGGAGACAAAAATTACCTCGATGAAACTTGCTCTTTCGAAAGCGCTTACATTGCTCAACTACATGCCCTGTTCTGATGATTTTTTCATGGACCACCTTAGGGTGCAATTGACGCCTAAACATAGGGGAAAATGGCGTTTTTGTCAAGTTTACACATTTATTTCAGAGCCTCTGCACAGCACATAGGCAAATATGATTTTTTATACTATTGTACCTGTCATGTACAGTTGCACAAAAATATTTTCTGGTTTTCTTGTAAAATTGTTTTTCAGGAGAAAATTCCCAAAAACGCTGCAATTTTACCATTTTCACCTCGGTCTTAAGCAGTGAGGAACATGAACATAATTTGTAAAACATTTTTATAAGTGAAGACAAATTCTATGAGAATGCAAAAATGCATATTTGTAAACGATTGGCACATTGGTTGATCTTCAGGAATTTTTTTTCTGGCGCCTTGTTTTCCGCCGTTTTGCGAAATTCAAATGACCGTCACGAGCCTAAAAAATTTTTCCTGCTCAAAATATTTCCTGAAAGTGCTGTGGAAGTAAGGCTCACTTCCCTGTAATTTTTTGGAAACTTTCGGAAGAAGTTCATTTTTGTCGAGCGCCACAGCTGGGGCAGTTGGCGTGGAATGACCCATATATATATATATATATATATATATATATATATATATATATATATATATATATATATATATATATATATATATATATATATATATAAATCTTTCGTTGGCAATATTAAATAATCGGATGACTTAATCATTAGGGTACGTGTCGTTCCTCAGGGTATGGTATACAAGTACATTGCGTATATAAATGCATTTTTTTGTTTCTGTTACTTGCATATATAGACTATACTAACAGAACCGATATATTTACCCTTGCCAGCTCCACACCACCTCTTGCGATAATTTCATTCAGCGAGTGAAATTTGTGGTAATGTTTTGTATATGCGAACCCTCTAAGTAATACAAAGAATGAATTCTTTACGTCAGTGTTTCTTTTTTCTTTTTTTCTTTCTTTGGGGAGGGGGGGGGGGGAGGACGTAACAACGAGTGACAACTAACGCGCACGAATGGAGTGTCTGCTCACGCGCACTCGCTGTCTCCTCAGCCGTGACTTTCACCCTAGCCGTGGCATGGAAAATAAGAACGAGCGACGGGCGGGTCATTGCTTTCAGCGCCGCCGGAGCTGCGATTGAGCCGTTAATTGAGGAGGAATTGTGAGAGCAAACGTTAAATATCGTATTGGAAATTGGCCCATCGCGTACCCATGTGTCGTGTGTTCCCCAGTTTTGAATAAAAGGGGCTGCAGTGTCTCTTAGTATAACACATTTAGAATATTAGGAATAATCTCATTTAGATTCGCTGGTTCTCGCTTTTGACTCGCATCATACGATGTTTGGTTATTAGAGAGTAATAGCTAAGCGGCTCAGCGGGCCCAGCGATCGAGCAGAGATGCCAACTGCGCATGCGTGGCACGCTGGGACGACCAGCGTCTTTACGGAGCAAGCCGCTCGTCCGCTCATTTCGTCTGCTTAGCGAAGCGTGCGCAGCGGACAAGCGTGCGAGCGTTTTCCAAAGTGGCAGCCACCAACACGAGCGGCGGTGGCATGTCGTCATGTTATGTAACAAACACCTGTGATCTAATAAAAAAAAATTCACAGCATATCCACGGAGTGAATGATGATGAGTGGGCGAAGCTCCGGAGGTTCATCGTAGATCGTGCCGAGTTCCGGATTAATTTAGTTAACGCGCACGCTACGAATCCTTATGGTTCAACTACTCACAAGTGAGATCTCCCACCGGCACTTCATTGCAAGTCAGGATCCAGTGCATATATATATATATATATATATATATATATATATATATATATATATATATATATATATATATATATATATATATATATATATATATATATATATATATATATATGGGTGGCCGGTGAACGGTTCTCCAGCCCGAGCAGTCGGTATTTTTCAGTCAAGAAACTCGCTTTAGAAGACGCTGCCTGCGCCAACGTTGTCTCTCGCGGGTGAGGGCGCGTTCTCCTTCTTTGCGAGCTGGTACAGCGTTCATCGAAGAAAGAGCGTTTCCATAGTCAACGCGCGCCTTTCGCTCTCTCTCTCTCTCTCTCTCTCACAAGACAGCAGATGGAAGAGAGAGAGCTCGCGCGCCGGGAGGCACGCGCTCGCGCTCGCGCTCGCCCTGGGCGCGAGCTCTCGAGCGCGAGCCTCCCGGCGGCGCGAGGTGGCTACATACATACTACTACTACTACCTACTACTACTACTACAGAGGAAGGAACGACCCACACCCTAAGGAGCTTCGCCCCTAAAAATGCCTTTTGCAATATCCTTTTCCCAGTAACTTCAAATTTATTCGGCCAGGTGAAGCTTCTGCTCTATCGACAGTGACTCGAACCTTGTTCAACACGTGGTGCAACAATGTGCTCCGCTGAAAAAAAAAAAAAAAAAGCGGGGCGTCGCTCAGCTCCTTGTCTTGCTCTCCGCTGCCCCCTCCGCTGGCCTGCTGAGCCGCTTAGCTATTACTCACTATTGATTTCGCCGCTATAAGAGAAAATTTCAAATCTGTGCTTTACTATAGGAAAAAAAAAGATGGAAGTGTTTATAGCTGTCGCCTAATGTCAACACTCTCTTTGCTTCCAGGGTGCTACCTTTACTACGTAAGCTCGTCGTACAGCGGGAAAAAATGAAAATTGAGCGGCCAGCTCCGACAACATCAAGAATAACAGCAACTGATGAAGCAGAGGAACGCGTCTTCGTGACCAAAAGAACGGACCCTATGAAAGCAGATTTTTCTCTTTTTTTTTTAGAGAAAAGGAAAAAGGCAACAAGAATAATAAAACTACAGAAACGCTATCCTCTTCAAGAGGCCCGAATACGTCACTCCTTCACGGCTTGGATGCCACTTCCATCCTCATAAGCAGAGCAGCATGAAACAATGACGGCGGTGGCTGCCATTTCCGCTTTCTTCTGTCTATAACCCCGCCCCTTCTATCACCACGAAGTGGCCCCTTTTGGCTTGCATTAAAAAAAATTCCTAGGGGTCCCTTATGCTGCTCCCCAACGCGACTTAAAAGCGAAAGCCTTTCACAGGCGCTATTGTGAACATGTTTTCCAACCCACTTCACGTGTGGCGCAAACCTGTGCGGAACTATGGCCTTTTTTACATTAATTAATGCTTAATCAACAACTAATTAACCTTATATTCACACTGGCCATCATTAATTACGTCTTGTCGATGCCTAGCCAAGCTAAGGCGCGCTTCTATTATGGCCTCCCTGTGCTCGCGCGGCGTATTTTGTACCATCCGCAGTGACGTCGAGTTTTCGGCAAGCTCACTGCCAGCTCTTTCAGGGTGCGGCGAGCTCATAATTACTTGCTTCCATGAGATCCGTTTAACGGTAGCCTTCTCGGCAATACTGGTGCGCAAGGCGCAAAATCCACGCGCAGGCAGATCGCGCCGCAAAGAACCTTCCGCGCGTTCGTGGTGCGGCCACAGAACACTTATGGTGCGGCACGGAGAGGAAGAAGCCTTTTCCTTCAAAAGCAATGGGGTCGTAATAAAGTTCATTGTTTACGTGTCCGCCATGCCAAGATTTGACTCAGTTGTTGAAATGTAAAAGTGCGATTGCGATACAGAAATCAGTTGTGGGCACGTTACCAGTAAAAAGTAACAGTGTTACAGTTACAGTTACCTAAGCCAGAAAAGTAACTACGTTACAGTTACAGTGACTGCTAAAAAGTTACGCCATTACTTTACAGGAATAAGCGATACATCGCAAACCATATTATACAGTTTTAAAGACGATAGTCTTTCTTGGGATACTTGAACGCAGAAAGTTTGGTCAGAAAGGGAAGCTTATTTGACGCAACTCTTAACACAAAACAGTCACATGGGATCCGTGAATACAAAAATGCCGGAAGTCTCGCGTCAATATGTAGTACCAGAAAAGTCCGATACAAAAAAGGAAAGAAAAGACCGTTATACAATTTTTAATAGCAGCTTGGCTGAACTATGGGGCACAGACGCACGCGCACGGAATCTAAAACGTGTATTCTCGCGGGGCTACGCGTACAAGGGTGAGCGGCTGGTTCATGTGCCGCTTAAACACAGAAGAGGCGTACACTTTATACAATAGAAAACCCTTGTTTCCATGAGTAAAAAAAAACACAGGAAAAACACGCTAATTATGTAGATATTTACGGACACTGCCGATTACAAAGAAGCACATCAAACAGAGGTTCATTTTAGCGCAGGATGTCACCGGGGAGGGGGAAGGGGGGGGGGGGGGCGGGGGATGTGTCCATTCTTAACTAAGAAAAACCTTCCAGCGGCGGAGAAACATTTCCTCCCCGGAGGCCTCGAGTTCCCGAGTTAAAAAACCCCAGAGCAACCGTCTGATCCGGGAAACCGCGGGGTAGGCAGCTCTTACTGAAGTGTTTCTCGCCACCGCCAGGCACCGCCGTTCCCAGATTACGAAAAGTGTGCAGGCGACTACCAGCCTGGCGAAAGCACCTCTGTTCCGTCCAAGAGCTGGGGTGGGGGGGTCTGATACCGAAGTGTTTGGCTACTAAGCGCCACACGGGTTTCGCTGCGGCGCACTCTTGAAGCGCGTGCGCCGTCGTTTCTTCCGCGCGGCAATTCGGGCAGCGAGCCGAGGGAACTATGCCGAACCGGTGCAACCTTTTCCGAGTTGGGAGAACCTTCCAATTCTTTTTCCACATGAAGTCGTGAACCTCCCTCGGGAGGCCGCGACTCAGCTTCGCTTTTGACCGCTTCCAGGATGCTGTTTTCCCGCATTCCTCCGGCGAGAGCTGGCTGCGCGTAAAGGGGCGCGCACACTACCGGCAAACTCGCCGTAACGGCATACCGGCGACCGGATACGAGACGGCAGCCGAGCGAGCGCTGTCCACACTGCACACCTTATGCACATCAGCGCGTTTCACCGGCGCGGCAGTCACGTGACACGAACAGACGGCGACGTTGCGCGCGCTTCGAGTCTCGCACAGTCGCTGCATGATCGTGTGGAGGCGACGTTTCACTAGCTTTGCGTTGTCTACGCGTTGACGCCGCGAACTTAGTCGGGGCTGCTTTTTTGTGTGACAAATTGTGAAGCTGTGACGCCTGATGACGGCACGAACACGGATAATAACGACGGTGGATGTAATCACCTGGTGTGCTGCCTTCTACAACGACATCGGCGTACTGACGCCGAATGGTTGAAATAGAACCAAGCTGGATATATCTAAACACCGACGACCGTTCAAGTTTAGCTGCTCGACTTGATTGAAAAACAGCGCTGTGCGTGTAGTAAGTGTTGTCATCCGGTGTGTTCTATACATGCAGGAAAGTGCTGATCGCAAAAACAAAACCACGTGCGTCTGTGCGTTCGTGTCGTATTGTATGTCTGTGTGAGCCACGCTTGCGCACGGAAACTGAAGTGCCACACGAGCTAGTGCGCTGTCTCCTAGCATGCTGTCTCTTGTGGGCTAGAGCGACCAGTTTGCCTTCTTTTTGCCGGCGCCACACCGGTGGCCGCTTCTTGTGGTCCGATCGTCTTCAAATCTAATTTTACGCCGCCGATCACTTGCTCTTCTGAATTTCGTAATAGCATGGTGACGTACAGCTCATACTGTTTCCAGCACCCCGAGCACAATATCGCGGCACGGGCAATTACAATGTTACAATGTGCATGTACTTTACTTGTAAATAAATTCTTGATCAACATTATTTATGTGTCTATCTATTTGTAATCTGGGTTTATTTTATCCTAATAAAACGGGTACAAACATCTCTGAAACACTCGTCGTGTGAAATTTTCTTTTGCGAAGTCGAGGATCGGGTACGAAGAAAAGAAAAAATCACAGCATATCCACCGGGTGAATGATGATGAGATGGGCGAAGCTCCGGATGGAATCATCGGTAAACCGTGAACCTTCCGGTTTACGGGCGCCCGTGTACAAGTGTATTATACCCTTGACACGGGCGCCCGTAACTACGGTTAGCGTAACCGCGGTTAACAATAGGGACATTTAGCGTGTCCGGTAAACCGGTATAGCGTGTCCGGTAAACCGCTATACGCAAGCGCTTTGCGTAGAGCGGAATACCGGGCGTAGACAGCGCATTGGCAAACATGGCCGACTGACCGCCCTCCGCTTCGAATCTTTCAAGTGGTCGTCGCGCGCTCTGTAGCCCTTAAGTAACTAACTGACGGTTATATTTGCCTTAGCTTTGTATCATGCAGCTTCGACAGTAAAGTATCCGTGATGATTCAACGCCGTTTCTGAGAGCCAGACTGAAATTATCGAAGCTGTAGGCTTAGCGAGTGGCTTCCAGAATCTCGGAGGACATATAACGCGGGTTTGCTTGTTCTGTTTATCCCCTATAGCTGGCGCCACTTCACTACAAAAAACAACGCTACACGCTATCCGGTATGCGCGCTACACATTTGCGTATACCGGTTTACCGGACACGCTAAATGTCCCTAATAGTGAGTTTTAGTATATCGGAAAGCAGCAAACGCAAAGATTTAGCGTAAGGTTAACGTTACCGTGGAACACACCGCGCATGCGCAGAACGTTAACGTATACGATACCCTTACGTGCCTACGCTATTTTCGGAAGATATCGTTCAACGCTAACGCTCCCAAAGGGACCCGTACGGCTGGCAAGATGGCGGCGTCCACTCGCTTCAGATCTGTCGGGACATCGGCCTGCATTGTTAAGCTCATTCATTACCCGCTCATGCTCTTATTTGCCTTAGGTTTGGCTAATTAAGCTTCGCCAGCCGTGTATTGTTGACAATATGTCGCCGCTTTCAAGATACGCTCTCAGTAAGCGGCACAGAAGGCTTAAAATGTGAGTGCACTCGCTTTCGCGGCCTTTGAGACTGCGCGTGCCGGCGCTCGAAATCTCAGAGGCCATGTCGCTTTGCTCACGTTTACGGTAGTCTCGTCGAGATGGCGGCACTGCCACCGGGGCTTTTTTCTTTTTGTACATCGGCTGTTTCAAGCTACAACCAATTAAATAAAGCCGAGACGAGTAGTGTGGTGCATTACTGTATGTATAATGCTTGAAATGACAGTATTGTTTGGCGAAGTATTCCTTCAGTCACAAAGGCGACTTGGATAAGCCAGCCTTCGCAGGCACATGCACAGATGCGCACCCCCTGGGCACTGGACAAATGTTGCAGAAGCTCCGGGGCATATGACAAGTGGAAAATCCGCCTTCTCAAAGCGGAAATGTCGGCGAAATTTCTCGTATACGGCATAGCCTCGACGACATGGACTGCCTGCAGCGCGTAGCTTCTCTGGTTTCCAAAGTATAAATTAAGCGCTCCTATGTCATCGCAACTTCGAAATGACAGGCAGTACTGGTCAGAAAGGAGACTCGATGGCGGCATTTTGAAACGAAGCGATGTTTTTCGTGTCTGCCGACACAGCACGCACTAACACAGCACACAGCACTGTCCACAGCTCCGCCCACATCCAGCACATCGGTATAAACACACTCGCAAGACTTCGTATCCTCCTCATTATAGGTACGAGAGAAGCAACTTTGCACAACCTTGCGTAGTTCTATGAGGACATTGTTGATAAAACTACGCCTTTGCGAGCGACAAAAGCATCACACCAATCCACCGTCACCGCGGAATGCCCGGCGCTAACTCCGAGCGTTAGTCCTAGCCAACGTTGGGTACTGGAGAAATGTTGCAGATGACAAGTGGAAAATCCGCCTTCTCAAAGCGGAAATGTCGGCGAAATTTCTTGTATACGGCATAGCCTCGACGACATGGACTGCCTGCGTAGCGTCTCTGGTTTCCAAAGTATAAATTACCCAGACAACACTCGACGTCCTGAGGTCATACTCACATCATACAAACGTCCTCACGGTTTTTGCTACGTCCTCGACGCGTCCTCAACACGGTAGTCACTGGATCATCTTGAAAGCATCTAATATTGAGTACATTTCTAGGACGATTGGTTATCCTAAGAACGTCCAACGCAGGACATTTTGAGGACGTTCCTTATACCAGTGGAATAAGAACGTGCGTTGAAATTTTAGGGGTGTTTTCATCACAGATGCGTATTAAACACGTAAGTCAACCTGTTGGCCAGCTCGTTATTTTTATGTTGTCTTGTGCATGTTCCTTCGAGCATTCAGCTTTAAATTATTACGAACCATTTTATGCCTGTTTGCGCATGTAAAATGTGTTGTTTAATTCATTCGTGACTAACTACTGCTGTGTTATGAACATGAGAACGCTTGTAACCAACTTCCAATGACCGGGCTGTCATAGGGTGTTAATTGCTAAGGCGGCTAGAGCGTCCAATTTTTCCTTCCGGCTGGCAACACTGACAAACAAGTCAAAGAAATCCAAGCTAAGACGATCGTCAAGCCATGTCTACTTACGGCACATGGCACGTTTCGTGCCAGCAGGTAAGAATCTTTTTTTTACATGTTTTAAATGGGAGAAACCGCGGACAGCTCATGTAAACGAGACAAGAATCGCTGCACTGATTCATGCTTACGCATAGTAAACAGGGCTGACAATAACTTATCTGCCAAACTAGACAGCATCGCACACGAGACCGCAATGTGCTTAGTGTTAGATACTAGAGGCTCTGTCGCTCTGCGGGTTGTATTTGTGTCGGAAGGGGAGTCATTGGAAGCTTTTTGCGCTTGTTTGTGACACTTTCCTGCGTGGTCATGATTGTAAACACGGTCAACGTGCTCCCAGCAAGGACAACGCCGTCGATGTGAGCTGTCCAGTTGCGCAAGTGTCGAGCTGCGTGCACATTAGTGCAGACAGTACTGCCCGGCAATAGCTTACTGCAATTACAAAATATTTCTGAGGAAGCAAGCACAGCTTTTTTGTTCTTGTTGTTTTCCGATTGTAACACGGTCAACGTGCTCCCAGCAAGGACAACGTGGTTGATGTGAGCTGTCCAGTTGCGCAATTAAGTGTCGATCTGCGTGCACATTAGTGCAGACAGTACTGCCCAGAAATAGCTTACTGCAATTACAAAATATTTCTGAGGAAGCAAGCACAGCTTTTTTGTTCTTGTTGTTGTTTGCCGATTGTAACACGGTCAACATGCTCCCAGCAAGAACAACGCGGTCGATGTGAGCTGTCCAGTTGCGCAAGTGTCGAGCTGCGTGCACATTAGTGCAGACAGTCGCTCTGCGGGTTGCTTGTTCATGATTTTAGACGGTGTCAGTGGCAAATGACGGTACGCCATGTGTCAATCATAATCTTGAGATGCTTATCTCATGAGCTCTCGTAAGAGTGCAAGTATATATCCAATGCTGTATCATGCTGACTTGAACTCTTTATGTTTTTCATTTCTGTCGTGCTGTATGTCCTACTCATTATGTCTAATATTTCCTCTAGGACCGTGCCACTCTTCAGAGGACCCCAATGAAGAGTTTCAACAAGCAACCTAGTTTTGCCAAGTACATTGCATATTTAAAATTCTGCACTGTTTCAAGCTTGGAACAAATAAAGTTTTTTTTTTTTTTTTTGGTGTCACTATGTGTTTGTGTTTTGCTCTAGCATGGCGATTTACTGAGCACTGGTTAAAAAGGCTCGTAGTAAGCTCTAGCAGCAGGTGCAAGCAAGGGTTTCGAGCCTGAATGGTAAACAATCACATTTAATAGATTTCTTGTAGGTGCAGCACACCTCTGAAATGCTCTGAAAGCATCCCAGAGATCCTTGAATGCAGTCGTGGATACGTCCTGAACGCATGCTACAAAGATCCCCGAATGTTGTTATGAGGACGTTTTGAAGATGTGCTGAGGCCGGACAAATAGACCTATTGAGGATGGTTTTAGGTTCATATTGGCACATCCTGAGGACAACACAACGTACTCGGTAGGGCAGCCTCAGTATGCACTCAGGATGTGTTGGCGTTGTCTGGGTAAGCGCTCCTATGTCATCGCAACTTCGAAATGACAGGCAGTACGCACGGGTCAGAAAGGAGACTCGATGGCGGCATTTTGAAACGAAGCGATGCTTTTCGGGTCTGCCGACACAGCACTAACAATACACTTACACGATACTGGCTCAATGATTTTGTGGCGCACTTAGGGATTTAATAAGAGTTGTTTTAAGGTGTAGTAGTTGTCGCCGTACATGCCTTTGCGTTAGCTTTAGCGTTTCGCTCTCTTAATTCCGCTATACTAAAAGTCTAGTTTGCGCCGCTAAGTGCACCCAGCTTTACCGTAACGTTAACCTTAACGCTAAATCTTTACGTTTGCTGCTTTCCGATATACTAAAACTCACGTACTAGTAAAGCGAGAAGCTGACCAGCCTCCTCAGGCTAGTCAGAGAACACCTGCTCAACTCAGCTGCCCTTGCCATTCATATGAACGTTTAGGCCGAGAATGCGAGCACGATGAATTGTTTGAGATTTTCGAATATTCGGAGCACACGTCACTTTTGTACACTCTACCCCAGTCATGAAGGTTCTTTTTCGGTGTTTTCTTCCTCCGTGGTAGGAAACAGACGTTAGAGGAAACGGTAGTCCTCCATCCAGTTGTTGCAGGCAATGCATTGGTCCAGTACTGTTCTGTGGTACTACGTTTCCGGGAGGCTAGGGGGCTAGGGCTTCCGGTCTCACCGTTGTCTCGTCTGTTCTCGTCTGCTGCGTGAACGTCCTCTGCTGTCCCTCATCAGAATGGCTGCAGTCGTAGGGAGGTTTGGCAGCGCGAGTTTCCTTCGACTACAGTCTGGATCGCTGATCAGTAAGGTAAAATGCGCAGGAATTCTGTTTTCCTGTGTAACTCTATAGTAGCCGTTTGTACGCGGTAGTAACAGCTTGCACAGCAGACGCACGATGCTCATGCAACCACACGTTGTTTAACCCTGATACCGGCTGAATTTACCTGCCGGTGGGACCAGCATTTTTTGTGTAACCAAACTACTGGAAAAAAAGAAATCATGCATTTCTTTATCTAAACGTTGCAGCTCGTGTTATAAGTCTTACTGTGATCTGTACAAGCATTCTGCACATCACTGAACAGAACTCGTTGATGATGACCTGTGTGTGTGTGTGTTTCATTTTCGTTTTTCTTTTCTTTTTATTACGTTGGTGCAACCTATTAAGTTGAAAGCGAGATGCATGTCCAGTGAAGCAATCGGCGTGCTGTTGATTCAAGTATATGGTATTTTTAACATAATACACTTGCTCTTTAGGCCCATGCATCGACCTACACGCCATTGAGCAGGGGCAAGAAAGTCGTAAGTCAAAGCCAGCTTGACCTTGTCTCTCCAATATTTGTGCGATTTCTCCCGTGCTGCTGAACTCTCGATGTCGCATCAAAACTCGTGATCTATGATTATGTTGACGCATTTAGCAGTGTAATCATTGTGGTACATGCTCTTTCTGTTTGTGCGTAAATTAACACGATTTTTATTACTGACGAATTTGTGTGCGACTTGCCGCAAGAATCTACTTTCGTTTTCACAAACCGCCACTTTTCAAGGTTTTATTTGTCGATTACGATCGTACACCTTATAAAAGGCAAAATGTACGTTACGTACGGTACGTACATTTGGCTGTATTATTTTGTTAACTTCGGAGCGACCTAAGGAACCAGTGAACTTATTAACTTTTTATGCACGGACTAACAGATAAGGCAGAATATTTTACGCGATTGTCGTAATAAGTTCTTGGCTTTCGTATAAGTCAGGCATGCATTTTTCTTACCATGTTCATTCATTCGAAACATTGAAAATCATATCTTTCCTACGGATCTTTTGTTTTAGCTACTGCAGTAGATTGCTACATTGACCTGAGCGCACTGTTAAATTTATGCCCGTTTTAGGTTTCTGATGCTGCGAGTTTGTGCATGCACTTCAAATTCAGAGACCAAAAATGCTGTTGAAGCTATTCTACTATAACAGGTTGTCACTTGAGCTGCTTGTACCATTTGTTTCAAAGTATTGCAAGCATCATCAAAGTGGTATGCACAGTGGCATTGCATGCATTACCAGGGTTGTAATTAGAAATCAGCAACTTGTAGGAACTCTAAAACAATTGTGTGGCGAAAAGAGATACTCATGGTCTGCTTCCTTGTACTGCTTTTATGGAAAGCAGAGTACATTGCCAAAGCTGGTCAGTTTAGCTTCGAAATATTCAGATATAGAATACATAACCAACTTTATTTTAATCAACATAGTTACAGGCACAGTGACTTGTATTTCAAGAAAAGTGGTACACAGTGACTTATTGCTTTTGTTCATTGTATTAGCCTTACAAAGCCATGGCCTCATTCACTTTGATAAGGCAGTTGTATAAGTCCACTGCTGTCAGTGAGAATATCTGTGGTTTATTTCAGTTCTTCAGCACTGTGGGTGTGGTTGGAGCTGGTGTAGCAGGTGTCATTTATGCCCTCAATGAGTCGGTGAAAGCGGCCGACCTTACGTTACATCCACCCAAGCTGCCATGGTCGCACAAAGAAACACCGATCAGCTCCTTGGACCATGCCAGGTTAGTGCCTCAATGAGAAAGATAAAAGAATATATTGTTCATAAGTGTTTGCCATGTTATGGTGGTGGCCTGAATGTCTCCAATTATGTGCTAGCCATTGGACCTGTTCTCTCAATCATTAAATGTGTGCTGGGTTTGCAGCAATGTCTTTTTCCATGGTGTCCCTTTTCATGTTTGATCAATGATTAGAGTGACACCTTGCCTTAATTATCATTGGGATGAGTGGGACGTGTACGGTGGAATGCAAGGATAGCACAGAATCAAGTGGAAGGCATTGCTGTGAAATCATGACACCAGTCTTCCGAGGAGTGAGCTACAATGTGAATTGTGTACCAATGTCTGGAATATATATTACTGTTGCCAGTTGCTTATAGTTCTCCACACGCTATTGTTCAAAAGACAATAATTGACAAAATTGGCGAGCATACAGGCCTGATAATTTGGTGTGATTTGTGTCTTAGCTTTTGAGACGACCTTGCAAATTCTTGTTGGAGAGGAAGTCTCTCTCTCTCTCTCTCTCTCTCTCTCTCTCATTTTTGTAGGGGGTGGTGGTGGTCACTGTATATGAATAGAGTTGTTATAGAGTGATAACGTCTAAAAGCAGGTGGTTGTTTCATTCAAGCCACTTTTCATTGCGTAAGAGGGTTGTACAAATAACACAAACATCTCTGCCATACTGTTCATGTTCAGTGGCATATTTCACTTATAGAAATGACAAAGATGGATTTTGTAGCACTGATAAAATGATGATTAGGTCGTACCAAATGGATTTAGCTTTTTCCAGTGACACAGCCAGCAGGAAAACGAGCATAATAGAGACATAGGTTGAAAGACACAAATGGCACTGTTTCCTACAACGCCGTGTGTGTCTTTCGTGCTGTGATTATTTTGTTATGTGTTACAGACATCACCTTGTCGGCCAACAGCTAGCAAAGGTTGATGCCAAATCAAGCTGCAATAGCCAGTGTTTTTGCAAGGGAAGCATTCCATCAAACTTGTCCTATGTTTATGTGAATTACATATTATTCAAGCTATACTTTGCTAAAGCCAACACTTTAGGGATCAGCAGTTTTGTTGTGCATAGTTCTTGCCCCTATCCGCTGGTTAACTACGGGCTTTTGTCTTTTGATCTTTTATTCAGTTTTATGTTGTGAAACTGGAGCCATGCATGAGATAATGTGCCAATTATGTCCATAGCCAGCGGTAGCATCATGTCGTACATCATCTTGGCGGTAGAATGTTGACATATTCAAGCCTTTTCTAACGAAAGGGAAGGGGTCAAGGGCTCGTTCTTTATTTGTTAGAAACAACTTAATGAGCAAACAGACAATGAAGCCTAGGAAAACATAGGGGAAGTTAATTGTGGTATTGTAATTGTGGAGAAAGTAGAAAGGAATTAAAGTGGACGAAAAGACAAACCTGCCCTCGGTGGGACCCGAACCCACGACCTTCGGATGTCGCGTCCGATGCTCTACCAACTGAGCTACAAGGGCGGTCGTCCCCCCGTCCACTTTATTGTGTATTTATGTAGGTATTATCCTGGGAGTGTTAGGCAGCGCCACTCGAGGCCAAGGCGGCGTGTGTAGAACACACTTTCTTGCCAGGAGGCGTCACGTAGAACGTGAACTTAGACGAGATGGCTGCTGCCCAATAAGCCCTCGCATGCTACCTAAGGCACCAAGTCTGCCGCAACGAGGCCCAAGCTATGAAAATAACGAAAGGGAAGGGGTCAAGGGCTCGTTCTTTATTTGTTAGAAACAACTTAATGAGCAAACAGACAATGAAGCCTAGGAAAACATAGGGGAAGTTAATTGTGGTATTGTAATTGTGGAGAAAGTAGAAAGGAATTAAAGTGGACGAAAAGACAAACCTGCCCTCGGTGGGACCCGAACCCACGACCTTCGGATGTCGCGTCCGATGCTCTACCAACTGAGCTACAAGGGCGGTCGTCCCCCCGTCCACTTTATTGTGTATTTATGTAGGTATTATCCTGGGAGTGTTAGGCAGCGCCACTCGAGGCCAAGGCGGCGTGTGTAGAACACACTTTCTTGCCAGGAGGCGTCACGTAGAACGTGAACTTAGACGAGATGGCTGCTGCCCAATAAGCCCTCGCATGCTACCTAAGGCACCAAGTCTGCCGCAACGAGGCCCAAGCTATGAAAATAACGAAAGGGAAGGGGTCAAGGGCTCGTTCTTTATTTGTTAGAAACAACTTAATGAGCAAACAGACAATGAAGCCTAGGAAAACATAGGGGAAGTTAATTGTGGTATTGTAATTGTGGAGAAAGTAGAAAGGAATTAAAGTGGACGAAAAGACAAACCTGCCCTCGGTGGGACCCGAACCCACGACCTGCCTGCATTAGGCACTTGCACCTTCGTGTTCTTCAGGCCACTGGGACGGATGTGGCATGCTACTTAAAGAAAGCTTCATTGAAATACGTTGTTCCTCTTCACCAGCCATTGGTATCACTGTATTGCTGTGTACACTAACCCCCGTATGCAGAGATGTAACTTGCATCGCGCCTGGACTTGACTTGCGGAAGTCGGCCCGAAGCACGAAGCGGACTTGAAACCGTCCAAGTCTGCTTTCGCGTTTCATAGACGCTCGACCTGACCAGACCTGACTTACTTGAGCAAGTCAAGGCCGTGCTTCAATGCAAGCGCATGTTGCTCGTCTGTGTTCGAGGTTAATAATAAATTCATTAGCGTAAGACACGTTGTACGGCAAAAAAGTACGCCTTCCTCGAAATATCAGTCAGCGCACACACGCTGAAGTGTGCTTTGGGTCAAGTTATTGCATTCCGCGACGGGCTGCTGCTGTGATATACAGTGTTGCTTGCTGAAAGAGGCCATTATCCGCGGGTTTCAGGGCGGTCTCCAAGAGCTGCACAACCTTCCTTGTTTCTGTTTTCGCTTCTCTTTACCTAAAGGTCTTTTTTCGCGTGTGTATAATTGCCCATACAGAAGGCAAAGGATTGGTGTGCGTTCATGGTGCCTTTCAACGGCTCTTGCTCTAGATTGTTCCAAGGCGCTCGTGAGTCGTCTGGGCTGACACCTTGATGTGATATGCCGGTGCGATCGCATATGATCGGTTTTTGAAGGAGTTCGCCTTTCTTTCTCCCGTAGGCACTCCAAAAGAATTGCAGCTGCCCTTGTTATAATCCGACTACGCGACCCTTTCAAGAAAAGACCAAGATAGACGAACGCGCTAGGTCGGAATGTTAGCAAAAAAAAAAAAAAGAAAAGAAAAGAACGAACAAAAAGTGATAAACGCGCTCCGAACGACGAGTACGGGCTACGTGGGTCCCCCTGTCCAGTCTCGCATGTTTCACACTGCCCGCAAGAAGAGCAGAAGGAAAGTACACGTGCAGTCTGCTTTACGTGAAACATTCCACGTAGACAACAAAAGGACTAGAGTGTACATGCCATCGTCTAGTAAATCAGGTTTCGGAGCCCGCGTGCCGGCCACCGCGCTACGTTTGGAATGATACTACTGCTGTCATGTCAACAGGGCTTGACGCTGAAACGTTGCAGCCGTGTGCGATCTCGTCCCAAGATAACGCATACAACCAAAAGCGGCACCCGGTTTTAGAAAATATGAAAAGAGCCTGCTGACCATACTCGTGAACGACTACGGTCACACCATGGAATGGCACGTTGTTTGAAACATATAAAGGATAACCACGTACGGTATCACACGGCACGGTAACCGACAATAGAAAGAAATGTTAGGATAAGCTAAAAGAAAGCGGAATAAGGAAGCTGCAAAAGAAAAGCGATATCACAACAAAATTCCTAAGCGCACATCACTGGCTCATTCGGGCCGCATTTATATTTTCTCGTTGGATGACTGCGTGACAAGTTCGGCATGCTGAACGTTAATACAGTCATGAGCGCCAACAGTGATTGTAAACAAGGAAATTGGCTCGTAATCACGCTTTCAGCGAAGCGTGTTTCTTACCTTGAGGATTGTTTACACTGCGAGAAAACGGTTGACAAACCGATCCCTCGAGGTAAAAGAATCGCTAAAGATACATGAGCAGCACTTCCGCGTCGTCACCATCACTTTATTGCACGCGTGTGTGCATCGAGGCATCCGCTTACACAAACTAATCCGGCCACTTCATGAAAATCCCGTGTCATTTTAGGAGATCTCGCAAACTGCAGGAAGCACACCAAAATCCAGCACAGCGGCTTCGCAGTGAGCGGGGTCATTTTTCCAAACGCACGACACACATGTTCACGGAGGAATCCGCACGAGACCATCGGCGACTGTTTGAAGCGTACTGGTGCTGTGAAACCACACAGCCGGTAACTGCAGCGTCCAAGGCACAGGCTGTTTTCCGGAGTAGTCCTCGCTTTCTCGGCGAGGCATCGTACCCAGAAGCTGTCGCCCGGCTTTTTCGTGCACATGTGGCGAGCGAGGTATTGTTCGTCGTACAGCGTCCCCTAGCTGCCTCGGTCACGCAGGGGTGGCGGCGGAATTTTCGACTCGCGATGCGCTTCTGAAAATGCTGCATCCACGGTGTGACAAGCAAATTCACGAACAGGTAACCTCCGCTTGACGTCCGTACGGGGGGCGGCCATGTTGGAATGAAGCACGAAGTCAGTTTCAAGCTAGCCCCTGAGCAGACATGAAATGAGAGCGGACTTCGGCCCGTCCAAGTCCTCCGCAAGTCACCCGCAAGTCAAGTACGATTTATGACATGCGCCGAAGCGTTCTTGAGACTGGCGCAAGTCAAGTTCGAGCCAAGTTACATCTCTGCATACGGGGGTAAGGCCCTCCCTAAGGTTGTGGTGTACTTCATATGTGATGTGTATCATAACTCCTGACAAAGTGCAGTGGTCTGCCGTGGTGGTACAGTGGTTATGGTGCTCAGATGCTGACACAAAAGATGCAAGTTATATCCTGCCCGTCGCGGTTGTATCTTGAAGGCAAAAATGCTATAAGCCCATGTCCTGTGCTATGTTGGTATGGTGGTCGAACATTCCGGAGCCCTCCATAACGGTGTGCCTCATACTTTCTTGATTTTGGCACATAAAACCACAGCAGTTATTGTTATTACTATGTAGAGTCCAACCTGCATATAGTGAATTTTCTTTCTGGCTTCTCACCATGTTCTCACCAAAACGCCACAGATGTGTAAACCTCTTGTTGCTTTATGTATGGAGTAATCAGAAGTCCCTTAAAATACATCAGTACTGGTGTATTTTTGGGATATGCTTGTTCTGTCTCTTATCTCTTTTTCTTTCAGTACTTTGCTTTGGAATTCCTTATTTGTACATTTGGTATCCCCAGGCCCGGTAGCCAGGAATTTTTTTCGGGGAGGGCCCACTTGCTGAAGGCCTTGATTATAGATATATATAAAAAAAATCTATTTTTCATTATTTATTTTTGGTAAAAATTGCAGTATGTGACTTTTTAAATGCAATGTTATTAATAAGCTTAAATTTGATGTTATTAGCACATCACTCTGTTATTAACACTGCCCCCAAACAAAATTTCAGTAGGGGCCCGGGCCCCTAGTGCACCCCCCTCCCCCTGGCTACGGTCGTGCAATACTGTTTCTAAGTAACTTCTGATTTAACGTTAACATTTAATCATACTGCTTTAGGTGAGCATTACTGTCTACAAATACCAGTTGCCGCAGCTGCGGATGCTGGAGGTTTGATGGGTCCCGGCGATTCTCCCTGCATATATACTGTGTTTGTATAACATGGCAGCAGCCATGTGTCGCCCACTTTGACCTTAACTTGCCTGTGGTACTTTCTCTGCTCCATCAAAATCTAGAATAAATGGTAAAATCAGTGCTCACTTAGTCTCATCTCATGCCAAGGACAAAGTTTAGGCATTGTTTTGTCTTTATCGAGATCAGTATGTTTTTTTTTTTTTAATGCTGCTTAGGGCAGCAAGGTATGTCGAACCCTAGCTGGCAGGTAGCACTGGGGCACTGTTTTGTCTTGCTGCCTGCATATGCTGAAAGTGATCATGGGAACTGTGAACATGCCATGGTAATTCAGGGGGCTAAGTGGCACATTTTCTGAGTCCTAGCACTGCCAAAATGGAACAGGCATTCTCAATAACTGTAAACCAGTAGTTATACTTCGTATACACGTTATCTCAGCATGGAAAACAATAAAAACATCAATGGAGAAATGATGCAGGACTTGCCCTGCTTTCCTGTGTGTGTGTCACTTTCTACAGTGGTTAAAAGTGTGCATTAATTCAAAATTTCCCAACTTACTACCTTATTCTTTTTTTCTTTGCATGAGATGAAACTAAGTGACGACTGATTTTACCATTCATTTCTTGCATTAAAACAAAACTCAAGTAACACAGGGTGCTTTAGGACTGAAGTGGCCAATCTGGGTGCTACCATGTTATGCAGACACGGTATGTATAGTGGGTTCATCCCTGTAAATATGCTGGTGCTTGGTAGCATGCTGTCTTGTGAGTTGGCAACAGTAAGGTGGCAACACTCTGCTGAAACACTATCATTATCAATAGCATCTGTAGCGTCTTAGCGACTCTGACACTCTGGTTGAGGACATTGAGGCCACGAGTTAACTTCCCAGCAGTGGCAGCCACATTCAGGTCTGGGTGGGATGGATACAAAGGGCATTGGTAGGCTGACCATTGACCTAACGTTAGCACATTATCATGTGGGTTCCTAGGCATCTTTTGCATAATTACAAAGCTGGTTTTTTAATATTTGTCATTTTTCCAGCATCCGGAGGGGTTACGAAGTATACAAGCAAGTCTGTGCGGCATGTCACAGTTTGCGTTTTGTTGCGTACCGCAACTTGGTTGGGGTGTCACATACTGAGGCTGAAGCCAAGGCAGAAGCTGAATCAGTGAGTTCCACAGTTTCTGCTCTACTTCATTCCATATCGCGTTACACAGGCACACTTAAACCTATGCATGGAAATTGTGTCTATGTGAAAATCTGTGAACGCGTAGGCTTTTGTGAAATATATGACTTTGCAATATTGAAGCTACTCGAGTGCCGATTAAAAATACTTTTCCTTCTGCAGTTGCACCTTGAACAACCATATAGCTGATAAACTATTGTGAGAGGTAAATCAGTAAAAGGCACTTTATTCCCATTACCAGTGATAGAAGGGGTGTTGATACAGTTTTCATCTTTCTTCTGAATTAAGAAGGCTTTATAAGCATTTTTGAAGGAGGTTATTGCCTCTGTGGTGAAAAGCCTCGTCGGCAACATTGGCTCTTGAAGGTGACAAAAGTCCTGTTTTCTGCCTTAAACAAACTGCTGTGTTTGTGCCGTTTAGTAAATGAGGTACCAGAAAACATGCCCTTTGCATAAAATGAATATGTCACATGATTTTTACTTGCAGAATAGGTCTTGTGCATTGTTTACTGTTGTTGTGTGGTAAGCGTTACATTGGTCACCCTGTGTGTTTTCTCATTGGTTGTTTGTGGAAGAACCTTGTGAAGGTGAAAGCACTTGTGGGCTCTGGTTATCTGTCTTGGCACTTCAGTTATGCAGTTTTACAGCGCAAGTTGTTCTGGGCTCACTCCGATAGCCGTTCTTGGTGGCAGTGTCCACCACTGCTATCGTCCACAGTAAGAATTAAAGAAAAGAAAAAAAAAACACACACCCATACACTTACACACACAAATCAGAGTACTTGGAAAGATTGAACTTGGGCACTCTGTCTGCCAGTCAGCTATTTTTCGCCGAGCCATGCTAGTGCCTTTTTACTGGATAGTACATTCCCAGATAATACGATTATTTGGCACCAACGTTCAGTCTATCACCAAACTATGGTCATATACATTTCCCAGTCTCTAGAGTCCTTGTGCCCAGTCACATGATCTGTTGACGCAAGGTCATTGCCCTTGATGTCCACGTCTTCCTGTACAGTTAATATAGAGGTCATGTGAACAATGCATACAGGTGATCACAACGTGGCCAGTGCACCTGTGTTCAGCAGCCCTTGCACGCCATGTATTGATGACCATGGATGTGGTTTGGGCAAGTAAAAAAAAAAAATTATTTGAATGCACGCCCTATGCTACATGTTACACGATCTGCCTGAAGACATGGAGTAGTTTAAACACTGAAGCGAGAGACAACACGTGTGCGTTCCACACCCGACGCTGCCAGCTTCACGTTGGCTAGTGCTCGTGGTCTCTGCTGCGTGTTCGGGCACGTTGAAACGCATTTTTATAACATACGCTGATGTTTATTGCTGTTTTGTGATATTTTATTGCCTGAATTTCGGTAAATAGTAAAGGTATTTTGACTCTATATATTAAAGGGACTGTCTACAGCTCCAAAATTTTTTCAATTGTGGTGAAAACGTGAAGATCATTCTTTACATTGTCAGAAATGAGCGTGCTTCTATGTCATAAAAAAAGGAATAATATATTTAACTTCGCCCTGAAAGTCATGAAAATATGACAGGTGGTGCCATCCTCAATGATGAGTGTCATTCTCAAGTGTGAGGAAAGACCAAAATACCCATGCAGGTTCAATTATCCTGCTTAATCTGACACCCATCTGGTAGCGTTCTTTTACAACAGAGAGTGACTTTCATTTTTTATTGCAAGAACCCAGTAACCCGCGTGGCCTGCCTCCCTTCACATACGAAAGGGGTGACTATGAAGATCGAAAAATTTTTTGTCAAGGAGTGTTCAGGTTGATTATACTCCACGAATAGTAGTGTTCGGTAACGAGAGGTGGCACAGTTCAAGTTACGCTGCAAGAAGGTCCAGGGACAGTCTCATCGTCATCTTCTTGAATCCAGGAAACTGGGTTGCCCATTGCCCACTACTAATTCATTAATAGTAATTCATTAATAGTTCCCCCGGGGAAAAAGAAGCCGTCCCGGCGACCTATGGGTAGGATAGCACAGGCGGATCATAGTATGGCTTCAGATGATCTACGTGTAAAGTTTCACGGCCTCGACGGCGCCTATCCGAAGGTGGCTCAAGGGACTCCACAGAATAGTTAAAGGGACCCTGAAACGTTTTTTTGACATTGCATCACTGATTAGGCAACACAATTGTGAAATCATTCACACCATAAATAAAGTGAAGCACCATGCGCTAAGGCAGCTATGGGCTTATTTCTGTCGCCTTCCTCCTTACCACTGCTGTTCTTCCTCAACTCGATCTGCTGCGGAGTGCGCGCTAGCGACGACAGCGCCTCCCGCATCAGCCGCTCTGCCGAGTCTTCCGTAGCGACATAGCACCCCAATATCCTCACTGAGGTCGCCCGCCTCGGCAGTGCTACTGCTAGCCTCTGTAATAGAGCGCCGGCGACTCGTGTGTACGCCGCCAGATGCCGCGATGATACCGTTGGCTGAAACGAAGGAGTACGTTGTAGAAGCACATTGTTCGCAGCTAGGTTTTGAAAGTGTGACTGGTTCGGGGCCAATCAGCGACCTCCCATTCGTAGTTCGATTGGCGGGGGCATTTGAAAACGCATTTTGGCGAGCCGCTGCGAGCTTTTGCAATACGCGTGTTCAAAACCTTATTATAAATCACACACTTTATGCACAGCGCTGAAATCTGTCCGTTAATGGTCCTAATTACCCGCTCTACCGGATCACCATGTTTGCACAAAATCGTCAAAACCGTTTCAGGGTCCCTTTAACAGGAGACGTCTGTCTGATTACACGGTAAGGACCGTGGTACTTAGAGGCTAGTTTGGGAGACAATCCTGGGGCCGGGGCTGGCACCCAAAGCCACACTAACGAACCAGGAGCATAGGACACAGGGGTGGTGGAGATGTCTCGATGGTGCTTCTGGTGCTGCTGGTCTTCGGAGGTGAACATAAGGGCAAGTTTGCGGTACTCTTTGGCGTCTGAAGCAGCTTCCAAGATGGTAGTAGATTCTGCAGTGTCGGGGCTGTATGGAAGGATGGTGTCCACTGTGCAGGTAGGCTCGCGTCTGTATAGAAGAAAGAAGGGAGAAAATCCCGTGGTGGTCCGCGTGGCCGTATTGTAAGCATGCGTCGCAGAGGGCAGAACATGGTCCCAACGGCTTTGGTCAGAGGCGACGTATATGGCCAACATATCACCCAGGGTGCGATAGAAGCGCTCAGTCATCCCATTAGTCTGTGGATGATACGCAGTAGTGGTACGGCGAATTGTGCAGCATTTTGCCAGGAGAGCTTCAATGACGTCGAATAGAAAGACGCGGCCTCTGTCGCTAAGTAATTCCCTCGAGGATCCATGGCAAAGTATGATGTGGCGGAGGAGAAACCAGGCAACATCATGGGCAGAGGCGCTGGGCAGCGCTGAAGTTTCTGCATAGTGAGTAAGATGGTCAACGGCCACGATTACCCAGCGGTTGCCTGATGAAGTGGTTGGCAGTGGTCCATAAAGATCGATGCCGATGCGGTCGAAAGGACGTCCTGGGCAAGGCAAAGGCTGCAGCGGAGCGGCTGAACGACGAGGGAGGTCTTTGCGCCGTTGACAAGCGAGGCAGGAGCATACATAATGGTGAAAACAGGGGGACACCAACCAAATTATAATCATTTAAAAGTAAAATTTACTTCTAAAGATGAAAAAACCCGACGTTTCGGGTCCCACTCGGACCCTTCTTCAGGGGTGACTGGAGGGCACCAGACAGCAGCAGTGCTTATAAGGCCTTCTTTCTTCTCTCTTCCTTCCTTTCTCACTTTCTCTTTTTTTTTTTTTCCCCGGTTCTTCAAGCTGAGGGGGGTCATGCTAGTGTTGAACCAGGTGCCGGAGTCCGCTAAAATAGACACTTGGCATTGCACCTGCAAACTGGTTCACGTTTCCAGGTGTCGCTTGAATGTGCCATGATTCCACAAAGAGCCGCTTGTGAAAACTGGTTTCCAAGTCGAGGACGCGGGAGTTGTCAAAATCGATGCGGTGGTCGTGCACCTCGCTGTGTTCAGCTAATGCACTCCTTTGTCTGTCGAACTTGCGGACATCGTTCCTGTGCTGTCGTAGCCTCTCTGGGAAGTTCTTGGTCTCTCCCACGTACGACGCGCCGCAATCTGAACAAGGAATGGAGTAAATCACACCTTGCGCTCTCTTCCTCGGCAGCCTGTCTTTCGGGCGCGGAAAGAAACGGCCAAGCGTGGAAATTGGCTTGTGTGCTACTCTTATTCCCTGCTCAGACAGCACACGTGCGAGCGCTTCGCTGGTACCCTGAACGTAGGGAATACACACGCGTATGGGCTTGGAATGCGGCGGGTCAGTGTTCTTTCGAAGGGGTCGGCGGGGATTAGTCTGGCGGCGAGCAACCTTTCCAACGAAGGCTTTCGTGTAGCCGTTCTTCAGAAGGTCGCTTTTGACCACCTGTTCTTCTTCTATCCGCTTGTTCTCCGAAGATTCTATCCGCTTGTTCTCCGAAGAGCAAACCCTCCGTGCACGGGTCAGCAGAGCCGAAACCACCGCCGCTTTATGGTGGAAAGGATGGTTAGAGCTGGCGTTGAGATAGCGACCGGTGTGAGTCGGCTTTCGGTACACCGAGAACTGGAGCATGCCATCCACCTTTGTCACAAGGACATCAAGGAACGGCAAGCAGTTGTTCTTTTCCCGTTCCACGGTGAACTGAACAGCCGGCTCTATCGAGTTTAGGTGGGCCGTGAATGCGTCTACGGCAGAAGTTTTAAGAATGCAGAAGCAGTCGTCGACATACCGCAAAAATATCTTCGGAGTGATGTCAGCCGACTGCTGACATCACTCCGAAGATATTTTTGCGGTATGTCGGCCGACTTTCACCTTTAATTTCGTCCCAACCAGACAGATCTCTGTCAAATGTTCACCTTTATACATAATGGCACACGAAATGGTACATGCCGTGCCAGCAGTATCGAAGACGTAGGGGCGTGTACGTTTTCACTACACCAGCATGCGCGCACTGTGGGTCATCATGAAACGCCGCACAAATATTGAAACGTAGATGTCGAGGGGTGACAAGCAACCACTTGCGACCAGCCGTGAGGTAGCTACAGCGGTATAGGAGGCCACCGCGGACGGCAAAGTGGTGCGCTTGGCAACGGAAGGCACAAGCGGGGAGGGAGGCCGATGGTTGGGAGAGGAAATTGAGGATCGAAACAATCCATGGGTCCTTATTCTGCTCCACCAGCATGTTAGTAGCGCTGAGCGATGACTGCGATAATGATCTCGTCGGGGTATCAGTCGCGTGTGTAATTGGGGAACGAGACAAGGTGTCTGCGTCCGACTGTTTTCTGCCAGAACGGTACAGCACACGAATGTTGTACTCCTGTAGGCGAAGCGCCCATCGATCGAGACGGCCAGTAGGTTCTTTTTAAAGGAGACAGCTAGCACAGGGAATGGTGGTCAGTTATAACGTTGAATGGGCGTCCGTATAGGTAGGGACGTAATTTAGTTATAGCCCAGATTATAGCCAAGCATTCTTTTTCAGTAACGGTATAATTGGTCTCGGCTTTCGTTAGTGCGTGACTCGCAAAAGTGACGACATACTCATCGAAGCCAGCCTTTCGTTGAGCAAGAACAGCGCCGAGACCCACACCTCTGGCATCGGTGTGTATCTCTGTCGGTGCACTTGGGTCGAAATGGTGCAGGATTGGTGGCACGATCAGTAGGCGACGCAAAGTTGTGAATGCAGCATCATAATGGTGACCAACTTGAAAGGTTGCTGTCAGCATGGAGAAGCTGCATCAAAGGTGCTATTTCGGTGGCGAAGTTCTGGATGAAATGTCGAAAATAGGAACACAATCTGATGAAGCTACGAAGTTCCTTCAGTGTCCTTGGTCGTGGGAACTCTGCAACAGCGTGGGGTTTCGCTGGATCAGGGAGTACGCCATCTTTTGAAACAACATGGCCTAGGATGACAAGCTGCCGTGCGGCGAAGTGGCACTTCTTGAAATTGAGCTGCAGGCCAGCAGCGGCGGTGAATGTGAGGACGCGTTCAAGGCGAAGTAGGTGGGAAATAAAATACGGCGAAAATGTGACAATGTCGTCGAGATAACAAAGACAGATCTGCCACTTGAGGCCACGTAAGATATTGTCCATCATTCTTTCAAATGTGGCGGGCGCATTGCACAGGCCAAACGGCATCACGGTAAACTCATATAAACCATCAGGTGTAACAAAGGCCGTTTTCGGGCGTCCTTCTTCGGCAACTGGAACTTGCCAATAACCAGACCGCAAATCTAAACAAGAAAAGAATTCGGCACCTTGGAGGCTGTCTAACGCGTCGTCAACTCGTGGAAGAGGATAGACATCCTTGTGTGTTACCTTATTGAGTCGCCGATAGTCCACACAAAAACGCATTGTCCCATCTTTCTTTTTGACCAGCACTACAGGGGAAGCCCAGGGACCATGCGAGGGTTGTATGACGCCGTGTTTGAGCAGGTCTTGGACGTGCTCGTCGATTACGCGGCACTCTGACGCAGAGACACGGTACGGCCTCTGGCGTAGTGGTGCATGGTCGCCTGTGTCGATGTGATGGACAACTGTTGTAGAATGGCCTAAGGGGGCTTGCTGGAATTCGAATGAGGGACGAAAGCGGTTGAGGAGGTTGACAATCTGTGTGTATTGGCTCGGAGTGAGGTTGCAATCAATGGAGTTCTAGAATATTCCTTCACATGACGGTGCTATCAGAGAAAGTGAAATGTCGTCAATGGCGTCAACCTGTAGAGGAGCCAGCTCGTCAGGCAAATGTAGACAAAGCGTTGGTCAAGTTCTTCCCCATAGCTGAGACACTTGTGATGCAACCTTGCAGGAGAAGAAAAGAGGTTCAAAACATAAAGTGCGCTGGAACCATGTCGAACGTTCAGAAGAGCAAACGGAACTAAGATGGGATGACAGCGAGTAGCAAGATGAGACGGCATGAAAAGAACCATGGTGTCTGCAAAAGCAGCGCAGGAAACGGGAACAAGGGCGGAGGAGAAAGGAGGAATCTTGGTGTCGGCGGCGACACATACTCGAGCAGAAGCCCGCGAAGAATCTTCGAAAAGATTGCTGCCGAATGGAGATAGCGCAAGTTCTGCACGTGCGCAATCGATAACTGCATGATGCGAGGACAGGAAGTCCCATCCTAATATCATGGCATGAGAACAGCGGGATAGGATATTGAACTCAATGTGGTATAGAGCTGCTGCTATGACCACACGGACGGTGCACGTTCCCGAGGGTTCGACCGGCTCTACACTTGCTGTACGTATGGAAACTGCAAGAAAGGGCACTGCAACTTTTCATAGTTTAAAGGGCCCCTAAACCACCCAGAGGTCAAAATTTAGTTGTGGTGTTGCTTGTGTGTCGATGTTCGCAACGAACACATAGCCGCAAGAATTTTTCAAAACGGTGCCAAAATAGCGGAGTTACACGCGTTTGATTATTAAAACGCGGCGCCTGCTTGTTTTGCTCTCTCCTGTGCCCCACCGGCCGCTTGCCGGTGCCACCTCCTCGCCGAGTGCTCCTCCGAATGTCACGTGGCATTCATCGCCGATGACGTGCATCCGGTTGACACGCCTCCGCCGGGCTCCCGTGTTCGCGCAAGTGTTTTGTTGGTGCTGTACCAATGCTCTCTGCTAGCACTATCCGTCGTGTTCTGACAGTTGCTGCAGTTTCTAGTCGGCTGTACCTGACATGCACTTGCGTAGCCTAGTGCAGTTACGAATTCACAAGTGTGCACTCACGAACACCGCACGAACGACACAAGACAAGGAAAAACAAACAGGCAGGGAGCGCGTGCATTTGCTAGCAGACTAACAGGAAGTCAAAGTTCTCCTTCGACCAATCATTGGAGATCAGACTCTTGTGACGTCACCAAAAACCACAATAGAGAGTTTTAGTGTAGAGCGCGCAACGGCATTGCGCACCCATCGTGCTAGGGGGAGCGCGACTGCGCATGCGCTAAGCATATGAGAGATGCGTGCATTTAGGCGCGCAAGGGATGGGGGCGCTAGCCCTCCGCGCTTGCATTGCGCGCGCAACAGCCGTTGGGTACGCTGCGACTGCCGCTCTTGCACGATCTCGAGCTGTCGAGAAGTAAACAAACAAGACAGAATGGCTACGAGCGTCAACGGCATGGCTAGAGTGTACTACAATATAGCTGCAAAAATAAAAAGCCGCGTCCATTTCAGCGTTGCGCTGGACCTCGAGCTTCTTACATATGTAAGGAGTTTTAACCCGTTCGGGGACCCGGTACAGTGGACAGTAATCGCTTCGCGGTTGCAGGACATTGCCGGGTTGCCGTTTAACGCTCGAAACGTGCGCAGTCGAACAGAGCTACTCATATCATACTACGCGGCAAAGGACGTGGTGAACCGCAGAAAGTAAGTTCGGTTCCTGATCATTCTACAGAGCAATGCGTCCGATTTTGCATGCGATCCAACGTCCGGCGATGAGATCTGGCAGTCGTACCGGGTGTACCGGGGCTGTTTTTGTAGCACCGGTTCCCTGTTCGGGTCATCCGGCGCGCGTCAAACCGCGCAGATTTTCTCGTCGCCGGATAGAAAGGTGGGACGGCAGCATTTGGCGGCGCAGAAGACGCGCGACGTCGTGCTGCTGGCCGCCGACTGGTTCACTGCTCCCCTTCGATTGCCCTGCCGAGGTTACCGAGGCTTTTGCCAGTATCGCCGGAGTCTCGTGGAAAATATTGATTATGACTTGTTTCTGGCTCGAAATAAATGCTTATTAGGTAGTGTTATGCCTAATGTGAATCAATCTGCAAAGCAACGCCCATTTCGAAACCAGCGGAGAGATCGAAAGCAACCGCCGTGGAAAGGTAAACAAACATCTCGCCAGGGGCACCTCACCGAAGCGGCTTGTTTCTTTTCTGCCATAGCGCGTCATTCACAACGATGTTTCAAGAAAACTAATCGCATGTGTTAACGCACGACATATGAGTGCAAGTGTTAATCGTACAGTTGAAATTGAGCACGTTGTGACGAGCACGCGGTTTGACAGCGAACGACGACTACTCCGAGGGTCGGTAGCTAGGCCTACCCTCGTAGTCGTCACTGACGGTGGGCTGTTGTGATGTGCTAGTCGCTCGCGAAGGCATCGGCAGTGCTTTTGTGTGTTGTATAAAGAAGCCAGGCTGTACAAAAATGTTTATTTTGTACTTACTGACGAGGATACGATGTCTTACGAGCGTGTATGCAGATGCGCTTCGTGAGGGCGGAGCTTATGCGCTGATCGCTCGTCCCGCCGAGGCGACCGAGGCATTTGCCAGTGTCGATGGAATCGCGTCGAAAATATTTAATGATTTGTTTGTGACACGAAATTAATTCTCATTGAGTAATGTTACGCCTAAAGTGAGCCAATCTGCAAAGCAGCGCCCATTTCCAAAGCACTCGAGAGATCGTAAGCAGACGTGGTGCGAACGTAAACAAACATTGGCAGGGGCTGTTTCACCGAAGCGGCTTGCTTCATTTTTACGATTGCGCTTCGCATATATTTCGAGAAAACTAATCGTATGCGTGAAACACGACCTATAAGTACAAATGTTAATTGTATTAGCAAAAATGAGCGCTTCGTGGCGAGCTCGTCACGACTATCGGCTGTCATCTACTATTGGCTACTGCAGTTCATTTCTTCGCCTATAGATGGCGCAGAGCAGCACTCATATTCAAGGCTGTTTACGCCGAAGCGCAGTCTATGTTTCGGTTGTTGCGTACGGTAAACTAACGCTGTGCAAGACAGCCTCAGCGGTTACGTACCCAGCACGCCGCGCGTTGTGTTCCTAAGGCGTTGCGCGCTCTAGGCTAAAACTCTCTAATGTCGTTGCGGCTAACTTCGGTATGCCGGAAATGGCCGGCGAGGCGCATGGGATTGTTTTTCGAGTTTGTGGCGTGGCCGTGGCGCGCAGCACTGCCGAATTTGGCATCATTCATTGTGGAGCCATTCTCAACTCGATGCGCGTGTTAACTTGAAATGTTCAAAAAAATGTCGGGGGTGGTTTAGGGGCCCTTTAAGGCGAAGCTGGTCGGAAATAACTGATACTGTGGCTCCCATGTCGACAAGCGCGTTAACGGCAATATGTTTGGCGTAAACTTCAATAACGTTCGCAAGGAATAAACGAGGGCTTGAGTAGTTCACTGAGGTCTCGGTTCTCGCCTCCGGAACTGCAGCTTTTAGTTTTCCTCTTGAACAGCTTCAGGGCAGCGGATAAGTGGTGATAGAGAACGTCGACGGGGAGATGACCAACGGCTGGCTCTGGAAGGAGGAGGCGAAGCATCGAAGCATGGAGTGGCAGCAGCAGGACGGTAGGGGGAGTCTATACCGCTGTTCTATGGCCTCGCAGAGTCTGAAGGATACCACGGGCACCGGCGGCAGAACCGTGCTACGTGACCAGCGATGCCGCATGAGAAACAGATTGGCTTGTTGTCTTGGGCGCTCCACGGGTTAAAAACACGAACCGCAGGTCGAGCCTGTTTTTGAAAAATAGTTTTGTCTCGTGTTGTTTTAAGGTGTAGGTGCTGCCTCTGACTGAGATTACCTTTAATGCGATTCCGGTGTTGGCATCAGCGTCGTTGTTTGTGAGCGGAAAATCACCGTTGTCCGTGAGCGAAAATTTGTGGTGGATGCAAACAAAGAAAAAAAACCTTCGGATTGAGTGGGCATCGAATGTGGGACCCCTCACTCATGAGAGCGATGCGCTACGCCCTCGGCCACGCCACAAACATTGTTATGACCACATACGGCAACCCATTTATATTGTGCAGATCGCCACCAGAGGGATGCTGAGGAGAAACGACGATGTGACCATGTTCGTGGCGCGCGGCGTTTAGCCCATGCCAGGATTGGACTAGATGCGCTGCTGGGCGCGGCGCACTTGCACTGGCTAGTCTTTACTGACTGCGGGCTGAGACGCGGCCATCTCTCCCACAGTATACATACAGTTAAACCTGGATGTAACGAAATTGACAAATTCCCGAAAAACTTCATTATAAAGAGGATTTTGTTATATGCAGGTTTGGCACAAAAATTCGAAAAAGAAACGCTGAAGTGAGCAAAAACGTAACCGGCAGTAGAGCTCACCCAAAACATTTACTTTGGGTGAGAAAACACAGCTGAGACCACTTAGAACGTAACCGCTTATGATGAAGGGCTGGCTATAATGCGGGTTTTTCTCACCCCCGTTTACCCTCCCATAGAACTTAATGCATATGCATACTGCTTGATGCCCCCCCCCCGTTAGATGAAGGACCAGTTATATGCGGCTAAGGGGAAATCCCGTGGACAATCGGGGTAGGGAGCAGGCTTCACAAAGGAAGTGCGCCGCCCGAAAGGAGCCCAGCGAATCGCCATTGAGGAGGAAGGAGTGCAGAACGAATGAACAATGAGCGGAGGGAAGGAAAAAAAAAAAAGGGCCGTGGCTGCAGCATGGTGCGCACGCCCTCTGAGGATAGGATCTCCAAGGCGACGGAGAATGTTGCTACCTGCTTCGCACGGAACATGCGCCCGTGCTCACTTTACCGCTGTTTGTCTTTGCCCTTGAATCACTCAGTGAGTGCGATTTTCTGTGCTCCCGATCCCTGTGTTGTCAAGGGTAAGCATGCTACCCGCGACCCCGTGAGCTAGGCCTAACAAGTGCTGTCACCTAGTGTCATGTTGGCGAAGTGCAGTGCAGAGACTTACGCAGTAACCAAAGGGTGGCGTTGCCAGCACGTTGAAAAAACAAACAAACGAAAACTCGTTTTCTTTTTCTCTCTCTCTCTTAAGCCGGTGCAGCTTGGTGGGCTAGGCCAGAGAGAGAGATTCTAGTTAAGGAAGTGAAGAAAATAGGGTGAAGAGAGCACGGTGACTGTCTCTTAGTGAGGACACCTCGACCGAAAACTGAGAGACAGTTCGGTTCACCCTCTTAAGCCAGCGCGGCTTGGCCAGCTGCAGCAAGCAGTGGGATCAGGTTTGAAGTGAGGGGGAAAGGACACGCCCGTGGCAGCAAGATCGACGGGTCAATGGATGCAGGCCCATCTCGCGCACACTTGCATGCACACACACATGCGCTCACTCTCGCCTCGCAGTCGCCGTGCCTTCGAGCACACCAAGCGCGACGCCGCCTCTTCGCATTTCGTCGCGGTGGAGAAGGTGCTTCCAAGGTTGCTGCTCGCGCATAAGTGACAAAATTTGGGGCATCATCTCTAGGTTGTCGGCGGCGAAAATTTGTTATTTCGAGGGGGCCTCCCACTGCCCCTTCTTTATGTAGAGGTCTCAAATACGTGCTTGTGTGGAGTAACGGCGGGGAATAGAAAAACTTCGTTATATCCAGGAATTCGTTATATGGAGGTTCGTTATGAGCAGGTTTAACTGTATTTGCATATCCGCAAATACGCCATGTTGACATGTTTGTGATGGATTATGTGCTGTGTACAAGCGCCATTTGAACTGCGGTGCCTTTACATTGCATTGCAGTAATTCACAACCTCAACTTCACGAGTAAAGACTTACAAGTGTGGTGTAATGACAATTACATGGCTAGGTGACCCAAGAGCATGACAAGCGAAATAACATGATGACAATGTGGCCACACATCGCTATTGCGTTGAGGCGAAGCTTAAAGGTCCCACAACTTTTCATAACACCCTGAATTTATTTCATCTTTAACATGCAAGGATATTGTTTCTTTAATGCGCAAGCATCTGCATTATGGCATGCTTGTCTTTTCTTTCATGGAATTGTAGCAGAGGTCTCAATAGAGGTTTGCAGTTTTTGTGCTGCAAATGTCCACTGGATTAGCGCACAGAGAAGGTTGAAGTGGAGAAGGAGAAGATCAAGAAGTTCTTTCATATGCAACAGATGTTTGTTTAAAAAAAAAAAAAGAAGGGATTGGTGGGACAGTGTACCTTTCATCTCTCCCTTTTCTCATTTTCTTACCTGTATGACATGGTTTACTTGTTGGCACATTGTGCATAATGACATTTTTTAATAGCTTTCAGTTTTACTCTGAGTGTCATTTATGAAACAGTAACTAAATTCTCTTACAGGTGCAAATCTTAGATGGTCCTGATGAACAGGGCAACATGTTCGAGCGGCCAGGAAAGCTGTCAGATTACTTTCCATCACCGTATCCAAATGATGAAGCTGCTCGCGCTGCTAACAATGGTGCTCTCCCTCCGGACCTCAGTTTCATTACCAATGCTCGGCATGGTGGTGAGGTATGACCAGCACTTGTTCTGCATGCACCTTTCTTATGTTTCTATTATTTTCACACTTGTATTTTTGGGGAGCATTTCTACACTTCAGTATTTTGCTCCTGTTCATAAATTTTTATCAAAGTATGAATAATACGTGCAAATATAGAAATTTTCATATACAAATAAGGCAATAAAGCTTTTTTCGAATATGAAATAAAGTATCAGATATGTGTGTAATTAAAGGATTGTAAAACATAACTTTTGTTGCTGTTTTATCCAACAATATGAAAAAAGTTCTGGTTATGCACTCATTAAAACTTATAATCCAGGAAATTTAACTTTTTGACACTTCGACAAAGGAAGTGATCTCTGTAATGTGACAATGTACACCTTCACATAGGCTTTTTTCTGTATAAAATATTGTGTAGGAAACATTATTGAGGGGTGCAGTTGACTTTGTGGGTGGTGCGTATATATATATAGCACGAATACGGTCACCACCGTGGGTTCGGGCTTAGCGAGCCACAGGGCTGCGTAGGCCGTTGCCTATCTCGCATTCCACTGCACACGTGTGTTCGGATGGCAAAGGCGTCGAGCGCAGCGTGGCAGTGACATAGTACTGCTCTCAGATCAATCACAACACTTTATTGCACTACGGCGCCACCGCATACACTGCACACTAGAGCTGTGCACGGGCCGTATTTCCGAGCCCGAGCCCGGCCCGGGCCCGCTGACTTTGTCGAAGGCCCGCCCGAGCCCGACGGCAAAGGGCTGCAAGCCCGCCCGGCCCGGCCCGACGTACGAAAACACAATCCCGGGCCGGCCCGGCCCGCCTTTTCGACGCTAAGCCCATCAGCTGTACACCAACAAATAACGTAATAATTATGCACGTGCATATAAAAAATACTGCGAGACAACGGTAAACGTTTTACGTACCAACATGCAACAAATTTTTTATTTGCATTGCATACCTGCGACATCGCGACACTTTGCCTCATGCCAGCAACAATGGAGTTCGCTCGCCAAAGCCGTCACGTGTATGGGGTATGCCCATGCAAGCGTCAGCTTGCACGAAGGCGATCTACGTCGTGTCGCTCGTCGCTGTCGCGTGCATTTTCATTCATATGGGATTTGGCTTAAATCTAACGTGAACAGTCGCGTGGCGCCGTCACTAGCTCAGGTGGTGTTACTTCTCTGTTTGTCGGAGTGCAACAGAGGCAGTGCTTTACCTGCTCCCCTTTTGTTTAAAGTAGCGAATGGAAAGGAAAAACGGTAAAGGGCGGTCGCGGAAAAGGCACTGTATGTGTGCTGGAAAACAATTCCCGCTCATTCTCTATATTTCGGGCTTGAGTCGGGCTTTGCGCCGGGCCGGAGGTGAAAATATGTCGGCCCGCCCAAGCCTGGCCCGCGGGCCGGGTCGGGCTCGGGCTTTCGGGCTACCCGGAGCCCGTGCACACCTCTACTGCACACCACCCGTAGTAACAGGCAGCGGGAGAAGCAAAGGCTTCGCCACGCCATGGGTGAACATACAGACAAAGGGTGCCGCAAGCTCGTCACCACGGGCAGTGGCTCGCGGAGACATGCCGTGAAGGGAAAAGTGGACCCTTGCAACTATACTGCACGCTCGTGCGATCGCAAACCAATGGGCCCGATTGTCCGATTATGGCTAAACTCCACTCGCGTTCGTTTTCGATTAGTGCGGCTCGGCGTAGTAAGACCACGCATGAACACGGGCACAGATCTACAGCGTAGCATTCGGAAGGGCAACATAAGGGTAGGCGTTCGCCGCTGGCGCACAGGCACCGCGGCGAACTCTGTCCGAACGAGCTTAAAGACAGGAGCCGACGGACGAGGAACGAAAAGCGTGCTTACCCTTCGGTTGCCAGAGAGAGAGAGGGACTCCTTTTTCTTCCCCACGTCGCGTGATACTCGACGCGCGGCGCCACCATCGCGATCCGCTGACGGCCGCACGCAGCGAATGGATAGAACGGGGAGGAACCGGTTGAGCGCGGGAAAGGCACAAAGAGGCAAACGCCTGTGCAATGGCGATGGGCATAGATGCCTCGATCCCCACAACCTTCATTGTGACAAAATGTGATCATGGTATGCAGTAGCCAGTTGGCTCAGGATGAACCAGTATGGCAGCAGATACACTTCCTGGTAATCATGTTTTTAATCATAGTAACATTGATTGATTGATTGTGGTGTTTAACGTCCCAAAACCAGCTGTGATTATGAGAGACGCCGTAGTGGAGGTCTCCGGAAATTTCGACCACCTGGGGTTCTTTAATGTCCACTGTCATCGCACAGCACATGGGCCTCAACATTTCGCCTCCATCGAAATGCAGCCGCAGCGGCCGGGATTCTATCCCACGACCTTCAGATAAGCAGCCGAGTGCCATAGCCACTAGACCACTGTGACGGGGCGCAGTAACTTTAAAATGGGCACACATGAACTAGTATGCAAATATAGTAATATTTTGGTTCAAAGCAAATAGTACATGGGGTCAAATAACATATTGTCACAGCATAGCTACGACGACGTTGATGTGGGGCACAGGCTGGAGTTGCCCTTACAGCTGGTGCACTCTGTGTAGTTTTGCCTGGACGACTGTAGGCTGTCCCTCGCACAATAAATACTCCCCGTAATGTCTTTTTGGTGGAGGTGCGGGGTATCGATCCCCGCACAATAAATACTCCCCATAACAATATCTTGCATGTTTATCTCATAAAAATGCTTTATACCTAGACTATCCACTCTGTGTGCAGTAAGAGAAGGTGCTCCACAGGAAACAAGCTTGAACATACACTAGCTGCTGCTTATTCAATCACATGTGATACTTTAAAGCGCTAATAACACACAAAGGAATCTTAAAGCTAGGCTTGTGTGAATATCACCTTTTTGGTTAATAGCAATGCTGTAGTGAATGCTAATTAGTGAAAAACAAGTTTGAAACAAAGTAGAATACAGTAAAGCCTCGTTATAACGGAGTTGAAGGGGGCACCGTAATTACTTTGTTATAACCATTAGTTCGTTATAGCCAGTATCAATTTCATCTATGAGAATTTCAAGGGGAATTGTGATTGCTTCGTTATATCCAATAGTTTGTTATATCTGGGTTCATTATAATGAGGTTTTACTGTATACCATTAAGATTTTAATAGTGGCGAGTGTAAGTTGTTAATGGTTAAATGAGTTATGTTTTAAAATTTACCATGGTTAGCAATATAAGCTCATAAAACCCACTTTAAAGGGACCCTGAAACGGTTTTGGTGATTTTGTACAAATGCGTTGCACCGATAGCCCGAGTCCTTCTTATCATTAGCGTAGGAATATCAGCACTCTGTGTTAAGCATGTAATTTATTACATAGTTTTAAATACTCATATCGTGATAGATCAACGCGACTCGACTCGAAGCGTTTTGAACCACCCCTTCCCACGGGACATGCGATGGGTGCTATGAAGTGGAACCCACGTGACGTCACGAGCACTGAAGGGAAGCCAGCGGTACCGTCGCAGCATCTGGCGGCGTACACATGAGTCGCCGGCACACTATTACAGAGGCTAGCACTGCCGAGGCCAGCGACCTCAGTAAAGACATCATGGCACTGTGTCGCTACAGAGGGCTCCGCACAGCGGCTGACGTGGGAGGCGCAGTTGTCGCTAGCGCTCACTCCGCAGCTGTTCAAGTTGAGGAGGAACAGCAGTGTAAGGAGGAAGGCGACAGAAATAAGCTCTTGGCTACCTTAAGCAGGGTGCTTCACTTCATTTGTGGTGGGAATGACTTCACAATTGTGTTGCCTAATCAATGACACAATGTCAAAAAAACGTTTCAGGGACCCTTTAAGGTAAACAAGTTGAACCTGGTTGCAGGTAATGTGCATACTTCACCATGCTATGCGGCTTCATGGCAATGTGAATTTTACTTGTAAAGGCTGTTTTCTGGCATAGCGAACTTGTGCAGTAGCGAAACCAGCTTTACAGGCAGCTTTCATGCAGCAAAATGCATCTATTTAATTCGAATATATTTCCAAATTTAGGAAATCATAAATTCGTGACAAAGCAAACTTAAATATACTGGTATTCATTCGATTATTTGCAGAAGCTTACTATTATAACATTCTACTGTAAAAATAACGCACAGTACTCGTAATTCTTTACTTTGAATATTCACCACAATTACCGTATGTTCGGCTGCGGCGCAATATTCAGGAATATCCGAATATACATTTTAAGAGTAAAGCTCTTTATGGCGACCGTAATCTGTCCGGTCTGGACAAAAATGGTAACCATGAAATATGTATGTGTTCACTTCTGTGAAATGCATTGCATTTGCATGAGCATTTCTTTCTTCTCTTGCGTTTCATAGCATAGTATAGGTTGGTATAGTATAGCAAGGATGTGGGAAAGGGAAGTGAGGGTGAGGAGGAGGGAACAGAGTAAAGCATAGCATAGCCTTGTATAGTATAATATTGGCCTTGAGATCGACATGTAAATGGCAGCACTGTCACCGCGTGAGTCTGGATAGGCGTTCGCCGGCGTGCATTGAAATGTACACAGTGGCGCTCCGTTGTGAGCAGTTTGAGGCAGTTATTAGCTAAATAAAAGCATTAATTGCATTCAAACGGTAATACGTGCGTTCTTCAATCTCATGTCAGTGCAGTAATCATGCAATACGGTTTTATTGCACGTGAAGGAAGCGTGATATTGGAGCACTGACACCACCCACCCTCACAGCTTCACTTCCTCGGAGGTTCTCTCCGTCTATTTTTCTTTCACCATAATCAAGTTCTCCACTGTCTACAATGTTCGCATTGGTGTTACACGACTGAAAGAGTTCAGTATCGAGCTCTTGCTCATTTTTCACTTTTGGCAACAACAAAAAATGCTGTTACTGCGCATTGAGTTGAAGTAGCAGCTTGGTACTCCGCTGGATTACTTACACGCATACTTGCACTCAAATGCCTTTTCAAGTCATGTTCCATGAAACGCTTGCAAGGCAGTTAACTGGCTCAGTTAGTCAAGGTAATGTGACTGTATACGCCGCTTCAGTACCATTACGATATTTGACACACGCCTTATTCTGTAAACATTTCCATACTCAAATGCATCGCTTTCTTCGCATGATTACTTGCGTGACCCTGATAAGAAAAGGTTTATTTTTATGCACATAAAAAAAAATTTGTTCAAACGAAAAACGTTTGCCATTTTCCGTCATGCTCACAATCGCATATTGCAAGGTGATATTGCTGCAGTACTGCATTTACACGTTTGTTTCCTGCTTGACTTATTCAGAAGAACGCTAAGTGCACTTTACCTTTTACTTGAAAGGCACAGCAGCACCCAAACTGAAATAGCTGTGCCAAACCAGAAGTGTGACGACATAGCGCACTCATGGCACAGACGCTCAGTGATTTTAAGAAAGAGCAAAGACTGCAGTGCAATGACAAATAATGCTATAACTAATACTTTTATGCTTGGATAAGAATTCATGAGAGCATTCGACACTGCACCGGCTCAGGGAACAAACATATTGGAGGATATGTGTGATGTAGGCGTGCATGTAAAAGCGCAGTGGCTAGCAGAAAATGCAAGGAGCTATCCACTCTTGGGAGCTTCGTCCACTCGTCATTAGGCGCCGATTGTGTTCGATCTCGAGGCCAATAGCAAGGGGCGCCAAAGGGAGGTGGGGGTTGGGAGGAATGATGTGAGGGTGATGAGGGAAAGGACGAGGAGGAGGAGGTCATAACAGGGCATTGCTCGCCAAGCCATTTTGAACCCGGACATGCCACCTAAATCACATAACATGACATAACAGCTAGCCACGTGACACGTTCCCACCAAAACCACGTAACAGCTATTTACATGACTTAGTTGAGCTTGTAGAAGCCTGAAGAAGTTAGGTCAGCCCAAGCTCCGCTCTTTGTCCAGCACTGCACCACTAGTGCTAGCTGCCCGCATTCTTTTGAATAAAATATGCTTTGAACAAGGAAGATATTCTATTCGTATTCGAAATTTTGAATATTCACAAACCCCTAATGAGTAGTTTTATAAAATTAACAATAGCTCCGATAGTGTTATAAAAACCAACAGCAGCACTGATTGAAGTAAAAGGGATGTACGGTTAAACCTGGCTATAACGAACCTCGATATTATGTTTTTCAATTCTCCGCCATAACTCCACAGAAGAACATGTATTTGTAACCTCTATATAACGGAAGTGGCAGTGGGAGACACCCTTGGTATAATGAATTCTCTTTAACAACCTAGTAATTTCACCCCAAATATCGAATTTTAGCGCGAGCAGCAGCAGGGTCCACTCCCACAGCTACCCCGCCGACGATGAAGCGCGCAGCGATATCATCGCGAATGGCGCGCACGCAGCCATCGCGGCAACCTCGGTTCTGCAAAGTGCTACCAGCGAAACACGACGTGAGAGGACGCTTGCCCGCACGGGCCCCACTTCCTTCTCAACTCCCCTGCGTCACTCGAGTCGGCAATGCGATCGGTGCTGCTCCGGCTATGTCGTTTTGTCCTCCCTCCAAACCTCATATCGTTTTCCCAGTGGGTCGTGCGAATGTCGGATTTCTTTTTTTAGCCATCACGCCGTTTGCATTGGCTTTTTTTTTTTACCTGCTACACATGCCTCCGATTAGACTCCCGTATCCATGCATTCAGTCGCTTGGGTGCGTCCTGCAAGGACAACCGCGGTAACGGAGACATGGCCCACCCATCACATAGGAGCTTGGCTTTCTTTGCGTGTGGATATAGCAGCCATGGACTATGTGCATTTCCGCGGGTTTCTTCTCTAAATATTTTTTACGGGCGACTGTGCCATCCCTACTGAGAAGATGTCGTATGAGGTGCTGATGGAAAGTGTCCGATATCACGGCGATGGCATTGAATCTTCGGAGGGCAATTCGAGCTGTGCCTTCCGCATTTTTGCCGCGAAATAAATGTGTTCTAGGCTAAGTATGCCTCCAGTTGCCCCTTTGCTTCATTTGCATGTTTCTTTTCGAATTTTCATACCGAAACTGGATATAACGAAAACCTCTTTATAGCGACAATTTTCGGTCATTTGTCAATTTCGTTATATCCAGGTTTAATTGTAATGCAGTTAAACCTAAATATAACGGATAAATGAGGCAGTTTACTTCGTTATATCAAGTTTTTGTTAAATCAGGTTTGTTAAAGGGTTCTTTTTCCCATGGCAAAAGCCATAATGGTGGTCTAATGATATGACAGTACAAAAGAAACAAACTTTATAATGTTTCTAAATATTAAATTTTGTCAAACTGGACAACTGGCGACCACGATTTGATGCCGTCTCAGTGAAATCGTTGAAGTCATCTTCACAGCGTGCGTATGTCACACATAAAGTTGAAAAAAATGCACAGCCCAATGCACGGTAGTAATAAGGAATAAGAGAATCTACCGTGTCAATTCTGCCACTGTGGCTTGTCACATAAACATTGGGTGTTGCTCACATCGAGCACTTTTTCAGTGAACCGCATGACATCCATTTAGTCCAATGAATACAATATTGAAACCTGTAACGCCCACCAAAAACAAGAGCTTCAATATCAGATCAGATGAAAGCAAAGTGACAACCTGAATTATGGCATCTTTGTTCATAGTAACTGCATTTTCTTGTTTGTGACATTGCATGCTTGTACATCTGAAGAATCGAACAAGACCCGGTAGGTCATTGCAAACCACTGTCGCCGCTATGCATTGGTTCGATAGCAGACTTGCAAGTTGCCTTTTTCAGAGATAATTTTATAAGGTTTGTAGCTGTGCAGTGGGTAACCGCAAGCAACAAAAATTAAGTAAATAAATAAATTGGCTGCATAAAACTTGTTGCAATTCCCTCACAGAAAAAAAAAAAAAAACGTTCATTTGCGGTAGAAGCACATGTTCTGATTGATCTTGCCGGAAGTGTGCCCCTGATGTTCTTCAGAGAACCCACAATAGTTTCTTTCGAATTCAGAATCATGGGAAGTGATAACCAGAATGAGCAGCGATGTTTTTTTTTTTCTTGGCGATCAGGAGATATGAGCCTTGTTGGGGACATCTGTTTTGTGAACGATTGTTATCTGTTGCAAAATAAATTAGAGCCAGCTGTGTTTATAATTTTTGTAAGCCCCATAGTTATATTGCTCTGTGGTCAAAAGGGTGGACTGCAGAAAACCACAAATCAGTTCAATTACAGATATAGCAGCAGCCATATTGCAAGGCTCATTTCATACAGTTAATTCTATGCAGTTGAAGCAACTTTCCAACTGTGTCCAAATTTATTAGTGTAGGCATCCCAGCCAGAGTGATCATGTTTGCCAGCAGGTACACTAACTAGTGAGGAGTAATGCATGTAAAAAAAGGGGTGTTTGTCTGTGTAGTGGTTATGTCAAAGAATAGCAGACCTGCTAATTCATGTCGATGTTATGTTTGAAGCATTCTATGCCAAACTGCTTTTTCAGGTCACATTTGATTTAGGTGCAGGCATGTTCCAAGAGTAGCAGTTTGGGTTCCACTTTGACAAAATTCTGGCTCACATATAGTTTTTCGTTCGAGTTGTGTTCAAAATCCTTATCTTAACTTCCACCTCTTTGGAAGATTGGAGCATTCTTGTTTTTCATTGACTATCAATCATGCTGAAATCCTTGTGGTTGCATTTTCGTAGGACTACATCTTCTATCTGCTGACTGGCTACTGTGATCCACCGGCCGGTGTAAGTGTTCAAGAGGGCCAGTACTACAATCCATACTTCCCGGGAGGAGCAATAGGCATGGCCCAGGCTCTGTACAATGAGGCCATTGAGTATAGTGATGGTACACCAGCCACTGCATCACAAATGGCCAAGGATGTATGCACTTTTCTCAAGTACTGTACCGAACCAGAGTTTGACGATCGGAAGCGCTTGGTCATAAAGGTGAGTCTCATGGAAATTTTTCCACATCAGTTTAGAACTGTTTTAAGATAGTACCAAGATGCAATTACATTAATAAATGGAAGATTTTACTAATTATAAACTTCAAAAATTCAGAACAGCAGTTTGCAATGGAACAAAAAATGATAGATGTAACAATAAATTATAGAAAGAGAGTGGGGTGGGTCAAGCAACAGACAGTTGTTATAAAAAAAAAAAGGACCTGGGCAGGTAACATAATGCATAAAAAATGCAACTGATGCACAGTGAGAACGACAGGATCAATACTAAGGGAGAGGAAAAGCGGCAGAGGTAGCCAAGAAGTTAGTTGGGGAGATGAAATCAAGAGGTTCATAGGCACAAAATGGAATCAACTCGCATAAGACAGCAAATTGCAGATCATGGAGGGGCCTTCATCCTGCAGTGGATTTAGAATAGGCTAAGAATGAAAGTCACTACAGAGATTCCTTGACTAACAAAGTTACCGGTTGGTTAAGTGACCAAATTCAGTATCAAGTTGTTCAGATAATATAAAGCCATATTTCTTCTTGAAACCATATTTCATGGTCTGGCCCATTCAAAGGTTTAAAACAGCTATTTACTGTTTGTAAGAAAATGAAAAATTTTTTAAAAGTTGTGAGCCATTTTACTCTGTGAAGTGGGACGACCGGTGAACTTTAGCATGACAAAGAGGTGGCATGGTGGAGGCCAGTTTAGTATTCAAGGCCAGGTTGTGACCATGCCCATCAGCGTTCAAACCACAGTGCTGAGTCAACTGCCCTACAATGCATTAACGACACTGAGTTCAAGTTCCACATTGAGCTATATCTGCTTGCCAAGCCCACCTGCGAGACTGCATTTTCTGCATGATGACATGCATGGATAAGATTTTTCTTCATGAGCAGGCTTCACTGAAACACAAAAATGTGTAAAAGCCAAGTTACAAAGACCAAGATGACGCTGATCCTGTTAAACCTGCTTCACCTCTAAACAGAGGTGCATTGCTGAGAAGACAATTTTCCAGGGGCAATTTAAGGCATCCTGTATCAAAATATGACAGCCCTAAGACTTTTCCTTTATTATTTTATTAATTGTTTTCTGTTTCCGCAAGTGTGAAACCCAGCTTACGAAGACCAAGCTGACATTGTGTCATGTGGCCAAGTGGTGACATCATAACATATATTCCTTGGTAATGTCATGATGACATCATAATGTCATCAGTTATTTCACTGCTGTCATAACTTAGATGGTGCAGCACTTGAAACCACTCTTCTAGTAAAAACTGAGTGACCTCATTTTTGTCTTGTCTATTATTATTATTATTATTATTATTATTATTATTATTATTATTATTATTATTGCTATTATTACCTGAATGCTTGAAGTTTTTGCCCCTCACACAGTTTTTCGCTACCTTCGGGATCGGTCCACAGAGTGAGTGAGCATGCGTACGTGCGTGTGTTTTCTCTGTGCACAGGCGAACACATTAAGGAATGCCCTAGCCATATACAGCTTTACTGTAAAAGCATACTAGTAATCCTCGATCCTGTACAGAAAAATCTTTTTGCATGTTTAAACGAAATACTAAAATAGCTTAGACTGATAAGTTATTGTTGTTGACCTTGATCAGGATCGTTGAAAGTACCGTATCCTATGTACCCATAGACAGCAGACTGCAGGACTAGGCATAACATTTATAGTGATGCGCTCCGGGTTAATCTTTTCATCAGCAGCCATGTCGTCATGACGTTCTGCACCTATATCCGCTATATGTATGTATACTTATAAACAAGAACAAAAAAAAATTGATGGTGGATAGATTTGGAGATGGTATCTTCAATTCAGACGCCCGCTAGTTTTAATCACTTTACCTTAGACACATGACTGAGCAGGCAAAGTAGAACACCATTAGGAATCAAGGAGAGTTTTTCAGTCATACCAGTTGCCAAACTGCGTTTTGAAATCCAGACATGCCAGTGGCCAGATCTGCAGACGTTAGCAGATTGTCGCCCCATCCAGGAGCTGTAACTCGAAACCCTACCTTCACTGAATCTCAGAGGCAGTGTTTACTGCACCCAAGTGGCAGTCACAAATGCTGGCACACCGTGACCGTTGCTAAGATCATGTGGCTAAAGATGAAAAACAAGATGAGAACCATTCTACATTGCAATTCACCTGCATGTGATGGACAACTTATGCCATATGCTCTTTTGCTTGTAGACAGCATGCTCTGCGCTAAAAGCCTTCTTCTACGTTGATAGATCGATTTGCTAGTCATATGAATTCTGTTCCACTAGCGCGCTCTTTGTGCTGAATTCCCAATGGCACATTGACATTTAAAGCTACAAAAAAATGGAATTATTCACTGAAAGTTGTCCACTGTTTGAATGGCTTTCTTGTTCGTTCACCAATGGCCTCTGCAGGGAATCAAATCGTCTGTTCAGCAGCCGAACAGACGATTCCGTGCTCTTTCGTGTGAACAATTTTCACTGTTCGTGCAGAAGCAAAAGAGTGAATGCTCAAGGTCAGTGAATTTCCTTGTTCTGCAGAAGACTGCAGAACCGCGGCGAAATTGACAGATGTTCTCTGTGGCCGCAACATTTTTTGCATAAAGCAAACATTCCTCGCTTTATTCATGCGGCGGAGCCTTCGGTTCTCTGCAGCACAAAACATGCCAAAGTGGCATTTATTAGCTTGTTTCTGTGTCGACAGATGGTGTGCAATCTGCTAACCTCTGCAGTTATGGCCAATGGCATGTCTGGATTTTGATACATGAGGCCCATGGGGAGTTTGGCAACTGGTATAATTGAAGAACTCTGGGAATTAAGTGGAAGCCAGTGCATTAAGACACTTAGTGCATTTTTCGTAATGCTTCCAGGTTTTTGTTGTTCATGTCTTGTGCACGTTTGAGGCACAATGCCTGCACCACCTTTATCTCCACTCTTGATCATATGAACGTTGTCAAACATTTAACTGCTGCCAGGGTCTTATTTATTCCACACAGCAGGAGCTTTGTCATGTGTCTCGTCCCGTCAAGATATTGCGTGTTCGAACATTGACGATGAAGTCCAAGTGTTCTAAATGTTGCTATCACTTGCAGTGCTTCACTGTTTGTGTGAAGCTGCCAGCTCATTTGTATTCTTTTTTTTTTAATCGAACAAGGACATTGACTGATCTGTTCGTGTACTTTCTTTTTTCTTTGGCTGAGGATGATGATGCTGCAAGCAAGCATCTCACATTCCACAGAGGACATTCCACAGAGGGCATTTCACAGCTTGTCCCTGTACCCTCCCTTGTGAATGTGTTTCTTTGCGCAACCTTTTTGTTTCAAATATGCCATACACACTAGGCCAAGAATGTGTTTTACTAAAGCACACAGATGCGTGGAATTAACTTCAAGCAACTTGTATAAAAAAGAAAGGCTTAGCTTCTCTAGCTGGACAAATTAAGTGGCGAATTATTGTTGTATCAACTCAATTCGCAATGTTCTTACAATTTTTGGAAGGTATTTGATTAACTTTGGATTTTACTAGTGCTCCATTTTACTTCATGAATTTGACACTATATTTACTATTTGAATTAGCTCTGTGGCACAATTTTGATATTTCTTTATCCCTGTAAAGGTATATTTATTCTCTGGCATGCATGCAAAATAATGACAGCATCATGCAGCATTGTCAACCCATCTCAAGATAAAATGGAAAGTCTGTCTCATTCAGGGAAATTCGCAGGGACTTAGTGAATTAGGAGGTATTGATGCTGTAGACAACCTGAAAACAAAAATGGGCCAGCTTGCGTCATTCTCATTAAAATGGGACTGATGCTACGAGTTGTGAATTAGGCATTAGACGTCATTGAGAGCTGGTATGATGTCTCCACTGTTGTGTTAGTCCTTTGTGTCTCTCATCACTTCAGTCACACTTATTGGTTATCCTTTGTGTGCTATTGTCATGATGCCAGAGAGTATGGAAGAGACATTGACTGCATTTATTTGCTCTTCCAGGCTATGATGATACTCACAGTGCTCACGGCTGTGACATGGTACTACAAACGCTTCAAGTGGAGTATCATGAAGACGAGGAAGATAGTCTATAAGCCTAAAAGCTATGAGTAGGTACTGCACAGGATAATCACTGCCTTGTTATTTTTCCTTTGCAATTTGTGCTGTAGATAAAAGGGAAGCAGATGCAAAGGACTGACCTTGGGGCAGTAGCATGTGCTTTACCTTCAGTTGAAGGAATAAAATGCAGGCCTCTCTACATGCAAGCGTCTTATGCATATTGTGTTCTATTCTGTTTATGTCATTCTTGCTGCCATACTGGAGACAAGTGTGTTTGCTTGCGAGTGAAATAACCTTGACAAGCACCAGAATTTTCAGCCAGCACTGCAGTTGGTTACAACTCCTGTTGGGTAACATTTATAATACCATGGGCTTGAAGTAACCCTGCCCAAGCTCCTACAGTTGCCAAGGGACCCACCCCCCCCACGTTCCATTTACCACTCATCTGTGTACATTCATGTGGAAGGATGAAAAAAAGCAAGGGTGTGGGTAGTACCGTAAAAGCCCGCATATAGCTCGGACCCGCATATAGTCCAGGGTGTAATTCGGGGATAGCAAAATGCGAGAAAAAACGTTTTCACCTGAATATAGTCCGAGGAAAAGGGAAAAATGCATTTATTTACACCCTTGACTATTCGTCATCGTCGGACGTGCTCTCTTCCGAAGCTCCCTTGTCGGAAATGTCCTCCCACAGCACATCATCCCCAGTGCCATCAAGTGCGTTTGAGATGGAGCACTTTTTAAAGGCCCGACGAAGGAGCGCCTCGGGAATGCAGGCCCAAGTCTCGACTATCCATGAGCAGAGCATCGCTGGCAAGGCCTGTTTCAGTCGTCCAGTAGGGGTCACTTCTGGCTCTCCAGACCTCATCCACTCCATGTACAGGCGCTTGATGTGGTCCTTAAATGGCCAGCTCGTTGCGGGAGTCGCGCAGCACTCGCTTTACGGAGTCAGCCAGGTGACACCGAAACGCGTCGAGCACAAGCACAGAAGGGAGCCCCAGCAGCGCTCCGGGTCGTCGACACCACACGGACTTAATCCAGTCCAGCATTAGCAATTCGTCCATCCATCCCTTGTCCTGGCAGTGGACGACAACATTTTTTGGGGAACTTCTCCCCCTTCGGCAGCGTCTTTCGTTTAAGCACCACGTATGGTGGCAGCTTGCGACAATCTGCCGTGCAGGACAACATTACAGTTACCCACATTTTCTCATTTCCAGTCTATCGCACGGTAACTTGCCTGGAGCCTTTTTGATGCATAGTTAGCACCGAGGGCATATCCAGGTACACCGACGTTTGATCCACGTTGCCATCCTGGCCCAGCTGAAAGGGGACTGCCTTTCACAGCGCAATCACATACTCTTGAAAGGCCACAAGCTGCTCTTCGTAGTTCTCTGGTAGCTTCTGCGAGATTGACGTACGCTGACGTAGGGAGAACCCAGTGCGGCGCATGAAGCGAGACACCCAATGCTTGCTCACCTTGAAGTCCTCCGGCTGAATGGCTTTGTCTCGAGCGATCTCCCTTGCCTTCGCTTGCATCTCGATGTTGACAGCGAGATGTGCAGCTCGTTGCTCCCGAACAAAGTCCTCCAACCACGAATGCTTCGCTCATTGACTCTGAGCTGCCACTCCGCAGCACAGTTGCTAACGGTTTTGGCAGCAGCGATAACTTTTCCTTTAAAGGCAGCTTAGTACTGCCTGCGCGGTCCTGACATGGTGTAAAATCAGAGGAGCAAAATCGTGGCCATTGTAATGTGCGCCAAGTCATAGCAATAGCCACTGTTGCACGCCTGTAGGTCTCTAGGACTAATGCTGCTCACGCTACCTAACGCAGAACCGCACAGACACCTGATGATGATGATAGCGCTGCACTATGCCGAAACTGAAACTGTGAATTCGGGCCAAAGATTCTTGGGACCCACATATAGTACAGGGCCGAAATTTCGCACCCTAAAGTCCGGAAAAAAAACCCCGAGCTATATGCGAGTTTTTACGGTATTTATTATATTACATGCAGTTGCTGTCTGGAGCAGCGCTTGGTTCATTCGCACCAACAAATCCTTGCATGGCTCAGCTCCATTCAGGGCCAATCTCATGTTATTTGCATAGATGTATGCAATTGGTAATATAGTAGTTCAAATAATTTTGAAGCAAACAGTTTGAATAGTTATTGAGTGTTTGAAGGATGAAAATTAACAGTATACCATACATAGACCAGAAGAAAAGGCTCTTCCTTCTATGCAGGTAACAAGCTTCAAAGCACATATGTAGTGCGTGTTGTAACAGCTACATCACACAAGTTTCTTCGTTATTCAGTAAAATATGCTCTTTTTAAGGGTATTAAAGCACACAAACACGAAAAGAAAACAAAACACAATGCTCGTGCAATATTTATATATATTGTAAAGGAAGAGACGTAGAGACAGCGCCTTTGCTGCAGGCCAGCTGTTCTATTTCTCACTTCGCGTCTTCCTCACTGTCCCTGGGCATCTAGTGCGAGCGCTCAAGCTACGGCGGAGCTCATTGTCATTATACTTGGCCATGTTGCGAGCTTAGGCACATATGAAATGTTTCTCCGACGGGTGGCACTGGCTGTGCCGCTATGGGCGGTCTCGGCCTCACCGTGGTCTGCCCTCGAGAACTATGAAGAAATACTCTGGGGGCCGGCTCTGGCTGTATCGCACTGGTTGTTGCAGGGGTTGGTCGTGCTGTGACTTGACTTGTAGAACCATCAAGGACACCTCCAGTGGGTGGCATTCGCTTTGCCATGGTGGTTGATGGTGTCAGCCACGCTCTGGCTTAACACGGCAAGCTGCCAGACATGTCTCTAGCAGGCAGTATTGCATGTGACGCAGGGGGAGTTTTTTCACCTGATACTCTTCCGTCGCCGATAAGATATAGACAAAGGAGCATGCTCTCAACCGTTGATTGCCAGGTGTTGCATACTCTGAGCTCCTGTGACATGTAGTCCTCTCATAGGTGCCTGCAACAAATGGATGCGCTTCCGTGTTTTAGGGCAACGCAACTTGCACTTCAAGAGCGTTGTCACTGTCAGGGTCAACAGAGAGCTGCAATCTATAGACCTTGACATTAAGCTGTGTGAAGCAGCAGCATCCAAGTTGTGAGGTTTGAGTTCTGCCTTCCAGTGATCGATCGACTTTGGCTGTAGTGGTGGGTCCTTAAAGGTGGCCTCATCCTGAGTCGAGACCTTGTCATCTTCTGATGGACTTCGCAGAGCAAATGGGGAAGACCAGCACACTCTGCCAATGATTGCCTTGACACCCTTGGATGTGGCTCCGCGTTTTCTTGACATGCCTGTGTGGTGGCATCAACTTTACACCGATCAGTGGCACATCCCCTGTCAAGTAACAAGGCTTGGTTGTGGTCTACACGTTGCTCAGGGGTGCAATGGGGGTCATAATAGGTGGCTTGACATTGTCAGCTGACTTGCCCGCCAGCTGGCCTGCATGACCGGTGCGTGATGTGGATGGAATGTGGTCTCTTGTATTGAGATCTGTGTTGACAAGCACAGCTTGGGACCAATCAGTATGTCAGGGCAGGCTGTGATGCTTGTCACCGATACCGGGCTGTGAGACACGGGACGCAATCGCCGGAAATAATTCCAAGAACCAACGTGTTAGTTCCCCAAGAAAGATCCCACGAAAGCTTGGACAATTAGGTTTTGGTCCCCTTCGGCACACTAGCAGATCGCCAGCAGTGGTTCAAAGACCGAGTCAGAGCCAAGGCTGATCAAACAAAACAAATATATTCTCATAAATCAGGCAGTTACACAAAATGCGCGCAAACTAAGCTCTTCACAATACAAACACAGATGGGTTACAACATTACACAAAATCAACAACAAACGTACAAGCTCATGCACTGCACCGAAAAATAAAACACAAAAGCGTCCTATTCACCAAAGTCACTCGAGGCACCTCCTCAGCTTGCAGGCTGGGCTCGTCGGCTAGCTCGCGGAGCAGAGTCTTCTTTCGTGTCGCTGAGTCACATATGACTTCGACTGCTACGACTGCTACTTACAGCCTGTGGTCCACTCCTTATATTGCCTTCGACAGTCCTCCCCGAAATTTTGGCGTGGGCCACATGATGTAAGCACGCGCATAACTGAGCGAGCATTCTTGCCTTTTCCCGATCCTTCACCACTTGGACGGCACCTCTTTCTCCCTCTCATATCGGGAGGAGTGTCGGCACACACTCTCCGCCTCCTCTCTCTCCCTCCGTCTGACTCGTGTGCTCGCTTGCTGCAATGACTCACAGATGCGTTCTACAATATTCTCCCTCCTTCGAGGTTCGGCTGGCTACTGCGTGACATTGGGTGCCTCTTCCGCGCGTGCGGCTTTTCTTGTTTTTTCTAAGCTTTGCCTCCAACTTGACGTCAGGTTCTTTGACAAAATGGGCACTATTTTGTGAAAATGTTCTCTGCCGATGAGCTGCATTTCAAAGCTACAGCAGCGAGGTGGCACTCCTCCTGAGCTGCATCCTCGGTAGTGCACGAATCGGATTCGCTGGTGACAGGATTGTGGTGGCGAATGCATCTGAAGTCTGGAGCTACATTCCTGCCAAGAGTGTTGGCTGACGCCCTCATACCGCTGCCATGCTATGGTGGCTAGAATGGGGTGATGCCTACGGGAGCTGGAAGCCGCTCCTCAGTTTCAAGCATAGCGTAGGTGGCGCTGTTGGACACAAGGCGATCTGCGGTATGCGCAGTTTGCCGCGGACCTGCCGCGCGTTTATTGCGTGGGCCTTTCAATGATGGCGCTGCAAGTAATGTTTTAGCCTAAAAAATCTAACTGAGCGGGGTGACAGCTGACAGAATGAAATTTCTATCATTAAAAAGCAACTCTTTCTTTTCCCGCGAGGAAACCTCCGCGGCGTGGAATCTTTGCGCGATTAGACTTTCATTTGTGGATCCTTCCGGTGTTTTGGAATATGAGGCGTCAACTTACTCCTCAGAAGAAAATGACCGGGGTTCTGAAGAAGCAAAACAAAGCAGTAAAACTTTATTGCACACCATACATCATTAACTAAAATCAGGGTAAAATAAAAAGAAATACGTCAAATTTGCGCCTGCTTGTGTCGGGATAGAAAAAGAAACATTAAAACATTGTGCATCACTTAGCACTAAGAAATAGGAAGGTAAAGCTATGGAATGCCACTAAATTTTAAAAAAAAGCAATCAAGCTTGGAGTTACGATATGCTACTTAGAGCACCCGTCTAGGTTTCAGCCTTTTCATCCTTTCCTGCTTCGTGTTTCAGTTGCTGTTCTGGACTTTGACATGAATGTGGAGCCTAATAAGCACATCAAACATAATTTTTGAGGGACATACTATGGTCAGGGCAGGCAACAAGAGCAAGCTTGAACTGTTCGCTTGAACTGTACCTTCGTTTATCGTCATCAGCATATACTTAGTCTCAAAACATATACTGTCACCTTCGAGAGCACACGCGGTAAACACCATGACGTCGGCTTCAGCAATCGGATGCCCAGCCCAGTAAGCACTGGGGAGACCACATTTGTGGACGTCAGGTATTTTGGGCGAGTTGAAAACCAGTACTTGGTTACCACAGCTTTCTGCACTTACGAGTGAGCTGTTTCATCACAAAAAGTTGCCTTTGGCTCCTGGCGCCAAAACTTCGAATGCACGCTGCAGGTGCATGTTTTTGACATTCTTTCTTCGGCGCTTTCTTTAAAAGATGTGCAAGAACATTGAGGAATACCGTTGGAACCGTGTCGGATTTCAGTACCGGTTGGTGTCGTGGGATCTTAACATTTTTGCCTGGCATGAAAAAAAGAAAAAAACGCTCAATAAACTATATACTCGTCAAAATCACACTCGAATACTTCGCATCCAGAGAGTTGATGGCACGGGGGACGGCTCGTCGCCAAGCTTCAAAGGAGGCAAGGCTTGGGAACAGAAAAGAGAGACACACGCCGACTCTGCTGTCTCGGACACACCGCCGGTCGTGCATCCAGAAGCGAAGCGGTGACGCTGCCTTGCTTTCGTTGCGTTGGAGTTCATCTGTCCGGCTGAGCTCGGCAATTAAATTGGAATGTCAGCAGCGAAAAAAAAAAAATCCTGCCATAAATGAGACCAGTGGCGCACCGCCGGGGGGGTTCAGGGGTTGTAACCTCCCCCTGAGGCCATCCTACCCCCCTACCACTCCGTTACTGCTCCTATGTTCATACAACTGGGCATGCATAACTCCCTCTCGGAGGTGATCGAGGCGCAGGAAATGGCTCAGGTAGTGCGCCTATCGTCCTCGCAGGCCGGTAGACGTATCCTGGAGTCCATTGGCTGCGGTCTTACACAGATTCGTGAACGTAAAGTGACTCTACCGTCTTCTATCAGAGGTACATTTGCCGTAGCTCCACTTCCCAGGAATGTCCACCCGCAGTACAATGTAGGACGCCGCATAGCTCGGGCCCGTTCCTTATTGAAGTCAGTTGCAGACAGCCCGGACCTCGCTACGTTTGTCGATGCAGCACAGTACGGGCGTTCTGATCGCTTTGCAGTGGTCTCAGTCGACCATAGTGGCAAGCTCCTATGTGCTGCGTCGATTAGAAACGTTTCGGCAACGATTGCTGAGCGAATTGCCATTGCTGTAGCAATGAAGGATGTATCGCGTCCAAATGTATTCACGGACTCGCGGTCCGCTGCCAGAGCTTTCGCCTCGGGCTCGATCTCGCGGGAGGCAGCAGCTATCCTCGGCAGCGAGGGGGCTGCCGGGTTTCACACCATAACATGGTTCCCGGCCCACATGGGGGCCAACGTACACCCCGATGTCCCCAACGCCAATGAGTTTGCCCATGACCGTGCGCGAGGTTTCACTCACCGCGGCGGTCCCGGCGAATTCGCGGGCGGGGATGCCGGCAGGTACAGGGACCCGCTCCTCACTTTTCACGAGATCGTGACTCATTATCATCTCTCTCGGAGGGTCTTTCCACTTCCTCACCCTAAACTCACTCGTCCGCAGTCTTCGGCCTTCAGGATGCTCCAAACGGGGTCTTTCCCTTCGCGAGGCAGGTTTACTAACTTCTCGCCCAATGTTGAACCGCATTGTCCGAACTGCGGAGAGGCTTACTGCTCACTAGCTCACATGCTCTGGCAATGTCCTGCGTTACGTGACACAGAGTTCAGCAAAGAAGAGGACTGGGAGGAAGCCCTGAGAAGCGGCGACCTTTCGGTTCAACTTCGGGCTGTCCAGAGAGCCTGCGAGAGGGCGGAGGGCCACGGTCTTCCTGTCCCTGCGTGGGAGCGGCCCGCAACTGCTACAGGATCCCCCTAGAAGGGGACGTCCAACTGCAGTTTCTCAGGACCAAAATAAAGTTCTGTGCCTGCCTGCCTGCTCCTATGTCCTAGAAAAACGTGGCGCTAATTTCTCTGCAAAACGCCGAAGAAATAACAGCAATAATCATCATCATTGATGTTACTATTATTTGGCATTTTATTTACTTTTTTTACACACGCAACAACTGTGTAATCGCATGCCCGGCCCTTCGTGAAACATTGAACCCCCCCTGGCAGAGATCCTAGGTGCGCTACTAAATGAGACTAGATCCATGATGAAGTATCATTGTGCAGACGACGCGGGAAACTGCACGTGCTTTCGAATTCTCTTCAACGCTAGCCAAAATACGCGCACGCCCGCAGCCTGACCGCGTGATCGCATCGCCAAGCTGGCAATAGCGGCGGCGCTTGAAACAGAAGATCGCGCTTTCTCGGCGGATACGCGGGCGCTGGCAACGTTACTAGGGCGCTGGCGTCCATTCTAGCCACCATAGCCATGCTGCGGCCGCACCACCAGTGTTGTTGATGCCCAGTGCAATGGACACTACGATGATGTATGTACACAGTCTCTTAAAAATCGCCGAAATCGCTTTCAGAGTCGCTGGACGACCGTGAAACTATCGTTGTTTGCGTGCCCCACGTGTAATTGACCACAGACGACAGAGTTGCAGCGACGCTATCATGAACTGCTGTCCCTGCGTTGCTTAGACATACGTCCGACTGCGTTGACACGTCACTAGGAAACCGCCCCCTCGAAATCGAAAGTGGGCTTTTATGGGAGCCGTATTAAAAATATATTCATTGCGTTGCGAGGCACCATGATACTCTTTCTGGGGTTCTCCATGCCAGTGCTTTCATTTTGCAGCAACAATACGAGAACGTTAAAAATTCATGTCAGTACTCCTTTAACTATGGTGCGACACTTATTAGACGCGAAGCAGCTATGGTCGGGGCTATATGTCCCTCCCTCCAACCGCTGTGTGGCGTCCACACCCGCACTGCGCATGCGCATCCTCCTCCCCCTCCTCTCCGAACGGCGAGCGTAGACCACGGCCGCTGGATAAAAACGCACGTGGTGCGGCCTGCGACGTCGCCCGAAACCGGCGTGACGAGCCTAGTTCTACGCGCCGCCGCAGCGGCGCCACTGCTACGGGACAAGCGCGCGCGGGAGGAGCCGCTGGTTCTGCATGTTTCGCGCAGAGGCGCGCTGAGAGTTTGCCTTTTAGTCACGCAAGACTGTGTATTTCTTTGCCAAAAATAAGATCTCTACGCTGCCTGCAAGAACATGAATACTATACTATACCCAGGAGGTCGGTACAGGCATTGGGCCGCTAATGGACTTGCACGAGCCCGAACCGCGCACTTTCGCCGCAGGTTTCGACGCGTGACCACCGTTCAATATAACTGGCAAGTTCCTTATCGCTTGCTTGAATACTTGCTTCGCTTGATGCGCTTGTTTGCTCATGAAAGAAGAACCTGTTAATATTATTCAATATTCCTTACAGGCCCATGCATTGAAGGGCATTGAGTAAGGTGGCATCCGTATATACAAAACAGAAAAATACAAGAATTCAACAAATAAAAAATAAAGGGAAGAATATAAAAGAAAGAAACAAGACAAATATTACAAGCATTAGAACGTTATACAAGGATAAAGCGCAACGAAATTAGGTTATCATGGAATGTTTCACGGTTAGCAATGGATACAATGTGATTAGGAAGACCGCTCCAATGTCCAGGTAGTGGTGATGAGTTAAATGCTTGTGTGCGACCATGAATTCGCATGAAACTACGCGCGTTGTGAATGCGTCGAGATGTGCGCAAAGGAGTATGAAGCAGCAAACTGTGAAATTAGTTACTATAAATCTACGTGTGAAATAAACACAATAGAGCATTGGCGCGGCGTTCTTCTATATTGGCTGAAATGCAAGATCTTCGTTTTATTAGACGTTCTTACAAATGCGTGCATACGACTTACTGGATTGGCCAAATCATGTTCTTATATAGTGTTTTAGTTCCAGCGTTTTATAAATATCAACCAGACATCTACAACTAAACGAACATTCAACCGCTTTGTAGACGCGCGTTTGCATTTCTATGTAAGTACGGAACTAGTTCGTATTGGCTGATTGAAAAAAAAAAAAAAAAGTCGAGGAAGGCGGTGTCAGGCTCCTTTCTTTATTTAGAAGTTACAACATGTACATCCACGGAAAGGCGACTGGTTGCATCAAAGTCGCAGCACCTTCCGTAACAGAATTGTAAGCGAGTTTGAACCGCTGAACAGTTGCGTTCAGGTCTCCGGCCCTGTTTTCCGCAACAGTTTGCTCAGAAACGCCTTACAGGTCTCCTCGGTGTGGCTTTGTTCACCCCTGTCACACGACAGTTCGCGACATATCACACAATTTGGTAGAAGTGTTGATGCCAAGCGCTCGAACTGCCGTCGGAACAGCCGTTGGAAGCAATAGCTTGAGCTTCGTGGACTTCTTACAGCCACCGTCAGCAAAGCGACGTGAGTACACCAGCAACCTGTCATTTGGTCCGCACACGCTTGCTTTTCCAGTTATTCCCTGTCGAGAAATGTTTTTTAGTCATACTTTACGGCGATATACGTCGCACGGAAACTCGTGGCACCGTATCTGAGGGTCCTTCCTTGCGTTTGTGCCACACAGCAGCGCGCAACAGTTGCGCGCCATAATGCCGTGCACAATCTAAATTATAGGAGGCAATGGCACAATACGTGAAGCACCTCGACACGTTGCAGTCACAGCGCGTGCGAGCGAGGTGCAGAATTTCGTCGACACACACAGAAAACTCGTCCCGTGCTGGTTCGCGGAACGGCCCGCGCGGCGAGAGGCGGGAGAGTTGTCCCGTAGCAGTGGCGCCCCCTCCGAAAAAGCGGCGAAAACTGTCAACTTTCGCTTCACAGCTCCGCTTTTGTTCGCCGCGCGACGTAGCAGGCCGCACCTCGTGCGTTGCTAATCGAGCGGCCGTGCGTAGACTATGGAAACCCTCTTTTTTCGATGAACGCTTTACCAGCTCGCAAGGAACGAGAATGCGCCCTCGGCCGCGAGAGACAACGCTGACGCAGGCAGCGTCTGCTAGCGTCAAACCGATGCAAACGCGACACCTAGTTAGAGTGTAGTTAGAGGATATTTTGAGTGGCGCGACCGGAGCGGGCGCGCCGTGCAAACCGGTGTCCCCTCTCGCATGGAAAGCAGCGGTGGCGCTGACCAGCGCGCGGCGGGCACGGCCAGCGTGGCCCGAGCTGTGGTGCTCATTCCAATTTTTTTTTTTCGCGTGTGCGTGCGTGCTGTGCCATGCACATTGCAATAAATATTGTATCAACATAGGTCCGGCAGCACAGTCACGCTGGCCGGCGTTTTCACAGATACATCTAATAAAATAAAATAAAGATCCGTTCGGTGCGCCTTGCAAGCATCTGATGCGCTCGCAGCTTCGTTGCACGATCCCCTCTCGCGGGGCGCGATGGAGGCGTTAATTTTATTGAAAATAAAGCAGTTTTTAATCAGAACTTTTTTATACATGACTGGCGTGCAGGAAAACGTCAGGCAGTGAATTACTTTGTGGGATATATTGCAAAAATCTGGCATAGGTGACGACGGCACACATTTTAGGATGGGGATAACATCGCAAAAACGCAGCCTGCACAAAATAAGAATAAAAAAAAAAAACAAGGAAAACGTCGTAAGAGTGGAGGCACGGATGTCCGTCATTCCCGATGTTATACATAAAGATGTGGAGAGTACGGGAAGAGAGCTCGAAATGAGCAACATTAGTTTCAATCTGCTCTAGCAGGCCAATGTCGAAAACGGCAAGACCTTCTAGGTCTGTTTTATGCTGAGTACAGGGTCCCGTTTGGCTAATACTGAACTGTTACAAGTTACTGCCCGGAATTACCAACTTCCTTATTCTCATCCTGTAAAATTATTGAATACGTCTCACAATTATTTAGCTAGTTCGTTACCGATAGTTATGTTCATATCGCAGCCATATCTTTCGTAAAGATTTCTTGAAAATGACCCAACTTAAATACCTCTGTAATTTCTGTTTTTGTATATTTTTGCTGCCGTAATTGCTCTCGTTATGTCAGGCGAAGTCGACGTCATTTTTTATATTAAGAGAGCAGTTTAACTGGTTCAGTGGCGCACCGACGGGCAGGGGGGGGGGGGGTTATGGGGGTTGTAACCCCCCCCTGAGGCCGACCTAACCCCCTCCCACTCCGTAACTGCTCCTGTGTCCTAGAAGAATGTGGCGCTAATGTCTCAGCAAAACGCCGAAAAATTAGTAAAATAATCATCATCATTGATGTTATTATTTTTTGGCATTTTATTTACTTTTTTTACACACGCAACAACTGTGTAATCGCATGCCCGGCCCTTCGTGGCAGAGATCCTGGCAGAGATCCTGGGTGCCCTACTGAACTGGTTCCACATGTATAATACTAATTCATAGGGTCTCAACCCGTGTACCTACTTTCTTCTTAATAGATAACCTTTTACGTATCTATAGATGCGTTCGCATTGACAGCATTACAGTGATTGTTCTCGTGAGCTACTCGTTACTTCTGAGTACTTTGGACTAGCGTTCGGAATCCGCTGTTATATTTAATACATATTAACGACATATTGATGGAAGTTATAACTTATTAGGGCACCATTTGAGATCGAATTATTAGCAGACTATTGCGTCCATCTTAACGAAATCAACAACTATGAGGAATGGACACGTACATTTCTCCCTGGTGCTCTCATTACGGCATGTAGCTGAATGGAGATAAACCAGTGTTTATAAGAACAAAAAAAAAAAAAGAACACGATACAAGACCTTCTTTACTTACGGTTTTCAATCGGAATCGCTCCCTGGTATATCTGAATGCAAGTACTTAGGCGTCGCATTACTCACTCTCTCATTTGGAAAGGTCACACTATTCTCACCAGAGCGTCAACAGTCCGTAATTTTGGTTCCATTAGATAATAACTAAAAGAAACATTTGCAAAACCTAATTTGTCAGTATACATATCGTTTTTCAGACCCATGGACATGCATGCGCAGTTTGGGACTCCTGCATAAATCGTAGTACAAAGACCGGAGAAAATTTAAAGCGCAACGCCGTTCGCTACTTGTATTCTAAGTAGTAGCGGAACTGACCTTTCAGACCTAATTAAAGAGCACAATGTATGAAGATTTTGAGTGTGCCAGAAAATCCAGACTAATTAACATGTCTTTCCCTGAGCTGTATGCTTCACCACTGCGGTCGCAGCTGAGGAGACATCACCATACTAAATCTTTAATCCCTTTTAGTACCAAAACAAGTTCTTCGGAATATCTATTTTTCCCTCGCATCATCTCTTAATGGAATAGTTTATCTCTCACGACTTCGCACAGCACGGACCTAATTTTTCATAGAATACCTTAATTGATCCTTAAAGTTTCTTCACCACACTTGAACGTTAGTACCTAAACGTAACATTGTCGCACTACACCCTTTTCATTACTCAATATTCTAAGATTTCTGAGCTATAGGAGTGAGTGTATGGTTTCTTCAGTTTACCTATATTTATAGGAAACGAAAGTAATAATTATGCTTGGTACAGCATGTTTATATCAGGTACGTCACACCGAAAGGGTGATGTGTACACGCAGCAAAACAATATCTCACTTTTCACAAGTAGGCGATAGGTAGAAACTTCTTTGTGTTTGAGTAAAAATGCCCATACCAAAAATGAGCACCGATATATAGCGTGCAGTAGAACTGCGGGCTGATTTAAAACTATATTTGATGATTGCAATGCTCGCACGCTCGCCGTCTTCATAGGTAATAACATTGCGTTTTGAGCAGAAACCTTGGAAGTAAGCAGGAAGCAATATGAAAAGACATCGATCGCCTAGTTAAAAGTTGATGAAGCTGCATGTGGCGCATCGCTGCTCAAGTGATCCATTCGCGCTTCATTATAAAACCAAAATAAACCTATCTACACCTGCCAGGCGCTCTCCCGGCGCAAATTAATTGCCATCACGGTGGTAATGCAGTTCAAGTGTGATGAAACGGTCCGTTTTTACGTTCCTTTCATATAAACTCGCGCCACTCTTGCGAACATTTTTGTGAGCGCGCCGGCAAGCAGACGCCCGCGAGGCGGGCCGGCCGTGCCGGCCGGCCGGAGCAACCAAGGATGGATGGATGGATGGATGCTATGAGCGTCCCCTTTGTAACGGGGCGGTGACTTGTGCGCCACCAGGCATCGTAGACTGGCATTTTTCCCTCGTTCGGAATCGCTCAGCCTTTTAATTTACTGACGATGGCAGCGCCGCTCGCTGTCGTTCCATCGCGGAGCGGGGCCCTCTCCGACGGCGGTCCCGCCACTTAAGAATATTCTATATACTGTACCGTCTGAACAGTCAACCGAAATGCAAGACGCGGTGTTGCAACCAACGTGTCTGCTGTATTGCTCATGAGTCCCCTTTAGAGTGGAGACTGCGCATGTATATATCATTATGTTCATACCAATTATGTGAATTTTTTTTATTTGCCTACGCCTTCTCCTTATTTATGTCACAGTTTTATAGTAGTGCGGAATTGGCGAAAGAAACGTGCAGTTTGTATTGTTTGCAGCTTTTCTCAGTTCCGTTAATGCCTAACACCCGTTTGGCAATGCCAACACGCCGTCTGTCGGCACGAAAAAGAAAAATGCATATGAGACGTCCTTTAATTGACTCAGCAATACAAGTGTGCTGATGAACCGCACTGATAGTACCATAGAGGTAGAAAGGTAGAGATAGGCAAGTTCGTTCGTTCGTTCGTTCGTTCGTCGTTCGTTCGTTCGTTCGTTCGTCGTTCGTTCGTTCGTTCGTTCGTTCGAGGAATGGACACGTACATTTCTCCCTGGTGCTCTCATTACGGCATGTAGCTGAATGGAGATAAACCAGTGTTTATAAGAACAAAAAAAAAAAAAAGAACACGATACAAGACCTTCTTTACTTACGGTTTTCAATCGGAATCGCTCCCTGGTATATCTGAATGCAAGTACTTAGGCGTCGCATTACTCACTCTCTCATTTGGAAAGGTCACACTATTCTCACCAGAGCGTCAACAGTCCGTAATTTTGGTTCCATTAGATAATAACTAAAAGAAACATTTGCAAAACCTAATTTGTCAGTATACATATCGTTTTCAGACCCATGGACATGCATGCGCAGTTTGGGACTCCTGCATAAATCGTAGTACAAAGACCGGAGAAAATTTAAAGCGCAACGCCGTTCGCTACTTATATTCTAAGTAGTAGCGGAACTGACCTTTCAGACCTAATTAAAGAGCACAATGTATGAAGATTTTGAGTGTGCCAGAAAATCCAGACTAATTAACATGTCTTTCCCTGAGCTGTATGCTTTACCACTGCGGTCGCAGCTGAGGAGATATCACCATACTAAATCTTTAATCCCTTTTAGTACCAAAACAAGTTTTTCGGAATGTCTATTTTTCCCTCGCATCATCTCTTAATGGAATAGTTTATCTCTCAGGACTTCGCACAGCACGGGCCTAATTTTTCATAGAATACCTTAATTGATCCTTAAAGTTTCTTCACCACACTTGAACGTTAATTTAGTACCTAAACGTAACATTGTCACACTACACCCTTTTCATTACTCAATATTCTAAGATTTCTGAGCTATAGGAGTGAGTGTATGGTTTCTTCAGTTTACCTATATTTATAGGAAACGAAAGTAATAATTATGCTTGGTACAGCATGTTTATATCAGGTACGTCACACCGAAAGGGTGATGTGTACACGCAGCAAAACAATATCTCACTTTTCACAAGTAGGCGATAGGTAGAAACTTCTTTGTGTTTGAGTAAAAATGCCCATACCAAAAATGAGCACCGATATATAGCGTGCAGTAGAACTGCGGGCTGATTTAAAACTATATTTGATGATTGCAATGCTCGCACGCTCGCCGTCTTCATAGGTAATAACATTGCGTTTTGAGCAGAAACCTTGGAAGTAAGCAGGAAGCAATATGAAAAGACATCGATCGCCTAGTTAAAAGTTGATGAAGCTGCATGTGGCGCATCGCTGCTCAAGTGATCCATTCGCGCTTCATTATAAAACCAAAATAAACCTATCTACACCTGCCAGGCGCTCTCCCGGCGCAAATTTATTGCCATCACGGTGGTAATGCAGTTCAAGTGTGATGAAACGGTCCGTTTTTACGTTCCTTTCATATAAACTCGCGCCACTCTTGCGAACATTTTTGTGAGCGCGCCGGCAAGCAGACGCCCGCGAGGCGGGCCGGCCGTGCCGGCCGGCCGGAGCAACCAAGGATGGATGGATGGATGGATGCTATGAGCGTCCCCTTTGTAACGGGGCGGTGACTTGTGCGCCACCAGGCTCGTAGAACTTTTTTTTTTCCTCTCTTTAAATTTTCCTCATGCCTTTTAAATTTACTGACGATGGCAGCGCCGCCGCTGCGTTCCATGCGGAGAGGGCCCCTCTCCGGCCGGCGGTCGCGCCACTCAAAATATTCTATATAGTACACTCTAACCTAGTCAAACCGATGCAAACGCGGTGTGCACCCCACCGTGCTGCTGTATTGCCTCATGGTCCCCTTTAGCGGGAGATGGCGTATTTATTATTTATTTATTTATTTATTTATTTATATTTATATTTTATTTATTTATGTCACAGTTTTATAGTAGTGCGGAATTGGCGAAAGAACACGTGCAGTTTGTATGTTTGCAGCTTTTCTCAGTTCCGTTAATGCCTAACACCCGTTGGCAATGCCAACACGCCGTCTGTCGGCACGAAAAGGAAATGCATATGAGACGTCCTTTAATTGACTCAGCAATACAAGTGTGCTGATGAACCGCACTGATAGTACCATAGAGGTAGAAAGGTAGAGATAGGCAAGTTCGTTCGTTCGTTCGTTCGTTCGTTCGTTCGTTCGTTCGTTCGTTCGTTCGTTCGTTCGTTCGTTCGTTCGTTCGTTCGTTCGTTCGTTCGTTCGTTCGTTCGTTCGTTCGTTCGTTCGTTCGTTCGTTCGTTCGTTCGTTCGTTCGTTCGTTCGTTCGTTCGTTCGTTCGTCGTTCGTTCGTTCGTTCGTTCGTTCGTTCGTTCGTTCGTTCGTTCGTTCGTTCGTTCGTTCGTTCGTTCGTTCGTTCGTTCGTTCGTTCGTTCGTTCGTTCGTTCGTTCGTTCGTTCGTCGTTCGTTCGTTCGGTCGTTCGTTCGTTCGTTCGTTCGTTCGTTCGTTCGTTGTTCGTTCGTTCGTCGTTCGTTCGTTCGTTCGTTCGTTCGTTCGCGTTCGTTCGTTCGTTCGTTCGTTCGTTCGTTCGTTCGTTCGTTCGTTCGTTCGTTCGTTCGTTCGTTCGTTCGTTCGTTCGTTCGTTCGTTCGTTCGTTCGTTCGTTCGTTCGTTCGTTCGTTCGTTCGTTCGTTCGTTCGTTCGTTCGTTCGTTCGTTCGTTCGTTCGTTCGGTCGTTCGTTCGTTCGTTCGTTCGTTCGTTCGTTCGTTCGTTCGTTCGTTCGTTCGTTCGTTCGTTCGTTCGTTCGTTCGTTCGTTCGTCGTTCGTTCGTTCGTTCGTTCGTTCGTTCGTTCGTTCGTTGTTCGTTCGTTCGTCGTTCGTTCGTTCGTTCGTTCGTTCGTTCGTTCGTTCGTTCGTTCGTTCGTTCGTTCGTTCGTTCGTTCGTTCGTTCGTTCGTTCGTTCGTTCGTTCGTTCGTTCGTTCGTTCGTTCGTCGTTCGTTCGTTCGTTCGTTCGTTCGTTCGTTCGTTCGTTCGTTCGTTCGTTCGTTCGTTCGTTCGTCGTTCGTCGTTCGTTCGTTCGTTCGTTCGTTCGTTCGTTCGTTCGTTCGTTCGTTCGTTCGTTCGTTCGTTCGTTCGTCGTTCGTTCGTTCGTTCGTTCGTTCGTTCGTTCGTTCGTTCGTTCGTTCGTTCGTTCATTCACACTGTCAGCGCTGTTGTAGGGCTATTACAAGAGAGGAAGGTACATAGCAAAATGAGCATGCGCTCAATGCACGTACAGTTGGAAATTATGTATATTTAATTACCAACGTGATAACGCAGCACGCAGGGGAATGACACAGGACAGCGCTCGTCCTGTGTCTTTTTTTTTTTCCTACGTGCTGCGTGGCTTTCGCGCTCGTAATTAAGTGTACAGCTGTTCACTGGGCAGTGCCAGTCATTGGATGTTTTTTTTTATTTTATATATTCAAATGAGCACCGATATATAGCGTGCAGTAGAACTGCGGGCTGATTTAAAACTATATTTGATGATTGCAATGCTCGCACGCTCGCCGTCTTCATAGGTAATAACATTGCGTTTTGAGCAGAAACCTTGGAAGTAAGCAGGAAGCAATATGAAAAGACATCGATCGCCTAGTTAAAAGTTGATGAAGCTGCATGTGGCGCATCGCTGCTCAAGTGATCCATTCGCGCTTCATTATAAACCAAAATAAACCTATCTACACCTGCCAGGCGCTCTCCCGGCGCAAATTAATTGCCATCACGGTGGTAATGCAGTTCAAGTGTGATGAAACGGTCCGTTTTTACGTTCCTTTCATATAAACTCGCGCCACTCTTGCGAACATTTTTGTGAGCGCGCCGGCAAGCAGACGCCCGCGAGGCGGGCCGGCCGTGCCGGCCGGCCGGAGCAACCAAGGATGGATGGATGGATGGATGGATGCTATGAGCGTCCCCTTTGTAACGGGGCGGTGACTTGTGCGCCACCAGGCTCGTAGAACTTTTTTTTTCCTCTCTTTAAATTTTCCTCATGCCTTTTAAATTTACTGACGATGGCAGCGCCGCCGCTGCGTTCCATGCGGAGAGGGCCCCTCTCCGGCCGGCGGTCGCGCCACTCAAAATATTCTATATAGTACACTCTAACCTAGTCAAACCGATGCAAACGCGGTGTGCACCCACCGTGCTGCTGTATTGCCTCATGGTCCCCTTTAGCGGGAGATGGCGTATTTATTTATTTATTTATTTATTTATTTATTTATTTATTTATTTATTTATTTATTTATTTATGTCACAGTTTTATAGTAGTGCGGAATTGGCGAAAGAAACGTGCAGTTTGTATTGTTTGCAGCTTTTCTCAGTTCCGTTAATGCCTACACCCGTTTGGCAATGCCAACACGCCGTCTGCGGCACGAAAAAGAAAAATGCATATGAGACGTCTTAATTTGACTCAGCAATACAAGTGTGCTGATGAACCGCCTGATAGTACCATAGAGGTAGAATAGGTAGAGATAGGCAGTCGTTCGTCGTTCGTCGTTCGTTCGTTCGTTCGTTCGTTCGTTCGTTCGTTCGTTCGTTCGTTCGTTCGTTGTTCGTTCGTTCGTCGTTCGTTCGTTCGTTCGTTCGTTCGTTCGCGTTCGTTCGTTCGTTCGTTCGTTCGTTCGTTCGTTCGTTCGTTCGTCGTTCGTTCGTTCGTTCGTTCGTTCGTTCGTTCGTTCGTTCGTTCGTTCGTTCGTTCGTTCGTTCGTTCGTTCGTTCGTTCGTTCGTTCGTTCGTTCGTTCGTTCGTTCTTCGTTCGTTCGTTCGTTCGTTCTCGTTCGTTCGTTCGTTCGTTCTCGTTCGTTCGTTCGTTCGTTCGTTCGTTCGTTCGTTCGTTCGTTCGTTCGTTCGTTCGTTCGTCGTTCGTTCGTTCGTTCGTTCGTTCGTTCGTTCGTTCGTTGTTCGTTCGTTCGTCGTTCGTTCGTTCGTTCGTTCGTTCGTTCGTTCGTTCGTTCGTTCGTTCGTTCGTTCGTTCGTTCGTTCGTTCGTTCGTTCGTTCGTTCGTTCGTTCGTTCGTTCATTCACACTGTCAGCGCTGTTGTAGGGCTATTACAAGAGAGGAAGGTACATAGCAAAATGAGCATGCGCTCAATGCACGTACAGTTGGAAATTATGTATATTTAATTACCAACGTGATAACGCAGCACGCAGGGGAATGACACAGGACAGCGCTCGTCCTGTGTCTTTTTTTTTTCCTACGTGCTGCGTGGCTTTCGCGCTCGTAATTAAGTGTACAGCTGTTCACTGGGCAGTGCCAGTCATTGGATGTTTTTTTTTATTTTATATATTCAAATGGGTGTAAAGTCCCGTGCCACATGCAGCATTGTTATTATTTGTCTTGTTAAATAAAAGTTTATTTTGCTTTTTGTGAAATGTGCAGCATCAATCCTTCATTGAATTTAGTGTCATTGTTTTGCTAACAGAAATATCATTTCGATTTCGAAGCTAGATGTAAATTTGAGCTCGGCGTTTTGTTCAGCATGCGAACTTTGCACATATCACCCCCAATGTCATTCAAGGTGGTTAGAAATGAATGCAGGCGTCAGTGCACAGTAGTTACAAATTATGCAGGCATGATTGCTTTGTGGGGTTTTTACGTACCAAAACCAGACGCCGTAGTGGAGTGCTCCGGAAATTTCAACCGCCTGGGGTTCTTTAAAGGGGCACTGACATGAAAATTTTCGTCTGATGTTTTTTTTTTTTTTTGCTGCAATATGTAGCTGAGGATCTGGTAGCCATAACAAGGCACATCATTTGCTCCAGCGCGCGTCAGATAATTATTTACGGCCTGTTTATTACCCACTAGTTTCAGTTTCGGCTTGGGAGAGCTCAAAAAAAGAACGACAAGGCGCCCGGTGCAACTGGCGACATCTAGCGCTCGCATGGAGTAAACGAGTCCGACCACGTGAGCACACATAATTGTGACGTACTTCCGCACGACAACCACCGCGTGCTCGTTTTCTTTCGCCCGTCGCACGTCCTGCACGTTGTTGTCGCTGTTGCTGTCATGGTTGTTGGGTGCCAACTATTTTCTTGAGGTCTGGCGTCGCCGGCAGTCTACTAACGCAGCCGCAGCGAATAAGCAATGGCGGCTATGACGTCATCATTGCTAGCTGCACTGTCGGAGCTCGGCTGCCGTGGTGACGTCGCGGAAGTTGGGGGTCCCCTGCAGGTCACCTTTGCTGTTGTCGATGTCGCGATGTGCGGTGTCTAGCGCTCGATTGCGCATGCGAACTTCAATATTCATTTAAATTACCTTCGGAGCTGTGTTCGCCATTGAGATTTGGTAGATGACATGTGTATGTCCACGAAAATCGATCCTGCAGGCTATCTTAGCAACGAAATTTTGGTGTCAGTGCCCCTTTAAAGCCATCAGAACAAATGACACGAAACATTCTTTTTTGGAGGAGAGTGGTTTTTGAAAATGTTTACTTCAAATGCACATATGCCAACCTTTACTGCACTTGAAAATTATAAAATAAGGATATTTTTGTTGAAGGTATCACAATTCCTCCTTTAATATTAAAATAAATACCTCGAAAAGGGGAAAGTCACTCACTTTTTCCCACAAGCAGCCGTGAGTCGCAATCACAGTAGAAGGAACATAATAATAATAATAATAATAATAATATAATAATAATAATAATAATAAAGTAGCACCACAACTCGCTGTGTCCGTGCATGCATATACAAATTCCCTAGCCCTCACGAGTCCAGATGCAGTCTTCAGCGTGCAAATGAAGAGATTAGAAAAATTTTCTTACGCAATAATGCACGCCGTCGGCGAAGAGCTAGGAAAAATAAGAACTTTCACAGAAACCGTTCAATATCACACATAATGTTCTTCTTGGTACTAAAATAATATAATTCACTACAAGAGCAGAAAAAAGAAGCACTGCTAGTAAAACGCTGTCGTGATGCTTACGGCTAGTTTAAAGGGCCCATGACAGCTATTTTTTTGTTGGATACTTTTATGCTCTAATGAGTAGAACAGTGTCTCGTAATCACGGCATGGAGTGGCAAATTCTCCAGCGTGAAGTCTAATTAGTCACAGCATCGTTAATTTTGTTCAGTTTTAATGAAGCTTCGAAACGCGCGCCAAAAACTGCAAGAAACTAGCGCCGCGGGGCAAGCGCGGCGGCTGTCGGAAGTGAGCGCATGCACTGATCACTTGAGCTCAAGATTCGGTGACGTTGCGGAGAGCGCGAGCGCCAGACCAGCTCGCCACACTCGCTTTGCATCATAGCGTGTGTACAATGTACGCTTGAGGGACCAACACGGAGAGGAAGCAGAAAAATACGGCTTTTGGCGTGGCCTCCGCGATCGGCTGCGAGAGCCGATCTTGGAGGCCACGCTCGGAGGCCATAGCGCGGCGCGCCCGTGTCTCTCTTGACGTCACGATATCAACTTACAAAAGTGAAACGTCACAGATGGCCCACAAACTACGTCATACTAGTGACGATGTCGCGAGGTGCCGAAAACCCAGATGAGCATTTCTGGTCACTTTAAATACATATTAAAATATCTTAACGACAACGTTCGCCGTTAATATTTGGCCACAAGTGCCTTCAGATGTTCGACAACCAAACAACACAAACATATCGGGTTTGAAATTTTGGTGTCATGGGCCTTTTAACGTCGCCACATCGTTAAGGCCGGGAATGTTTCCGCGTCGTTCTGATCTGTTAACTTTTTTGTAAAGTTCAAAAGATGAATCCGAAGAACCAACGCCGTCCATAAAATTTTTTGCGCTGTTTATCTTAAGTATGCACAACCAACTAGCCCAGTCAGCTACTTTGTTACCTCTAACATAAAAGCGGCACACACGCAGTGCTACGAGCAACGCCGATGTGTCAGCCGCTGCAGTGAGGCCACCTCATAGTTATCCTCATAGTTATCGCAACAGAACATGTGATGGCAGCCGTAATAATAACCATTAAAGGGGCCCTAAAACGGTTTTGACCATTTTGGGCACACATGGTGATTCGGTAGAGCGAGTCATTAGGATCATTAGAGGACAGATTTCAGCGCTCTGCGTAAAGTGTGTAATTTACAATATAGGGTTTTGAACACGCGCATCGCAAAAGATCGCAGCGGCTCGCCAAAAGGCGTTTTCAAACGCCCCCGCCATCGTACGATGGATGGGGAGGCCGCTGATTGGCCCCTAACCAGTGACGTGCACGTAATTTTCCCAGTCTAACTGCGAACAACCACGGCCGGTCTGGACGCGCGCGTTCGCTCCCTTCTTTACGGCCGGAGCACGGGGGGCTGTTTCTACCTATCGCCGCAACTTGGCGGGGGCGCTCCTAGCCAACCCGGTATAAACCAGCTCCCGGCCGTTGCGGAGGCTAGCGCGCGTAGGAAATGTTCGGCTTCAGACTTGCCGCGTCACTTTCTGAAGCTCCTCTATAAGGTATGCATGGTACCAATTAAGGCGATGAGAACACTAGCAAGCTTATATGATACGGTGATTTCCGCTTTTCAGAGGCGGAGGCACAAGCCACGAATTCGCCCGCTTCTGCTGCTCGTAAGAGCACTTGCCATTGCGCTTTGTGCTCAGAAGGCTCGGCTGCATGATTCGTCACCGTCACCGACCAATTCGTGGCTTTTGCGCGCTGTCTCAGTTGCACTGCGCTTTTCAGTAACTATGAAACAACTCACCCAAATTAAAGTATTAGTACCACAAACGCATCTGGCCAGGAGTTCCCGCACCCTGCATGTGGTGCGGTTCTCAAAGCAGCCGCAAGCCGTACTGGAGAGGCGCGCACGCATTTTCCGCAACGCGATATGCCGTACAGCCCGCAACTACTGCAGGGACGCTGTGCCCCGCGCGGCGAGCAGTGATGTTACCCGCGGAGAAGCGCTCCCATTGTGTGAGTAGTGATTATGAGGAAAGGAGGAAGGCGCTAATTTCTGCAGCCCATGTGGGAGGAGCACGGCTAAGCACGCTCATTGTAGGCCGTGTGAAGGAAAGCGTACAGTCCCGCCATGCTTTCTGATCCGGCGTTCCCTTCAGTTCGTGAAGGGAAAATTTTCTTTATATAGAATGTTTTTTTTTCGGTAATAAGCAGTGTTTTGCAGTGATTTATACGTCACTATAAATGTAACAGCGGGCCCTAGATCAGTAGCGCACCCAGGATTTCTGCCGGGGGGGGGGGGGGGGGGGGGGGAGGGTTCAATTTTTCACGAAGGGCCGGGCAAGCGATTACACAGTTGTTGCGTGTGTAAAAAAAAAGTAAATAATATGCCAAATAATAGTGACATCAATGATGATGATTATTTTTATTATTTTTTTCGGCATTTTGCAGACATTAGCTTCACATTCTTCTAGGACATAGGAGCAGTTACGGAGTGGGAGGGGGGTTAGGTCGGCCACAGGGGGGGGTTACAAACCCCGAACTAGAGCACTGCACGGGCCGATTTTTTCCGGCCCGGGCCCGGCCCGGCCCGAAAGCGCCGTGCTCCGGCCCGCCCGAGCCCGGCCCGGTGTTTTTAAATACGGCCCGTACCCGGCCCGGGCCCGAAAGGTTTGGGCCCGGCCCGACCCGGCCCGGCCCAATTCAACCAATTATTCCTTGAGCGCAAACTAGGCACTGTCCATTCTTCTCTTATAGTGAAAATATCAGCCGCACTCAAGATGGTTTCCGGAGAGTGTTGTGAGAACTTCTGACAGTGTCACGATTTGCACTGGTACTGTGTTTACCTTCGGTTAATTACGTCCGTAACACTTTTGCGAAAGAACTGCAGGGGGATATATGAGGAGGCATAGCTGGCTGTCTCATGCACGCAGTGCTAACCGTGCAATGTTCTTATTTCATTTCAAAGAACGACTACAACATACAACGCCCACATAAAGTGAAAAAACGGCGGACATTTACAATTGAGTTTACATTAATTGCTGGGACTATTGAGTAAATAGCGCAAAACTTATCCTGCAAACTTCGCTTTTTGCACAATACAACGACAGAGAGAAAAAAACGCGCCCTAAGGAGGAGTCGCCAGGCTGAGTAGCGTTATTAAACCTGTCGTTTCGACTCCTCGGCATGGCAACTGTCTCCAACGTACGCTACATTTTCGCGCTAAATAGAAGGAAGTCCTCTCCCACACCTTTGTTCGCCGAGTCACCGCCACCGCAGTGCCACAGATCTGTCAAAGCAAGCCACACACGTTAGCGAGCGAGATACCGTCCTCGCTGTTCAATTTAGATGCCTATCTCGTCGCCTTTGTGTGACCGTCCTCGGTCTTTCAAAGTGTACCGGACTAAGGGCTTCCGAAATAACTGCTTATTAGAGCACCGAACTGAACTAGCCGGTGGCTTCTTAAGCGCTCCCCGTCGAACGCGGCGGGTCGGGTGTCCGGAGCGTGATCCCACGCAATGACTGGAATCGGGAGAGTGGGTTGCCGCCGAGGGCCGGAGGCCCCGGTGCGGACAGGGGAGCGAAGTCTGACTGCCTGTGGCTCGCAGCCGTGGTTGCAGTCTTGCAGCTAGCGGCTGTGACTATGGGGGCGATGTGTGCCAGAAAGGAAAAGGAGGTGACTATACGGTGGGCAGGAAAAGGCGGAAAATAGAGAAAAGCAAACTTCTGAGAGGGGTAGCGCCCATGTGGAAGGACATTTCACGCGGATCAGGCATTTTCTATTGCTTCAGTATAGGCTTCATTTCAGAAGGTGTCAAATGTTCAGTCAGTAAAATAAGTTATGTGTTCCATCATATGAATGAACTTGGGCCCTTCTGCGTTTGTTTCAACATGTAGGATGTTAAGCATCTCGAGTGCGCGGCACAGAATACTCGGTCTATGCCTCTGTATATAGCTTCCGCGAAACCTGTATTACCCACTGCAATCATCTTATGTTAGCGCACGCACCGAGCTACCCGCGCCACGATTTTGGATCGTGGTACATTTAACACGTGACGGTGATACCGCAGCCGATAAAAGTCAACAAAAAAGTAGCGCACATGTCGCACACCGACTTAGCGAATCTGCCTAACAAATTCTACGCGTGCCGGAGAAACCCGACTTGCTTACCACAAACATTGACGTCATTGGCGCTTTGGTCAACGGAGCAGTGGGAACTCAACGAATTGGAATCGCTGGGTGCCCGTTCTACGCACGTCCTGAGGTTTCATAGCAGCAGAACTGCCATACGTTTTTTTGACTAGAGGAGGGGCTCGTGTCTCCCATTTTGATGTGTGTTACTTAACCGCTAAAATCTATAGATAAAAGCAGCAGAAGCTCGAGGGAAGATGGAAGCTTGAAGGGATGAAAAATTCGTCTACACGGGGTACGTGTCGCTGGACCCCTTAGATATTTATGCGGTAAAAGGTGCCAATACATCCGCCTGTTACAAAGGGTACTGCAGTAAATCATCTTGATTATCACCTTCCTTAGGTGCTTGCTCACTTCTGTCTCGGGAGCGCCTCCACGTTTTTGAGCGCCATGCGAACACTTGTGCTCCGACGAATGAGGAAACTTGAATTACTGACGAAGTGTGACGAAGACGAAGGTGTCGTGAGAATCAGCAAAAACATACTCGATATGATGAACATCCGAGTTAAATGCTAGTTCTGATTGGCTAATTGCCAAATCATAAATATTTGCAACTGCCTTGCTAGCACAAAAATCAGCAACATCTGCCTGAATCGGCGAGCCTGTGACAAGAGTCACTTCGCTTCTTGCGCTTAAACTGCAGGAAAAGCAGCTCCTCAGGTATTAATGACTCACGAGTCGCGTTGACCAGTCTACAGAGACACGAAGGTGGAAGCAGGCGCGGCGGGCATGCGATGCGTAGCTGCATACTCGAAATGTTTCCCATGATACTGATGAGTACATCTTATATGCACTGGGGCAGTGTACCTTATTGCTTCGCACTTGCCGCAGTGCTGCCTGACTAGCATTTCTTTTGATACACGGTACGCAATAACGTATTTCACTCAATATAATGGCGGGATCTTATATGAGGCAGCTTCCCGAAATTACATGTAACATACTGATGGAGGCAAAATGCTAGACTTCTTGTATCGTGCGATTTCAGTGCACGCTAATAATGCACTTCAGGTGGTCTAAATTACCCGGAGACTTCCACTACGGCGTCTCACATAGCCTGACTAGGTTCGGGACGTTAAATCCCAAAAAACAAAACCAAAAAGCATACATGCGCCATTACCGACGCGTATGAGACCCGGGCCTGATTCGGGCCTGACCCAGGCCCGGCCCGGGCCCGATCCAACAATTACTTACCCGGCCCGCGGGCCGGGCCCGGGCCCGTGCAGTGCTCTACCCCGAACCCCCCCCCCCCCCCCCGTCGGTGCGCTGCAGCTTTTAACCTAGGTGTGCTCTGGTTTTAACATGGTTTACAAATTAACGGCGACTTTGTTGATCTTTACAGCACAACAAATTGGGAAACAATGTGTTTCGCTTGAAATTTTGAGGACAGATTGAAAAACCACCCTTGGAAGAATACAACTAAAGTCTGCAGTGAAGTCCCTCCCACGCCCTTATAACCGCCAGCAAATGTACCTCCGCGAAGCCTCAAATAGTTCCTTCTTTGAGCTTTCCATGTCACCAAAGTAAAGCGAGGGTGGCAACAGTAATGGATAGGTACATAAAATTTGACGTTTTAGATCGTTTATTACAGTGGAACATGCAAAGAATAATTCTTTACTGAGCTCAAATCAAGGGAAGGGCCTGCAATGCAAAAACCCGGCGCGCTGCAATAGTCGCCACCCGAGTTTTTCAACACAATTCAGTGAAGTTTCAAGCGTAAAGTGGGCTCGCAAAGCGTCTCTGTGATTATTTGTAGTTGTGAATATTTTTCTAGCATCTATTGGGCTGTTTTAGGAGACATGCTTTTTGCCGCACACGCTGATAAGTACAAAATGGGGCAAGGCCCTCTTCAAGCTATTGCAGCTTTTTTCTATCTGTTTTCACTTTAAGAAAAAAAAATGAGTGATTGATAGGCTGGATCTTGTGGAGTAAGGTCATTGTGCTGCCCCACCAAACAAACTTTTCACTTATTTCTGTGAACGATATTGTTGTCTACATTTTTCCACACCTTCATTACAAATTCATTTTTTCTAAATACACGAGTGTGGACAAATAGTTCTGTAGAAAAGACTGCAAATGAACCTTTCAGGTACATTATAGTGTCAGCAGAATTGCTAACTGGATTTTGCACTCAACTGATAGCAGTGTTTGCATGCAATTTCTTACACAGATATAATTTGCAGCATGTGAGGGGTCTTCAAGAAGCAAAATCTGATTGCATGTGATGCTGGGTGGTCTACCCTTACTTTCGGTCTTTCATTTCTTGGGCGTGATTAGTATCGGTCTTTCCTCCTGCGCACTCCCACACATTTTCTTGCACTTTTCAGGAGAATATATCAGCTGAGAGCGTGTAAGGTGCTTAAGTTTGTAGTAATATTGTTTTATTTAGTGAGAGTACGACATCACTAATGTTACTATCGAGTACAAACACTAGCATGAAAATATTAATCTCTTTTATCTAAAGGCAATCGATGTCAGTGCCCTTTAAAGAACCCCAGGTGGTCGAAATTTCCGGAGTGCTCCACTATACGGCGTGCTTCAGAATTAGAAAGTGGTTTTGGCACGTAAAACCCCATAAATTAATTAATTATCGAAAGGCAATAGAACTGCGAGATCTTTTTTTTTTTTTTTTACGTGAGAGCTCGCTACCGCAATACAAAACTGGCGGTTTACAGCATAGATTACATCCCGCGCCCGCTGATGGCGCGCTCATGTTAGGTATACTTCATGCGCCAGAACGACGACCAAAGCAAGAATATGCTTACGCAAAAAAAAAAAAGCAACGAAAATGGCTATGAACAGGGGTTGCATCAGTAGCGCACCCAGGATCTCTGCCGGGGGGGGGGGGGGGGGTTCAATTTTTCAAGAAGGGCCGGGCATGCGGTTACACAGTTGTTGCTTGTGTAAAAAAAGTAAATAAAATGCCAAATAATAGTAGCATCAATGACGATGACTATTTTATTATTTTTTCGGCGTTTTGCAGAGACATTAGCGCCACATTCTTCTAGGACATAGCAGCAGTTACGGAGTGGGAGGGGGGTTAGGTCGGCCTCAGGCGGGGTTACAACACCCGAAACCCCCCCCCCGTCGGTGCGCCACTGGGTTGCATGAAAGTAGTTTGTGCTTGAAGCGCCGGGAAACTAACCACGCTCAGGGCAGCAACGCGTCGCTTACATTGCAGGTGGTGGTGGCGCCATCTACCAAATGAGACATAATGTGCGTCAGTGCACGGCCTCCAGTCAGCCCACTACCCATTTCTAGAACACTTTAACCCGGCGCGCTGCAATAGTCGCCACCCGAGTTTTTCAACACAATTCAGTGAAGTTTCAAGCGTAAAGTGGGCTCGCAAGCGAAATGGACTGTGCCACGGCCTTTTGCAAATAAAAACGCTCAGACCTGACGCATTCTTGTCCGTGCTTCTAGGGCACCTCATAGCTTATACCTAGAAGAGTACTGCAGAACAGCAGACGCTCCGCAGGTACCGAAGGCATTAACACGGCGCCATTTTAAAAAGGTCGCACGAGAACGATTTTGTTTGGTTCTGCGATTGGCTAGCGGAGTAACACCGACGCGCGCGGTCCGTCGGCCCTTGTTGCCAACTGCTGTTTTTTTAAGTTGAATCCTACTATAGATTTATTTTTCTACATGATTCGTCCGCAAGCTGACGCCCACTTCCTGGGTAGCATTCTGGTAATCGGACCCTGTATACTCAGTTTTCGCAGGCGTGAGAACTGGCTATACCCTTTAATTTTTTATGCTTCACTTACCCGCCCGTGGTATCGGCTAATAAATCCCAGTGACGGCGGCTTCATTTCAATGAAGGCGAGATGCAAATAAATAAATAAATAAATAAAAATAAAAAGATAGAAAAATGAAACCCCACCAATTATTTTTTGCTTCACATGTGTATCGCTCACCATGCCTCGAGAAGAAATACAAGCGCTCCAATACTTTAATAAAACAAACAATTCACAAAATGACATGAAATTTATTACATTTTTGTGAAACATTTTTTAAAAATGTTGTACGATGTGTCCAGTTTCGTTGCATCGTGTGGGTTGATTTAGAGCGATAAAGACACGGTTTCGCTGCAACACAGCGCTTGCTCCGCTGCTTCCGTAGGCTTGCTTTTGTACGGCGTCACCACCTGGGGTGCAACTATTTTCTTACTTTCTGGCTTCATACATAAAGCGATTATTTTAGAGCAAAGGAAAGTTAATATGTCTACGTTTTTAAAAACTTTCAGTTGACCTCCATGTCTAATGCTTTTAAGCTTTTCACTACCTTTTTAAGCAGCCTTTTGAGTTGGATGCGGCTTTCAAGAAAAACTGCAGGGGTCCGTGACACAGACTTTGGAATTGTGTATGCAGTTTGGCGGCAGCTACTAAAGTAAAACATCCACACCACAGTTTGGGTGAAGCACCTTTTATCAAAGGATCAATCTAGTGGGTGATTAGGGGTTAATCTCCTCCCAAACCCCGCTTTTCCTCAACTTCTGCGATTCTTCGCAGAGTGGTCTGGTCTAAGTTGCGCTTTCCTTGATTGTCCGCCGGTTTGTGCATAACCACACTTCTTGTTTGCTCTGTAGCGGATCGTCGGAACGTCTGAATGGCTTTTGTTTGCCAGCGCCTGCACATGCTGGTCCCGGTTGCCAGTGCCAACACATGCGCGAGCTGTTCCCGGAACTTCTTCACCTGTGGCTTTTGTTGGCCTGTAGCTGTGCACGCTGGCAGCCGTGGCGCCTTGACCCGCGCGTCCATCTTTTAGTCTCGCTCCGTGGCACCCTATCGGGCATGCGACAGAGACACTGTCGCTGTCGGTCCTATGTACACGTGCTCTACAGCTCTATCTCTGTACCACCAAGTGCCATCGCAAACCCAGCCACACAACTCCGTTTAGTAGTGCCATCACAACCTGTAGTGATGCATTTAAAATGTCATACGTAAAAGATTATGTACTATAATAGAGTGGGTTAATGATTATTAAAGAGAAGTAGTCGGTACAAATAAGATACCTCAGGAGCGTAGAGAGACCATAAAGGATCAAAGGGTAAAAGGCAGAAGTGCTAAAAAAAATAAAAAAAAATAATAAAAAAAATAAAAGAACTTCTTATACGCTTAAGGATTCGAACTCGGGACCCCTTGGTCTACTACAAAAGCATGGCCGAGTCGTCTGGGTTGTCGGGTCGCCGAGGTGTTTAAGAACAGATTACTGCTGTGCCCTCTCGTCAATTGTGACGCGATTCATTTCAAAATGTCCGCAATGCAGCATTTTTGCTGATTTCGAATACAAGAAAGGCATGCCTGATTGTCTCGCCTGCGACGCGGGAGTTTACGGCGTGTTTGTCGCGTCATCACGTGCAGCTTGTCCAGAGTGTGTCGTTATCCTTCTGTTCTCTGCCGCGGCAAAGTGGCTGTCTGAGGGAGATAGAGATAGCGAGGGCGAAAGGAGGGCGATAGCTGGGGGGAATGGGGGGGGGGGGGTGAAGTAAGAAACGGGAAAAGTGTGCATAGCGACCTAGCTCGCACAAACCCACTCACTGCAACACCTCTGAAAGTCTCCTCCCCCCGGGGAGCCTTTGGACAAAAGATGCATATGGGCGCCCACCATCACCGTGCTTCATCTACGTAACTCACTTGAGCACCAGAACAGGAACTGGCCCCCCTGGTGCAACACCATGGCCAACACCTCCCAAGTTACCGGACCAACCAAACCCTGGACCTACGACGACGACATCAACAGAGCTTCCAGCCACGGATGCGACCACACGGGTATTGGAACAAAAGACTCAAAGAGCCTCTGGACTCGGACAGGCCGTCATTGGAAATTAAACGTAGCGACTCTTAACACGCGAACCCTTTCAAGCGAAGCCAGATTAGCTGAACTACTAGAAGAATTAAGGGGTATTAATTGGGATATCATTGGCCTTAGCGAGGTTAGGAAACCAGGAGAAGGGTACTTATCGCTTAATGAGGGACACGTTCTTTGCTACAGAGGACTACCAGAGAAGCGCGAATACGGCGTGGGGTTCCTTATACACAAAGACATAGCAGGCAACATCGAAGAATTCTATAGCATCAACGAAAGGGTAGCAGGGCTCGTGATAAAATTAAATAGGAGATACAAACTAAAGCTAGTACAAAGTTACGCACCAACGACCAACCACAGTGACGAGGCTGTAGAACAGTTCTACGAGGATGTGGAAACGGCAATGAACAAGGTACAGACCCAATATACGATTGTTATGGGGGACTTCAACGCGAAAATAGGAAAGAAACTAAAAGGAGAACATGCTGTCGGTAATTACGGAGAAGGAGATAGGAATAGCAGAGGGGACATGCTAGCAGAATTCGCCGAAAGAAACCACCTCCGTGTAACGAATACTTTCTTCAAGAAACGTAGGAACAGGAAATGGACGTGGAAAAGCCCCAACGGAGAAACGAAAAACGAAATAGATTTCATAATGTGCACTGATCTAGGTATAGTACAAGACACAGAAGTGGTTAATAAGATTAGAATTAGTGACCACAGACTAATAAGGGCGAAGATATCCCTCAATCTAAAGCGAACAAGGACAAAGTTAATCACACGGAAACAGGCCAACCTCGATAGCGTCAGGGCGAAAAGAGAAGAATTTAGCATTGCACTTAAGAACAAGTATGAGGCTCTAGGACAGGAAGATAATGAGGATATAGAGAAGATGAACGAAGACATTACTAATCTGATCACCGAAACAGCAATAGAAGTAGGGGGCAAAGCACCAAGACATGTTGTGAGTAAACTCTCGGAGTCTACTAAAAATCTAATCAAGCAACGCCAACAGATGAGAATAACTAACTCAAGAGACAAGATAGAATACGCCGAGCTATCTAAGCTCATCAGTAAAAGTAGAGTCAGGGACGTACGTAACCATAACGTGAAAGAAATAGAAGCAGCCGTCAGAAAAGGAGTCAGCATCAAAACAACCAAAAGGAAGCTTTGTGCGGGAAAGAACATAATGCATGCAGTGAAAGATAAGCAGGGCAACATCGTTACTAACTTTAGTGGCATAACCAAAGTGGCCGAGGATTTCTATTCCGAACTATACAGCTCAAATAGGAGTCTCCCCACCATGAGTGTATTAAATGCCGAGCAGGACTACGAAATCCCATGCGTCACTGCGGACGAAGTTAGGAAAGCAATACAGGGCATGTCCCGCGGAAAAGCGGCTGGAGATGACGGCATAACCACCGACTTGATCAAAGATGGCGGAGACTTCCTTATTGGAAAGCTCGCGACACTATACACTCAATGCCTCAAAACTTCAAATGTACCCGAAAGCTGGAAAAACGCAAATATTCTATTATTACATAAGAAGGGAGATATTAAAGACTTGAGGAACTACAGGCCGATCAGTCTACTCTCAGCACTTTACAAAATATTCACAAAGGTTATCTCAAACAGAATAAGGGCCACACTTGAATTTAATCAACCGAGAGAGCAAGCAGGGTTCAGAAAAGGATACTCTACCATGGACCACCTGCATGCGGTCAATCAAGTAATCGAGAAATCCGCTGAATACAACAAACCCCTCTATATGGCTTTCATAGATTACGAAAAGGCTTTCGACTCGGTAGAGATACCAGCAGTTCTGGAGGCACTACGTCGTCAAGGAATATGTGATAGCTATATAAACACAATAGCCAACATCTATAAAGATTCTACAGCCACCCTGCTCCTCCATAAGAAAAGCAGAAAAATCCCAATACAGAAAGGTGTCAGACAGGGAGATACAATTTCTCCCATGCTATTTACTGCATGTTTGGAAGAAATCTTCAAAAGGTTAGACTGGGAAGAGACAGGGCTCAGGATTAACGGCGAATATCTGAGTAACCTGCGATTTGCAGATGACATAGTACTCTTTAGCAATGATGGCGACGAATTGCAAAAGATGATTGAAGACTTAAGCCGAGAAAGCGCTAAGGTAGGATTAAGGATGAACATGCAGAAAACAAAGATAATGGTAAGTGGCACGGCGAAAAAACGTCTATTCAAGGTCGAAACCCATACATTAGAAGTCGTAGAAGAATATCTGTACCTAGGACAGCTACTTACTGGAGAACCCACCCATATAAAAGAAATCCACCGTAGAATAAACATGGGATGGCGCGCATACGGCAGACATTCACAACTCATGAACGGAAACCTACCACTATCACTCAAACGGAAACTATATAACTACTGCATCCTGCCAGTACTGACTTACGGATCAGAAACCTGGAGAATTACAAAGAAGCTAGAGAGGAAGTTAAGAACCGCGCAGCGGGCGATGGAACGGAAAATGATAGGCGTTACACTAAGGGATAGGAAGACAGCCGAGTGGGTCAGAGAACAAACGGGGGTCGCCGACATAATGAACGATATTAAGAAGAAAAAATGGACATGGGCAGGCCACGTGATGAGAAGGCTAGATAACCGATGGACAGTTAGAACGACGGAATGGATACCAAGAGAGGGTAAGCGCAGCCGTGGGCGGCAGAGAGTAAGATGGGGGGACGAAATCAAGAAATTCGCAGGCATCAAATGGAATCAGCTCGCGCAGGACAGGCAAGGATGGCGAGGATTGGGAGAGGCCTTCGTCCTGCAGTGGACATAAAATTGGCTGATGATGATGATGATGACTATAATAGAAGGAGTGCTTAAATTAATATGGTCCAGCTCAATGGGTTACAATAATCGAAACCACTCCAGGTTCTTCAGAACACATCACTAAAAGCAGGTGGTATCACAGTTACGTGTAGTAAAGCAGATGGAAAAATTTGAAGTGGAGAAATTTCATGCATGGCAGTTTACATGGAACTGTCGCAATATATGAAAGCTTTCTGAAAATCTTACTTGCAAGTAAATGGTACACTCCAGAATTCTGTTTATTATACTTCAAGTGTCTTACCAAATGTAGTTGTTGCAAATTTGATATATTTTTCTTGCTGCTGAGCTAGAATTGTAAAATTCAAAGTTTTGTAATTCATAGCAGTTTCCGTGTATTCATGGCCTAAGTAAACAATATGCTTGGGACAGTCACTGGAGAGTAACCTCCCGGCTCCCCCTCCTCCCTTTTAATAACCTTGTTAGAACTGATGCAGTTGTTGCAGAAGGAAACAGTTCTCATGTATGTGAATAAGAACTCCAGAGTTAAGGTTTCCCTTTAACAAAGCATATGTGGCACTCCCATTAGCATCACTTGTGAAAATTTATGGAATACAGAAGCCACAAAATATAATTATATAACAGCTGGGAAGGCTGGACATGGTAAAAATATGGCACATTTTGTGGTTGTAAACGTGAACAATGTGCATCTGCAGCTCAAGGCAACACGACTATGCTGCTGAGATATTGTGTTTTTGAAGACTTTGGTGTTGTTCTTTTTTTTTTTAGTGATTTACTCAGAACAATACAGACAATTGCCTTAGGGACCACAGCTAAAGACAAACATTGCCCAACTTGGCCGTGCCACCTACGTATACAGCAGCAGCATCAGTACGATGGCATGTAAAAGAAAACACTTAAAAGCACACATGAAAATCAACTAATAAACTTATTTTAAATGTACAATCTAAAGTATTGTGGCCATTTATGACATATAAAGAAACAGAAAAAGGGACATTTTAACAGCTTTTTAATCTCTTGAGGCAGTTCTTGAAACTCTGACACCATATTTACACTACCATGGATGTATATTTATATATTTTTCTTTCTAACAAAAAAATCTGCCAAAGATTCACTAATTCCAGCACAATTGCCTTATATGTTGACAATGTTTAATGTGCATGTCGGACAAAACCTCAGGAATCGGAAACTGCAGTTGGTTTCATGGTTGCAGCGTTCTTTGGCCTTGTCCTTTTCACAGGTATTTGCAAACTGTAAAAGGAAGAGAAAGGCATAATAAATCAGCACGTATACAACATAATATCTATGAACATTTTACGTCACTAGAACTTCACACATATCCAGAAAAAAACTGGAAGGCAACCTTAATCCTTGACTTAGGTGTCTCATAGTGGCACTTGCACCTCAGTATTCGTGTGGCCTGGAGGCTTCTTCGTAGTCCTCAATGTGAGCATCAGTCATATGCGATTTCTTTCCTTCTTTCTTAAGTACGGCTCATACGCTCATACCTTCATATCCAAAGCAGGTATGAGCCACATGTGATGGTAATATAAACAGTAAATGCATTCATTAATTTTCATTAATGATCTCAGCAGTTAAATGCTTCATTATTATAAAAAACATGCTCGATATCATATCTGTGATATACAACTCTTGACATGTAGTTTTTTATTATTTGTAAGTATTTTTCATTTAATTTCATCTCCCATCGTCAAAGTGAGTCGGAACTGCTGTGCTAGAAACAAAAGTGTCGCTCGTTATTCATGCCACTAAAAATTCAGTTAAACCTCACCATAACAAAGTTTGACATAACAAAATTCTAATATAATAATGAATAATAATAATAATGAACAAAATAACGAAGGGTTTGATTTTTACAATGTGATGCCCACAGAACACCATGTGTTTTGGCACCATCGAGAAGCTTGGCCCAGCACAGTGGCATCAAGCGAGCACATTCCTTCCAGCACTCAAAGACGCATTCGCGTGAGCGCTGTGTGGCGAGGGCATTGCCGTCATTGTGACTATATGCAAGGCGCCTGGAACGGAGCACGCGATCAAGGCGCTGCTACACAGTACTCTGCACGTCTGATGGCTTCCGAGATAGCCCAAGCGCCAGCGATGGCAACTGCACGAATTCCACCATTGTTGCCCAACTACAGCTCCCCCCCCCCCCCCCCTGCCCTCGCGTCTTTTGATGCTCGTTAAAGAAGGGTGGGGCATTACCCCTCCGCTTCGATGCAGGCCTCCCGAGTGGTGTGATGTCATCACGTGTGCTCTGAGCGACAGAGATAGGCCGAGCTCATTTGATCTTTGTTTAAAGGGCCCATGACAGCTATTTTTTTGTTAGAGACTTTTATGTTCTAATGAGTAGAACAGTGTCTTGTAATCACGGCATGGAGTGGCAAATTCTCCAGCGTGAAGTCTAATTAGTCACAGCATCGTTAATTTTGTTCAGTTTTAATGAAGCTTCGAAACGCGCGCCAAAAGCTGCAAGAAACTAGCGCCGCGGGGGTAGCGCGGCGGCTGTTGGAAGTGAGCGCATGCACTGATCACTTGAGCTCAAGATTCGGTGACGTTGCGGAGAGCGCGAGCGCCAGGCCAGCTCGCCACACTCGCTTTGCATCATAGCGTGTGTACAATGTACGCTTGAGCGACCAACACGGAGAGGAAGCAGAAAAATACGGCTTTTGGCGTGGCCTCCACGATCGGCTGCGAGAGCCGATCTTGGAGGCCACGCTCGGAGGCCATAGCGCGGCGCGCCCGTGTCTCTCTGTTACGTCACGATATCAACTTACAAAAGTGAAACGTCACAGATGGCCCACATATTAAAATTACTTAGAGGCGACGTTCGCCGCCAATACTTGGTCAAAATTGCCTTCGTATGCAGGAAAACCAATTAACGCAAGCATCTCGCGTTTGAAATTTTGGTGTCATGGGACCTTTAAGCCGCATTCTCCCCGCCCCCTTGCGTGCTTTTGCCCGCGTATAGAAGGTACGACGCACGGGGGGGGTTATTATCAATTTGGACTTTATACAGGACATGACGGCAACGGGGACAGCAAAAGCCCGTCAAGATTGTTAATATAATTGCCATCGTAATGAAATTAGCACAACTGTGGCTGTCTCATTCACTTGGCATACAGCAAAAATGGCATGGAAGGGTACGAATGTATGACTCACATGACTGATAGGTCACGACATCAGTAACGTGACTTGCTCAACGTGATCTACAATAATAAAACCACGTGTGGCACGTACCTGCATTTCATAGCCAACACATAAATAAATAAAGTGATAATAGTGCAACATTGTGTGTGTCTCACAAAGCATGTCAGAAAACAAACATGATACGTTATGAATGTGCAACCTGGATTTCGCCTTCTTGTGTTACAAGAGCGTAACAACACTTAATGAAATTTTTGCCAACATTTCTGCATATTTCACGACATAACCTTTGCATGAAAAGACTGTTGCGTTCTGGACTCACTGCTATAGCTCGCCATTCTCCATGTTTTGCAACGGCCACCCGTTATTTCTTGCGCCCGTTGTTTTGTAAAATGCAAAACATTTTCCATACATTCGCAAAACTACGCAGGAGACAACCATCTCACCAAAAGGTAAAAACAGCGTCGCAGGTGTGTACATGTTTCTTCCCCAGTTGCACTGAACAACAGGCACCCCAGGGTAGCGACTAGCAAGGCCTCAAACCGGAAGCTTTATGGTAGATGACGCGTTCTGTGATAAAGGAAACTTACAATATCTGTTGAACCAATGCATAGTGGTGACTGAAATTCATGTCGCTATACTGGGTCTCGCTAAATTCTACGTACATATGCATGCGATGTCGCAAAACAGTAAACATGGCCACCATGAACTGATGTCACATGTTTTATTGTACTAAGTTGGTACCTAGTGGTTTAATCAATGTGATAACTTCGGTGTCGCCCTCTTGACCTAAGAAAAAACCCGAATTTTTTTTATAGTCAGCCTCCCTGGAAAAACAGGCACAGCGGCTTTGCTTATCACTTATCACAGAGCATCGCACACGCGTTTATTTAATCTTTATGTGTGACGTAAGGCCGCTGTGACAAGGGCTCCGACAGCACATCATCATGTTGCCGCCAGTGCATCTCTGGTTCAACATAAAACTTTTTGTAAACGTTACTGTAATCAGATCTTTTTGTACTGGTATATCACTCAAACATTCTTGCCACATTTCTGTGTAAAAAAAAGAATCCTTCGGTGGTCCTTTGCATAAAAGCCCGAATTCAAAGTAAATTCCTGATGTCACGGACTTTGTTGTATTGCTGTTTAACTTTATATCCTTCTAGCATCTGTCTATCTGTTGAAAGTATAGTCCCAAATTCGATATTTCTTGCACTCTCGGGATGAATAAAAACAAAACATTTTGAACAATAGAAAGCTGAGCGGAGCCTGTTGGTAAGGATTCATTGTGAAGAAAAGGTGTGAAAGCAAGGACAAAAGAGACGAGCACCAGACAACACAAACAGCATGTTTGTGTTGTATGTTCACAAGCCTGGATCGCTGTCAAAAAGTATCTTGGGTACAAGAACAAAGTGTACTGCATTTGCAAAACACAGAAATATTTTTAAAATTTCCCTGCCCCCATTTTAATTCACTATGCTCTTACCTATATCATAAACTCTGGCCTGGATTCTCTTACGTAAGATTTAGACTGTCAACTTAGCAGGTACAACTGTAGATCCAGCACCCAATGGGGTGCACATTACCAAATGAAACAGAAAGCCATAGGCAAGGTAGTGAATCTAAATTCCTTTCTCAAACAAAATTTCTTTTCTTGGTATATATCATCCTAAATTGAATTGTCACTCTAAAAGGAAGGAATGTCGGTTTGGAGTGGTAAATTATGCATCTGGAATACATCAGACTTACTGCAAGACAGTGTTCTGGTAAGCTAATAAATACAACAAATAAAAGGGGGACTAAATATCTGGCCAGGCTAAGCTAGAGCAGCTTCATTCCTTCAATGGTGGCACAGCACGATGGATCATAGAGGAAGTGCCTTCACGAAAATTATGTTTGCAGCAAGGCACAGCTCCTAAAATGTTGCTTTGGGGGGGGCATTGCCATGTAATTAAAAATATATAGTATGCTTAGATTATTACATGGCACCCAGCATATGCACAAAAGTTGAAAAGCTCTGTTATATTGAAAGTAAAATGCGAGGCTACTTTGCTAAACAGAGTTAACAAATAGACAGATCCACAATAAATTTAGGATAAGAGAACTGACAAACTGCTTTGCTAAACTGCTCATTGTAACAGGGTCAGGGTCAACACTGTGAAATAACTACACTTTTCAAATAAGATGAGCATGGTGCAGAGAGAATGGCTGGTGAGGTTAGTCCAATGCAAGTTTCTTCAGTATACAAATAGCAAATCATATGCAAGAATTTTCTGCATTACTCTTGTCCCCTTCTTTCCCGCTGCCTGAACATGGCATTGTAGACACCTGTCTACATTGTAGACATGATTGCCACTACAGTTGCCGCTGTGAAACAACCAATCAGGCTAACAACCTCACGAAGAGCTTTAGTCTGGTTAAATCGAAACCACTCTCTCCCCTTTCCTCCTGCGTCCCACCTTTTTGTTCAATTCCGTGCACCCAAAAGCAACTCAAACACAACTATCGCCTATGCAACATTGCAAAAGTGCTTCATTTTCAGAACGGTACATTTGTAAAGTAGAATCAAGCTGCTCCCTAGTAAAATGGCAATGCGAATAATTGATACTGTTTTAAACAAAAGATACCCAACTGAAGCTATATACATAATAAATGGAGCATGCTAGATTGGTTAGAGCTTTAGGCTTAAACAGATATCAAAAATAATTAGGCCAGCATTGTGTGTAAGCGATTCCCGGAAAGCAAGGTATCTGGAGGACAACTGCGTATTTAAACTATCCTTACCTAGAGTTTGGCAAGTCGTATGCAAGTTTCAATATATTTGGCTATCTCTTAGGCTACATTTCATGTCACTTTTAGTTTGGCTACTTTTGGGCTACATATTAAGACAGTCCAGCTTTCTTTTGATGACAATATCTGGCAACCCTGCTTTGTTCCGTGCCACTAGCACTTCACAACCTTCAGCTATCAGCCTGTTCATGTGGCAAGGAGCAGAAAATATCACCAGAATCTGTAAAAATGTTTATAAAACTTTTCCAAATGGTTGAGTGGTGCGTCCACTCATAGCACAGGAAGAGTACAGTAAAGCTAAGCTGGGTAGGGCGTGTTGAAGTTAGCTGTCCTGATGCACATTTGGTCAAGTGAGCCATGAAGTCATATTGGCGTGAATAATGGTACCATGTGCATACCTTGCACTTGGAGATCATGGTGTGAGCTCAACGATGATCTCTTGTTGGACCTGCTGGTGGGGCCCTTGTTGGAGGACAACGCCATCGGGCTCCTGCTGCACATACTGAATGAGGTAGGAACCCTGGGTGCCCAGCAGCAGTGGCTGGCCATCCTGCTCACGCACGATGATTGCCTCAGGGCTCAGTGTTGTTAAGAGGCCATCAGCATCCAGTGTCTGCAGTGTAACCTCCTGGCCTGCTGTCAAAGCCCCTTGCTCCACCATGTGCTGTATCAGGCTAACCGCTTCTTCCTCAGTTTCCTCTTCCACATTAGATTCTGTTGGCACCTGCACATTAAGTTCATCAATTTAAGTACGATGAAAAACAGAGCTGGAGAACTGCAGACTTACTGACACCTGCCATGCATAGATATATTCCATAGCTTTTGTGAGTAGGTAACTTACAAATTATCAAAGATGTCAATAAAATATTTGCCCACTTGCAAAAGCCTATAACACGTTAACTTGAAAGCATATAGCTAGTTGCTGTAATGGTACAATGTTACAACATGCAGTGAACTGCTCGCTTCAACTTTTTGTGCTCTAGATTACTGAAATATTCCAAAAACATTAGAATACACAGTGTACATAAGTTTTTAAAAGTGTCGTAGAAATTGTTCATACAACAATAGCAAGAAAGAGCACCAGCAGCACTCACCAATGTGTCTCAAGAAAGATGCGCATCAATGGCATCCAACCCTTATGAAATTAAGCTCTCCAATAAACTTAACTGTTTTTAAGCTAACTAATCACCTTGCAAGGCTGGGGTAAAAGTGAAAGTAATATTGAATAATTGCACTAAGAGAAATCACAAATACAGCAGGACTATATGGCATGTGCATGGTATCTGCAATTGGTCAGTACATAAGCTCAAAAACTTAAAAATACTAACTTTAAAATTCTGATAGCGTATTTTTGTTTGTTCACAAATGTGCCTCTTTCTTCACAAACTATAGGTTAGTTTTAAAATTCAACACAAAGTTAATGTCACATTAGACAATGGAAATGAGGCCATAAAGAGTCAGCCAAGAATTCCGGCAAAAGATTTTTCTTTGCTTTTTCATCCTAATACATGTGCCACTTGGGCATGCTATCTATTAATAAGATTGCCATTAGCAAGTGGCTATTTGTTCTAGTTCTTTCAATTTAAAGTAACCATGAAACGGTTATGGTGATTTTGTAGAAATGAGTTGCACCGAAGTCAAAAAAGCTGCCAAAGGCATGTCCCGCAGTAAAGCAGTTGGTGAAGATGGTATAACAGCCGACTTGATTAAAGATGGAGGAGATATTGTACTTGAAAAACTGGCATCGCTCTTCATGAAGTGTATCAAGACATGTAGTGTACTGCGCAGTTTGAAAAATGCTAATATAATCCTATCCCACAAGAAAGGTGACATAAAGGAGTTAAATCACAGGCCAATTAGCCTACTCCCAGTAATATACAAGCTATTTATGAAAGTAATTTCTACGAGGATAAGAGAAACACTCGACTTTAACCAACCAAGAGAACAGGCTGGTTTTAGGAAAGGTTACTTGACAATGGACTACAACCACGCTATCAACCTCGTAATTAAGAAGTATGCGGAATATAACAAACCTATTTATATGGCATTTATCAACTACGAGAAAGCATTTGACTCCATAGAAATACAAGCAGTTCTAGAAGCTCTACGTTGACAAGGGGTACCTGGCGTATACGTGAAAACCATAAACAACATATACAAAGATTGCACAGCCACACTACTCCTACCCATGAGAGAAGCAGAGAAATCCCGATCAGGTAAGGTGTGAGACAGGGAGATACAGTATCTCCGATGCTATTCACTGCATGTTTAGAGGAAGTCTTTAAACATCTAGACTGGGAAGAAAAGGGAATTCGAATAGACGGAGAATATCTAAGCAATTTAAGATTTGCAGACGACATTGTGCTCTTTAGCAATGATGGAGAGGAACTACAAAACATGATTGATGACCTAAACAGGGAAAGTATTAAAATTGGATTAAAAATGAATAGGCAAAATACCAAAGTTATGCTCAACAGCCTAGCTAAGGAACAGGAATTTAAAATCAACACTGAACCCTTACAATGTGTAAATGAATACGTATACCTGGGACAGTTATTAACAGGAACTCCTACCCATGAAAAAGAAATTCTCCGTAGAATAAGGATGGGCTGGAGCGCATTCGGAAGGCATTACGAAATCATGACTGGAAACTTACCGCTCTCACTAAAGCGAAACGTATTCAATCACTGCATTCTCCCAGTACTAACGTATGGTGCAGAAACGTGGAGGATAACGAAAAAACTAGAGCTGAAACTAAGCAGCACACAACGTGCAATGGAAAGAAAAATGATAGGGGTAATGCTAAGAGATAAAAAACGAGCGGAATGGATCAGAGAACAGACGGGAGTAGCCGATATTATTAGATCAATTAAAAGAAAGAAGTGGACCTGGGCAGAACATGTCATGAGGAGGAGAGATAACAGATGGACAGTAAGAGCGACGGAATGGATTCCAAGAAAGGGAAAACGCAACAGAGGCAGGAAAAAGGTTAGATGGAGCGATGAAATTAAAAAGTTTGCGGGCATAAAGTGGAACCAACTCGCTAAGGATAGGGTGGATTGAAAATCGTCGGAAGAGGACTGCGTCCTGCAGTGGACCTAAACAGCCTGATAATGATGATGACGATGATGATAGCTCGAGTCCCTCTGGTCATTAGCATAACAATACCAGCACTCTGTGTTAAGCGTGTAATTTACTATAATGTTTTAAATACGCACATTGTGAGAGATCGACGTGACTAGACTCAAAGCGTTTTCAACCGCCCCTTCCATGGGACATGCAATGGGTGCCACGAAGCGCAAGCCATGTGACGTCACGAGCACCGAAGGGCCAGCCAATGGTATCGTCACGGCATCTGGCGGCGTACACACGGGTCACCAGCGCACTATTACAGAGGCTAGCCCTGCCGAGGCCGGCGACCTCAGTAAAGACATCGCGGCGCTATGTCGCAACGGAGGGCTCAGCACAGCGGCTGACGCGGGAGGCGCAGTCGTCGCTAGCGCGCACTCCGCAGCTGATCGAGTTGAGGAGGAACAGCAGTGGTAAGGAGGAAGGCGACAGAGGTAAGCCCATAGCTGCCTTAGAGCAAGGTGCTTCGCTTTATTTATGGTGTGAATGATTTCGCAACTGCGTTGCTTAATCAGTGACACAATGTCAAAAAAAAAAAAACGTTTCAGGGACCCTTTAAGAGATACTGTACTAACTGAAATATTCATAAAATTTTATTCACATAACACAGAAACTGCAAAAAAGAAAAAAAAAAGGACAGGTCAGACAAGAGACAGACAAACAACAGCCGACTTCTTAAGAGGTTATTTTGTGCATGAAAGAAACTGTGGTACAGGGCATAGAAAGAGGAAGGAGAGAAGATTAACACCACAATTACAAAGAATTGGAGTTAGACAAGCTGCGATGTCCCTCAAATGGCACTAACATGTTTAAAGTAAACAAAGAAAAATAGTTAGGGGCCATTGCATGATATTCCACTGCACTGTCTGGCAGAGCAGTATTTCTGTTCTCAAAACATTTCAGGATGGAAGTCTTTCGTGGTCAGGTTCAGTGCACACAGGTGTTTTATTTCGATAATGCCAAAGGATGCTTATAATGAAACTCTGGTAGATGTGAAACACATTTAAAACAACACTGGTAGCATAAATACGTGCCACCACAACAATATGTACGAGAGCTTTTCAAGCCAGTAACACAACCTTGTGTCCCAGACAAATAGTTCTTGCAGACTGAAGTTTTTCAAGTACCGTATTTTCCGGTGTATAAGACGCGGTTTTTTTTCCAAAATTTTTGGAGGTGCGTCTTATACAACGGTGCGTCTTATACGTACTTTTTTTTGTAGTTCTTTTGCGAGAAACTCGTGTTGATGCTGATGAGCTTTTTTTTTTTTAACGACTAAAGCAGTCCGACGCGAATCATGTGTCATAATTATAATAACGAAGACTCAACGTGCCGGTACTACAGTTCCACAACAAAACCAAAGTACATAAAACGGAAAAATTAGAAAGGGAGTATGTCGTCGTGCGAGTTCTAAGCTCACTCAAGCTGCGCGAGTTTCGGAGGCTGCACCATAGTGAGCTGTACCCAGTTAGTGAAATCGGCGTAAGATGGCGATAGGTGCGCGACGGGATCGGCTTGGCTTCGGCCGCCACGCCAACCACGCTGTCGTTCAACGAGTTGGGCTAGTCGCCATTTGCAACTTCATTTGTTCGGCTGGTCCGCGCTGAGCGTATTTCCCTAACATATCAGGAGAGCCTTGAAACTGCGGTTCACTGAAATGTCCAACGGCTGAAGCATTTTCGTCATCCCGCCTGGGATAACCGCAGCGGTGCAGCTTTTTCCTTGATGCACTTCAAAGTGAGCTCCGTTATATGCGCCCGCATGCTATCCAAGACCAGGAGGCCCTTCTTCGCATGAAAAAAAACCGTCCGGTCGCTTAGAAAAGCATTTTTTCAAGCTACTTGCCCATCATCTCTTCGTCCATCCAGCCTTTCACGTTCGTTTCTATGACGACGCCAGGCGGGAGGGGCTCTTTCGGCATCGTCTTCCGCTTGAATATTATCATTGGCGGAAGTTTTTGCCCGTCGGCACAACATGCGAGCACAACCAACGTTACTAAGCACAACCGTGAAGTGTGCTTTTTCGTGGCCGGGTAGTTTTGATGGTGATGGACTTGTCACCTTTAGGTGCCACACTCGTTTCCATCGGAATGTCAAACGTAAGTGGCACCTCGTCCATACTTATTATATGGCTAACGAAAGCCTGGAATCTCTCAAGCTTGTCCTTGAAGTCTGCTGGCAGATTCTGGCACATGCTTGTGCGAAAATACGCGTCGTGGATGTCCGACGGCGAGCATAGCTATACCGCAACAGGACGCATAAGGCGTGCTTCGTTTTGCGAGATCGCTAAGTGGGTTCGCGAAGCCTGGTGTGCGCTGTCACAGGCCACCGTAACTGCAGGGTTCCGCAAGGCAGGCCTGCAAGCATCCTCAGCCCCTGGCCTCGATGACGACAGCAGCAGCAGCGATTCCGAAGAGGAAGCAGAGGAAGTCCCAGCGTCGCTGAACTATTCCAAAGCGCGTCGGAGGACAAGGACATTGAGGGCTTCGACGAATAAAATGTTTTTCCTGCAGTCATGCGGAACGTTTCAGTGGGTATGCATTATTTTTTCTCGCAAGTTTGGTGTAGTAGAAGTTTTCTTACGGACTAGCGCTCAGAAACGCAAGTACGGCATTTTACAATGCTCGTTCAACCCCACGTTATGAAGTTTCTTTGCGGGAAGTGAGTGAATATAGGTGCGTCTTATACACCGGTGCGTCTTATATATTAATTTTTACATGCTAGCTTGTGGAAACTGGGGGTGCATCTTATACAAAGGTGCGTCTTATACACCGGAAAATACGGTACACAAAATTGAGACAGAGCTCAGTGAAGCACCCTCTTTTCACTTCATACCAAAATGTTACGGTTGCAGATAATTATTAACACTGTATTTACAGAGATGTACAGGTGTCGCGCAGCCAGCAAAGCTGTTGTTGCTTCGTCGTCGTCTCAGTCGTCAACGTTCTCTTCTTTGGTTCTCCGTAACACTATTATGTTCCTTTCAAAATAGCTAAATACACCATCATCATTAGGATCCAAAAGAAAAATTGAACGAGTGGCACCTGCATTTTGGGCCAAACAGGTTTCATTGCTTTATTACAGCAATGCAAAAGATTTTAAAAAACTAAAGATGGAAGCATTGTAAAGGTCTCTGAACCTAAGAAGTGGTGGTATCACCTTTCTAAAAAACACGCCTAAGAGCCCTAGTTTCTGTGATTTCAAAAAAAAAAAAAAAATGCAACAATGACAACTTAAGTCTTTCTCACGGAATTTTGAAAAAGAAAGAAAAGAATTAAGAGCTTCATTTTTGGAAACCACTGAGCTGTTTCCCCAACTGACTGGCACAGGGTTTGGGCATGCAAAGGAGAACCGATGCAGCTATCTCCTGCACCTAAAACAACAATGTCAGAACAGCTGCAACTTATAATATGAATAGAATATTTTCCTTACTTAAAGGGACCCTGAAACGGTTTTGACGATTTTGTGAAAACATGGTGATCTGGTAGAGTGAGTCATTAGGATCATTAGAGGACAGATTTCAGCGCTCTGCGTAAAGTGTGTAATTTACAATAAGGCTTTGAACACGCGCATCGCAAAAGATCGCAGCGGCTCGTCGAAATGCGTTTTCAAACGCCCCCGCCTATCAAACGATGGAATGGGAGGCCGCTGATTGGCCCCCTAACAAGTGACGTGCACGTAATTTTCCCAATCTAACTGCGAAAAACGTACTCCTACCACATGCTCCTTCGTTTCAGCCAACGGTATCGTCGCGGCATCTGGCGGCGTACACATGAGTCGCCGGCGCTCTATTACAGAGGCTAGCACTGCCAAGGCCGCGGACCTCAGTAAAGATATCGGGGCGTTATGTCGCTGCGGAGGGCTCCGCAGGGCGGCTGACGTGGGAGGCGCAGTCGTCGCTAGCGCGCACTCCGCAGCTGATCGAGTTGAGGAGGAACAGCAGTGGTGAGGAGGAAGGCGACAGAAATAAGCTCATAGCTGCCTTAGCGCATGGTGCTTCGCTTTATTTATGGCGTGAATGATTTCATATTTGTGTTGCCTAATCAGTGACACAATGTCAAAAAAACGTTTCAGGGACCCTTTAAAGCATAATCGATTCGAAAACTGCATCCTAGGGTGTTCCTGTACATCCCAATCTAGATGTTCCTGGCATGAGTGTCAAATATTCAGATGATTTGTGCTAAACATTATTTTCTCAGCAGAACATCATTATTGCCAGGCCTGTGCGATTATTTGAACAAATATTACAGTACAGTAGAATCTCGATGATATGAATTTGTAGGGAGCACGTAAAATATTCGTATCCCGAATTCGTATGATCCAAAACAAGTTAAAGCCGATCATGAAGATGAACAAGAACTTTATTGGGGTCAACTACTTCTTGCTGAAAAAGTTCATAATGTTCTTTTTAACATTTTTAACTTCGCTGCCCCTCAAGAAAGTCACCTGAAAGGAATAAAACCATGCTGCAATTTCTTCACTCCCGCTGCCGGTGCTTGCGGTGCAACGCAGTACATCGAGGGCGTCAAGGTTTTCTGACATTGACGGTAGGAGATCACACTCACCGGCGTCTTCACCATCACTCTCAGACTCGGTATCCTTTGCCTCGTTGACCAATTCTTCGATGGATCACAGTGCACAGGTCGCTACGCGTTGTCGTCCGCAGTGACGAAGTCTCGCGCCGAAGCTCGAGTTTCAAGGTTCTCCCAACCCTCGATGTGCAAATCATCGTCAGGCTCTTGGTCTTCTTCCGTCGGAGCCGCATCCGATTCCGCGAAAAATCCACACTTGCAAAAACAGTTCGCGATCATGTCCTGGGTTACATTGTCATGTAACCCAGGAATGTAATGCGTCAAGCAGGCTAATCCACAAGTTTTCATCCTTGCGCTCAATTTTCGCCAGGAGCCTCCGCACAAGCAATCCCTTGAAATTAAAGCTTCATCTTGGTGTTTGAATGACCTAGCATAACCGACCCAGATGTAGATGTGCTTATATAGTGGTTTGTTTGAGCTCGCTGTATAACTCGCTTACTTGACTATGTTTAGCATTGTTTAGCATATAAATGTTCAGCCTCGCTTGTTCTTGTGTTACGCCTTCCTTTTTAGTGTAGGTTTGTCTTTATAATTACTTTTCTACGATTTTGTACATTATTTATACATTGTTATTTACTTTTTCATACCTTTTATTACTTTATTGTTTGTTTTAGTTTTTATGTATGTATACTACTACCCCCCCTATGTAATGCCCTCGGGCCTTTAGGGTACATGAATAAATAAATAAATAAATAAATGGTGCTTCATATTTCGGATTATTCCCGCATCCAGTGGCTGTAGATGGCTCGTGGTGTTTGCGGGCAGGAACCTTATGGCGACATTGCTGAAGTTGCAGTCTTTGGGATGGGCCGAACACTGGTCGACGAAAAGCAAACTTTCTGTTTTTCACTGCCATTTCCACTCCAAAGCCGTAAGGAACTCGCGGAAAAGATCTGCAGTCAAAAATCTAAGTCAGTCGCTCGCCTGAAACGGTCATTTCGCACGTTCGTATCATCCACAATGGCTGTGGAAAGTGTTCGTATAACACCGAATGACGGCGCATGTTATACAACATAGTCCATCCAAAACAACATTAAAATTTGTATCATCGCGAAATTCGCATCATCCGTAATCATATCATCGAGATTTTACTGTATTCTAATTCACCATGACACGAATTTAATGTTCAAAGTTTCTAAGAATTCAAAACAAACAAGACAAGGCTTTGCCCATGCACACTGGCGTTCTTTATGAAAGGGAACACGCGAGTTCATGGCCTGCCCTCTGCAGCGCCTGCTTACCGCGCCATCCACCGACAACTAAAAAAAAGCACTTCCGCTTTTGGTGTCATCTCATCATCATAATCATCAGCCTATTTAGGTCCATTGCAGGACGAAGGCCTCTCCCAACGATTTCCAATCCACCCTATCCTGAGCGAGTTGGTTCCACTTCATGCCCGCAAACTTTTTAATTTCATCGCTCCATCTAACCTTTCGCCTGCCCCTGTTGCGCTTTCCCTCTCTTGGTATCCACTCCGTCGCTCTTACTGTCCATCTGTTATCTTTCCTCCTCATGACATGTCCTGCCCAGGTCCACTATTGGCAAATAAAATAACGAGTCATGGCCAGTTCACAAGCGCTGCAAGATAACACTTTCTTTCCTTCACCTGAGCACATCACCCTCGCCTAAGCAGCTCTAGCCTAGGCGAAGCGCATCTCGCGTAAGCGGAGGGACGGCGCTTTTCCGTTTCGACTGCGCCCGCTCACCACGCTCGATTTTTTGGCAGCAGACAACGCGCTGCAGGAACAGCCCGTTGCACGAGCAGAAAGACAGCATAAATCAGCAGCGCTTGTCCACCGGTCACGGCTCGTTATTTTATTTGCCAATAAATGACACCAAAAGTGGAAGTGCTTTCTTCAGCTGTCGGTGGATGGCGCGGTAAGCAGCCGCCGCAGTGCGCAGGCCATGCACTCGCGTGTTCCCTTTCATAAAGAACGCCAGTGTACCTCGCCTGTAAATGTGGTTTCACTGCAGCACGGGTCACTATGCCGTGAAATAGCCTTTGCAGGAGAAATCTGCATTGTCGTGAAGACACACTTGAAGTGAGTTACAAAGGCTTAAATTGGTTAAACATAAGCTTTAAAACGTGGCGTGTTTTACCACTTACAACTTGCTAGCATTAAAAAATCTTACTACTACATTCTAATCCAATTATACTAATTGCAATTCACTGCAACTTTGCCTTAAAAAAAAGAACAGTGTTCATATTTCCTTTTTATGTGTTGTTAGCTCTTGGAAGGAGCAAACTTTACTAAATGTACAGCAACTAGTGTGTGTTGCAACATGTTGCCTGTGTAAAGTGAAGGGTATGTTCTCTTACTACATGTTACATTTTTTAACATGAAGGTAAGCTGAGCCTCCCAATAATAATACCTAAAAAAATTTAATGTTCGGAAATAAACGAAGCTACGTGTGAGCCATATTCTAGCCATACCCTAACACAACACTTCAAAGTATGCTTATCCTATCAATGCGCACAAGCTCTGTTGACAGAGAGAGTTCATTTAGTTGTCATGGCGACATTGTGTCCCAAAAGTGTCAAAAGCATCATCTGATGTTCTGCCCCAACAGTTCTATTCAGTTTTAAATAAAGTGTTGCATGTACCTTATGCCTGTTCAGTCCCAGGAAGTACAACTCAGCTACAAGCCGGCTTGACTCAGCTTGAACGAGCTACTTCTGGCTTGCAATCAATCAAGTGCTGGCATAGACGTACATCTAAGGCTAAAATCGGATGTCTTCAATACTTTACATCCAATGCACTGGGTAGACTTCAGACCGATAGGTGCATGTGAAAACGTTCACACCTAATCACAATTTGAAGCTCCAGGTGGGAAAGTACTGACAAACAAAATTTTAGAAAAAGTGCTTGCACACCACGGTAAATTGACCACAGCAAGTGATATCTAGGTCAAATTCTATACTGAAACACACTGATTATACTAAATTCTGCTTTTATCTCGCTCTTTCCTCCTTGTCATTCCTAATACTTGCTCACATACTCGTCACGACTGGATAACGAAGAGAATTAACGCACGATTGCTCAGGAGTGCGTGCTGGCTTTAAAAGGGGCAATGTGACACTCTTTCGAATGCCCTCTGGAGCCCTGGAGTGTCTGTAGTATTGAATACCAAGACTAATGGAAAAAGAAAGATAAGAAGGAGTACATGAGAACTGGAGTCAGTCCTCAAATTCCAAAACACAAGCAGACGGCCAGAAAAAAACATCCCCTTCATATCACACTCTCTCATGGATGTTGATGGTTGCTTCCAATCAGCGCGCGCCTCTTATGTAGAGATACTGGAAGCCTCAAGGTGGCCTATACAAATTACCTTGCCATCGCTCTTTTTGGCAGAGGTGTCACATGGCTACACTATGTTAAGACTAACCACATGTGTTAGTCAGGAGAGGCAGTCGTTTTTAAAATATGATAAAAAAGATTCCCTTGTCAGGAATGCTTCTGTTGTGTTCCTGATGAGCTTCCAACCCTTTCAACTGCATCTACACATTTCTACATAGCACTATGAAAGAGCACCGCTGCTGCTCTCGACTCGTTATGGGCGCCTCTTTCTTGCAAGGTGAAAAAAAAAAAGAGAGAGAGAGAATGATCGTCTCCCTGTGCCAGTTGACTGCCACCTCCGCTGAAGGCAGACAAGAAACATGTTTCACCTAATCAAGGCTATGCTTTTAAAACCACCGTGACCAACTAGTGAGTTTATGGGCAGAGGACACCCCTAGACGTAAGTTTTTATATTCTGTGTGCTCAACAGCGTGGTCTAACAGGGATCAATAAACATAGAATGCAAATTGGTGTGTCAAGCCAATCACAATGCATAATTACAGTCACCACTGCCACACACCATATTTACTCGATTCTAACGTGCCCACGTTTCCCGTGACCAAAAAAAACAAAAAAGTGAAACATCAATTGTAATGTGCTCCCATTTTTCATGACACAGAAAAAGAGGTCCTCAGTAATCAACTTTCTCATGTTTATAAAAACAAATGCTGTACTCGCGTAATGAACACAATCGCATAATAAACGCACTGCCAACTTTGAACTCCCACAGTTGCTCGAACGGCCGCACTATGGCTTTCCCGCTTCACTCGATCCGCAAAGTCTCGAACACGTTCAGTGTTCTGATTCATAACTCCTGCATCCCGATAAAACTGCCAAACATTGACGGGCGCAGCCGCAGTGCTGCATTCCTCCGTGCTATCGCAGTTCCCTCACGCGTGCTGCCATGCTGCATAAGCGGGGCGTGGTTCCAGAGATTGCTTCGATGCAATCTCGGACATCATGCAGCACGCACGACTGAGAGGCTCAGGTGGCTCAGGCTCAGCACAGATATGAGGGAGAAACGCGATGAGCCGTTTTGTATGCGGTGATGGGAAACATCTCCTGTTACGGTTACCCGCAAACACGACCGAAAGCTGTGCGGCGGAGATTGCACCGGCGACGTAGCGACTTTTTTTGGCCACAAGACAACCAAGCCGGCGCGGCGAGTATCGTTGGCCCACGCATCATGTGTGTCGTTCAGCGCGGGACCGACGGCGACATAGAAACTACAGAAATATCCCGGCTGCGGCGGCTGCATTTCGATGGCGGCGAAACGTTGAGGCCCATGTGCTGTGCGATGTCAGTGCACGTTAGAGAACCCCAGGTGGTCAAAATTTACGGAGCCTTCCACTACGGCGTCTCTCATAATCAGAGCTGGTTTTGGGACGTTAAACCCCACACAACAACAACGAAACTATAGAAACTATGCGCGCCAGAGACCGCTGTGCCGCTAGTTCGTTTTTTTCGCCGGTGACCGTTCGACAGTGCCTGAACCTCGTACCTTGTAGGAGGCGGCCATTTTGATGCGACGGCGGTATGGTAACGGCGTCGTTCGTTCGCATTCGATTCTAACGCGTATGCGATTTTTGGACCTGTTTTATCGGAAAAAAAGGTGCGCGTTAGATTCGGGTAAATACGGTAATCAAACGTCACTTCCTGTAACAAAATTTTCCAATGTGTGTCACCACGGTTCCAGCAGAATTCTGCAGAAGGCAGTTTCCTCATTGAAATAAAATTATGAGCACTTTACTTTGGGCGCTTCCAGTCTCGTTGCGATGTCCCCGCATGCCACAGTTCTAGAATAAGCGATAAAAAGGGCATGCTCAGTTGGTGTTGCAGGGCCTGTTTAAATCTGGTGCTTGAACGGTAATGATAGTGCATAATAGGTGGCAACATATATAAATGTGCTACGGCTAACTTGACCTGCAAGATAACATTCACTGAGGCATTTCAGATGTCAACTTAGTAATCGTTAAATAAAAGTGTTTTATTGGGTACTGGTGGCACTTATGCTATAGGGGTGCCGCGTTACCGTGCTGGCTTTGGACGGACTGTTAGAGCAGCAAACTGAGCCAACACACTGAGTGTCACACTAATCAATGTTTTTGCTGCCTTTGCTGTTTACATCCTTGTGCACCTGAGTATACGAACTGTCTTTCGGCTCTCTGAGTGTTCAAGACCTTACGTGCTTTGGCCTCAATGCACTGCAGCTTTTCAGACAGCAGCACTGTAGCTGAGTACATTCTCTGGCCCTCCGTTGTGAAGGAACATTAGAAATGTATGGAAGAGAAAACTTTACTGTTATAGACTAACTGTGCTGAAATAATTTTACAGAAATTTGTAGTATTTAGAAGAAAAAGGTTGAAATATATAACTAGTTCTGTAAGCGGAGTGTTCATTGATGTCTTCAGTTTACAAAAGTATCTGAACTGCCTAGCGCTGTTTCCACAAAGAAAGAAATTTGTGTTACACAGATCACATGATAGCTAAAACATATATAGCATGTAAAGGTTGTCATTAAATATGACATACATATATGCAATAACTGTCATTAAAATATGTGCAGTTTTATCGTGTGTATATATATACAGTGACATTCTGTAGGAACTGAAAGAGCTAAAGTTCCTTAATAATGAGAAAACAGCATTCAAGCAGCATTTTTATTGTTTATAAATGCAAATTCTTGTCTAAAATTTGTCCTTAATCTTACAAGTTAGTTTGCTGTGCTGTCCATTTTCAACTAGTTAGACTCTTCGGCTTTCTTACAGTGACATGTGAACTAGCCTTTTCATGCATTTTAGTGCAGATAAACGGGAACTTTGGAGTTGTGAATATGTGTGGCAATGAATGCCTGCTTGCTCATGCCAATCTTTTTCCAGTTTCTTTTTACAGGCTGCCTTCTGATTGTACTTTTGTGGAGACAGGTTTTAGTTTGTTATGGTCACATATACATGGCACGTACTATACTTGCCAATATTTGATCATGTATGTACATACTTAAGAAGAAAGGACTGCTTTTTTTCATAGAAGGCTGAACACTGCAGTGGACTGACATTGTGCAAATGTCCCTACAAATACTGTTGAATACCTGGACACATTAAGACAATTCTCAAGAAATCTAATCTGCATTACGTGCAGTTTCGGAAACGTCATTGCAGTCTAAGCACAAATGATATGCTGTGTATGATGTGTTTTAATTTTTAAGCTCTATACACACCACCAACATTTCATACTCACTTGCTTTCTTTAATTGTCATTGATTTCAAGGTGCAGCAGCTGCTATCTTTTGCATTGTACTCAATGTTCAGGTCGAAGAAAGCTACAGTGTTCTTGGTAGCCAAAAGAAAAAAGATCCTTAATATGACCTGGTCATCTCTCACGCCAGCACACTACAGATTGTTACATAAAAAGCAGTGTATATCAGTGATTGTCATGCTCACTTACTTGTCATTAATTGCAGCAGCTCTGACAATAGGCAATTTACTAAGAAGTAGACATTACTGTCATTTGTTGCACATTTGTTTCCTGACAAGGCATTCATACATTCCACAGGTCATTAGAAATGACTCCGTATGGTCCAAAGGAACCACACACTCAATTTTTGCAAGCATTGGCAGAATAGCTCAAAACCTGCAGCATGAGAGCAGCATGAGCTTCCAAAAGGTATACTGTGCCCTCTGCCATATGCACTCACTTTCCTACAAGAACTTATTGCATGCAGCACTCACTTAACCTTAGGCACATATCTGCCCTATGTCTGGGTCTCCTGTGTCTAAAACAAAATTTATCATTTGGGAGCAGGCTAGGTTAGTGTCTTATGTCTTGACAGTGTTTTTGTACGACAGTAAACCCTCGTTAATTCGAACTCGCCTATCTCGAAATCTCGGTTGAGTCGAAACTTTTTTTCGCAGTGCATTAAAGGGACCCTGAAACGGTTTTGACGATTTTGTGCAAACATGGTGATCCGCTAGAGCGAGTCATTAGGATCATTAGAGGATAGATTTCAGCGGTCTGCGTAAAGTGTGTAATTTACAATAAAGCTTTGAACAAGCGCATCGGAAAAGATCACAGCGGCTTGCCAAAAGGCGTTTTCAAACGCCCCCGCCTATCGAACGATGGGATGGGAGGCCGCTGACTGGCCCATAAAAAGTGACGTGCATGCAATTTTCCCTACCTAACTGCGAAAAACATGCGCCTACAACGTGCTCCTTCGTTTCAGGCAACAGCAGCATCGCGGCATCTAGCGGCGTACACACGAGTCGCCGGTGCTTTATTGCAGAGGCTAGCACGCACTCCGCAGCTGATCAAGTTGAGGAGGAACAGCAGTGGTGAGGAGGAAGGCGACAGAAATAAGCTTATAGCTGCCTTAGCGCATGGTGCTTCGGTTTATTTATGGCGTAAATGATTTCACAATTGTGTTGCCTAATCAGTGACTCGATGTCAAAAAAACGTTTCAGGGACCCTTTAACCTCTCATAGGCGCTATGTATTTGGCCCCTCTTATCGCGAAACGTTTTTCGGAGGGGACAGCAGATATCTCGAAATCTTGACCAGGAGGGCAGAAGGAAAAGTCCACTCCCAACAAGAAACGAGGGCTCCGTGCAAACGCTTAGCTCTTACTATACGTGCCAAACGTGGTCATGAAGGGCGAATTTGAAATTCCCGCGGACGCAGCCATTTCCTATCCGCCTTGTCAAGCAACTGTGGGAGCAAGTGGAGAACGCCTTTCTCGCACTGAACGCGAATGCGAAACAGGCGAGCATCACGCAATTTTTTTATCCTTGCTAATAATTTTCTTTTCCCTGTGAATTCTTGTGCCTTTACTAGGGCAGCCCTCTCTAGCAGTGGAGCTTTTCCTGGCAGCACTGGCTCTTCTTTTACAGTGACCTGGGCAAACATTTTTGGCGTTTTTGCTTAACTCGAAATACCGCATATCTCGAAATTTTTCCCGGATTTGGCGGCTTCGAGTTAATGAGAGATTACTGTACATACATATACTAAGCATAGTTCTCTCGCACAAAATTATTTAAGTGTGTGAGTTTAAGTTTGGAGTTCTCATACCCATTGAATTGTAATAGAGACTACAGTTAAACTTGGATATAATGAAATTGACAAATTCCCGAAACACTTCGTTATAAAGAGGATTTCGTTATATGCAGGTTCAGCACAAAAATTCGAAAAAGAAATGCTTAAGTAAGCAAAAAGGTAACAGACAGCAGAGGTCACCCAAAACATTTACTTTGGGTGAGAATACACAGCTGAGACCACTTAGAACGTAACCACTTATAGTGAAGGGCCGGCTATAATGCGGGTTTTTCTGACCCCCATTTACCCTCGCATAGAACTTAATGTAGACGCATACCGCTTAATGTGTATATCTGGTAACGTTTTCTGAACATGTCAATGCTCAACTTGAACCGTGGTAATATTATTGCTGACGTACTTTTGCCCGCATGCACTGTAGTAAGTAGATATAAAGCGAGTGCTTGCCTTCGTTCGCTGCCTTCGTCCCATGCGCGCGCTGCGCCTCGTAATTTGTTTGGTGGATATGGAAGTAATGTGTGATCGTTTAACGTAGCACGTTTGCATTTCGAGTTCATCTAGTGGCAATTCAGGATTTATTGCGCTTGTTCCAACTTTTGAGCCCTCAACCTGTTCACCGCACCTATAAGTTTGTTTTCCGGAACTGTGCATAGAATTGAACTCTTTTAACATGTTTATAAGTGACGAATCTGTACTTAATGGAGCAACGCCGCGCATAAGTGCTTGAATCTTTCGGAGAGGCCTGCTACACATGAACACCTGCCTCCTTCGACTTCAGGCTCACTGGAAAGCCGCTTTATCCTTAAAAAAAACCTGATGCGGGTCTCCGAACAAGTGCCACATTTGAACGTACAGCGCAATTATTTCCGCTGTTTCGCCTCTCAAATCCTTTAGGCCGATTAATATCAGATGTTCGCCAGCAAGAACTCTTTCACCTTCGACGAAGCATCGTGATTCGACCCCACAATAAAAAAACTTTAGCACAGCGTTAAGCGAAAGCGCGGCCGTGACCCTGGATGTAGACGGCATCTTTGTTTATCTGAGCAATGTTGCCAGATGAACCACTTTTTCTGGAGTTGCGAATACAGGAGAATGTGTTGCATGTAAGTGATTACTAAATGGATTAAATATGTAACGAAGAACAAATGGCTTATTTAAAGTGAATTTCCCGGCACAGGCGGGCCGAATGCCTTTGTATCAATGCCACTGAGCAAAACACATGCTGTGGTTTCGAAAGAGCCTATACAGAATGCACGTGCCTATACTTTGTCGTGGTGAAATGCGAGCACAACACGCATGCACATACCAACACATGCGCACATGCACATACATATAAATACACACGCAGGCACACGCGCACATGAACATTCGCGCATGCATACACGTACGCGCGCATACGAACGCATGGGCACACGTACACACATACGCAGGTACACACTCACAAATACACACACGCGCATGCACATGCGACCACATGCGCACACATACTCGTATATATACAGGATGCACAAATGCAAACACATACACACGGGCGAACACGCATACACGGACACGTGCACATAATACATGTACACGTGCGAACACATGTACATAGTACACGCACACGCAGACACGTACGACCACACGTACATAGACACATGCACACGCATGTATCATGATTCAACGCACATGCGACTAGCATATACATACACATGCATATATCAACACACATGCGACAAGCACATGCATACACACACATACATCAACACACATGCAACAAGCATTTACATACACACGCTCGCACATACACACGAGCACAGATACCACCACGTGTAAATACATGCATACATAGATACACACATACACACACTGCGCATACACACATACATACATATGCAGACACAACAAAAGCATGCTCATACAGACACGTACGTGCATATATACATTATACATGCGCGAATGTGCATGCCCGGACGCATACATGCGAACATGTACACACAAACACACGCACATATACATGCACACATGACGTGCACGAACACGGGCACACATACAGAGGAGTTCACACACGCTATCACAAGCTCACATGCATATACACATGCAGACGCACGCACACACGCACACAATTACGAAGCAGGAGTTACAGGCACTTATGAATTACATCATTTGAAAACTAGCGCACGCACGAGAACACGGTCCAATGCACGAAGTCAACAAAACATATAGGCATTCCCTACTGTACTGAACGAAGAGCCCGGGTATGCAAGGTTCGTCTTCGTGTTCTCTTCTTCTGTAGTATATAGTTTGTGTGTGCTGCGCTGTTTTCTTAATCATGATTACGTACCAACTCGCCCATTTATCTGTGCTACTGTATGCAAGGTACATTGAAATTTCCATGCAACTTCACTAACGTCTTAAGGAAAAGTGTAACAGTCAACTCGCACGGAACTGTGTGCTTAGAAGGAGGACATGCTTTCCCCCGACGTTTTGGAGCTACTGCTTCTGGCACACAGCATTCAGTTGTCCTCGGGGGATCGAAAATCATGCTAGCCCTTTCTCTGGCTTACTGCTGCACTCAAACGAATGGAAGCAAGAGATTTCTAGAGCAAACGAAGTTCACACCACTACAGAAAGGCAGAAACACTTGCAAAACGCACATTAGGAGCCGCAGGGCGACTACCGCTGGGCAGGCGCGTGGCAGGCGAGAGAAACTAGAAGCGCACAAAAACAAGTTGTGTGTCGCTTTCGTGACGTCAAGGTCACCTGACTGCATGCCGCAGCCACTCAGCATTGCGGATGCGCTGGCTCCGCGAACGAGGGGGAGAAAACGAGGAGGTTGACAGCTCCGGCGAGGGTGTCGCGGTGTGGTTCAAAGAGTGGCGCTACTTTCCAACATCAAGGGGCTTTAGCCCTCTGAGGATAGGATTGGGCGACTTAGAATGCTGCTACGGCCATCTGTCAGCTACGAACGCTTTGCACGGAACGCGCGCCCGTGCTCACTGTACTGCTGTTTATCTCTGGTTCTTTTTTTTTTCCATCATTTTACGCGCGCTGCCCTTGAATGTCCGGTAAGCGCGATTTCCTGTGCTCGTGACGCCTGTGTAAGCCTCCCGTGAGACGCCGCCCACGACCCCGTGAGCTAGGCCTAACAAGTGCTGTCACCTAGTGTCAGGTTAGAGAAGTGAAGCGCAGAGACTTGTACAGTAACCAAAGAGTGGCACTGCCAGCATGTTGACAAAAAAAAAAAAAAACTCGTTTTTTTTCTCTCTCTCTCTCACTAAGCCGATGCGGCTTGGCAGGCTAGGCCAGCTGCAGCAAGCGGCGGGAATAAGTTTGAAGTAAGGGGGGAAAGGACACGCCCGCGGCGGCAAGATCGATGGGTCGAGGGATGCAGGCCTGTCTCGCGCACACTCGCACGCACGCACACGTGCGCTCGCTCTCGCCTCGCAGTTGCCGTGCCTTCGATCGCGCCAAATGCGACACTGCCTCTTCACATTCCGTCGCGGCAGAGAAGGTGCTTCCGGTTGCTGCTCGTGCAAAAGTGACAAAATCTGGAGCACCATCTCTAGGTTGTCAGCGGCGAAAATTTGTTGTTTCGAGGGGGCCTCCCGCTGCCACTTTGTTACGTAGAGGTCTCAAATACATGTGCTTCTATGGAGTAATGCCGGGGAAAAGAAAAACTTTGTTACATCCAGGAATTTGTTATAAGCAGGTTTAGGTGTACCTCTTTACCTAATCAGCAGTTAAACACATAAAAACACCCCATAGTGGCTTTACGACGCAGGGCCTTTCTTTCTATGCATAAACTTGTATACATAAAACATAACTTTCTTTGTACAGATAAAACATAAAAATTAAGCCTTTCTGGTTACTGGTGCATGCACCAGAAGGGCTTAATTTTTATGTTTTATCTCCAGGCAGCCTTCACTTGCTTCCAACGCACTAGGCCTACAGGTGTAAAAAGTCCTTCCTGCCAGTATTTGAAGAACTTGTGGGCTCAGTACTAGCTAAATTCGTTTTTGCCAATGCACATGTCTCATTTTTTATACATAAAAGAGGCAGCTCGAATAAGCAACATGCAAAATCACAAGAAGGTTTGGCCCATAGCCTCTATCCTTAGTAATTAGAAATTTCACAGCTGCTGTGCAGTGACTTGACAAGAGCATTCAGGGTTAATAAAAAATCAGCATTGACATTGTTTTTCTTTCCTTTCCAAAAGATTAAAAACTAGTTGAGCCAAATCTCTGCCAATTCTCTCAATCCTGTTTATGAACAGTGTTCAGTGTTATTTAGTAGTGTCAAGAAGCAATGAAGTAAATATTCATTTCTTCTAAGTCATACAGAGCAAAATGGCTTCACGGTTGAAAACATTGGCAAACTCCCTGTTGGTCAAATTTGACTTTACTTCTCTATTATAGCCATTACGGGACTATTCTGGCTCTTTTTTACTATTTGTTCTTGATTTCATCATCCTAAATAATTAAATTTTTTTTTTCTGAATTTCCTCAGAACTCAAGAGCAAATCCTTATGAAAGCCACCACACCTGCAAACCCAATCAGCTTCATCCTCCTGCGGCACAGCGCCACATCGACAAGCTCATTGTTGCATGAAAATTTTAGTCACCTGACACCACAGGAGGGTGTATGAGGTCTGTCTTTCTGTTGTCTGCGCCAGTTCAGCTTGCGCTACCATCAAAGACAAGGTGTTATATGAACAAGCAACCCTCATTGACACAAGTGAGCCTACCTCAAGTGGTTGGTTGCTGTCACTAGTCGGAGGTTCCAGTGTCATTTCTTGCTGAGCACTAGCTGCAGCTGCCTCTGCTTCCGAAGCAAGAGCATCGACTGATACTTCTTCCACGCTCAAGTCCAAGTTCTCCAAGCATACACCATGCTTCAGCTATAATGAACAAAAGTACAAAATGCACCCTTCTCCCCATAGTACCAATATCCATTGATGTACTAAAGCTGAGTTCATTGCTACCAAAATACAAATTTGATAGAACATCCATAAGAGGCACTAAGAGAAAGCCACAGATCCGTTGTTGTTATTAATATTCTCACAATAGCAGAATGACACACTAGCAAGCCCTCAGAAAATATGATTTTGCGAGTCATTTAAAATTTGAGCTTCTGCTACCTAGAAGTGAAGGCCTGTCAGTGGCTTCACATGTAATCATGAAATGAAGAGACCATTTTAGAACACAAATTTGATGCTGGAAAATCCAGAAGTGTCAGTAAAGTTGATTAGGACATTTTAAAAGTAACATGACATGTTGCATCATGTAATCTTGCATGTCCTAGTGGTGTTTATAACACAGGCTGCTCCAGGCTTGACATAGTTCAGAATAGCCAACAAGCTGTACCTTCATCAGACACTACTTGTTTTCATACAACTTGCACATAGCAGCACTTAGCAAGCATTAAGGAGCATGCAGCAGCACTACATGTTCAGAACTAGCATCCATAAGCTTCCTGCTGCCTTAATTCTGAATTACAACTGTAAATGTATTATGAGTATGCATGAAACAAAATACCAAAACAGTACATAGGTGGCCTTTAACTTTCATACGGTACACTGAAAGAAATGACCTCTTCCACTACTGCTAGAATTATGAAAAAGTGCATGCATGCCAAAAAAAGTAATGAGGCAATCATAGCAAAGGTGCTCACCCTAAGGTGCCGTTTCATGTCATTCATGTTGCCAAAAATGTAAGAGCAACTAAGACACTTGTACACCCTGTCTTTCTGTTGCTCAATTGAACTCGGATCAGCAACAACAGAGTTTTGATTGAAAACCTCCCCACGATGTTTCCGGCTGTAGTGGACCTATGAGACAGCACAATAAAGGCAAGACAAACAGCGTGAACATACAGAGGCAAAATGAGATCACAACAGAAACAGAAATTTCATCTATCTATCTCTTCTGTAGTGTTACTTTAAACTACCCCTATATTCTTCTAGCTGGATGATATAGTAGTGATGAACAGATGCTTGTGACACATGCACCAGCTTTCATGCATAGATGGCTAATGATTTCAAAATAAGCTTTCCACCTGAGCTGTCACCAGTTATTTAAACATTGAACAAAAATGTCTCAAAACTTCCGCAAATAAGCATTTGATTTTTTAGAATGCAATTTGTCCTCTACCAATAAAGTAGGAATTATATTTGAGTAAATGCTACAAAACCTTGACTCACTATCAAGTGGTTCAGAAACATCAAGGTAGCAACACCATTGATCTATCCTTTCTGCCCCTTTTTATTATTGTTTTTATTTAGCCTCCTCACAAGTTAAGAGTGGCTGTTCTTCTAAGCTAAAAGCATAACTTAATACTAATACAGGCTGACTGAACATGCCTCTTCAGTGTCCTTCTAACCCCTTAGTCACCATAACTAATCAAACTGATTACCATCGATCAATAATTTCAACAGCCAATTTCAACATACTGACCATATTTCTCCAGTGCTTAACACTACACAATGGTCAGTAGAGGGGCTGGGCTCTTAGAATCAGTTTACCTCTCATTGCTCCCATGAACTTATGATTTATGACAAATGGTTTGCATAGATTTCTGTATGTTACAAAAAAAAAAAAGAAGAGCATGGCCATCACCCTGAGCTGCGTTTGTTAAATGAAGTCTGCTACTTGTTATTATGTAGCACCAAAATCAAAATTTTGTAATTAGAAGACTCGGGAAACCAAGGACTAAACTATGTCAGTGTAGCCACATGACAGTGCTGAGCTATGATAATGACAACACAGCAAATTGGGCAAATGTACGATAATTATCAAAAACGAGTAAAAAAAAAACACCAGCTGTTTAATGGCAAAGTCTGGCTTTGAGTTTCGGGTGCTGCATTCCTGGAAAGTGTGTTTTTGGGCATTTACTGCACATTCAGCACATAAACATGGCATTTTTAGCCGTTTTCCAGGGATTTCACTTTTGCTTCTCTTGTAAAATTATGGCGAGTGGTGATATTCACTGCTGCCATGAGGCACAAGTCACTCCCATCGCGACAGCATCCCATGCCACTATGTCTTGAAAAAAAGTGTTCTGCTCGGAGCCATACTGCACCTGCACCCGAATATAGCGACAAGAACTCAAGCTACAAATCTGAAGATGACAGCATCTCAAATTCAAGGTCTAAGAGTGACAATATTTCATGTCAGCTTGGGACATAATGTGATGAATGTCATGTAATGAATATCATGTAACGAAGCCCAACCTAACCTTTGAATACAGCAAATAAAGTTCTAATGATTCAGTCATGATGCCTTAAATGCCTGCAGTACTAAGAAGGCCCACAGTTTTGAAGCAGAGTTTTGAAGTTTGAATGGCCTTGTGGGAGGCATTCCAATACTAAAATGCAAGAAAAAGCTCCCCCCCCCCCCCCCCCCTCACCTTCATGTAATTGATAGTGTTTGAAGAGTAGGAACAATGCTCGCAGATGTAACGCCGTATGATGTCGTGGGTTTCCAGATGGCGCTTCAAGTGGCATTTCTGGGTGGCTGTATATTCACACTTGTCACAAGGATAAAGTGCTCCTCGACCATGTGTTCTGCAAGGTAGAATAAAACAAGAGTGAACATGAATGAGAACACTGATAAAGGGGAGGTTCACATTGCTGTCAACATCAGCCATTAAAACAGAATAAATATTAGTGGAAGCTTTCAAGAAATACATGGGATTGCATATAGGCATGCATTATCATTACTGTACAAATACAACTTGCCACTAAAATGGCACATAAGAGGCAGACTGTGTGCCATACGTCATAGCCCGCATAAGACTACACCCACCGTCAGAAACACAGGCGCATGGGTGAGGCCAGGAATTCAACTTGTGCCACTGGGGGCGCGTCAGCTCCCCTCCCTCTCACTGCTCCAGCCCCTCCTCACAACTCCACTCACCCCTCCTCCCTCTCATTTCCCACTGTATGCCGGACGCTGGAAACAGCGAAGCGACTGCCGCTGAAGTCCGTTAAGATTAGTTTGAACTTTTGCGAGCGTTGGTAGAGCTGACTTGCGCAGGCAGTTTTGAGGTCATCACGCGCTGTGTGCTTGTGCGCATTGACGTTTCATGACTCGCGCCGTTCGTGGATCATGCTATAATGCACAAATACTTCACAAAGTCCTGCAAGGTTCTTCGGGGGCTCTTTACTACAATGGGTGAGCCTGCAGTTGGAGCATGACATTGCCTATGCATTTCATTGTGTTCTATTGTTTATGTCACAATGCTTTAGTTGCTGTACAGTGCACCATTTGCATTGCCTTGTAGTAATGCGAATTTCATGCATCCCTCATTTCTCTTCATTTTCTGAGCCTGTGTATGAATGTCTTGGTTTTCATTCGCTAAAAAGTAAGGCCAATGGTCTCCTGTCTTCCATGGGGAACTTAATTTTGTGTATTCTTGTGCATGCTATCACCATCGCATGCACACACTGTGTTGAAAAGGTGTTGAAAAACACACAAAATTAAATTCACCTGTGAACTCAAGAGACCCTTGCCCTCACTTTAATGTGGCTGAAAAAAAAAAAAACGTTCACATGACGTGCCTGTATATCCGTTATACAAGCTCAACAAATGAAGAGATATGACAGACACGTGAAATGCCCATCAACTACAAAACAACACAAATGGTGACCGTAAAGCACTCAAAGTACACAGTAAAATAAACGACAGAATATAACGAAATGCATGGGCCAAGTCAGCAATGCAAGGCATACAATGCACATGCAAGTGTGCAAGCGCCAATGCACAGCGCAGCGCATGCATCTGCACAAAAAAAAAAAAAAGAAAGAAAGAAAAAGACACACCGCCTACAGACATAACACAGGAAAAATAAATAAATAAAAAAAGAACGGTGCGTATGGAATTTTGGAAGGGGCAAAAAGGGGGGGGGGGGGGTGGAGCGCTGCACAGCTGCTCTTTCTGTTGCCATGACGGAGTAAACAGGTGTGCACGTCGCCATAAGGACCGCCCCCAGTGTGGAGGGTTGTCACTCAGGGGGACTTTGGCGCTAGTGTCAATGGAGTGTCTGCATTAAAGCGCCCAGAGATTCACTCTAGTGACTATACTCTGAGCTTTCTTGACTATATAAGCTGAAATGCCGCAAAGGTGAGCATTGGCATGTATATATCTGATACAGTGTTTTCTGACTAGGCTAAGTGAATTTAAGACAGTTGGCATTTACTTTTTTAAAAAGCTTCTGGAAAGTCCTGCATCAAATATATAAAGTTAGTCATTAAGCCACTATAAATTAAAATACTTTTGTATTCATACACTGATAATATTCTATATCCTCCAAACTATGTGCCAAAGAGGAAAGTGACAGTTTGCACCTTCATACGGCTGCACTCATATTTTTTTAAAGGAAAAAGCCTATGCTAATTAAGTCTTTTTATGAGAGGGCAAATTCAAATCAAGGATGCCTTTTTATTTGTCTAATTTAGACACAACAAACAATATGGAAAAGAAAAGCTGAGCTTTACTACACATAAGACATCTAGTAGATGGACACTACTTAGCTCCACAGACCAAATGCCATTCAACGACAAGGGAAATGAGAACAGTCTTTTTAACCTTTATTTATGGACATAGACAAAGAAAATAGAGTTACAGATTAGATACCAGAAAATATATTGATTGGTGATTAGTTTTCTGAGCTACAGTAAAACCTCGTTATAACGAAGTTGAAGGGAGAACTGTACTTACTTCTTTATAACCATTAGTTTGTTATAGCCAATATCCATTTCATTTATGGAGATTTCAAGGGGAACTGCAATTCCTTCATTATATCCAATAATTCGTTATATCTGTGTTCGTTATAACGAGGTTCTACTGTACATTTAAACAGAAACTTCACTCTTCTAGGGACTCCTACTCATAGCAGTATGACCATAATGATAATATGCACCATTAAAAGTACAGTTAAACCTGCTTATAACGAACCTCCATATAACGAATTCCTGGATATAACGAAGTTTTTCTATTCCCCGCCGTTACTCCATAGAAGTACATGTATTTGAAACCTCTACATAACGAAGTGGCAGCGGGAGAACTCGTCGAAATAACGAATTTTCTCCGCCGACAGCCTGAGATTTTGCCCCAAATTTTGTCACCTTTGCGCGAGCAACAACCGGAAGCACCTCCTCCGCCGCAACGGAATGCGAAGCGGCAGTGTCGCGCTTGGTGCGCTCAAAGACACGGCGACTGCAAGGCCAGAGCGAGTGCACATGTGCGTGCGTGCGAGCATGCGTGAGGAGGGCCTGCATCCCTCGACCCAGCGATCATCCCGCCGCGAGCGTGTCCTTTCCCCCTCACTTCAAACCTGCTCCTGCCGCTTTCTGCAGCTGGCCTACCCTGCCAAGCCGCCACCCTCCTTTTCCAGTTGACGTTACCGAGTCGCGCCGGTTTAAGAGAGAAAGAAAAAAAAACGAGCTTTTTCTTTTTTTTTCTACATGCTAGCAGCGTGACTCTAGTTGCTGAGCGAGTCTGCACTTCGCTAACCTGATAGTAGGTGAGAGTGCTTGTTAGGCCTAGCTCGCGGGGTCACGGGCGGCGCGCCTCAAGGGAAGTTTGCCCTTGACAACACAGGGATTGGGTGCACAAGAAATCATGGAGTGATTCAAGGGCAGCGCGCGTGAAATAATAATAAAAAAAAGAACTGGAGACAAACAGCGGTAAACTGGAGGACAGGGGCGCGCGTTCCGTGCATAGTGTTCGCGGCTGACAAACGGCCGTAGTAGCATTCTCCGTCGCCTTGGAAATCCTATCCTCAGAGGGCGCGCACGCGACGCGTTGCTGCCGCGGCCTTTTTTTTTTCTTCCCTCCGCTCATTGTTAATTCGTTCCGCGCTCCTTCCTCCTCCACGGTGATTCGCTGCGCTTTTTTTGGGCGGCGCACTTCCTTTGTGGCGCCTGCTCCCTACCTCGATTGTCCGCGATTTCCGGGCAGCCGCATTATAACCGGTCCTTCATATCATGAAGAGGGGGGTGTGAGGGGGGCTGCACATTAAGCGGTATGTGGGGGGTCAGAAAGGAGGGGGGGGTTAGAAAAAACCGCATTATTGCCGGTCCTGTACTATAAGTGTTCTCAGCTGTAAATGTTTTCTCGCCCAAAATAATTGTTTTCGGTCAGCTCTGCCGTCTGTAACCGTTTTGCTTACTTAAGCGTTTATTTTTCGAATTTTCGTGCCGAACCTGCATATAACGAAATCCTCTTTATAACGAAGTTTTCCGGGAATTTCTCAATTTCGTTATATCCAGGTTTAACTGTATTTACAAACTAGAAAATGGAATTCTGTCCAGACACATGATTGAGTACACATCGACCTGACAGCATACTTATTACTACACATTCCTGGGTGTGCTCACATATCACATTTACAGGATGTAAATCAGAAGTGCAGAACGGTGCAGAAATCACACTAGTGCAAAACCAAAAAGTGCAGGATAATAATGGGTTTGTTAGATAATTAAGATTTACTAGTGAACATTGTACCTAATGATTTTCAAGTATACTAGCAATTGAAAAATTTCACCAGGTATGTAAAAAATATGTTTAGGGGCATTATGGTGCATGAAGCACCAATGCAGTTAGTAGTGAATTTTACACATAAAAATTTTAAATGTAGTACTCAACAAAGGACTCCTAGTGATTAAAGCTGGTTCACTTCAAATTTCACAGTTACAATGTTATACATGCCCGAGAAAAACGATTTCAAAAGTTAATAATGTTGTTCGTGTCACTAAATATGTAGCACCATTTATATCTGCTACCATCAAGAAAACAATGTATTGCCACAGGAAAGAAATCTTTTAAACTTGTTTCAGTTATCTTTAGAAACTAAAGCCATAGTTGAAACAACTTTTTTAAGTGTATTTACTCAACTCACCCTGTTTTTGTTTTCTTGCTCGCAATGGCAAAAGTGGTAGGTGCTTGGATTTAAAGAGAATATTATTACAAAGCCTCCAATTAAATTTTTTATAAACTCAGAATAAATAAGTTTAATTATCTTACAAAACAATTAAGTACGGACATCCAGATGAATTGCTGTTCCCAAACACCAACACTTAAAGGAGTACTGACATGATTTTGAGGCGGTGCAAAATCGGTATTTTTCATGCTCTTGGCATGCACTGTCAACGCTCTCCACACACCAGAGCCAGGAAACCCGTATAAATTTTTTTCATTTTAATTTTAAAGTTTTCGTTGCCTAGCATCTGCAAGCCAGCCCCATCGTAATGGACAATACGATGACATGTGAACAGAGTTGTCTAAAAATTGCCGAAATCGCTGTAAGCGATGCTGGAAGTCAATCCAATCATTGTATAGTTTGCGTGCACCATGTGCAACTAACACCAGCCGACAGAGTTGTTGCGACTCCGTCATGAGTTGCTGCCCCACATGTCCTAGACTTATGCCCGACTACGTAGGCATGTCACTATGATACCGCCCGTCGAAATTGAAACCGAAAGTGAGTTTTTAAGGTAGCGTATTGTAAACACACTGATTGCGTTCCAAGACACTATGATACTCTTTTTAGGGTTCTCCACATTAGTGATTTAGAGCAACAATACCAAAATGTAAAAATTAAGTGTCACTACTCTTTTGATCACTCATTGGCACTATTTTATTTTTTTATTTTAATTATACCCTCTGAGCTAAAGGCATTAGAGTAAGGTGCGCCCACTCAAGCTGCCTTTGCTTCCCACGTTATTCCATAACAAATTATCCTTCTACTGCACAAAGCTGGTGCCTTATTTCAAGAGGCTTCAAATGACAGCGGCTTAAATGTAAAATACAAGAGGCAATTTCACACACTGTACATCACCTATAACTGTGAATGCAGGAACTACAGGAACTGCTTTTTTTGCAGCTCTGCAGCAGCATGGTTTAATTATAACTAAACTAAAGCAAAATTTTTGTTGCAGCGCTGAATTCCACTAAAGGCAGCAGAAGATGCTGTACTGTTGACATATTAGCCAGAACATCTGCTCAACCACTGCTAGGAGAGACAATCGCTGTATCAAAGTTGCAATATGTGAAACGAATCTGTTGATGTATAAGCGCTGCACTGTTTATTGAAGCATTTTACATCATGAAATTGAAGAATGCGAAAGAGGTTCAAAAGCAGCTTCAAAACTTTTCTTTATAGTATAATCAATGTGTTCATGTCGGAGTAAAGTTGTAAAGCTCCAAGAGAAATAGAAATATCACCACTGTTGTTTTAACCATGAGCACTACGGCTCACCTACAGAAACTTATAGAAAATGTGACGAATAACAATACCATGCTTTCATTTAATGTTAATTACAACAGTTTGACTCTCTCTCTGTCTCTCTCTTTTTTTTCCCCATTCCACTTCAGTTTGGAAGTTATAGCGGAACCTACCGGGTGTGCAAGCGCAGAGCAGCCTTAGACTTGTACCCTTTACCGCACTGGTCACAAAGGTGTGGCTTGTCGTTGGAGTGCGTAAGACGGTGAACATTGAGATTATTGCGGCTGCGACACTGGTATGGACAGTCTGGGCATCGAAATGGCTTTACACCTTCGTGAATCCACATGTGTTTCTGAAGATCAGTGCTTGAACGATGAAACACACGACCACAGTATGGGCACTTGTAGGTGCGTCGTCCTAGGCGCCCCATCACTCGAGGGGGGCCACCAGGTACCTGAAGTAAAGCAATATGCTATGGTTAACAGCACTAAGAGGCAAGAACAATGGGAAGGAATGCAAGTGTAAGAGGAGCAGAATAAACTAATCTTGTATTCATTCTCCTGCTTTAGATATCTACAACCTACTTTAGTACACCAATGCTGCCTCATATATTGCTGGCAGTCCATGCTCAGGCAAACAGGAAGGTGCTAATTGCAGGCCATTACTGAACAAAGGCAAGCCCAACAACCCAGCACCCTCTTTCGAACAATAACCTTCCATGCTCTTTTCTTAGATGCATTAGTGTCTAGCTCTATAGCACATGACTAGAGGCCAAGGCCATAGAGTAAATCATGGCTGTAATACTGCTGGCTGAAATTTCACTGTACCTTAAATAACTGTTGTGCATCTGGGTGCTGGGAGAGCAAGTGCTGACGCAAAATGCGCCAGGATGGAAACTGTCGCTGGCACACTGGACACCGGCCTTGACCACCATTAGCTGTGTGCTTCTGACGATGCTGGAACAGTGAGCTCCTAGACTGTGCCACAAAGTCACATCGTTCGCAAGGAAAGGTGCGTCCTTCATGTGCAGTCTCCTGGTGCCTCTTGAGGTTGTCCTACCAAAACAGAAAAGAAAGAAAGCTCTAACCACAATGTCCTATCTAGATGTGATCCAATAGTGTCAGCAGCAGATCTGTCACATTAAAACCTAAACTAAATTTACGAGCTTGTTTAATATACAGTAATTAATAAGACAAGAGGATGCAAAAAAAATTAAATGAGCAGAAAAACACAACACCAAAAAGAAACCCTACCAAATAAATATATGGAAAACCTAAATTCATTAGCTATTACGAATCCTTTAGTGTTTAGCACAACATATACCTTCACAATTCCTCTAGTAGCAAACTGTATAAAAACCAAAGGCTAAAATGTTTAGGTAACATCCACCACACACATTACTGCAGCATCTTCCCTGTGAAAACTTAAGGCTTTCTGAGTGAGCTGACACAAGTTCCTATTAGGATGACACCTCTATCATCGAGCAATATATAGACAAAGTACCTCAATGTTAAATGTCAGGCAAAATAATAATTGATGGTGCTTTAAATCCCAAGACTGTAGCTTGACTATGACGTAGTACTGTAAGGGGCGGGGGTCTTTGCATCAACCGCAAACACCTGGACTCCTTTTAGCATGCACCTGAATCTCCTACACAATGCTCGTGTAGAAAAGCAGAGGAGCAAACTAACCTTAGAACCTGAAGAATAAGGGCATTTGGAACACTTGTATGGCTTGTCATCCGTGTGGGTAAGGCGGTGGGGATCCAAATCAATGCGACTATGAAATAGGCGACCACAGTCTGGACACTCTTCCTCCCCAAATACTTCCCGAATTTTTGTATATACTTCCATATTGAGCTGCTTGTAGTGCAGCTGTGACATAGACCACAGGCCTGTCACTGCACCACTGAGAGGTCCACTCTGCTGGGATGAGGTAGTAGCCTGCAACACAAAACAAGAGTACAGGAGCACAATCGACTAAGGCGTGCATTTACGAAATCCACTGCACTGCACAACATGTGCTTTAAGGTGGTCTCACTCCGGCGTCTCGACCAAGCCATTTTAGTCGCTTTTTGAGCAGCTGCGGTAGCTCTCCTGCTTGGTGTACGCCTTATGGGTCAGTGAAAAGCTTGATATCCATAGATTTCAAATACAGTCGAACACGGATATATCGAACCTACATATATCGAATTTTCGGGTATATCGAACTCGTAAGTTATCCCCTTGAAAATCCTTTGTAAAAGTATAGAAATTCGCACGTTGATATCAAACGGTATTTTTACCCGCCTTCGGATATATTGAACGCCGCGCGAGCTGGAAGGTGTCCTTCGGAACTCGCCACGCCTCGCGACCTCCGCGGCTCCGCGCGCGAGTTGGAAGGTGCGCTTTGGCACTCGCAGCGCCTGGCAACCTCCGCGCGGCACCACGCCTCCGCCGACACCCGAAACACTCGAAAAAACGTAAGGGCGAGAGGGCTCTGACTGCACGGTCTCCAACTTGCGGAACGGCTTTTTTTTTCTTTTCTTTTTCGTTTCTCTCTCTCTCTCTATCTCTCTCTCTCATGCTTTCTCCGTGTAACCGTCGGCTCGGAGAGCAGGAATGAAGGCGCCGACGTCCTCCTCCTTTCGCCGCTTCTTTTATTTTTTGTTGCTGTTTTGCGAGTTTTGATCAGCCAACCATAGCTCCCGCCTTTTGCTGTTGCCCTCGCAGGTGGGCATCGCTTCGCGAGCGCTTTGTTGGCGGAGTGCGCTTCTGTTGTCGCGTCGCCTACGTACCACCGCATGTGCAGCATTCCTCTTTTGCGTGCGTGGTGTGCAAAGCCGCTGCGGACTCCTTGAATTGTGGACTTCTCGTGTAGCTATGGCCAGCGTCAAGAAGCGCAAGACTTTGCGACGAAGCTGAAGGCTATTCGGCGTGTTAAGGCGGGCGAGAAATGTTCGACCGTCGCGGACGACTTTGGGATACCATGGAGCACTCTGAGTACCTTGTTGACGAACAAGGCAGATATCAAAGCAAAGGCGACGGAGCAGCGAACGTCGGGAGCCTGTCGTGTGCGCGCTCCTGCCCACGGGAATGTAGAAAAGGCACTCTATGCCTGGTTTTTAGAAGTGCGCGTGAAGAACATTCCGATGGATGGCCCGATGCTGGTGGCCAAGGCCAAATGGTTTGCTGCTGCACTCGGTGAAGACAACTTCACCGACAACACCGGGTGGCTTCGCCAATTTAAGCAGCGCTACAACATCGTTGGCAAAACCATTTCTAGCGAAAGCGAAGCCGTCAGCAGCCAGGACATCCAGCAGTGGATGACGATGAGTGGCTGGAAATCTCCGCGAAGTTTTCTCCCGCGGAGATCTTCAACGCCGACGAGACCGGTCTCTTTTGGCAAATGTTGCTGAGCAAGACTCTCGACGTCTGCCGTAGCACTGTCACGGGGGCAAAATGAGTAAAGTTCGCATGAGCGTTCCGCTGGCAGCCGACATGGATGGGTCTCGGAAGCTCCAGCCCTTTGTGATCGGGAAAGCAAGGGCACCGCGCTGTTTCAAGAACTGTAAGCATCTCCCCGTCCGCTGCGCCTCAAACAAGAAGGCGTGGATGACGCGTCAGCTGTTCACGGAATGGCTGCAAGCGTGGGACGTCGAGCTGGGCAAGTCGGGGCGTCGCGCTTTCCTTCTTGTGGACAACTGCTCGGCCCACCACACCACCTGCGAGCTCAAAAACATCGAGCTGAAGTTTCTGCTGGCCAACACGACGGCGAAGCTGCAAATGCTTGACCAGGGCGTCATCACGTTCTTCAAGGAGGGCTACAGGAGGCGACTCCTTGATAGGCTGCCGGTCAACCTCCGCATGGGCACTGAGCTGAAGGTTGACCTTCTTGGTGCCATACAAATGATGACGGGTGCCTGGCGAGACGTGAAGACAGACACAGTGGTCAACTGCTTCCGCAAGGCAGGCTTCGAGACGGCGGAACTTGTGGAAACCGGTGAAGATGGCGACGACGAGCGCATAGACGACGCGTTTTGCGAGTTGTCGTCCCTCTTCCCGGCAGCCGTTCCACCCGAAGTGTCTGCGGACGATTTCGTGGAAGCGGACTGCAATGTTCAGGCCGTCGCGAGCCTCGCTGACGAGGACATAGTAGCTGCGGTCGCAGGGACCCAGGATGCCCAGGCCGACAGCTCAAGTGATGAGGAGGATCGTCCGGACGAGGCGGTGGCTACACGCGCGTACTCCGCCGCTGAAGTGGTGGCAGCGTTGGCGTCATTCGCCGTTGTTGCGGCGACATGGAGGGAACTGGGCTGTCGCACCTGGACAGCCTTGATAAGATCGAGACTAGCGTCTTCAACTTCATTTCGAAATGAAGAAGCAGGCAAGATAAGCGACTTTTTTTTCACGCAAATAAAACATTCTGTTGCGGCGTGTGTGCGGAATTAGTTGTCATTCTTGAATGCGGCTATTGTAGGTGATGGTCCGCTACAGGTAAGCTCTCGGGGCCTGTATTTTTTTATATCGAATTTTTCATATATCGAACTAGTAATTCGCGATCCCCTTCGAGTTCGATATATCCGTGTTCGACTATATGTACATTAAAAATAACTACAGAAGGGAAGTTTAGAGAAGGATGACCATGAATAGACCTAACGACACGAGTTTTGCTGACTATTCTAGTTATGACATTTAAAAAAATCTACTAGCTCTAAAACAATGTTCTTTGCACAGCACCTCTAAGACATAATTACCAAGTTATCTTGGAATGAAAAGTTTTGTTGCATTTTTTGCTTTACCCTTTATTGGATATTAAAAATAGCCAACTAAAGCAATTTTCACTGCAAATTGTCCGGAAACTACTCCCCAGACCAAGTTGATTTTTGAAGCGAATATAGAAGACATTTCAAGTCCGATTGCTCAGTTTTATTACAGCATTAGCAGTACATTTTTTGTTATAATGATCTATATTAGACTATATAAGTGTACATGGACCTAGTTGTGCATACTTTACTAGAATGCCACTAAACAACTGAATATGCCAACTGAGTAACTCAGTTGGCAGAGCATGCCACATGTGACGTGCATAAGGTTTTTATGTCAAAGCAGTGGGGTTTAGGAACAATGGAGGTGAAACGGTCTTTAAGAAGGCGGAAATAACCAAATGGAGGCATTTTGACTGGTGGCTAAAATCAAGACAAGACCAAAATTTAACACCTCGACTTAGAACAAATGCAGTATATATTAGCAGTCACGGCAAGGTGGCATGTGCCACTACCTCATCTAAAGGGTTCAGCCTTATCCATCTATCTATCCATCCATTGCAAGCATTTCATCTCAGCATAATGAATTGGGCTTTCCTAGTTCCACTCTTTTCCTACTTCCACTCTAACAAACAAATGAAAACATATAAGCTTACACATTGATAATTTTAATTTTACAGTTATTGATTTTGGCTACATGGAAAATTTGGAGTAGGTGGCAGCCTCATGGAATAACAGCAGCTGGCTGTTATGAAGGCATGGGAGGGGCTTCACTGCAGGCTTAAATAGTATTCGACTACTATACCAAATCACCGTTAGAAGATGGATTTGCATTATCTTCTCGAAATGTCAGATTTGTTTGCATAGCAGGGGTATGTATTTGTCAGCGTAAAAATAACGTAACCTGCCATTTTCAAAATGGCTAAATTGAATGAAGCAGAAAAAGATATAAAACAATCCTTATTTTATCAACAAAGGAGAATGATGTGGGAACTTATCACCTTTATCAACAGGAACAGCTGCAGACCACTTATGTACAGTGCAGGATGGAGGCCCCTCCAAACTATTTAATTACCCTTGCCTTGCATAAGATGAATCTACCTTATGCTAGCAAACTTAATAATTAGACATACCACCTAATTATCCATCACACCTGACTATTCTTTCCTTGGTTTGGCACTCCTTTTTGTAATCCGTTAGTTCTAACATACAAGACAGAATTTTCGAGGTTAATGTAACATTAAGAGACAGGAAGACAGAAGTGAGAAGGGCAGCCAGTATTCTAGTTGGCATTAGGAGCAAGAAATGAATCCAACCAGGCCATCTAATGCAAGATACAGATAATCAGTGGTTTATCAGATGGACATGAATGGTAGCAAAGGAATCAGGTGGTGTGACAAATTTTATTAAGTTTGCAGGCATAAGATAGAATAAACTAATGCAAGGCAGGTAATTAGTGCTAGTACTGTAAGCATCAACTACTACTGCTAATTACCCATTTCTACAATGAGAGAAAGCGTGTGTATGTACGCACGTGTCTGTGAGTGTACGTGCACATGCAGCTGCCAATACTCCATGTGATCACAAATGCTCTCCATGCGATCACAAACAAGGCATTTCCCTGCACTCACAAGCAAGGCATTCTGCCATAGCCGTGTTATCACCTTGTGTGTGGCCAAGGTGTATCCTTCAGCATCAACTTTTCCTTCCTAAGGCACTGCCTTTTATCTTATCTAAGAAAACTGAAAAACAAATAGGGGAAGATAACTACATACTGGCTATATGTGCATACATACTGTATATGCTCTCCCCATGGCACATCTGATTGATTAATTTATAGGGCTTTACATCCCAAAACCATGCCATGGTTATGAGACGCCATAGTGAAGGGCTCCGAAAATTTTGACCACCAGGGGTTCTTTAGTGTGCACTCTGCATGGTACACCTAGTGAAGGTCTTTCTGTCGGCAACTAACTGATGTTGAGGCTGAGTGAATTTACAAATAGGTAAATCTCAATGAATTCAACTCATGCACCTATGAGTTCTCAGCCTTGTTTCGCATAACTAGGCTTATGTGTCATGATATAGATTTACAATGATCTCTGTGTATATCATGCCACTGTGGGGACTCCACATTTATTATGTCCACAATGGACCTTTCCTAAAAATCCCGCGAGCCACCACGCATCGGCGCTGCGCATCACGGGAAAAAAGAGCGCCGAGCTCCATCGTCTGCTCCGGCCGCGCTCGCAGTGGAGTACTTTCAGGCTTGTTGGAGCAGACGAGGCTCCTTGATTCACGTGCTCCATTTGGAAACCACCCCGTGGTTTTCATTCGTTCTTGCATTGTGCGGTTTATCGTAGCTTATGGTATAAACATCAAGCATGACAACGTTCTCGGCAGTATGCCGCTCAACACGCATTGCCGGTTTCTGTTTTTCGGCAGCTAGGGAGAGCCCGCACTTGTACGGATTTAGAAAACTCACATGTTATCTCGGCAACGCTCATTCCTCAAACACCCGATGAGGAAATATTGTTGATAAGCAGTCGACGTAACCTTTGTGGCTGCCTGGGTTGAAGTGGGCCCTGCCTATGTTACGTGCAGAGCCCTGCCGACGCGAAAACCACCCTGCTTGTCCTTGTCAGTTTAAGCGCTAAACACACAGTACGATTTTGCGTCCAATACGACGTCCGGTGCCATGCTCTCAAGCGTGCGATATACGCCGGTTCCAGACACATAAGACAAGGAGCGATGGGGGAGGAGCGCGTGTTGGTGAGGAGGCGAGGAGCGCGTGTTGGAACGCGCCCGAAGGCACGGCGATGACCGCGAGCGCTAGTCACAAGTGCTGAAAGCGTTGGGAACGGAATGCACGCATGTTGTCCCTTGCTTCAGTGTTTAAACTACACCGCATCTTCAGGCAAATGATTTAACATGTAACAAAAAGCGCGTGTTCACAACGTCATTTTCCCAGCCTGCCCAAACCACGCATGCGCCCATCAATACATGGCGTGGACGCACAGGCCACATTGCGCCCAACGGCGTGCACTCTGGTACATAAGTTGTGCGCATCAAGAATACTAGCCTTGCATCAACAGGTCACGTGAACGGGCACATCACGTGCGTCGCACGGCCCAAGCCAAGGTCGCTGGGCAAGCGCATCGTGTGCATGTTGACCGTCAGAGCTACCAGCGTAGTCTCTAGACGCTACGAAACGTTCAGCCGTTTGTTTTTTCTCTCTCTCGGCACCCCCCCCCCCCTTTTTTTAACCTGCGCTTCCTCAATGCCTCCACCGCAACTTACCAGCTGACAAACAAACGTGCACGACCTCCTCTATAAACTTATAGAGGAGGTCGCGCGAACGTGCAATCTGTCGACGGTTCCCGGCTGTTCATGTGGTGCGTGAGTGCAGCACGCGTCGAACGCGACCCGCGCTTTTGCTCGGCGATAAAACCGGCCGAAGCACGCCCAATTTACGCTTGCCAGTGCGAGGTTACGCTTGTCACGCGACTACTCAGTACAGGATTACATGACGCAATGCGTTGACGACTTGTTCGGTTTGACGCGATGGGAGCACCTCCGTGATCTAATCACTGGCGATATAACCTTGCGATAGACAGCGTCCGCTCGCTCTCTTTAAAAAGCACAGGATGCGCTCCGTATTCCGTAAGCATTATCGGCTTTCGAACCTGCTTAGTTTTAAGTAATGACCGTCGTCTCGCATATCGGTAACTTGCAATCAGAAATGGCAGGTTCGACGATGTTTTCGAAGCAGTGTTGGGAGAATTCCTCTGGCAGTGTTTGTGCATTAGCTATCTAAATGTGCCAGACATTTTTATTTGCGCTTTTTGGGCATGGTCATCGAAGGTGAGGTGAGCGGAAACGGGTAGTCAAAACCTTCAGCTTTTAAACGTTATCAAGATGGTGGCGCTCTGTGGGGGAAAAGACGAGAGACGACCCGCATGAACACCGTTTGCGCTTGCGATTGTGCTCGAGAATCAGTCCTACTGAAAGAAATGGCGGCGTGTCTCGGTTATCGGCCATTAAAAGTGCACTCTATGTACGCTTCCAACAGCTACCGCACGCGTGCTGTTAAAGCTGCCTTGATCGCGAGTGTCAGCAGCAATACCAATGAACGTGGTGTGTTACGTCTAGCTAGGTGACAGGCTAGTATCAGAAGAGAGCACACCGGCGTTTTCTTGTGACACGGTCGGGCGAGTACTGCGGTGTAGCCACCGCGGTGGGCAGCTACTGCTCTTGATCGCGCGAGCTTCCCGACTTCTCGGTTGCATGCGGACTCTAGAGGCCAGAAAACATATCATCCAATCGTAGTTGGACGACAAATCGAATGTTGGTGCCGAATAATCGCATTTTCCGGGAACGTATTAACCCGAAGAAAAGAAGCATAACTCTATGAGAAAAGTTCGTGTTTTCACGATCGCAAACATTGGAAGCGGGAAATCGTATCAAGCAGGAACGTATCAGCGAGGTTCTACTGTATTCATACCACTAGAACTGACGATCACTTTCATAACCTACACTCCTTTTCTAATATAATGTATCAGCATGTATTTCCAGTCAATATGCAACACATGTGATTTTTCCACTGCTACCAGGATTCAAAGACATAAAGCAAAAGCATGACTCCATAAAAAGCCAAGGTTCCCCTTTCAACAATGCCATTACGTATAAGCTTTCAGGCAACTGAAAAAAATTACGAAGTGATAGAAAATCATAACAGCGAGTAATAAAGCATGCAAATGTAAAGAAAAAAGGCAAGAGTAGAATAACGAGGTTAAACGAAACACCAGACATGGAAGGCACGATATCGGTAATGGCAGACAGGGTGAGGGCTTCAGTCTCCAAGAGCTCAACCCTGTAGTTGTGCCACCTACTCTTTAGAGCAACATATTTACTGCAACAAAACACACTGGCTGTGTTTAAAATATGTATAATTAGTTTTCTATCGCCATCATGATCATAGGCAGCAGCCCAAAGTTACACTGACACACACGCCAGATAGGTCACTAGAAAAACTCCCAGAGGAAGTGTCTCAGCAAATGACCAACTCTCCGTCACATGATGTCTGGAGAAGGACATTCCCGGAGCCTTTCCCCATGGTCTCATCCCATTAACATGACAGGCTCGCTCGGCTCAGGAACATGGGATAATGCATAGAAGTACACAGGAATAAATAGCCCTGCTTCATGTATGCAAGAGGACTAAGCGGGACATTTTCCTTATTATAGTGGCATTGTAATTTCATAATTCAATTTCTCTTTAACCCCTCTAATTATGAACCCATCTGAACAAGTCATGCTACCGCAGACAAGTTATCCAACAAATACAAGCTTGTTGATGTGATACTGTTGTGCAATGCAAAACATATCATTGTTTTGTTTAATGTGGACCCCTTTCTCGGCAAACAGCTTTCAGTCACATGAACTGACCTCTGTGTGACACTACATGTGCACAAAGTTAGGCTAACACACAAGCCAGACGATGGTTTCTACCATATTTACTTGCAAAGTTGGGGGTGTGTTTATTATGCAGGGTAAATTTTACAAAAACATTTTCGGGTTGAACAAAACATTTTAATGCACAAAAAAGATGGCGTGGCGACTCGCGGTAATGCTTAGAGCCACTTGTGCGATGAAATTTTATTTATAAAAACAGCAGAAAGAGCTATATGGTGTACATACCATGCAACTCGGCACCTGCTGCGAGAGCCTTAATGATGGCTGTGTTTTGTTCCATTACGATGGCCCTTCGCTTCTGCTTAACGCGTGGTTCGCACACAGCATCGCAAAACCGGAAAAATGGCAACGCTGTCGAACCGTCAACAGCGAAAAAATGAACGAGCGGCACGCGGCAGTCTTCATGGTGCATAGAGTTTCTACAGTTTCTGTGTTACCGCAAATCCCACCCGTAACGATGACATCCCGACGTGTACAGTGCATAGGTCAATGATCCTCACCGCGCCGGCTTCCCGCCAAGCAAGGTTGCTACATCAGCGATGTAACATCGAAGACGCACAGCCGCAGCAGCGTTTCGTAACGTTCGCGGGCGGCCGTAAAGGGACCCATCATCGCACACAAAACGGCTTATCATGACATTTCTCCTTCATATCTATACTGAGCCTCTCAGTCGTGTGCGTTAAGCACGACATCTAATACTGCATCGTGGCATTCTCGGAGACAACCGCTCGGCCACGCTTAGGCTTAGCTGTGCCAGCCTGCACAACACACATGGCACCATGCTGCGGCGAGAGGGAGGGAACTACGATAACATGGATGTTACCACTGCTTACACCCAGCAATGTGCGGAAGTTTTATCGAAACGCGGGCCATGCCTAACGGCTCGCGAGCACTGCTTATAGAGTGAAGTGGGAAAGTCACAGGCCAGCCATTAATGGGACTGCACGACTTACATTGGGGGTGCATTTATTACACGGGAGAAAAAAAAAATAAAATATGGAGTTTGACTACTAAAGTTGGGGGATTGAACGCTGGGTGAGTTGGTAATCCATGATAGAAACGAAGCGCAGTTCGTTTCTGTCAAAGTTGGGGGTGCGTTTATTATACGAATGTGTTCATTACGCAAGTAATACGGTACACAGTGAAAAGAACAGACATGCAAAACACGGACACAAGGGAAAAGAAGTGGACAACACGAACATCGACTATCAACTGAAGCAGAGCACAGAGGCGAATAAGAAATAAGACACACAACTTACCTGTGCATGCTCAGAAATGGTAGTGCCACCTGTCAAACAGTTACACATGCCCATCTACATGAGAGACAACTGTTAAGGCATTCTGTCTCTTCTCTGTTTAAGCTAATCAACGGCTGACTCAAGCACGCGTTTCCACTGATACTGATATGCGAGGCCTTGACTATTATACGCATTTCTTCATTCTTATGTATGGACAGAATCGTGCATTCGTCTAACTTGGGCGTACAGTAACAGTCCTGGCAGTTCAGATATAGGTTACACAGTGCTCCACCTGATAGCGACCTTCTATGTTCAATTAATCTCTGATTAATACAATGCACTGTTTGTCCTACGTAGAAACGTCTACAGTTAAAAGGAATCTTATAAGCCACACCCGTACAACAGTCGGTAAAATTATTTTTAGCTGTGTGCTTTATCTGACAGAGAGTTGTTCGCTTTTTTCCTTTCATCAGCTCATTTTTTCTATGCACGGCAGCACACATCTTACTTAACTTATTGGGAGCCGTAAACACAACGTTAACCCCATATCTACTTCCTACTTTCTTAAGCTTGTGCGAAACTGCATGGATGTACAGAATACTCACGACTATTTTCTTGTTAATTTTACTGTCTGCTACAGCAAACGTTCCGGTCAAAATCGACTTCTTTAGACATTCAGCTGCTGTGGCTACAGCTAATCTAGGGTAACCTGCTTCTAAAAGGTGCTCCACCTGCGCATTAAAGCTATTGTTCAATTGGTGCATGCATGATTTTGATAGGAATGGCTTTAGACGTGACATGGCTATTCCGTTTTTTACTACTTTCGAATGCTTAGAGTAGAAGTTTAACAACGGCTTAGACGCTCAAGGGGAATACAGCCAACACACGTGATTCAGCTCAAATGACAAAAAGATATCTAGAAATTGTATTATGTTTCCCTGAAGCAGTTCTTTCCTAAATCTTACACCATCTCCATTAACTTTAAATTGATCGCTTACATAGGTGACGACGGATACAAAATCATCGTTACTACAAAAAATCAAGTAATCATCAGCATAACGAAATACCCTGATGATGTAGTCACCTTTAGGCGGCTATCAAACTTGCTCAAGTAAAGATCACTAAGAATAGGGGGTAACCTTTGAACCTATACAAATCCCCGATTTCTGCATAAACACGCCTTCTCTATATCCAACCGACGTTGACTTTAAGTACATGAAAAGAATTTCTGCACCCTTGGAAACTCCGCATCTATCTATAAAAACCGACTATTACCCTTGTTCAATACATTTTTTTATGCAATTTAACAAACCTTCATGCAGCAACGAGTAACACAGGTCTTCTAAATCCACACGAAATGCTGCACAGATACCAGGACTATCCTCTGTTAACAACTGAACTAGAGCCCAACAATTACGTATGCAAAAGGGGTCAGAAAAACCTAGAGATGTTAAGCACTTCTGCAAGTAGCTAGCTACACAAACTTGCTAAGTCCCTAACTATGAAACAATAGAGTGAAACGAAATGTCTTGCTTACAGACCACACTCGTGCGACTGCTGCATGGGTGTGGTTTATAAGATTGCTCTAAGCTGCGGGCATTTCTACGTAGGGCAAGCAGTGCGTTGTGTTAATCAGAGATTAACTGAACATACAAGGTCACTATCAGGTGGAACGCCGTCTGATTTATCTTTGCACTGCCAGGACTGTAACTGCATGCCAAAGTTAGACGAATGTGAGATTCTGTACAGACATAAGAATGAAGAAACGCGTTTAATGGTCAAGGCCTGGCATATCAGTATCAGTGGAAGCGCGCGTGTGAGTCAGCCGTCGATTAGCTTAAACAGAGAAGAGATAGAATGCCTTAACAATTGTCTCTCGCAGAGACCAGCATGTGTAACCATTTGACAGGTGGCACTACCATTCCTGAGCATGCACAGATAACTTGTGTGTCTTCTTTCTTTTTCACCTTTGTGCTCTGCTTCTGTTGATAGTCAGCGTTCGTGTTGTCCACTTCTTTCCCCTGGTGTCCGTGTTTTGCACGCCTGTTCTTTTCACTATGAACCCTTACCAACCCGCTCAGCTTTCAGTCCTTTTAAATACAGTACTTTTCCCCTGGCTAATTTTGCACTGCTTCAGACTGCATATGCCACAATGTTACTGCAAAGAAAAACAATGCGAGAGAAATGAAAGAAGCTCCAAGAAGTTAAAGGAGTACTGACACGAATTTTTTACATTCTCGCATTATTGCTGTAAATGAAAGCACTGGCGTGGAGAACCCCGAAAAGTGTATCAGGGTGCCTTGCAAGGCAATGAATATATTTTTAATACAGCTTCCTTAAATGCCCAATTTCGGTTTCACTTTTTAAGTGGCGGTTTCCTAGTGACGTGTCAACATAGTTGGACGTACGTCTGAGTCACACAGGGACAGCAATTCGTGATAGCGTCGCTGCAACTCTGTCATCTGTGGTCAGTTACACGTGGGGCACGCAAGCAATGACAATTTCACAGTCGTCCAGTGACTCTGACAGCAATTTTGGCGATCTTTAATAGACTGTGCTCATACGTAATCGTAGTGTCCATTGCGCTGGGGCTGGCTTGCAGTGCTGGGCGACGAAAACTTTAAAACCAAACCAAAATATTTTGTACATGCTTCCTGGCTTCCATGTGCGGAGGGCGTTAACAATACATGACTAGAAAACGAAAAATGTATATTTTGAGCCGCCGCAAAGTCATGTCAGTACACTTTTAACATCATTTTGAGAGGACTGACACTTAGATGCATTCCATGCACAAGTACCTAAATAGCTTGGCAATGCATAAACACACATACCTGTGTCTCAGTAGGGGTATCAGGGTCACACTCCTGGGAGCCTTCAGTCAGTTCTTGAGGTATGTTGGCATAACCGCTGGCAATTCCATCAGGCTCAGGAAGATACCAACTTTGGCTGATCGAATCAGCAAAAAGTGACTCCAGCGTTGCATCACTTGAAACCGTTGGTTCAGGAGTTGCTTCTTAAGAAAGAAAATCAACAAGCACCATTATGTTGTCTCCATTAAATCATAAGCAAATGACAATGGTCAGTAACACTTTCATGAATCAAGACATATACCAGCCATTAATTTGTTTTAAGTTTGCTTCAAATTTGTTTCACTGATGATTCAGTGCTCGTGCTTGTCTTCCATGTACTTTTCGTCTGTGTGGTCCTATCACCCGTTGTGCACCGCCATTTGTCACTGTGACCAACCAACTAGCCGACCAGCCCGTCTTAAGCAAGTTTACTTAAGCAGTAACATCGTTATAACAGCAAAAGACAAGCAAAAGATTTACTCAAACTGCTGCACCGGGCAGTTGGCGAAGAATCACAACATTTTAAGTATTTTAGGATATTGATGCCTTCAGAGTGCAAAAAAAAGTAATGAAAACTTGATAAGCTAAGTGCTTGGTTGATTTAGAATAATGCAACATAAACCTTGACTGCTTAAACCTGCAGTGTAGCACAGATGAAGTACTGAGAATGCATGGAACAAGTGCTCTCTTTTCTTCAACTGTGCCATGCTGTGTGTGTAACAAGCCACATTAGTACACCAAGTCACTTAATTCTCCGTGTTAAACAAGTGAAAAATTAAATGTACGTGTGCAGATATACTATAAAAATTCATTATGTCACGGAGAGCTGACGAAAAAAACTGGTGGTGTGAAACCTATCAACTACCATAGCTTACACCATGTGTTGTGCTAAACACCACTTAAAGCAATTGGAATTTTAAAAAGTAGTTTTCAGCAATTCAGTATAGGCTTCTTTTTCTCTTACATGTTCCTTTCAGGTTACTCTTAAAATTGGAACAAAAAAAAAGTAAAGTACAAAGCAGGACAATCTTGCAAGAAGCAAACCAAAGGGCAGTGATTGTAATTATTCCATTCTAAGATTAAACATTGTACACATACATAGCCTACTGCCTCTTCGAGAGAGAGAAAATAATGAGAGCACTGTATATGGTGAAAATGCAATACCTTCATTTTCTGGGGCAGCATCAGGTTGTGTGCTAGCCTGAGTTGGCTCAGGAGTGTCACTTTTCTCAGGGGTATCACTCTGCTCAGAGCTGGTTTGTGCAGGCACTGTTTCTTCAGCAGTAGATACTGGACCACTTTCAGCAACAAAGCACTCAATGCTGGAGTCAGGCTTAGGTTCACTTGACGCATCCCGTTTGTCTATATGTTCTTTCTAATGAAAGTCAAGATAAACAACTGCAACTATGGTACATTATTACAGCAAGCAGATAAAAATACCATTTAGTGTATATTACTGCAGTCACTTACAAGCTGAAGCACATAAATATGACCTGTACAACATCAGTGAAACCAGTGCTGCTAAATGTGATAATCAAAATTCAATGTTTAGAGCAAAAGAGTTAGCAAAAAAGCAGAAATAGCAGGGTTTGTGAACTATCAAGTGTTTACCAAAACACTTGAAAGGCTTCAAGTAGCAGAAAAAGGGGTTTGAAAGGATCAACACTTTTGTCAGGCTTTATGAGCCTCTACACCAGTCCCTTAGGCAACTATAAAAATATACTGCTTGTGTAAAATAAATATGAATGCTGTTAAAGAATGTTTCAACAACAAAACAAGGAGACCTCTGATGAATAAGTCCCCTAGTGAAAACATTAGCTCCAGTAACATTCTGTGTTTCATGATTTCTCATAATTTATCTTGGAGAATTTTTTTTTTACTGAACTTCGGGATTTCAGGGGTAAGCACCACCACCTAGGTACCATCATGTGATTTTTGTAAGCTGATCGGACAGAATTTGCATGAAATAAAGTGACAAAACTCTTGACCACAGCCTACAAGAATTTACATAGGTTACAAAGCAACCATGGGATAACATGCCCAATACAGTTTGCCAAAGCAAAGCAGAAGTTTCATTAATGCACTTCCCACCATCCTGTCTAATGAAGTATGGCTCTAGCAAGTACACTTGCTGCAACACAACAGGCTCATTACAATATCTTTTTCGTAGCTGTTGACAATCAAATAGCTTTTAAACTTGATGAGACTTACCTTGCAGTTTTCAGTCATGTAAACTATTTTAGGAATTTTTAAAAAAGAAGACTTTATCAAATTCACTAGATTTTATTTTGTGCTTGCCAAAGCTTTACTGTATTAAAACTGTGGCACAAAAAATTGTGCTGGAACAACAATACCACTACATACACAACGTTCAGTGTTGTCCAAGTGCCAAAGTGTGAATATCCCCTACAGTTCGAAAATACTTCATGTTACACATAAATAAAAAAATAAAGCTGTGCTTGTGGTGCTGGCAACAGCCTACAGTAAAGGCCAATGGCAGCTAATCCAAAAGAGCGAGAGAGAGAAGTTTCACCAGAATGGTTTCAAGCAGGCTGACAACAACATGCCACTTTTTAATATAAAAGCTCACTCAAAAGAACAAAAATATTTTCAAATGCTTAGAAGCAAGAAAGCAACATAACATCATGTGTTTTAGGGGCTTTGGATGCTTGCACCAGTACACAAGCATGGTACGCAAAATATGCCCCTCTGAGAGTCCTTGAGACGTTCTTCAGCACAATTGTGCAAGAAAATGTACCATCAATGAATGTGGTCCAGCCTGCACTATTAGCAGACTGGGCAACTGAAATTCTACCACAGCAATGTTCATCTGCTAGTAAAGGTGATATTCATTTTTAGCAGCAACAGCATACAAACCTGTATATGTGCTCGAAGAGCTGTGGCACTCAGGTGCAAACCACAACATACGGAGCAGACATACACAAGACGGTGTTTCCTATAATGATTTTCCAGGTAGGTCCTCCGTGAAGCCTGGTAACCACATAAACCACACTGGTATGCAGTGGGGGGCTCAGGGACGTTATGTACAAACAAGTGACGATCACGATCCACCTATAGAAGAACATGACAAAATTTATACACAGAACACTTACAAAGTCACAACAGAATGCTCATTTACACAGAGTGCTTCCTTTGGTCAAAGAGCAGAAATGAACAGCAAGTATTCTGCTGAACTGTGAATCAAGAGGCTCAGGTACTAGAACACTTACCTTCTTTTTAAACTTGCGATTGCAAAGGTGACACACATGCAATACAGCCATGTTCTGAAGCTGTTTGCTTTGAAAAGTGGCCAGATATCGCTTTCCTGCTGGACTTGTATGGTACTTGCGCACATGATTTACAAGAGATTTGATTGTATTGTAATCATTGCTGCAAAGCTCACATCGCTGCCTAACACTGCTGTGTGTTGCCTGAAATGACAATAATAAGGAGGTGTCAAGGAGATCAGCGACAAGGTTTATAATGTTAACATAGGCAGGTGCAAATCTCACGTTACCTCTTTAATCAGCAACAATAATAATCAATAACACTCTTGGTGCATTTTTAGTGTGATTAGCATCTCATATGAAAAGCTGCACATCTGAAGTGAAACTTAACATGCATCAAATTACGTCACGTGATGTCACACACACTGTTAGTACCTCAAGCATTAAATGCATTATATGTGATAAATTATGACATATCTTTCTGCTAAAACAAATTCCTAGTCAATCTTAATGGTTGTTTTAAAAACTGAAGCATGGCATTCAAGGTTTATTTTTCTCTCACCATAACGTGACCTCCTGTTACACTCTACCAGGGTTCTCGAGCACGCGGCCTTTCGCTAGCGGCCCAGCTTGCACATGACTGTCATCTCCCCATCAGAATCAACGTCCAGATTATAGTAATTCTCTTGCATCCTGACACCAAATTTCTTTCAGAAAGACTCAAATATGAGATATAAAAGAGACCTTTGAAATGGCAATGTTAGCTGACATATTGTTTCAATTTCCCCCAGCCTTGTTCATTGCCCCGGCCATTGTGGGACTGTGTTTTGTGACTGTGGCCCACAAATTGAGGTGAATTTGAGACCTAAGCACAATACAGTCGAACCTTAATATTATATTGAACAGTGTGGGAATCATAAAACAGTTTGATAGAGCCAGAATTCAATTATAAAACTACATAACAAGAGACATCAAACTATTGTACAAATCAGTCAATAAACCATTTGTGACACAGTGAATATCTGCATGAAACTTGAAAAGAAGTATGCACTGCTTTGGGTGGAAGCATTGCAGCAGTGTAGCCTGCTTTGTATTGGCAACCACATGCTTAACCACAATTGTAACGACATTCACAAACTTAAACATTCAATAGAACAAAGCAACTAGCTATGCATCTGCAACCACAATTGTCTTGGCTAACAGCACAAAAGGAACATATCATCATAGAAACATGAAAGTTTTAGAATGGATACCAACAAAAAAAATACACCTGAAAAGTAGCTTGACTGATTGATTTTTGGGTTTTTATGTAGCAAAACCACAATATGATTATGAGAGAGGCCCTAGTGGAGGGCGCCCGAAATTTCGACCACCTGCACTGACAACGCCCAAGTACACAGGCCTCAACATTTTGCCTCTATCGATATTGTTCTACATTTCTATTGCGTAAGACACAACAGATATGCAGCTGCCGTGGCTAGGATTTGATCCTGTGGCATTCGGATCAGCATGAAAAGTGGCTTGATATGTGTGCACAAACACCTACAATTTTCTGGATAGACACGGCCAATGAGTATGAGTCTGCCACACTGCTTCTAAAAGTAAGTTTCCCAAAATGAAGAGAAAAAAAGAAAGAAAGGTCATTTTAAAAAATAAGCCCCAGATCGTTGCCATCTGTCGTTACTGCACCATATTGCGTGGCAGAACTGGCTTTGAAAGATAATATCAGGCATAATGACAACCAAAACAGAAGTCCTTCTGAGAACCCACATCGAGTCCCCACAAACAACGGCACCAACAGCACGTCAAAATACATCAAGTGCAGAGCATTGTAGAACCAGCCAAGCCACTGCATGTGTACAGCGCTGTGTTCAAATGGCCCCTTTGGGTTCATGGATGTGGGCATACAGCCTAGTGTACAGAAGCCAGGAATGTCCAACCCTCTCTCACAACCTTTGCTGGTATTGCAGGAAAGTCTGCCAGCTGTCACATGAGTGAGGCAGTGTTGTGAGAAAGTTTCCCACCTGTCAACAGTGCACTTTTTTTTTGGGGGGGGGGGGGGGGGGTGAGTTCGATATATATCTGTTTTACATTTGACCTGGTTTGAAATAAATGATTAAAAATACTGCAATTTCCATGGCGATATAAAAATTCAATACAGGTAATAATTCCATATTTCAATATTCAAAATATCGAGGTCCAACTGTACATGATAGAAATGACAGTCCGTCAAATAGGTAGACTAATGCATTCACACCTACTTCAATTCAGAAAATGCACATTACACAAAGCCAAATGGATTTCTTTGACAGTAAATGCAATATCAACTTAGCAGTGATACAATGGAAGCCGAATGCAAATGCCACGCTTCTGCATACTGTGAATGGCCCCGTGGTCTAGTGGCTATGGTACTCGGCTGCTGATCCGAGGGTCGCGGGATTGAATACCGGCCGCGGTGGCTGCATTTCGATGGAGGCAAAATGTTGAGGCCCGCGTGCTGTGCGATGTCAGTGCACGTTAAAGAATCTCAGGTGGTTGAAATTTCCAGAGCCCTCCACTACGGCATCTCTCATAATCAGAAGTGGTTTTGACGTTAAACCCCATAAAAGATACTGTAAGTACCAGAGGGATTGCACAAGCTTCGGAACGTGTTCCACATGTATCTGTGGCAGTTACTACAACGTAGCACCTAAAGGCATCGTCTGGTTTATGCTGCTTTCATCTTGGAAGTGAAAGATAAGCAGGCACAAATAGACAGCTATTCCCTTATTGCACTGTTGGCCGCTAGGATGTATGGTTCAAGCCATCCAATGTGCAGCGATGCTAATGGCCTAGATCCTTTCGGAGAAGCTTTCGGAGCACGTAAAACTGCTTTTTGGAGCAGCGAAACTGCCTTTTAGAGAAGGTTTTGACACAACTGCAGAAGATACAAGCTGCCTTCTCTGCAGACAACCGATAACAAAGCACAATGTGCGCACTGTTTAAGCATAATTAAGGATAATAGAACTCTGGACTCTCAGCTCCCTTCTCTGTTGGCCTGCAAATATGTATGAGACCGCTAATGACAAAGCGCGAGCGTTGAGTGTCATATACCAGTGCTGCAGGTATAAAATTACAAATTCATATTAGATGTTCAGAATATTATAAGAAATTACAGCAAGATGACTGGACGAATGTGATTTTTGTTTTTTTAGTGGACAGCCATCTCTTGAATGGACGTCTCAAGTTGTGATTTGGCTCCTGTCAGAAGGGAATTGCCACTTTCAATTTCACCCAACTTCCTTAAGCTTTAAACCATTCGTTCAACATTTGTGAACATCTTCATAGTCTCCACTTCCATTCTAAAATCTCTATCCTTGCAGCTCGTTAATTCGGATCTCACAGGTACAGAAAGTATGTCCGAATTACTGAGAGACCAGTATAAAAGATGCCTCTAGCATCATCCTGTTACTTAGGGTGTATCCACACCATAAACGGCTCCGCGGCTATCTCTTCTGCGGACGACCATTCCGCTGCCCGTCCGGCTGCGGAGCGCATCCAGACGGCGAACGAAGCGAGTATACGGACGCACTGGAGAAAAACAAACATGGCGGCGCTGTCTGAAGCAAGAGCTGCCCACTTCGAATCTTTAAGCTCTTTGTTGTGCATTGCATGGGCTCTTAGTCCCAAAGTGATGCTTGTATTTGCTTTAGGTTGGTGTCCGAAAGCTTCACCGGCAACATATTCATGACGATTTGGCACCATTTCCGATTTGGTACCGTTTTCTCAGAGCTATAGGCTTAGCAAGTGCCTCTATTGGCAGAACATGAGCTCGGTGCTCTGTAGTAGCCTGAGTGCTACCAAATCTCAGGTCATAACAGTGTAGAAATGTTTGCTTGTTTCTTTTCTCTCTAGATGGCACAAGCAGTGTGAGACTCGAAAACATATTCATCGCTGGCAAAAGTATGGGAGGCTTTTATATTTTCGTCTTTGTTGCAGAGTTTGTTTAAAGTTGAAACCAAACGAGAAAAAAAGCGCTTGTTGCCAGACCTATAATGGCACCCTTGGCTAAATCTGCCGTGTTAGTCCACGCGAATCCCAATGCAAAAAAAAGCTTGGCATTTTCCATCTGCGAGGTCTGCGGACGCGGCACGGATGGCACAAATCTGGGACACGGGGTCACGTGATGTACCGTCCGCCGCGGAAAATACGAATTTAGTCCGTCGTGTGGATACACGCTTAGTGACCGTGAATGAGGACCCTCACGTCTTAGTTCAACAGAAATGTGCTGTTCGGCAACCCCCCCCTTTTGTTTGCCCTTTCGTCTGTGTTGCTGCCATCACTAACATAGCCAATGCACAATTGACGATGCCATCGGTGTACACAGCTCTGAAGGCACGCATGCAGAGACAAATAAAACGAAACTATATCAAGCACCAAATCTGCAATGTACATGGTGGCATTCCGCAAAACTATACTGAGTGCCAAATCTGCGATGTAGGACATGGTGGTGTTCCGCGTATCTGACCGTGGTCACTGGCGGTGTGATCATTAGTAGTGTCCACGTATATTACAGAGGCACGCACATGGCCTGAGCGCAACAAGACTACTGCACACTGCATTATCTGAGGACGAACCCCGGCCAAAGCACCGCTGGTAGTGACGTGATAGTAGGCTGCGTCCATGCAGTTCTAAATACATGTGCGGTTATGCACGCCATCAAAAGGAAACCACTGGTTGCCGAAGCTGCTCCGGAAGGTACGTAGCAATGTAGTTCGCTGTTGCATAGTCATGATGACTGGACAGCAAGTACGCATTTCTGAAGGCAACTGGGAAAATGCTGCTTGCCACTGCCGTTGTGACACAAGCGGGCCGTACAGTTTGACAGTTCATGCGCACTGAGAAAAAACAAAACCAGTTTGGTGTAGCTGCTGTGAATAAACCCTACATCGTTAACGTGATCAGTCTGCGTCCCTGTTTTTCTAAAAATAGAATTGGCTAAAGTGTTCAGGGTAACGTGGTGTCACACGTGGCGGTAAAAGTGCACATGGTTTATGCTGATGATGATCCGTACTGCACCACTTTGCCTTGGCTGGACGCTCACGCCATTTTCGCTTTTTCGCATAGCACATTTGCAGTGATTCAGACCAAAATAACCGTTGTGCAGCCTAGTATAAACGAATCACCAAGCGTTTTGCTCTCCAGGACCAGGACTAGACAGTAATGCAGAATTATCCGAATTAGCTAGAGTCCACGCCATGTCAATGGGGGACGTCACATTTCTACAGTTTTGTTTCTGAAAGCCGGCGCATACCGGCACATGGTTAGCGCAGATTCCTCAAATTTTGGGGAAATGTAGCAGGATGTACATAGCAGCCACAGCGCTTCAGCGCAGTTTGGTGCAACTGGTGCAGCGGTAGCACCACTGAATGTGGTTTCAGACTGTTACAGAGCAGAAAAGAAAGATATCAATGGTCCCATAATTCCCGACATCACACATGCCAACAGTTGTTGGTATCAGTGGGAGGGGCTTAGAAGGAGTTACCGTATTTCCTCGATTCTACCACGCCCTCGAGTCTAACGCACACCTGTTTCCCGCAAGCAAAAAAGAAGAAAAAAAAAGAAAAATGAAACATCAATTGTAACGCACTCCCATTTCTCGCGACACGGAAAAAAAAGGTCCTTAGGAATCAACCATCTCACATTCATGAAAACAAATGCTGTACTTGCGTAATGAACGTTCTCGCATAATAAACGCACTGCCAACTCTCAACCCCCCCAGTCCCTCGAATGGCCACGCTATGGCTTTCCTGCTTCACTCGATCTGCGGTGTCTTGAAGATGTTTGCCACGCTGATTCAGAAATTCTGCATCCCGATAAAATGGCCACGCGTTGCTGGGCATAGCTGCGTGCAAGCGGCGATAACTTCATTTACTCGCAATGCTGCATTCCTCCATGTTATCGCAGTCCCCTCATGCCCGCTACCGCATGCTGCCATGCGTGCTTCGCAGGTTGGCACAAATAAGCCTAAGCATGGTCAGGGCGTGGTCCCCGAGATTGCCGCAATGCAATCATGCAATCTCAGACGTCATGCAGCGCGCACGATTGAGAGGCTCAGGTGGCTCAGGCTCAGCACTGATATGAGGGAGAAATGTGATGATGAGCCGTTTTGCGTGCCGTGATGGGAAACATCTCCCGTTACGGCTACCCGCGAACGCTACCGAAAGCTGGTGCGGCTGGGCGTCTCAGAAATTACATCGGTGACGTAACGACTTTGGTTGGCCGCAAGACAGCCAAGCTGGCACGGCGTGTATCATCGGCCTACGCATCATGTGCATTGTGGCATTATTCAGCGCGGGACCGGCGGCGACATAGAAGATACAGAAACTATGCGCGCCAAAGACCGCCGCGCCACTAGTTCGTTTTTTTGCCGGTGACCGTTCGACAGCGCCCGAACCTCGTAGGAGGCAGCCATTTTGATGCCGACGATATAGAAACTGTGTCGTTCATTCGCACTTCATTCTAACGTGCATACAATTTTTGGACCCGTTTTATAGAAAAGAAGGTGCGCATTAGGTTCGAGTAAATACGGTATTTCAAATTGAATTTTTATGTTAAAATGTGTGCCAAGATTGCAGTTTTTGAGTGTGTAAATAACCACACTGACCTCCCTACTCTAAGTTACAGTTATCAAATAAAAACAGTTGCATGACTACACTGTAGCCCCTTTAACGTCTACAGACACCAATTACCCAGAATAGTTTTTTCAGCTGCAGAATGACACCAGGTGGGTGGTGCTGGTAACAAATGAATTCTTACTCTTCAAAGTTAGGAAATTGGCAATGGATAAAGGGAGGAAGCTGCTACACATGGTAGCCCTCCTCAACCTTCCCAGGCGAAATGGCATTTCAACTACCCTAAGCCAGTGCATGTGATGCCTGTCCACAGCATAACTTAAAGGGATACTAAAGGCATATATTAAATTTTGCTAGATCAATAATTTTAACTGTTTTGGAGCCCAGCAGTGCATTTTACGCATCAATAAATTAATTGTTTACGTTAAAATGTGCCACCAAAAGCCACTGGTTTCGCCACTCAATTTGAATCACCCGTGCCGAAGATGACATGACGTCACACCCTATTGGCTACCGACACTAATACGTGCAGTGAGCTCCCTGGCTGTAATATGTAACTGTGGCTCACTGCATGTTTATTTATTATCAAAGCTTATATAACTCATTTTCCATTTATAACCTGAAGTAATTGAGTACTCAAAAAAAAAAAAAAAAAGATGAGCTGACATCATTTCGAAAAAGGTATCCACTGAGCAGGATAAAAGGCGCTGCTGAAATTTTACAATTTTGCTATTTTCTCGCTTATGACTGCTCTGTTCTCGCCAGGAACGGTGAACCGGTTGTTGCACAAGCCTAATCTTCCGATCTTGCTTAACTTTATATTTTTCTATATTACCTCTCCATTACTTCTTCAGGTCCTTTAAAAGAGCTGACACCTGCAATAGAATATTAATGACAGTGACATCTTTTGCTACTTCCTACACACCCTGGAAAAACTGAGTCATTGGCTGGCTGCTTTTTGTATAACTATATATATCTGTATTTGTGTAATATACAGCATAAAGATTTTTAAAATTAACACTGAACAAAACGCATGACTGTATTCTGGGCTATCAACCTCTTGCTTGGAGCTGTCTCAAAATTCAAAATGGCAACCCGATATTACCGTATTTACTCGCATAATGATCGCACTTCTTTTTCAAAAAAATTGGCGCAAATTTCGGGGTGCGATCATTACGTGGGGTAAATTTTCTGCGAAATAATATTTTGAGCACCGAGAACGCAAACAAGTCGCGTATCAGAATTCTTACGATAGCTATCATGAACATAACCAAAAATAGAAGTATAGCAAAGCTTTCCTTTGTAATAAATGCACACATTACGCAGGCACTACATGCATGGCATATTGCCCTTTAATTTTTTCATTCACTGACCCCCTAACTTTCATTCAGAGTGTCTGAAGCGTTACTGGCGTCAGTGCCGTCGCCGCTCGATTCCCTGTCGGAACCGGCAGTGTCATTGCAGTCCCACAGAAGGTTATCTTCCATTCAGTCGAGCGCGTTAGATATGCCTGTCTTCTTGAAGCTGTTGGCGTCGTGAAAACTACGGCATTTGTCTTTAGTGCTATCCTAATACGGCACGTTTCCGCCAAGGGTGGGCAAAAATTAGGCATCTGCTTGGTGCGTGCAGTTCACTTGATGAATGTTGAGGAGTTATTTACGTAACGTCCGAAAGATGGTAAACATGATGATCGTCAGCCAGACTTGGCACACGACATATCGCTGCGGCAAGTTCTGGGTGCGATCATTACGCGGGGGGAAAAAGAAATTGAATTTTGACGACAAAATTTAGGGGTGCGATCATTATGCGAGTAAATATGGTATCACATACACCACCCTCTCCCCCAAGAAAAAAAATGCAGTGCATACTAGCATACTTTATTAAAGGGCGTTCATTCTAATTGCCCTTGAATCTACAAAATGGCAACCGTCATGAGGTCGTGAGAATTTATAGGTGGCCTGTTCTTGGATTAGATTTTGGATTAAATGAGAGTGTAACCATAAGCATTTCTGGCATGATTTTGGTTACAGTAGCTATTCGCCAGTGAGTGAGAGAGAGGAGGGCTTTTCCGGTATTGCAGAAAAACTCGAAATTCTCAGGTTGTAGGATGGGGGGCCGCATGCGCAGATGGGGCATTTTATTTGTATTTTACTATATGCCAAGAGAATGTAATAGGTAGAACTTCATTGTATGTAAAGCATGCAATATTTAAGAGTTTCTCTGTACTATATATAATGCAAACCAGCAAGTAAGAACTTACTTCGTGCTCCGCCATGTGACTTCTGTTGCAACTTCTAAAATCACACTGGCTACATTTGAAGTAGTTACCAGTGTGTTTACGCATGTGCGTGTACAAGTTCCCTTTTGCATTGGTGCTGAAATCACACTGATGACAGGTGAATGGCTTGAGCTCTGTGTGGATCAGGCAGTGTAGCCTCATATGTGACTGGGTTTTAAAAACCTAAAGAGAGGGGGAAAAAAGACATCTTCATGCACAAGTGAAATGAAAATTTACAGGGAGTAAAAGTAAAATGCAAGGCACATTTTTCATTACACTACAGCTATGACCAAGTTCAACAACGTATAATTATCGAGCTTTCAGCCTCGTAGCATCGCAGGTCAGCAGTTAATGTCAGCCCACTTACACTGTTCACTTTATTCTGGTGCTCAATTTTATTTTAAGGTGCTATAAAATTACATGCGTCAGATTTTAGTGTAAAAATTATACAAAAAGTGACAAAAGTTGTGATTACTGGCACTGGAAAGCTCTGTAATACAATCTCCATGTCACCACAGCTGCATGAGGTATGGTATATATGGCCACGGCCGCTGGATGAAAGCGCACAGGTACGGCCAGCTGCGTGCGCCGGAGACGGCGGGAGAGGACTAGTTCGTTCGGCGGCCGCCGCAGAGCCACCAGTCAAGGATAGCGAGAGCGCCTGCACAGCGGCGTATGCGCGAAATCGTATGATGTTTCAGCGGCGCTCGCGGTACTGCATACGCACATGCCGAATTCGATACCCCCTCAGCGCATCGTTCTACGCTACGGCAGTACATTTTTCTCATAATGGCAAATGGTTTTCCTTTCCTGCAGGAGTCGAAGTGGCTTTGATTAAGCATGCCCGTCTCTGTGACAGACAATTCTGCACTTGTACTTAAAGTGTTTATGACAAGGTTTTCCCTTTTGTAGGACCAGTTTTATTATTACACCTTTGTTATGTTCTTTCACAAATGTACTGGCACATGCTTTCGGGGAATTCTTTTTTTTTTTTTTCGCTTCTCGTTAAAAACGTGCTTGAATGGCTACCGTGACTTGATTTTGCGTTTCTCTACTAGAAGGGCAGTGAATACTTGAGGTTTTAGTTGATTCTAGTTTATTTTGCAGTTATTGTTACATAAAAAAATGTCTTGCGTGAATTCTGTTCGAAAGGTGATGAGAAAAAATTTGTGGTCTTGTCTGCGCATACAGAAATGAAAATACTAGGTGGACCTCAAAAATCAATAGTACGCTTCTTGAGCGAAGCTCTTTACCAGTACGTGTTTACTGGTGCAGTAAACAAATATCAGAGGTGTTTGTGCTCATCGCCCTCGAAGGCGAAGAACTTTTCGGGAGAGGAGCTTGTGTGACAAACTCACCAGGCGTTGCACAATTGCATTTATATTTCCCGTCCAGTTAGCCAGCAACGGTCGCAACAGCTTCTTCAAAAAAACATTGCAGAGGTGGCTCGTGTGCTCAAGGGTGTTGAACCGCACCGTAATGCTGGACAGGTTACGGAATGTGAGAGGAGGGCTGAATGAGGAAGTTTGCAGAGGTTTCCACTTCTTCGCGAACTTCTGCGTGCTTCAGCACCTCACTGGGAAAATTTCGTGTCAGCTTGCAAATTTGTATGATCTCGTCCATATAGAATTTTTCCTTTATAAATTTTTTGCTGTGAACTCGTAAATGCCACCGCAAGGATTTGGGTCTTACAGGAGAACCTTGCAAGCATGACAGGTCAACTGCAAATAATAAAATCAAGCCAAAGTAAAATATGAATCAAAAGCTCTATGTAACAGGAGTGTGCAGGATATTTCAATGGCTTACATCGCTCAGACAAACAAATTCAACATCTAAATTCCCTAAAAGAGCTAAAGCAGTAATTATGATAAATTATTTTGTCTTCGCCGATGTCGTTGTTTAGAACAAGTAGCGTGTTTGACTCCGAATCTTATGACAAATATTGTGAAAAATTGCAGTTCTTATGCGGGGAATAGCTTCGTAATTATTATTGTATTGTACTGAAGAGCATGCCGGCTACATATAATGTGTTCTATTGTAATGATCTAGGCTGCTACACGCAGTGATTACCCATTCGATAATTACGAGCAGCGTATATCGATAATTACGAGCAGCGTATATCTGTGTCCGTGTCCTGCACGCCTCTTCTTTTGATTATGGTATATCTTCTGGCTCTAGTAAAAAAATTCAATTCGAGTCCCAGCAAAGAAATGTTTATCAACTAAGAAGCGGCTCATGGAAAGCAGGGAGGCGCATACCTCCTTAGCGTGTGTACTGAAAAATTTATATTAGGCGTATCGCCTTCAGTCAACACAGCGACCTGCACTTTATCAACTCAACTTCCTGTAACACAATTACTGCAACACTATGCAATACTTGAAGAGACGTAATTGGTCTGTAGTACCTCCCGACTTCCTGTTATTAGTGATGCGACGCCTATTTCACCTGTTGTGTGCCCGACATACTTCTGAATTGTGGCACGACAAGGCAACTTAAGCAGGCCTCTCGTCCTCACTCGCTCGTAACCTTTGTTGGAGCAAGCTTTCCAAAGCACGTACTCCCTCAGAATCGGTTCACTGTACTCTGGCTTCTTTGAAACAAAAATTTGACACTTGGTTCTTGACAAACTGGCCGGTTTTATTGCCTGCGTCGGCTGATTTCAGCAAATTAAAAAAAGACGATATTTCTTGGCTGCTTTCGAAAGGTGTCAGCCATTCACGCGCTGTATCATACTTGCTTTGCAATGTCTGTAATGATTGCTTGAGACGAGATATTTTCTTCTGTAGGCGGTTATTTGTTCTCTTCGAATCCTCTATTACCCACTTAACATCAAGGTCTGTTTGAGACATTTCATCTATCCGTGGCGCATACTCGCAGCAGGCAACCCACAATTCGACGTTGCCTCGGAATATTCGCCTGGTGCAGCGACCTGTTCTTAATCTCTGATGCCAGGCTCGAGATCTTCATGCAGACTCTCATGAGCCACTTGGTGCGTTGTTGTTCGCTGAAGCTAAAGAAGCGCCATCTCCTACTTCCCGTCGAGGCCGCTTCCTTGTCCTTGGAGTGGTCTTGTAATCATTTTCAGTGATGTGCAGCGAGCAAAGAGAAGAACGGTCGCTGGGCACCCTTTTCCTCCATATCCTTGCCTTGCGATGTTGGTGAGCCAGGCTTATCAGCGTTCAGCATTGGAGGGAAATTCATGGTATCCCAAGCCGGGATTTTTCTTCGCGTTCGACGTGCACAGTGGAACGCAGCAGTTCTTAGGCGTACTGCTGCTCTAACAACATATTCAGGCTATGTTTGTGTTGTCAGGAGGAAGAACACACGGAATTCGGAACTACTAGCACTCCGCGCAACGCAAAAAAGGTGCGCTCGCCACAGCGCGCGGACTTTGGAGTATCACCTACTACTAGCGCCCTCGGCTAAAGTTGCGGCCGAAACTGTCAACGCCGCTCTCCCTCCCTGGACAATGCGCGGCGGCTCCACGCAGCAGGCCGCACCTGTGCGCTTTCATCCAGCGGCCGTGATATGGCAATACAACATTATACGAGGGCATGTAAATGAAAGTGAGCTAATGTGAACATATGACAAACGGGGTGCTTTGTTTAAAAGTAGTGAGCATGCACATTTAGACATTTGTCCCACTGACTACCTCTGTCACATCATCTTCCAACATGAATCTGGTTCCCTTGAGCCGTTTCTCAATCACCCAAAAATGTGGAAATCACAAGGTAACAAGTCTGAGCTGTATGGCGGAATTTGCAGTGTTTTGCACTTGAACTCTGCCAGTTTTGTGTGGACTACATCAGCGACATGGGGACAGGCACTGTTGTGGAGCAAGACGACCCCATTCCTCAGCTTTCCATGTTGTTTGTTCTTGCTTGCAACACACAGCTGATCCAGCATTTCACAATATTGGAAACAATTGATAGCCTCTCCAGGTTCAGAAAATTCAATCAATAATGGCCCCTGATGATAAAAAAGTCAACAGCAGCTTCCCAGTGGAGATGACACCATGCTGTTCAACTTTCAGAGTGTCCATTATATCACACAAGCATGTTCAACTCAGTGTATGAGAGCATTAAAGAACGTTTGTCCTTGCACCTTCATGTCACTTTTGTAAATGGAGTTGCCCGTCTGCTATGCACATGCCTTGCAGATAAAGGACCAAACCATCACTGCACGAGGTGGACTGGCTCGCTTTCACTTGACTGACCCTTGCACATAGTGTGATTCTCACCCAGCTAGCAGGAGGACGAAGAAGAGAAGGCACCATAAAAGAAGAATGACAGCTGCTGGCACCAAAAGGAGAATGAGATATGCTGGCATTGTTAATGCTAATGAAAAGCTTAAGTGGCATACAAAAAGGAAGAGAGGGCAGAGGTTTTACTGGAAAAGAGTAAAGAAGGATGAGATACACACCTTTTTGCAGACATTGCAGGAGAACACATGCAGGTCGCAGACCTCCTTGGGAGCAGGACGGGTACCTGGTGGACATGTGATTTCCTGGGCTACCTGGTGCTGTGTGTACAAGTGGTCAACACAGCTAAGGTCAACCTGGTTTAAGTGCTCCTCAAAAGCCAACCTTTCTTCATCTCGTGAGAAAACTGGCACATGTCGAGGGTCCTCACGCCAGTGCAGCTTTCGAGGAGGCAGCTCCTCTGCTTCCTCTGCACAAAAACAGTGGAATTATCGGGTCAGTTGTGAAAGCCACAGGGATTCAAAGCAGCTGTGTAGAAAAAAATTAAAGGCACCTTGCAACAATTCTGAAAAAAAAAAAAAGAAAAATGTCATAAAACACTGCTGATCAGTGTTCAAGGTGCCTGCCTGGGAACATGCGACACAAATATTATTGCAATGCCCACAGCAGGGAACCTGCGATCTTTAATTCTTAGCAAAACGTTTTCTTGGGCTAGTTGGTTCATGACTTCTATAAAAATGTAGCGCAAAGGAACACACGGACAGACAAAGCGCCCGTCCGTCCTGTGCTCTTTGTCTGTCCGTGTGTTCCTTTGCGCTACATTTTTATAGAACTCTTTAATTCTGATTTCTAGGGGCCAGAAAAAATGTCCGAGTTACCAAATGGTCAAAATAAACACAAGAAACACACGTAGCAGGCTGAAGCACATTCAGATTGGGAGTACGCAGTTTTGAAAGCACGTGGCACACTCAAAAGTGCTGGTGCCACAGCTGCTGCAGAACATACTATAGCCATGCTATCAACGGTGATCACAGCGTCCACACAGTGCATGTGCACCGAACGAAAACAAAACTATTTGCCCCAGCTGCTGCGCATGAACACTTCGTTGCTGACAACGCGATCACAATGGCGTTCATCCATGATAAGAGAAGGGTTTTTTTTTTTTTTTTTTCATTTTCAAGTGGTGCCAGAGGCCCGAAAATCGCTGAATTATCTGATTTGCAGTCAAATCCATCTGAAATAACGAGCGTCCAGTATCATAGAGGGTCGCAGATTTTTGACGGGACCTGCAAATAAGTCCAAATTATCCAAATTAACAAAAGTTGCAGTAACGAGTTTTTACTGTATAGGCTGATGGCAATGGCATATGTGGGAGAAATCACAAGCCAGCTGCACTACCCTCACATAGCAAGGAGTATAAGTTTAAAACTAAAAGTTTCTATAAAAGCTCATCAGCACATCCCCTATCAAGTGCTATAAAAGCCAATTGTCCATGTCAAAACACCTATGTTTCTCCACAAGCTTGCATCACCAAGCACTAATGCTAGCTGAATGTGTGACCTCACCAGAAGCTCCTTCGGCTGACTTGTCAGCTGTAGCCTGCTCTTGGCCTGCAACATTTTCCTTGTTGGCTTCACCAGGCCCTGCAACTGTCTCATGATGTGGGCTGCCAGAGACATCTCGGCAAAGACCGCCTCGACGACCACCTCTATATCCGCCTCGACGACCCCGACCTCGAGTCCATGATTCACGTTCATTAGTTCGATGCAACCGAAAATCTTCGGTTGTGTCTGCATCTTTGCCATCTTCCTCAGGTGCAACACTGCCTTCATCGTCTTTCTGCAGAACAACCAAACAGAAATTGCAACTATCTCCAGCCAATCTGACGGGCATCTCATGCTATACAAAAGTGTGCTGGGCCAAAGAAGGTAAGCAGAAAAAATAAGCAAAAGCTATGCAGGGCAACAATGCAATATTATATAAAAAAGCAATGAAGAAATAGAAGGACAAAAAAAAAAATGAAATGGTTTAACAAGTGAGAAAACATTTCTTTTTTTCTTTTACATCAAGCAGAAAAACGGAAACTGTGACCTAGGTTAGTAGAAGTTGTCTCAAGGCAATATTGGCAAGAAGTGCTCAAATGAATGACCCTTTGCCTTAAGAAAAAGAGATGTTTGCAGTTTATCAATGACAAACCGTAAACCAGCGAAAAAGGTATAATATATCTAAAGTCCATTCTATACAAAATTAAGGTCACAAACACGATGAAAGCATCAAAACTCCAATAAATAAGTGGCTTTACACTGTAGGTTTGGCATTTACAACAAAGATGACATCTACCAGGTTAGGTTAGCACTTACCTTATCAAAGCTGTCAACATAGTCACCCTTGGCCATGCACTTGTGGCCCAGAATGTGCCGCTCCTTGCAGAAGACCCGTTTGCAACGAGAGCAATGAAAGAGGCCATCTTGGCCTCTCGTAAGTGTGTCATGTTCTTCTACTTTTTCAGCAACTGGCACTGGCCTGCAAATTGCATAGCTGTTACAAAGAAAACTTGGAGCTCATAATGTACTTGCAGTGACTGCCCTTCAAGGTGCAAACATTCTGTAATGGACTCTTCAATGCTTCAACCAACCAGCAACACAGACATAAAGGGCAATTCAAGTCCTATTAGTAGAGCAACAACAAAGCCAAAAGTGCATCTACAAGTGACCATGTCAAGGCAGATCGAATGGTCCTTTTCTTAACAGTCATTCCTTAGACTTGCATCTGATTTTCTGTGTGCCCCATTATTGTCCCATAAAATGTCACCTCCGCCACACTTTTTGCAATGCACTGGAATATGCTGGAGTGTCTCCTCAGTTTTCCTTCCTCCATGTCTATAACTAAAGCGAGTATAATGTCTTCCTGGAAATCACTTCGTGGAAGGAGCCTTTTTAAATTATCTATGCCATAAATGTGATGCTATCCAGAACTAGACATCCAAGAAAATGTCGGAGAACAGGCCATAATAGTACAACTATAGCTTTATTGCATGTCACTAATGCCCACAGAGTCCATACAGATTAAAGGCCAACTCCGGCGATTTTTTCATCTCGACGGGTGCTGATGAAATTCACTAGGTACGTTACTCTGCGTACTTACATCATGCCCTGAGAAAATGAGGCTCGAGAGTTGCACATATTCCTGACAAATGAATTTAATTAATTGACCTGAACGCCCTACCTTACCACCCCTTCAGTTACAGGCCACACTGGGTATGACGCTACAAGTGTCCAACGCGGAGAATGCCGGGATTGTGCAGACGCCAGCCCGACAGCGACGAGAACGCGGACAAGTGCGCGATTGTGCGCTAGAGCCTGGCGTTATGGCCGGTCCCCACTAGCGGCAAAAACACGCGCGGCGAGCGCTTCCGCGGCACGTACGCGTCAACAAGTCCCCACTCGCGTTTTGCGGCAAGCGGAGACGAGGCAGCCAAGAACGACCTGACGCCCCGACTTGTGTTGTTCCATTCGAGAGGTCTCGCGAAAACATGAGCTCTAATTAGACGATTTCGTCTTTCGTCGACCATGTATGTCTTTCTAGCGCTACTGCTGGTCACGCTATCAAAAAACTGCTACTGCGAGGATACTTCTTGCTCGGCGTCTCGGTAAGGGTAGGCTTAAAGAAAACTGTATATAGGTCTGGGCATGGCCTCTGAGATTTTACGACGACCATGTAACTTTCAAATCTCAGAGGCTGTGTGTTATGGTTCGACGCTTGATGGATAGATGGCGCCACGCGTCCGCACCACCGTGTAAAAAAAAAAGAGCGGCGGAGAAGTCGGAGTGGATAGCAGGAATGGCGAAGCCGGCATTGAACAACTACAGAAAAGGGAAAGACGAAATCAAGAGAGAAAAATTTTACGATAATTCAAAGGGAAGCGCTTTACTGTTTGAAGCAAGGTCCGGTTGCCTGAGAACCCTGAAGTTACAGAGCGAAATTCAATAAAGAAGGGGACACGTGTATGTGCTGTGGAAAAGCTAGGGAAACAACAGATCATATTTTGATTGAATGTACAGATGACCGCCCAGTTGTAGCTGTGGACACTACCCTACAGGAGGCCATGGGTTTCAGGAGTAACACGGGAAAGCTGAGCATGTCGGCGATAGAGATAAGTAAAAGGCGCTTAGAGTATTGGTGGCGCAAAAGTATGGAGCAAACAGAAGCACAAGGTAGTTCGGGTAAGATTGTTACATCACAGCGGAACGATAATAGATAAAATAGGTAGACGAGGAGAAAAATTAATTGGGAATATATGTGTGATTCGGTAAAAGAAATGTTTGTAGAGGAAAAAGAAATAATGCTAGAGCTTGGTGGCCCGGCTACCGCCCCGTTATAAAGGGGACGCTCCTAATATCCATCCATCCAACCGTCGGCACGCCTCCGCGGCTCGCTTCTGACTAGTGCTTGTTTCGCGGCGGCCGCGAAAGAATGGGTCTCGACCCATTCGAGCATCTGCCGCGCGTTGCTGCCGCTTTTCACGAATCTCGCCGCGCGCGTTTTTGCCGCTAGTGGGGACCGGCCTTTACATGTTGCTGCCGTGTGGATCGTGAAGTGATGTCGGGTGGCAAGTGTTGTTGCGTTGTTGGCTGCAGAAACCACTCACAACGCGCAGCAACTAAGGAAAGTTAGCTATCACAACTTTCCTCGCGACGATGCACTTCGCGAGCGGTGGATCAGTGCTATCTGGCGCGACGCGCTGAGCGTCTGCTCTTCAGCGCTTTCGAGCTTCGCGCTGTCGCGACCGGCATGCCTTGCGCACCCTCCCACTGACTAGACACTTGTAACGCCACTCGAAGGGGCACGGCTTGGCTGCTCGGAGGAGTTTTCGGTTTCGTTTCCACGTTTTCTTGCTTATTTAAAATTATTTTCTAATTCTAGGGGCAATTATGCTGTCATACGGGTGACAGGGGGGTCTCTAGAATCTAAAAATGCCACTACTTGGACATGGTCAGAAAATCGCCGGAGTTGGCCTTTAAACACAGACTGTTCCCTGAAGGAGAGAAGTGTAATGTGTATTACAGCACTGGACATTGTTTTAGAGACAGGAATACAAAGGTCAGCAGCATTAGCTTTTAATGGCTGCAAAGTGAAGGAACATTCATGTAATTAGATTTAGGTCCACAAATAATTGCTTGGGTTTTACATGTCAAAACCATGATATGATTATGAAACACGCTGTAGTGGAAGGCTCCAGAAATTTTGACCAGCTGAGGTTCTTTAGCAGTTTAATTAGTTCAGTAGTCTCGTTCCTTAACATGCACTGATAACACACACTACAGGGGTCTCTAGCATTTTCACCTCCATCAAAAATGCCACTGACGCTACCGGGATCAAGCCCGCATCTTTCAAGTCAGTAGCTAAGCACCATAAACACTATACAGTCGAACCCCGCTACAATGAACGCCGCTTCAACGAAATTTCCGGTACAACAAAAAATTCACGGTTCCCCGTCAGCAGTCCATAGGAGTCAATGCATAAATATGCTCGCCACAACGAACACCTTTCTTGTGCCGTTCGCTTGTACAAAATTTTACAATGCAATTCCAGGCTCGGAAATTTGATTTGCTGTGCAGTAAACACAATATCGTTTTGGCACATTTCACAAAACAAAAATACATCTACAAAGTCAAAAGCATGTGTTGGCACCAGCAGAAACAGCCACTGTTGACTGTGTGGTTGACTACCGATGTCTACCGATGTATGTCGAGATAGTACACGCGACCGCACCTGTCCCACCAGCACCCCTTATGGTCCTTCGCCCGACGACAGACGGGCTGGGCGTTTCCTTTCCGCTTGAGAAGCAAGCAACAACAGCCCTCTCGTGCAGTGCGATGTTATCTCATGAGCAGTTCATTCAGCGGAGACGGCCGGGTCATTTCATCTCTGCTTCGGCTGCGTTGGTCTCCAGCGCTAGCGTGCATTTACTCGCGCTTAAAACATACAATGTGTAGGCTGTGTTATCGAGTTGGACTTTGTACAGAACAACGACGACTGCGAAAACCCGCTAACAGTGTCCATATCATAACAACCGCCCCCCACCACTCCCTTGCTGAGTACCGTATTTACTCGAATCTCCCCCCTTCCTGGGTGGATGGCTGGTAGGCACTCCGCGTACGGGTTTGCACCTATCTGCCACGCCTAGCACGTCACCCAGGGTGGTTCCTCTCTCTATAGTTCTTCACCCCCGTTCCCTCCACTTTTCCCAGCGCAATAAAGATTATTATTATTGGATTATTATTAACGTCCACCTTTTTCCCGATAAAGCAGGTCCAAAAATTGTATGCGCGTTAGGATCGAGTATGAACGAACGATACCGTTACCACGTTACCGTCGGCACTAAAATGGCCACCTCCTACGCGTTTCAGGCGCTGTAGAACAGTCACGGGCGGAAAAACGAACTAGCAGTATGGCGGTCTTTGTCGCGCATAGTTTCTGTAGTTTCTATGCCACGCCGGTCCCGCGAGTAACGATGCCACAACGCACATGATGCGTAGGCCGATGATACTCGCCGCACCGCCTTGGCTGTCTTGCGGCCAACCAAAGTCACTACGTCAACGATAGAATCTCCGAGATGTTCAGCCGCACCAGCTGGCTTTCGGTAGCGTTCGGGGGTGGCTGTAACAGGAGAATAGATGTTTCCCATCACAGCACGCAAAGTGGCTCATCATCGCATTTCTCCCTCATATCTGTGCACAGCCTCAGCCTCTCAGTTGTTTGCAATGCAAGACATCCGAGACTGCATCGGGGCAATCTCGGAGGCCACGCCCTGATCATGCTTAGGCTTAGCTGCACCAGCCTGTGCAGCACGCATGGCAGCATATGGCAGCGAGCGTGAGGAAACTGCGATAGCATGGAGGAACGCAGCACTGCGAGTAAATGATACTGCCGCTTGCATGCCGCAGCGGCAGTTTTATCGGGACACAGGAGTAATGGATTGGCGCGCCGAACGTCTTCGATACACCGCGGATCAAGTGAAGCGGGAAAGCCACAGCGCGGCCGTTCGACGGACTGCAGGAGTTCAAAGTTGGCAGGCCGTTTATTATGCGAGTGTGTTCAATACGCGAGTACGGCATTTGTTTTTATGAATGTGAGAATGATGATTACTAAGGACTTTTCTTGTTTCCATGTAACGAAACATGGGTGCGCGTTACAATCGATGTTTTTTTTTTTTTCTTTTTCCGCGAGAAACGGGTGCGCATTACAATAGAAGGCGCGTGGTAGAATCGAGTAAGTACGTAAATCTCCCGAATTCCATTTCTCCAAACTTGGCAGGTATGGTTTCAGTCACGGAGCAAGAATTCTTGAGGAGGGGAAACAGCGCTCGCTCGGGCGGCCCGATAAAGTCACGCCTTAGGGCACCGCCCCGGCGCGCCCTCTGTCGGATGAAAAGAGAAGCGTGCATGTCGTGCTGTGGCCTCCGCAATCGGCTGTGGCGGCGTGACGTCGTGCTACGGAAGCCCGTGACTGTTCTAGAGTCAGCAGATGACAAAGAACATGCGGCAGCTCTCGCTCCCTTTCTTCCCAAGGCCATTTACACATGCGTGCTCACAACACGCCAGCGAATGGCTTCCAGCAGCATGTGTCGTCTGCTCTGAAGTGAGTGGAAGCAGCTCCTTCTAAGCGCTGTACGGCACGTAATTAATTCAGCATTTATTACTAAGTGCAGCTAAAATGTCCGCCGCCCCTATTTATTGACGCTACAGAGTGAAAACTGAAAAAATTTGCAATATATGAGACGGTAACGCGATAATTATGCGTCACGCCCATAGGATGACATGTAAACAATGGGAACAGGCCGGCAGCATCATCTGTCGTGATGCGCAGAAAACTCAACTTCCTCCTCACCCAAGCGTTACATTAACAGGCCGCCGCCGCACGCTGGCGTGGCATAGCAGTCTCCCCTCCTCAAATACTTCTTTCTCCATGGTTTCAGTACTCACGGTTTGCGAACCGTAGCTTCAGATTACCGCCATGAAGCCGCGCGCTAGATTGAGGCATAAAAGTTTTTTTGTTCTACTGCTCAGGTCAGTCGTATTTTCCCGATTTCACGACAACGAAATTTTTTCCGCACACCATCAATTTCGTTGTAGTGAGAGTTGACTGTACTACTACAGCTGACATGGATTTAAATCTACAAAAGGGCCTCAAGTGGTCAAAATGAACCTGAAGTTCTCCACAACAGTGCCTCTCATACCTCCAGTGCTGTACTGGGCCACTTAGCACCATAAATCAATTAGTCATCATACATTATCAGAATAGCCAAATAATCTTTTCTGTTTAAATTGACAGTACCAATTCAAATATGGGCTGCATTTCTGCTCTTCCACAGCATCATTTGGAAGCGTCTTCATCTGCACCAGTTTTTATCCTTCGATGCACCACTAAAAGGTGCTATCCGTTATACTAAAATTTTATGAACATAGCACCGACTCTGAATAGTAAATTCACAAATAAAACACAAATTGAATGGCAAGTAACTTTCTACACATATTCGAAGTTTTGAACCGTTATAAAATGGTCACCAACACAACCATCATTCCACCTTTATATGCAATGCTCGGCAATTTTAAGCTTACAGAAGATGCATTCTTGATTGCTCATTTTCTTTTTACACCTTGTACCGAAGCAAACCATGTGCGAACTTCACCCTCACCTACTCCCAACATTGTATTCAGCATTTAAAATTTGTCACATTATTGTCACTATTACTTAACCTTTTAAAGACTATGCACTATGAACAAGTGATCAAAAAGATGAAAATGATGACATTTCACATAGGTCTTCCAATTATTCACGGTAAAAAAAATCATATAAACCTCTCGCAACTGAAGGTGAAAAAGCTCTACCTCTTTTGTTACAGTGTCTTGTAATTGTCGACCATTTGTCCATATTTGTGTACTACTTTGTTCATTGTAAAAACTATAAGAAAATTTCGTTCAAGCGAAAGAAAGGACTTACAAAATACATGGCAGTGACAGAACTCTAGATATGCCCATTTTCAAGCACTTGTTTAATGTATCTAAAGGGTGACAATAAAAATTATGATGGCTGCATCTTCTATTACAAGAAGTGAATATGTGAAAAGAAAAATTAAAATGCAAGGTCTATTAATTAGGCAAATAAAAAAATCATGCTTCACACTCACAAGTAAAAGGTTAAGCATTCCATCATACTAGTCAGGAAAAAAACATGTCACACATATTGATGCAGTACCATTCAAATGTGGCCAATAAAAGGTACCACTGGTTTATTTTTAATCACTTGCCACAAATAGAAATTAATGTTACAGTAATACATTGTTATTTGCTTTATCTCCGTATATGAGTATGCCACTCATGTGCAAGTGCTATGATGAAACTGCACCTTGTAAACACGTGTCACTACATACAGCACTGACCTTATCTAGTGCAGGAAAAATAATAGAAATTGATGTAGCCCTGTATCTACAAAGTATCAAATGTTAGCAAGCAGTACCTCTGCATTTGATCCACTTTACGTGGACGGCCCCTGCGACGTTTTGGAGGCATTGGTGGGCTGCTTGTTTCCACAACTAAGTGCAGTGTTGTGGTCTGTGTGGGTGGCTCCTCTACATCTACATCCACAGGAAGCATACGCAGTGTCCGTCTTTCCTCTGCCGGGGTTGTTACAACTGTGCACATCATAGAGCAGACAGAGGGATAATATATTTTTATTTGATACAAAGTATAGGTCATAAAGTCCGAGACACACAAACACAGAAAAATAATTGGGGCAGCTGCACACTAGTGGAGTGAAGACTGAGGAAACAGCGGAACTGGTGCCTTTCCCCTCCTCCATTCCTTCCTCGTCACCTTCACTTCATTTCGCACCCCCTTGCTATACTGTAGTATACACGGCTATGCTGTTTCACCCTTTCCCCTCCTTCTCACCCTCACTTCTCTATCCCACCACCTTGCTATACTACACTATATGGCTATGCTATGCTAAGAGCTGTTTGGCACATACCCATGTTTTGTGGTGCATAAACTACACTACACCAGGCTATGCTATACTTTACCCTCTCCCCTTCTCCTTTCCTTCCTGCTCACTTTAACATCACTCCTCTGCACTTCCCTTTCATACCTCCTTGATATACCATACTATGCACAGCTAAGCAATGTTAGCAGCTGCTTGGCACATACTCGCTTTCTGTGCTGCATACCCGCCTTTATATAGCAGTGGGTTAAGGGCATTGCATCTGGAAAAACATACTGTAACATAAAATGTGTACTCAAGACTGGATAATTGAACTGGCAAAAAATACACCTAACAAGTGCCTCACAATTATGTAACATTCTGTTCCACCCAGGGCATTCTTTCCCACCCAGGTTCAGCAATATGGGTAACCACTTGCAAAGATAGTCCACTAAATATTTATATGTGAAATAGCACAGGGTGATTCTTAGTGAGGCTACATTTACTTGGTAATTTCTTCCAACATACATAAGTAGCCTGTTAATTACAGTATCATGAAAATTTAGTTCCCACAATAGAGACAAGACAGCATGCACTGACGAAAATCATTATGCATAACAATGAAAAACATACCAGAAGAACCTAGCTGCTGCAGTCGGCAGTATAATGGGGAAGGCTCTTCAGAGTCTTTAGAGGCATTGCGCTCATGACATTCATTTACATGATTCACTATCTCTTCTTCACTCAGAGCGAAACACTGGCACATACTGCAGGCAAAGATGTCACTGACCACACTGTTTTCTGCGGAAAATACAAAGAAACCTTCTTACAATCTGCACATAGAATCCATCAGGTAATAAATGTATTCTTATTTGGGATGTTCAGATACTACAAAGTTAAAAAAAAAAATTTTTTTTTCTATCACCAGAATAGGATCTTCAAGTACATTTCAGTGGGTGACAGAGCAGGGGTGGGAATGAGGGCGGATATGTAGGTAGTCTCAAAATACAGAAAGAATCCTATGGCTTTAAACTTAACCCTGTAAATAGCTTATGTTAATATTGAAATATAAAGACAATACTATAATGGTGAAGTTATTATGCTCAAGACTTATCAAAATGTTTTGTTATTGCACAAGTTTTCCTGAAAGGACCACTGATGCTAAAAAATATGAATGCATGCAGGCAACATTTACTTTAAAAGAGCCACTTGGAAACAAATCTGTCATCTCATTAAATTTGCTAGTCAAACTTGCTATACAGGCTTGTTGTCAAGCAAGCTTTACGAGAAGCTTTGCTAGACAAAGCTTGTAGTGAATGGGACAATGGTAGCCAAGAAAGCTGGTTGAGAAAGGGCCTCAAGACCATTGCTGGTTTTATAGACTCACACACAACACGAAGTGTGCAAGGCAATGGCACCGTGCATCACGTGTATAGTAAAAGATGATACCTCCGCCCTCTGCATCTTATTTGCGACAAAGCTAAGGTTCTATAGGACCACTGGCACAGCAATGGGTTTGAGTTCAATACCACCCCTAGAAATTCATGTGTGTACTTATTAGACTTACACACATTACAGAAAGAAAAGTAGACTACCACAATAGATTTCTCGAAAAATTTAACTACATTATAAATACACATTACTGAAGCCCTGAACGGACAACCAGCCCAGCTTGGCACATTACTACCCCATTGGAGTAACTAAAAAATTATTAAAATCCAATGCATTTCTTCTGGGTTGCTTTCCCACCCATCTTTCTCAAAGGGGCTCCGAAACACTTTCATAAATTTTTTTATGACGTGTATTCAGAATCCTTGCCTCCCTATCTATAATGTGCATTGCTTCGTTGCATCATCTGGATTTATTTACATCGATAAAAACATGATTTCGATTTATTTTTTTTTTGCGCGTGTTCCCCTAAACTGTGCAGCTGATGTCTTAGTCACCACCATGGCCTCCGAGACTTGCACACCCTCAGACGCCATGGGAAAACAAACTGTGCATCCACTTGATGCAATTGTAAATACGACTTGTAAAATCAATTAAAATGGATTTGTCCCAGTATAAATTTAGTTCAACATGGGCACTTATAGAATCAGTTGAACAAACAGTGCGTAGCTATAAATTCAGCCAGATTTTGTCAACTAACTCAAATTAGTGCTCTGGACTACTCTTCAAGCACTACTTTTGAGAAGTTAGCACATACAACAATTCTGCACAGTTTGGTGCCTGAAATTTGATGGTAATGACAACAATACAACAATCTTAGTGTGTAATCATCTAAGGCATACACCACAAAATGGTGCTCTCACTTTAAGTAAAATCACGAAGCACATACCTGTGGCCTCAAATGCGAAACTTTCTGTAACTACGATGGTCTGAGAGTCACCTGCGGTACCCCTGTCACTAGTAGAGGCCATGTGATTCTCACTGCCTTCAGTAGATTCCTCCACATCCATATTCTGCTCATGTGGCATCTCCTCATCATCAGGTTCAGTACCTACCACAGAAACAAGTACTACAATGAGGCAGAATATCATAGTTTGTTCAGTATGGCAAAAATGCAGCACATCTCTGAAAATTATTGAGGACACTGAAAATGAATAGGGAAATCCACATAGAGCAAATGCTGCCATCATGAACACATCCAGAGAATGAGTGGCGGCAATGCATGTTGTACTGCTGTACTGCAAGTTAGATGCAAGTAGTGTCAAAATGTACTCAGGAACAGCAGGAAGAAAAGCTGGACCAAGCACATCAGCCTCTACAACTCTCTAACAAATGTGAAACATACTTCTCCATGCTTCACATGTAGCACATTAAAAGGGCCCTGCAGCACTTTTCTAAATAATCCTCCAATGACTTCACTATCCCAAACTGCTTGCCAAGAAAAGTTTTCCTGATCTGCCAAGTTACAGGATTTCTCACAAGGATCAGAGCATTTTCGCCCTTCTTTCATCCCGTCGAACTCAGTGGAAGCTACAAGAGAGGATGAGAAAATATACATCAATGCACATCAAGACCTTGAGCACTTTATCATATTTCTTTTTCTTTCTTTAAATAAGTCATTACACTTTTTGTACGATTAGAAGTGTGCCACTAGCAGTGGTGGAAGTGACTTTTGGTGTTTTGGCATAGCTTTCGTAGCAGGAAAAATTGGAGTTCAGCACAAGAATTTGTGCTTTTGGAGCCAGAAAATTTTCTGCTCGTAGCACCGAAACTGACTTGAGCAGTCACACTGCACTACTGGAAGGTATAAATTTACGCAATGAACACAAAAAAAGAAAAGAAAAACAGACAAAGAAAGAAAACCTACATGTGGCTGCACTGTTTCTGAATAGGGTCTTGGACACTCGCCCACTAACAGATATAGGAAAAGCAACTTTCAGTCAACATCATGACATGGCGACTGCCTTAGCAATGACCACGAATAGTGCTTCGCCGCCGCCACGCCACATGACTCACCCCTTCACACAAAGGATCGCTCAATGTAAAATGTCCGTTTTCTTTCAAAAAGTGAGTGTATGGTGAGCCCTTTCTGTGCACAGCCATACTTGTCATTTATCTCAAGTTTTTTGTGCTAGCGCAGCGCACCAAATATTTCCTGGTCACTAACGGTGTGCATGCTATCATGCGACATGGCTTACCTGAGTGTAATGTTCAGAGTGCACAGTTTCCAAGAAAGGGAACGCAAGCAAAGCAGATTACATTTATTGCTGTCGGACAAAAATATCACCGACGCACTTGCTTTTTTTTTTTAGAGCATTCATAGATACAGAGTATTCACGGATACGCCCAATCCCGGCTGCGGCGGCTGCATTTCGATGGAGGCGAAATGTTGAGGCCCGTGTGCTGTGCGATGTCAGTGCACATTAAAGAACCCCAGGTGGTCAAAATTTCAGGAGCCCTACACTACAGTGTCTCTCATAATCAGAGCTGGTTTTGGGACATTAAACCCCACATAACAACAACAACAACGGATACTCCCACTCCTTTGGCCTGATCTAGCACCATGTAATGGTGCAATTAAGCAGTAAATAGGCAAATTAAATTGAGATGATACAAGGCATAACAGCATTACACACTTCTTGGACTAGGTGCCCAGGATAAGCATAGATTTGTTTCCAAATAGTGAAACAACATTCTTGAGCACAGATGGAAAAGAAAATGAGCTCGTAATATCCACTGTAAAATGACAAGCACACCACTATCACATTCACGTAACTACGTTTGACATGGTACAGGTACTTGTGGAAAACTGAAAATTTAATTGATCACCAGTTAAAATAGTAGCATTTCGAGCATCATGTGTGAATATTAGTCGTGAAATGGCACAAATGTTACTTCTTGGGCACGTCAAAGAGTGCTGATGCTGTAGGGTTGCTTCATGTGAACAGCTTGTGCTCGCTTGCGCTGCAAGCCCTTGTGCTCATGCCACATGTCGTGAAGCAAGCACGAGCATGTTCCCCTTTTCTATTCTCATCCTTTGGTGCTGTGGATTGACAAACTAATGGTAAAGGGTGACATCCACAAATAATGCCATCAGCAATAATCAAAGAAACAATGCTATGTATGTTAGTGACAGCATGAAGTTAATGGTCAAAGGCAATTATTATGGAGCGTTAGAAAAAGGAAATGCTACCTGAGACTTGCACAGTTGAAATTTGCAAGCATTACACTCACATTCGAGAAAACTATAGGTCTTAGAGACCCAGAGTACGCACTTAGCTGGGTAATTTGCAAGAGCACCTTTGTTTTCACTATAGTTTGCCAAGCCCCAACAGTTAGCAAACTAGCACGTTTCACGGTCTTTGGCTAATGTCACACCTCGATGAATCAGTAACCGGGTACACAGAGCGTGCCGGCACCATGCCATCGCAGAAAGCCACGTGCATATGCACAAGCACAACTGGCTGACATGGAAGCTTAGAACAACGCAGTATTGGTTTCAGAACAGATTACAATTCCACCTGGAGTGAACCTGCACAAGTTCCACTGGTGAAGGCCACTCCTATCGGTCTTGGGGCAGCCATGGTGCAATGCGCCCAAAAAGCAGCTGTGTTACGCAGATAGTATCAGTATTTCTCTCTTGGTGCAGTTTCGCGCAATTGGTGCAGCACTTCCCTCACCGCACTAGTTGTTGGAAAAAATCAAGACGTCTTCCTGTATTCATAATGCCGAAGGCATCCTTGGTGAACTCCAATAATACTAGATTTGCTAGAAACAATAATTTCATTCTGCCGATAGTTCACACCAACTACAGCAAGCAATCATTACATTTTTCAGCACTTGCTTTTTGGAATTCACTGCCATCTCCTTTAAAACTACTAAATGCCCATAGGTTCCGATCCAAACTCAAGCGCTTTCTGCTAAATTTGTCTTATTCTGGTTCTTTATTGCTCTAGGTGTTGCTTTTTTTATCTTTTTTTTCTTTTCGTTACTTTTTTCCCTATCCTGCTGTCATCTTGCGTCTTTGAATCTCTTTTCAGTGATTTACCTTATTTGCCTATTGTACTTTGTTTATTTGAGTTTTATTATCTCGTATACTACATTACTGTTTATCCCGTTTTGTCTCCCACCCATCCGTGTTACTTTCATTGACTAAGGCACATTCCTTCACTTGTTTCTTCCTTCTTGATAACGCTGTCTTCAGGTTAGTTTCTCGCTTGTATCACATTAACTATCACAATTATTAAGTCCACATATTGCCATTTTTGTATTCTTCACCATGTTATCACGCACAGGAGGTCCCATTTCAGTTTGTAACTATGGGACCTCCTTCTGTATATACTTACCATGTATTTTCTTCTTTCTTGACGTCAAATAAAAATAATTCTGAATTCTGAATTAGGGCATGTAGAGGCACTGCACAGCAACTAGACAGCAACTGTACAGCACAAGAAGCATGCCAAGACAAAGCATGCAATGGCAAGTGGTGGTTTCGGAAACAACATGCATTTGTAAGTACTATTTTAATAGGCTCAACGCGAGGCAAGTGACCAGCACTTGAAATAGCACATGTACAGTACGCCAGGTGCTGCCTCACATGAATGAAGGAGAAAACAAAACAATTAGCAAATGACAGCCGATCTAGACTAGAAGTACTTATACTAGTTACAGGGTTCGTACAGGTTTCCAAGAGAAAAATTCCAGGACTTTTCAAGGACCTTTGACAAAAATTAAAGAACACAATTGTAGCTCACGTGTCGCACAAAACAAAGTATATTCTGTTCATTTATTGCACAGTTTCACTAGACTAGAAGTTCTGAAGCTCAAGGCAGGTTTTTCACTTTTTTTTTATTTGCATCTTAATGCTATCAAGTTCTTCAGTCTTGACTTTCGCAGGCTGTTGGACTTTACTACATGTCTGATGTCGCCAGTCACTTCTGCCTTTTCAGCAAAGCCATCAGCAGAGGTTACCAAATCGGCAACAACTGCTTCAAGTTCCTTTCTCTTCAGCTGCATGCATACAACTTCCTCCATAATCAAGCGCCTTTTTGTCTGATTTGCATTTTCTTGCCACGATCGTGCGATCACAACGCGCACTGAAACCAACAAGTGGAAAACCAAACAACGCTGACGGCACCGAAGCAAGCACTGACCACTGGCAAAGTATACAATGCACAATGTGGCCAGCAGATAATGCTGAGGCTAATGAAGGGGCGCTGTAGTTTTTTGTTTGTTTTACTTTAGCGGGTTTACGAGGGATACCGGTAAAAGCGAAGCCGCAAGAAAACTTTTCAAACACTAGTAAACTCTACTGCAATAAGCACATTCGGGAAAGTATTTTTTTTCCGGAGAGCTCAAGATCTTGTAGCCCATTGTAGCCTCATTGTGGGCATCAGTAGCCAAAGCCAAAGCAAGCCAGATAAAAAAGAAAAGAATGGCGCTATGGGCGCACATGCCTCGATCCATCGAGTGTGGGCATTTTGACTGTGTTTGACTTGGCAATCGTGGCGTCGTGAAACACGATATCCAAACACAAAACACAAAATAACTCACAAAAGACACGGAGAGATGACAAGACATGGCACTTTGCCTTAGACTGCTACAACTATTGTTCTTGACACACATGTGCAGCAATGCCCACTGCCCTTTTTTTTTGTGTTTGTATACTTCCTTTCATCACCTTTTGTTTTCATCTTTCGCGCTCTAAATCAGTTTTCAGCACACATTAAGAAAGTTGTTAAATGCATGTAACCAGCATCAAATGTCTGCTTCACATCAGCATTGATGGGTATACATGCAAAAAGAACACAGTTCTCAACACACATTAAGAAAGCTCTGTTAAATGTATGTAACCAACATCAAATGTCTGTCTCAGCAGTGATGGGTATACATGCAATGAAGACACAATATATATGACTTGATCTTTTTAACACCCGCACTGTTTTTAATAGACTGCACATATGGCATGTCCAGTAAAAGATAAGCATGGCCAATTTATGCTCACCAACTTGTACTACTAGCCTAGTGCCAGAGGCACGCACCTTGGGTTTCTGTTGCATGTTCCTGAAGTGCATGGTGGGCTAAGTCACCTTCAGTGTGAAAGACGGCAGTGCAGTGGCCACAGCTAATAGACCCCAGGGAGTTCTTGTGGTCCACAAACTTGCCAATGTCATGAAAGCCCATGTGGCACACGCCGCAGATGAAGACATCCATGGTACAGTTGAGCAATGCCAAGCACAGTTGTTCAGCTGCCACTCCTCATGCATGTAGGCAGAGGGCACTGCATGGCGATCATAAGCATCAAAACCTTTAGTGTGAGCAAACAATTTGAAGCTCTGTAATGGAGCTGCATAGAACACAGCTATGCCATTAATGCATCTACTAAATAATCATGTGATTAATAACAAAAGCTGACTACAATTAAATTATTTTTCCAACTATTTGACACATGTGGAAGCAGAGTTAACTATGGCGAGTAACACAACATTGTAGCACACCCAGAAGGATGCCATTTTTCTATGCAGGTGTAAAAAAAAACAAAAAACACATGTGCATCTACATGTTATATGGTTGAAGACGAATATTATGGCTTATATAAAAACAATGATGAAAAAAAGTCATTGAAGAGGTAATGTTGCTGCAGCCAACATTTTGATAAGCGGATTTGTCAGGGCTTCTGGCGGATTTTGGTATGATGTGCGACCCCAACATTTTGTGGTCATGCCCGATGTCTGTAAGATCATTAACTTTACAAGACCTTTATGCAGGGTGCTAGTAGATTTTGGCATCATGAACGGCATCAATGCCCACTTGTCAAAGTGTTGGCTCCAGCAACACTCCTTCACCACTTCCCCTGAAATTCTGTTCATGTATAGAAACACTGGCAATACAAAATGTCTCAATGAATTGCAATTAAATATTACAGCAAGGTACCTGCAATTCACTTTACCAAGAAAGAAAGAGAATTCCACTGTAATATACAGTATAAATGTTCTATACCGAGAATGAAAGGTTAACTGGCCAGATTCTGAAGAGTTGAGAACAAATTAAAGATAAGTTGTTGCAGTGTTTGCATGTCAACTAAAATGACGAAACGACAACAGCATATAGAAGTGACAAGCTGGAAAGTGGAGGCCGTGTCTTTAAAGTCGTGTATACGCATACGCCGCGCATATCGTTGCACGAAATTAAACGAGGTTGTACAGGTATGCACGAATGTGCTCTCGATGTGCCATGAGTGCCGTAAAACAAGCGGTGTATTACAACGCGATACAACCACGGCTGAACGCCTAGTGGATGAACTTCGGCAATCACGAAACCTTGCGTTACATACTGTCTGCAAAAATCAGACAGCTGAACAGTTATCGAACACAGAACAGAGGAGGGAACGCCTTCTTTCGAAAATACGAGCAACGACTACGATGAAGGTAACGCTCAGAATCTATGCATACTCAGCCAAGGTAATTTTGGTGATTTGAGCAACCACTAAGCTAGAAATTGATCGCTTTGCATGCTTAGCAAAGCAGAGAAGTAAACGTAGAAGTGAAATGTGCCAGTACTGACGCAGGTTAGCCACAACGTACTCCATCAAGAAGCTCAGAAATGATGTCGAATCGTCTGCTCGTAATTTTTAGAACTACGATCAGCACTGCGTATTTTCGCACGCAGGACCTTGGCTCGTACAACACTAGAAAACACAGATGCAGCCATACCACTATAAGATGTAGCTGAAGGTAGCACACGACTTCGGAAAAAGAGATATCCATTTGCATGGCATGACACATTGTAATTGTAGACGGCGAAAGACGTCCGCAAAATTCCGTTCACAGCGGCTGTGAACGAATCAGCGGCCATTTTTCAGTCACAGTCTCTACTTGGTTATTTTCGCCTCTGCAAAACGCCTGAACCTCCGTGTTATGCCTACTAGTACATTGCGCTGAGAACGCGCAAATTTAATTATCAATCATTAATGACGCACATGCTGCTACATGTCGACGTAACGTCGACAGTCGAGAAATTTTGCGCCCATGAGTTCTCGCACTTACCTGCTGATATTCGTAGACATTAGGCTTAACCACAGCGGCCTTCGAGCTGCCTACAATGAAAAATCACGTGACCGCGACCGCGTGCCGTTGTCATGACTACGGTAGCGGCGTTCTCGCGTTGCACAAACCAGCGGCTGTGGGTTAGCGGCTGTTCTCTATGGTAAACACTGTTACCTTGAACGCAACGGTTTCAACATTGCATATTTATTCGCATGGAAGACGACATAGATGCTCTGCTGGACGATGTCGAAGCAAAGTACTGTGAACAGATCTGCCAACAACCATCTGCGCCTACAGCTGGGTACGCTCAACCCTCCTCTCAACGTGCAACTTCTTTCGCTGGATTATGATCATCACGATTAGCTATTGGTTTTCAGAACTTCTTCCGATGATAGCATTGAAGAAGCTATAAGTGAAATATGCAGAGTTCCAGGGCTGAGCGTATGTACAAAAATAATGTAATCTGCAAGCCCTGTTTGTGTGAGCGGTGCGTTGTTCATCTCGTGTCTCTTCATTTTTTGGACCGCAATACAGGTTCCTTACAGTGATCTCTCGGAGAGTAAGCTAAGCGGGCGCGGAAATATTCAGTAAGTAAACTAACTTATATTGTCTATCGCTTCACAAGAGCATGTCATACTATATATGTTGTTATTTTATAATTAGGTGTTATGTGGTCTACCTTGGCGGAACAGATGTGGACTTTGGCGTATCGACCAGTGCATCAAGGAGGTTCACACATTATATGGCCATAGACATGCGCTTGAATTCGGTGCCCCACGCGAAGCGACATTCGGGTTATGTTTCCTAAATTTATTGCAGGGCCTGCAGCCATGTTCACTGCTGCAAGTGCGACTTCGAAGTTGCTGTATTCGAAGATTTTACATGGGGCGAAAGAGCGGACTACCTGTTCTTCAGAAACAGTTTTCCCGACGTAAAGAAACTTCGCTCAAGGCTTGTGCGAAAGCTTGGTAAAGCATCGGTCTACTTATTACCATTGATGTACCATAGTTAAAGAGAACCTGCTAGTGAAGTTTATGATACTGCTGCTGCTGCTGTGCAGGTTGGCGGGCCTACTGCTGTCAGTGCCATTGGCGCTCTGTGGTCGAACCTGAATCTGCACAACAAGCGAAGCTTCCGTGGATATGCGCTCGCCATTAGGGAAAAGCCATGCAAGACTTGCAGGAATCTAAATATATGAGCTGCCTCAGGATTGGTGCCTTCATCTGCAAACTTTGGTGACCAAGGTTCAATTGCATTTTAGATATGCATACCCTTGCACTGCAAGGTAGTGCATTCTCATTAGTGCATCTCATTTTTGCATCTGTATACTGCTAAGGCATTTGTATAAGAAGCTACAAAAGCATGCAGCCTTTAGTGTAAGTATAATTCAGCATGTCAGGAGGCAGAAACTGTAGCTACACTGGCTTAATGAACACAGTGTTACTTAGGGCCTTACGTGCTGGCTTTTTCTGTTGCTGGCATTTTATTGCTATGGCACTATACTACTGCTGTTTGCAACATGTTTTGTTTATATGACTATTACTGCAACAAAATCTGATAAAAGATGCTTTGTGGTACTTTCCGCATTGCTATTCATGCTTAGGCACTCTGACCGGTAAGCCCTATGTAGCAGTTAACAGGTTAACAATGCAATATCATGCAAATTCCACAGTGTGTTAATCATTGACATTAATTTGGAGCAGTTACATATTGCCAGAAAGATACAAAAAAAAAAGTATACCTGGGTATCAGGGAGCTGTGTTTTTCTTTGTACTATCAGTGCAGTTTTTTTTTTTTCTTTTAAAAGAATCAGGAAAAGGTGCCTATGGTAAATCATGTTCAAGTCAACATATTTGGGAGAACCAGCATGTTGTGCTTCAAAAATTTTTACTGCAGGTACTAAAGCAGCAAGTGTCACTGAAATAAAAGCCTCGCTGGGCTGGGAAACATCCACCAGAAGGAAAAAAATTGAGGCTCAAATTCTTCAGCCATATCTTCTATAATCAAACATGCATCAATAACCACAACTGCCTGTCAGAGCCAGCTAGGCTCAACTCAACACTACAAACTGTCTTGTAACAAGAATGTTTGTCGGTGTCTGATAACCATGATCTTTATTCCGGTCTGTGTATGTATTGCAAATTTTGTTTTAACTATGTTACACTTAATAATGTTAACAAATAGCTTGTTTCACCTTGATGTTGATTTTGCTGGTTATTACTACGAGCGGTTTAATACATCATCATAAAACTGTCTTCCCTGCAATAACATCCTCAAGGTGATGCAGGTGTTATATAGTAGTGAGCCACAATTCTGCAAAATGAGTGTTCTAAGCACTTCCAGTAGCAGTTGTTGCTGGCTCTGTGGTAGTCTCCACTGAAACAAGCAAACAAGTGCCACACCTCTATGTCATTTGGTAATCTTTGCCAGATCTTTGTTTCTGATGTATTTTTTATATTACAGGGCACCACACAGCAGTGTGGTGCTTTGAAAATGAAGGGTTGTGAACCCTTCTGCACTTGCTGACTGCAGCTTCTGCTGCTGTCTGGCCAAATAGCTCACATAAAGAAAATAAAAACCTTGCATGTCCAATGATGGGATCATACATCAGCCTTCTTGCACTGCAGCCCAGCTCATGCCGAATCCAACCGTTAGTCCCGTTTCATACCCGTGTCTCATGCCAACACCAGTAGCTCTTTGAAACATGTCCATCACAACACATCGTACAGAACATGTGCGTATATGCCAGTTTTCATTAGGCTACAGAGACGGACAGGTGCGGAAATTAAACTGGCCAATAGGCGATATTATCAGCCTTTTGCACCGTGCATCTCTCTACATATGTTTCCCCCATTATTATCCCCTTGAAAAACTGCCTTCATCACATTGCTGCACTGATGCATCACAGTGTACATTTATGTGTACTGTCACAGCCCAGTAGTGGAAAAGCAGAACACAGTTATATTTTGGAGGACATTCTCCATCAAGCTAAATATCATTCAGCAGAATGGAAAAAGCCCAGGCCACTGTGCACAAGGGTCTTGAGGCCCTTTGGCCACATTTTCGTGTGGCCAAAGGGCCTTGAGTAACTTGTAAGTCGAGGCCCTTTGTAACTTGTTTTTGCCTGTTCAGTCAATTAGCAACTAATAAAGACAAAAATGCATCAAGCTTTGGATATATGAAACCTCCTTCACATTCAGTGTCATTTTATTTCAACATTAACTGTATTGCTGCACATCATTGCTTCTCTGAAGGCATTACCATGATTGGTAAGTCAAGACATAACATATCCCAGGAGTAATGTCATAAGTACAATTCTTTTTGGCTTAGAATAAATGCAACCTATGACAAATGGCAGACATATTTAAAACATGAGAGCTCATTCATTTTATGGCAAATTGAAATGAGTGACTCCTGGAATAGATATTTTAATTATTCTAATTACAAAGTTACTGAAAAAGGCAGAAAGCATATTACCACCTTCTCTTTCTTACAATAGAATATTGAGTGCCAATGAATAAAATTACGAAGCTGACACATTCTTAGACATTCATTTGCAATTTGCACATGAGGGGGACAAATTATTTGAGAGAATGAATAAATGAAATAAAAGTTTATTGTTGAAACAGTGTTTCAAGTGTTTAAGCTCAGGTTCGCTCTAGGTGGGCCGGTCCCTTATTCCGGGAATCCTCTGGCTGCAATCACATCCCAAGCACTGGTGTTGGAGCTGTTGTTGGTCATCCCGGTCCCATGTGGAGATTTTCGCCTCCCGCATGAACAATATTCTTTAGCGCACGAAACGTTGAAAGAAATTAAGGTACCTCCATTTCCTTCAAATTTTCATGCACAAAAAAAGGTTTTCCCAGCCTAAAGTTATGCTTCGCTAATCAGCCAAAACTGCCACCATGGTTTTAAATTTCAAAAACAGCTCTAGATCTGCCGTCATAAAAAAAACTTTGCTTCAAAGATTTTTTTTTTTTTTTTGGTTATACGACCCCTTCCCTCCCTTGACACTGAAAGCATAGAATACTGTCAAGCCCCAGAGTGCCCACAATTTGCCATGGAAGCGCACGAGCCATTGGGGCAGAACATCAAATTTTGTCCTGCAGCTCACTTTGGTTCTTTGCTGTGGCACAACTGTCCATGTTATGAGTAACAGCATAGCAGGCAAACTAGTGAGTCAATGTGAGCATTCACATTCTGCAGCAAGCTAATGTTTCTGTTTGTGGATAAGATTCTGCTACACCTTGAGAAATAAAAGGTGGGTGAGCAATTTTCTGGTTTCAAGTGCTGACAACAATTCTGCATTTATTTGTCAGAATAAAAGCAAAGCAGGAAACTGAATTCTGCGCAAGCAGCATCATTTAATGCCTTTCAATGTACATTCAGTAACTAATTTATCATAAAAGAATTTAATAAAGGAGGGCACATTTTTACTGTACAATGGATGCTTTTGGATGGTCAGCCACTTCAACTCTCCACCAGCATCAAGTCATACTGAAATGATAAAACAAAACAGCCATTTCAGGCACTCATTCCGAACAACCCAAATAAAAAGTACAGACATAAGATGAAATGCCACTTATTACACGTAAAATAAAACTAAACTCTACGGCGACCTTAGCAAAGTAGTAGGCTCTATGTATAAAATTAGTAATCTTATACCATTACCATTAAAGAAAGCAATGTACTACGCCCTGTTTTATTCCAAACTTAGTTACTGTGCATTAATCTGGGGAACAACAACTGCAAAGAACTATGAGAAATTAATAAAACTACAAAAAAGAGTAATACGAATTTTCGAAAACTACTGTGGTATACTGCGAGATTTACCCACTCGCAATCTTTTTAATAAACACTCATTAATCTGCGCAAATCAAAATTTACTATTTAGATTGCTCTTGCACATAAAAAAAGCACAGGCTCCATGTTAGTAGCATACCTATTTCTTCCACTAGATATCAATTACGCCACCAAACGAGAATGCCACAATTCATGAGAACTAACTACAGACGTCAGCAACTAGAATATCAAGTACCCCGATTATTAAACCTCGCTGAGCATCACATAGATTTTATGCGCTGCACTTTAAGCAATTTGTAAAAATGTTTCTCTTAAATTCTCAGATATTTTATGAATAAAATAAACCTCACTAACTTTACAGGTATACCATTTTGTCTATGAATATGTGTATATATGTGATGGGTATGTATATATGTATGTATCTATGAGTGTATGAATATATGTGTATATTCGTACATGTTATATATATATATCTATGCAAGTTTGTATTATGCATATTCAGTTTGTGTTGAAGGCTGATAATGAAGTGCTTGTATGACATGCTTTGTTTTTGCATGAAGTGTCTGTTTGATGTATTTTCTTTTATTTGCAGCGAAAACTACGTATGGTGCATATGTAATTTACAGTTAAACCTGCTTATAACGAACCTGCATATAAAGAATTCCTGGGTATAACGAAGTTTTTCTATTCCTCGCTGTTACTCTACAGAAGCACATGTATTTGAGACCTCTACGTAATGAGGTGGCAGCGGGAGACCCCCTCGAAATAACCAATTTTCTCCGCCGACAACCTAGGGATTTTGCCCCAAATTTTGTCATTTTTGCGCGAGCTGCAACCGGAAGTGCGTTCTCCGCCATGACGAAAGGCGAAGCGGCAGTGTCGCGCTTGGTGCGTTCCAAGGCACGGCGACAGCGAGGCAAGAGCGAGCGCACGTGTGCGTGGGTGTGAGCATGCGTGATGCGGGTCTGCATCCCTCGACCCGGCGATCTTGCTGCCGCAGGCGTGTCCTTTCCCCCTCACTTCAAAACCTGATCCCGCCTCTAGCTGCAGCTGGTCTAGCCTGCCAAGCCGCACCGGCTCGAGGGGGGGGGGGAATAGTTTTTGTTTGTTTTTTTCAACGTGCTGGCAGCGCCACTCTTTGGTTAATGCGCAAGTCTCTGCACTTCACTTCTCTAACCTGACACTAGGTGACAGCGCTTGTGAGGCCTAGCTAGCGGGGTCGCGGGCGGCGCGCCTCACGGGAAGCTTGCCACTGACAACACGGGGACCGGATGCACAGGAAATCGCGCTCACAGGGTGATTCAAGGGCAGCACGCGTGAAATAATAACAAAAAAAAAAAATGGAGACAAACAGCGGTAAAGTGGACACGGGCGTGCATTCCGTGCGAGCGTCCGCAGCTGACAAACGGCCGTAGCAGCGTTCTCCATCCCGTTGGAAATCCTGTCCTCAGAGGGCGCGCACGCAAAGCGCTGCTCATTTTCTCCACTTATTGTTCATTCGTTCCGCGCTCCTTCCTCCTCCATGGCGATTCGCTGCGCTCTTTTCGGGCCGTGCGCTTCCACAAGATTTCCTCAAAATAAATGTTTCGGGTGAGCTCTGTCACCTGTTACCTTTTTGCTTACTTAAGCGTTTCTTTTTCGAACTTTTCATGCCGGACCTGCATATAACGAAATCCTCTTTATAACGAAGTTTTTCGGGAATTTGTTAATTTCGTTATATCCAGGTTTAACTGTATTTATCTGGTTTTTTGGTTGTTGTATTGTGTTTCTTGTACGCAAACGATGTACATGCACGCCGAACTAAGCTCTTACTCCTTTTTCTGTACAAGACAAAAATAAACTTCAAACTTCAAAAAAAAAAAAGAAAAAAAAGGAAAAGCACCAGCACAATTGCAGAAGATGAAAGGTTGAATATACAGACATTTTCAAGCCTTAGAGCAACCTAGCTTTTCTATGAACCAGTTTTGGTTTTGAAATTAATTTCCAAGGAGGTATGCATATGTGTCATTATGCAAAATATTAAAACAAGTCTGGGATTTTACGTGCACCACACTGTTATGAGGCATGTTACAGTGCTTCACATTAATTCTGACTACCTCACTTCAGAATGAGTTTAAATTAAGTACAAAGATGTTTTTGCCTCTCTCAAGATTTAAATGCAGCTGTAATCACTGGGAGTCAAATCCACACCCTCGGAGCACAATTTGACGCTTCAGCAACTGCTGAATCGAAATTTGCAAAGCATGGTCCGCGGCTAGCGGGCAATATCACCCTAGCATGCTGCCCACTTGCCTCTCAATCAGGGACGCCTTCATAGTGGTTGTGATGGCTGCAGGAGTAGCCTCATTCAACCGGAAGACGCTCTCCACTACTGAAAGTTCTGTGCTTGTAGTATCCATGCCACAAAAAGCACACCAGTCATTCACCACCATCCCTGCACCCACTACGTCGCTGCCTCGGTTCACTGTGCCAGCCTGGACAAACAAAGTGTGCCGTCAGAGCTCAGACTGCAGTACCCCTCAACAGCACGTTATAGCATTTTACACACCTTGGAAACGGCACAACCTTTAGCACAATACACACATTTTTTTTTGTACATTTAGGTAGGTAATCTTTATTAAATGTGTTGAAGAAAAAAGGATGACAAGACCTGTCTGATATGTCGCGTCTAGCCAATAAACAACTACATGGCAAATGTAGAAAATGGAACCTTTATTGCATGCTCTGCAGTGGTGTATATATAGGGGTTGATGACATACACGTCAGGCGCACTAGGTTGCCAGCCGCAGACACATCACTGTCAATGGTATTTTACTTGTTAATAAATGCCAGCTAAGCAGGACATGCATGTACTATCGGGCAAAAAAGTAAACAGATGACGGCTTAGACGACCGGAGTGGCTGCCGGGCCTGAAAGTGGCGCCGCAGTCGAATTTCGATATATCGAACAGCGCGGCCATCGAGAAATAGTCTGATATAGCCTGAATTCTATATATAAAATCACGTGATAAATGTATTAAAAAACTTGCATGAATCAATGAACCAATAGTGGTGTAGTACCGTATTTACTCGAATCTAATGCGCACCTTTTTTCTGATAAAACGGGTCCAAAAATCGTATGCACGTTAGAATCGAGTGTGAACAAACGACACCGTTCATTACACGAGTACGGCATTTGTTTTTATGTATGTGAGAAGGTTTATTACTAAGGACTTCTTTTCCGTGTCACGAAAAATTGGAGCGCGTTACAAGCAATGTGTCACCTTATTTATTTTTTTGGCCCCGGGAGACTGGTGCGCGTTAGAATCGAGTAAATGCGGTAAATACTCACTTGAAGCTTCAAACAAAGTATTTATTCATTTGGCTGAAAGTACTGCAGCAGCGTAGCCTGCTTCTTATTGACAACCGCGCGCTTAACCACGGCGTCTTCAACATAGTCTAAGCGATCCACAAGCAATAGGCCAGTGCCTTCTATTTCGCTGCAGTAGCGACATACAGGGGCCAATGCAGGTACAGCCTCGGTTGGAGTCTGGAGCGGGGCAGCGTCGGTGCTTGGGTATAAACTTCGGCAGCGTCTTCATTTGGCCACTCAGCAGTAACTTCAACTGTGATCTCCACGTCCGCCAACTCCACCATTGTTCTGGTGCTGTCATACCCGCCAACGAGGTCTTCAATACACATGCTTTGTGGCTCAACACTGACAAAGCGCTCCGACAAACCGATCACATGATAACGACAGCACTGGCAGTGCACACCAGGTCTAATTTCGATCACACGATAACACATGGGCGCACGCGCAGAACAGGCCCACGCTTGACGCAGTTTGTCTCGTCCGCTTTGTGCAGGTGCATGCGATTTTTCTCTCAGAGGTGTGATTTCTGTTGAATCTGCGCAACACACACGCGGATTGTGAGGAGCAGCTACTTAGCATGAGTGCGGCGAGCATGGCGTCGCTAAAGCAGTGCAAGTCGCTAACGCTAGAAAGGAAGGCTGCCTTAATTAACCCTTTCAGTGCCGGGTTTTTTTCTGATTGCTGCTCACCCCCTGCCGGGTATTTTTTTTTTTTCATGTTGGTTCAGTGGAAATTTCATGCTAGTAATGCACCATGATACTCCACAGGACATGTGAAGATATCCTACTCAGGATTATCCTATTCAAATAAAAAACAAAATTCCACTCGTCAAGTTTCCCCTTCTTGCTCGGTGGCAGGGGCTCCTGTTCACTGTCGTCGCTTGACAAGTCACTCAGCTAAGCTCCTTCATCGTTATCATTTTCATCTGAGTCAGAATTCATCACCAAGGTTGAGCGCTGGGCTTGTTGGTACAACATCCTCCCAAGTTTTACAGCACCAACGCCACACGGACAACATATAATGACACACACAGCGCTGACTAACTGTTTTTATTTCCCAGCACACACAAATATATATGCGCATTTTACAAGGAAAAAATTGTGATATCGATGGTTGTCTTCCGCTGAACACAATGCCTGCCTCATCTGCACAGTTTTTTTTCCCTATTTCCTTGTAAAATCAGCTCATATATATGCCTGTGCTGGCAAAAATACAGTTGTTAGTGAGCGCTGTGTGTGTCATTATATGTTGTCCATGTGCAGTTGGCGCTGTAAAACTTGGGAGAATTCATCAGCAGTTCTTGAATTTCTGTGTCCTTCAAAGCGCGGATGCGCGCTGACTTGACATGGCTGCTGCGCTCTGCCGAGACGAAGCGACGCGGGCGTAACCACGTGGGCTCCACCTGTTGTCTAAAATTTAATTTACAAGTCATATGTGTTTAGGTGACCCGTCCATGAATGGCAGCACATGAACGCAACATTTTTTTTGCACGAGTTATCTCGGGAGTAGCAGGAGGTGCGCATGGGTGGTTTCACGAGTTATCTCGGTAGTGGCAGTTAAAGGGTTAAGTGGAGAAAGGAGGCCGAACAAAATCGAGCATCGTGCAGGAATTCGGCACCCCTTTGTCTACGCTTTCAACAGTGCTAAAAAACAAGCAGAAGGTGCTTGGTGGATATCAACAGAGCTTCTCCAGCCAACGGAAGCTGGTTCGAGGCTCTGAGTTCCCGGACGTTGAAGCAGCGTCGATGGTGTGGCTGCGAAATGCCAGAGCAGCCAACCTTCCCATCACAACAGCATTAATGATGGAGATGGCAGATGCTCTGGCCTTGCAAATGGGGCACACAGACTTCAACTGCAGCAGTGGCTGGTTTTACCGCTTCAAAAAAAGCAACAGTGTTATGTCTAAGTCGGTGCACGGCAAGAGCAGCACTGTTGACGCAGCCACTGCAGACAACTGGCACAGCAGCTGGCTTGCCAAGTTGCAAAAGAGCTACGCTGACAGAGACATCTTTAACCTCGATGAGGCAGCACTCTTTCATAAAATGTTGCCGAGCCGCACCTTCACACCAAAGGGTGGACCATGCTCGGGAGGGAAACAATGGAAGGACAGGGTAACGGTCCTTTTCGGCACAAATGCGACGGGTGAAGAAAAGCTGCCGTTACTGATAATTGGCAAAGCTCTAAAACCTAGGTGCTTTAGAAATGCACGACTGCCGAATGGCACTACCTATTGTGCCAATAAAGCAGCGTCAATGACGGCAACTCTTTTCGAAGAGTATTTTTGTGCCATCGACAACAAGACGGTCAAGAAAAACAGGAAAGTCCTATTCATTGTGGACAATTGCCCAGGCCATGGCAAAATACAGAACTTGGAAGCAGTGACAGTTGAGTTTCTGCTGGCAAACATGACATTTGTGCTGCAGCCGATGGACCAATGTGTGATAGAAGTAGCCCCAAAAATCTACCGAAAGAGCCTGCTCAATAGAATTTTGTTGCCATATGAAAACAGCAAAGGCTACATAACTGACCTGATGGGAGCAGTACATCTCCTCAGCAGCGCTTGGCAGCAATTTCGCGCAGCGGCTATCGCTAACTGCTTTGCGCACGCTGGGTTTTCGCGTGCCAGAAGCAAAGCCAGATGACTTCACAGACTGTGAGGGACTTTGTCAAGAGGTCATCAAGCTTACTGGTAACGGTACCACCGAAAGTGACATGACTTTTCTCGAGTACGCGCTGCATGAGTAAGATGTGCCGGTGACCGAAGAAATGACGGACGCCGAAATCGTTCATACGGCCACTAACGGAGCGGACGGCGGAAACGGCGACAACGACAAACCACCTCGAGAGGCGCCAACATCAGCCGAAACGAGAAATTTGCTGTGCTTGCTGCGAAATAAGGTCGAGTGCAGCGGCGGGAAGATCGGCTCATGCGATGCATCAAGCAACTGGAGGATGCCTTTCTAGGCCCGAGTACAACCGCAAAGCAGACCAGCATTATGCAGTTTTTCTCTGCTAAATAAAATGGCAGTGCCGCAAAACCCAGCCGGTTAACGTCTGTTGTATGTCATTCTTTTTCTCTTTCAAACCTTTACGAGAAGAAAGATTAGACGCTGCTGCTGAAGAGCCAGTAAATAGTGATTTTCCTGGAAAGCGTTCGATTTTTCCCGGTGATTTGCGCAACTTTGCTTATCTCGAAACTCCGCTTATCTCGAAATTTTCCCCGGTTTCTACAACTTTAGGGTGCGAAATTTTGGCCCCGTACTAAACGCGGGCCCCAAGAATCTTTTGCCCGAATTCACAGTTTCGGTTTCGGCATAGTGCAGTGCTATCATATTCATCAGGTGTCTGCGCGCTTCTGCGTTAGGTAGCGTGAGCGGCATTAGTCCTAGAGACCTACAGGCGTGCAACAGCGGCTATTGCTATGACTTGGCGCATATTACAATGGCCACGAATTTTGCTCCTCTGATTTTACACAATGTCAGGACCGCGCAGGCAGTACTGCCTTTAAAAGAAAAGTTATCGCTGCTGCCGAAACCATCGGCAACTGTGCTGCGGAGCGGCAGCTCAAAGTCAATGAGCGAAGCATTCGTGGTTGGAGGAAGCAGAAGGAAGCCCTCTTTGCATGCAGCGGCCAGAGAAAGTTTTCATGGACCAAAAAATGGAGCGTTTCCTGACATGGAACGAGAACTGGCGGACTTTGTTCGGGAGCGACGAGCTGCACATCTCGCTGTCAACATCGAGATGCAAGCGAAGGCAAGGGAGATCGCTCATGACAAAGCCAATCAGCCGGAGGACTTCAAGGTGAGCAAGCATTGGGTGTCTCGCTTCATGCGCCGCGCTGGGTTCTCCCTATGTCAGTCGATCTCGCAGAAGCTACCAGAGGACTACAAAGAGCAGCTTGTGGCCTTTCAAAAGTACGTGATTGCGTTGCGAAAGGCAGTCCCCTTTCAGCTGGGCCAGATCGGCAACGCTGATCAAATGCCGGTGTACCTGGATATGCCCTCGGCACTAACTGTGCATCAAAAAGGCTCCAGGCAAGTTACTGTGCGATCGACCGGGAAGGAAAAAACGCGGGTAACTGTAATGTTGTCCTGTACGGCAGATGGTCACAAGCTGCCACCCTATGTGGTGTTTAAAAAAAATTAACACCATCTTCCCAAAGGGAACCCTGATGGGATGCGAAGCACCCGCGTTAGCGCCGTTCAACCCTTGACGCCACCCGTGCGCAACGCTGCTGCTTCGCATCCCATCAGGGTTCCCTTTGGGAAGATGGTGTTAATTTTTTGCGCGTGAACCGACGAGTCGGCGGTGTAGCGAGCGGCGGTCGCGGTAGCGGCAGGTGTTGCGGGCGAACGGACGAGGCAGCAGCTGCGGGCGCTGCGGCGAGCGTGCGGCAGGCGAGGGAGAGAGTGACGTCAGCGCGCACTGCGAGGGGAGCGTGACGTCAACGCGCAGCTGCGGCGTGACCTACTTGGCACCGCTCCAACACCTGCGGCGAGGGGAGCGCATTGCGGCGCGTTCGTACGGACGCACGGAGGGACAGCGTTACACAGGCTAGTCAAAGAGCTGCTTCGCATCTAAAAGAAAGGCGCTGAAGGGGGAGAAGTTCCCAAAAAATGTTGTCGTCCGCTGCCAGGGCAAGGGGTGGATGGACGAATCGCTGGTGCTGGACTGGATTAAGTCCGTGTGGTGTCGACGACCTGGAGCACTGCTGGGGCTCCCTTCGATGCTTGTGCTCGACGCGTTTCAGTGTCACCTTGCCGACTCCGTTAAGCGTGTATCCACACGACGGACGGCTCTGCGGATATCTCTTCCATGGACGATCGTTCCGCTGCCCGTCCGGCTGCGAAGCACATTCAGACGGCGGACGACGCGAGTAGACGGACGCACTGGAGAAAAACAAACATGGCGGCGCTGTCTGAAGCAAGAGCTGCCCACTTCGAATCTTTAAGCTCTTTGTTGTGCATTGCATGGGCTCTTAGTCCCAAAGTGATGCTTGTATTTGCTTTAGGTTGGTGTCCGAAAGCTTCACCGGCAACATATTCATGACGATTTGGCACCATTTCCGATTTGGTACCGTTTTCTCAGAGCTATAGGCTTAGCAAGTGCCTCTATTGGCAGAACATGAGCTCGGTGCTCTGTAGTAGCCTGAGTGCTACCAAATCTCAGGTCATAACAGTGTAGAAATGTTTGCTTGTTTCTTTTCTCTCTAGATGGCACAAGCAGTGTGAGACTTGAAAACATATTCATCGCTAGCAAAAGTATGGGAGGCTTTGATATTTTCGTCTTTGTTGCAGAGTTTGTTTAAAGTTGAAACCAAACGAGAAAAAAAAGCGCTTGTTGCCAGACCTATAATGGCACCCTCGGCTAAATCTGCTGTGTTAGTCCACGCGAATCCCAATGCGAAAAAAAAAAAAGCTTGGCATTTTCCATCCGCGAGGTCCGCAGACGCGGCACGGATGGCACAAATCTGGGACACGGGGTCATGTGATGCACCGTCCGCCGCGGAAAAGACGGATTTAGTCCGTCGTGTGGATACACCCTAAGCGACTGCTGCGCGACTCCCGCACTGAGCTCATCGTCATCCCGGGAGGGATGACATCCCAGCTGCAGCCGCTTGATGTGTGCCTTAATAAGCCATTTAAGGACCACATCAAGCGCCTGTACATGGAGTGGATGAGGTCTGGAGAGCCAGAAGTGACCCCTGCTGGACGGCTGAAACGGGCACTGAAACGGACGGCTGAAATGGCACTGAAGATGATGTGCTGTGGGAGGACATTTCCGACAAGGGAGCTTCGGAAGAGAGCACGTCCGACGACGACAAGCAATCAAGGGTGTAAATAAATGCATTTTTCCTTTTTCCTCGGACTATATTCGGGTGAAAACTTCTTTTCTCGTATTTGCTATCCCTGAATTACGCCCCGGACTATATGCGGGTCTGAGCTTTATGTGGGTTTTTACGGTACTAGTGAATGTGATACACAATTACGACTTACAACAAGAGGGACCTGAAGAAGGGAAGAAAGCTCTCCTTGATCCTCAATGGATGTCCTTGGATGTACCTACAGGGAAGACAAAATCATGATTGCATTCAAATGACATTACAGACTGCAGAAGTGACATTTCACAAAAATCACACAAAATCTAAGATGCGTTTCTAGTTTGGTGATACCAATCAGTGGATTTTCTCTCATGTCCATGGAACGCATTAAGAAGAGCACAACCTGTTGTCATGTGTACATGCGGTAAGTCAACTTATTTCACTTCTGCAAACCTATGCAATAGGTTGATGAAAGAAGCACCATCGCAGTTGTTTGAAAAGCAACACATCTGACAGCGCTTTAGTGTCAGCCATTTATTTGATGCTGCGAGTACTACTGTGCAATTCTAGTTGCTGAAGGAGGCACAGCTTGCTATTGTGCCTTCTGTAAAGGTATACTCTTAGACAAAACAGCCGAAAACAGTGCACTGTTTCGGACAATGCACCGCCAACTCTTACTATACACATCAAGTGCAGTTCCCTCGTTTTGCAATACTTATTGCTCTTTAGCTGCCATACATTTTCCTTTATGCATGTTTCAAGTTATCACATAAAAACTTTAGTTTGCCTGCACTGATAACAATACAGCAATCACGACTTTATCAGTCTGTGTATGATGCTCCTGGAGTTTTTTTTGGTAAACTGCAGAATTAGTAACTGGGAAAAATTGAAAAAGTTTAAACCATCACACAGAAGTGTATCTTAATACTCATTAATTTCCTTGCCTGACCTAACCATCCACTTCAACATCTCTGGAAGAACTCTCCCCCAACGGAGAATTTGGACAAAGATGCATAAGGGCTTTCACCACCACCATGCCTCATCTGCGTAGCTCAACTGCGCACCAGAACAGGAAATGGCCTCCCTGGTGCAACACCATGGCCAACACCACCCAAGTGACCGAACCATCCGAACCCTGGACCTACGACGGTGACATCAACGGAGCTTCTAGCCGCGATTGCGACCACACGGGGATAGGAACAGAAGACTCAGAAAGCCTCTGGACTCGGACAGGCCACCATCGAAAATTAAATGCAGCGACTCTTAACACGCGAGCTCTTTCAAGTGAAGCAAGACTAGCTCAACTACTAGAATTAAAAGGTATTAATAGGGATATCATTGGCCTTAGCGAGGTTAGGAAACCAGAAGGATACTTATCGATTAATGAAGGGCATGTTCTCTGCTACAGAGGACTGCCAGAGAAGCGCGAACACGGCGTGGGATTCCTTATACACAAAGACATGGCAGGTAGCATTGAAAGGGTAGCAGGTATCGTGATAAAATTAAATAGGCGATACAAACTAAAACTAATACAATGTTACGCACCAACGACCAGGCACAATGACGAGTCTGTAGAACAGTTTTATGAGGATGTAGAAACGGCAATGAACAAGGTACACACCCAATATACAACTGTTATGGGGGACTTCAATGGGAAAATAGGAAAGAAACTACGAGGAGAACAGGCAGTCGGGAACTACGGCGAAGGTGATAGAAATAGCAGAGGAGAGATGCTAGTGGAATTCGCAGAACGGAATCACCTCCGTGTCATGAATACTTTCTTTAAAAAATGTAAGCACAGAAAGTGGACATGGAAAAGCCCCAAAGGAGAAACGAAAAACGAAATAGATTTCATAACGTGCAGTGATCCAGGATAGTACAGGACACGGAACTGGTTAATAAGGTCAGAATTAGTGACCACAGACTATAACGGTGAAGATAACCCTCAATCTAAAGCGGACAAGGACAAAGTTAATCATGCGGAAGCAGGCCAACCTCGATGTCGTCAGGGCGAAAACAGAAGAATTTAGAATTGCACTTAAGAACAAGTATGAGGCTCTAGGACAGGAAGAAAATGAGGACATAGAGAAGATGAACGAAGACAATACTAACCTGATCACCAAAGCAGCGATCCAAGTAGGGGGCAAAGCACTGAGACAAGATGTAAATAAGCTCTCTGAATCTACTAAAAACTTAATCAAACAACGCCAAGAGATGAGAATCACCAACTCAAGAGATAGGATAGAATTTGCCGAGCCATCTAAGCTCATCAATAAAAGTAGAGTCCGGGACATACATAACTGTAACGTGAAAGAGATAGAAGCAGCCATCAAAAAAGGAGTCAGCATCAGAACAACTAAAAGGAGGCTTTGTGTGGGAAAGAACATAATGCATGCAGTGAAAGATAGGCAGGGCAACATCGTTACTAACTTCAGTGATAAAGCCAAGGTGGCCGAGAACCTCTATTCTGAACTATACAGCTCAAATACAAGCCTCCCCACCATGAGGGTGATAAATGTCGATCAGGACACCGAAATTCCATGCGTCACTGCGGACGAGGTTAGAAAAGCAATCCAGGGCATGTCCCGCGGAAAAGCGGCTGGAGAAGATGGGATAACCGCCAACTTGATCAAAGATGGAGGAGACTTCCCAACTAGAAAGCTCGCGACACTATACACAGAATGCCTGAAAACTTCAAATGTACCAGTCAGTGGGAAAAACGCAAATATTCTACTATTACATAAAAAGGGAAATGTTAAAGACTTGAACTACAGGCCGATCAGTCTACTCTCAGCACTTTACAAAATTTTCACAAAGGTTATCTCAAACAGAATAAGGGCCATACTTGAATTCAATCAACCAAGAGAGCAAGCAGGGTTCAGGAAAGGATACTCCACCATAGACCACCTTCATGTGATCAATCAAGTAATCGAGAAGTCCGCAAAATACAGCAAACCCCTCTATATGGCTTTCATAGACTACGAAAAGGCTTTTGACTCGGTACAGATACCAACAGTTCTAGAGGCACTACGCCGACAAAGAATATGCAATAGCTACGTAAACACAATAGCCAACATCTATAAAGATTCTACAGCCACCCTACTCCTCCTTAAGAAAAGCAGGAAAATCCCACTCCAGAAAGGTGTCAGACAAGGAGATACAATTTCTCCGATGCTGTTTACTGCATGTTTGGAAGAAATCTTCAAAAGACTAGACTGGGACGAGACAGGGCTAAGGATTAACGGGGAATATCTAAGTAACTTACGGTTTGCAGACGGCATAGTACTCTTTAGCAATAATGGCGATGAACTGCAAAAGATGATTGAAGACTTAAGCCGAGAAAGCTCTAAGGTAGGATTAAGGATGGACATGCAGAAAACAAAGATAATGCTAAGTGGCATGGCGAAAAAAATGTGGCTTCACGATCGGAAACGAGACATTAGAAGTCGTAGAAGAATACCTATATCTAGGACAGCTACTGACAGGAGAAACCGCCCTATAAAAGAAGGCCACCGTAGAATAAACATGGGATGGTGTGCGTACGGGAGACATTCCCAACTCATGAAAGGAAATCTACCACTATCACTCAAGCGGAAACTATATAACTACTGCATTCTGCCAGTGCTGACATACAGGGTAGAAACTCGGAGAATTACGAAGAAGCTTGAGAGGAAGTTAAGAACCGCGCAGCGGGCGATGGAACGAAAAATGATAGGCATTACATTAAGAGATAGAAAGACAGCCAAGTGGGTCAGAGAACAGACGGGAGTCGCCGACATAATAACCGACGTTAAGAAGAAAAAATGGACATGGGCACGCCACGTGATGAGAAGGATAGATAACCGATGGACAGTTAGAACGATGGAATGGATACCAAGAGAGGGCAAGTGTAGCCGCAGACGACAGAGAGTAAGATGGGGGGACGAAATCAAGAAATTCCGAGACGTCAAATGGAATCAGCTCACGCAGGACAGGCAGGAAAGGAGAGGATTGGGAGAGGCCTTCGTCCTGCAGTGGACATAAGATGGGCTGACGACGATGAATTTGGGAACGTACACATTTCTGGAGCTACCATTGGCATTCAACAAGACTTTACACCAAAGAGAAAACCAACCATCATCCTTATTTGACACCAAAAGCAGGCTTGATAAGCAAGAAAAGGTTAAACAAAAAAAATGTAAAGCGATGCCATTCACTACATTTTAAAGCAACTTGTCATAGCGGTTAAACTGGTTTATACAAGGTATTTCACTTCACTTCCACCCAGCTTCAAAAAAAACCACACATGCATCATGAGAATGCAGCTATCTTAAAGGGTCCCTCATCAGGCAACACAGCAAATTTCACTTATACACTGGAGGTTGTTAAGTGCCATATAGGGAGCATTCTACTATAAGTATTTTCAAAATGGTCTACTATTGGCGGAGATAAATATGTTTCAAGCAGCTTGAAAGCAGGATTTCGGCAGGTGAGGGTCACTGCCAGTACGACACCCTCGCCCCATGCCAATGCTGTGGGGTGAAGCAACAAAAAGACAAAAAAGAAAAGAAGGCAAAGTGTGTACCACTGCACCTGTAGCTGCTAGTCCCCTCAGAGGAGCAAGCCGCCAGAGTGCCTCCTCGTGATTGAACAATTTGTGGTCACAATGCTTGCGAGAGGAGAGGAACTGACACTCAGTTTGAAATTCGAGCGGCTTCGGCATGTAGTGATGTGGTTCTTGGCAGGCATGATCGCAAGCGCAATATGTGCGCAATGCATTTGTCAACTCAAAATGGCCAGACTTGGCGAGGGGTCCATTAACACAATTTACTGTCATCTTGAATAATGCAGACTATTTTAAAAATGAGTCCAGGTAATAATATAAATCAACCACCATTTAAACTATGTTGTTTCAAAATGCATTATGCTGAATATAGAAGTTGTACAGCATGCTAATTAGTGTCTGAATAATGCACTTTCATAATAGTAGGTGCAGTGGTATTAATCTTTCCGGGCTTCTAAGAAAGTGCGAGATTTGAAAAAGTACCCCTAAAATTGGTGACAGAACAACTGATCCATGCAGACCACATGCATAAACAGGCTGACGGCAAAAGATGTGGCCACATGTTATCAATTTCTCTAGCAGTGTGTCCAGTAGTGTTGGTTTGCATGCATCGTTGTTCACAGTGTCACGTGGTCGTGATGCAAGCAGCACTCAAGACGAAGCACGCAGAACTCAAGACGATATCAGGCGAACTGTTTATTGGGTGAACTTGTGCCCAGCAAAACAAAACCAATGACAATGCACAGCAATAGCGGCGTAAACAGTCGTCGGTTGACGGAAAGACTGACAAGCGGCGCAATGCGTCGGCTTTTATACACGTGTCATAACGCGTTCTCGCATTATCTCTGAAATTCCAGAGGTCACTCAAATGTGCGCGTCAGGCATGCAAAGTTTCAAGAATGGTCGACATGCTTCCCGAAGTGTTGTGCAAGATAAACGCGGCCTGCGTTACACGTAACAGAAAGCGATAATGGCGCTCGCCACAAACAATCAAAGCAAGCATGCGATTCACAGGAAGGTGATAACGGCGTTCTCTTTAACCAAACAAAAACAACCACACGTGTCAATAGTATGTTCGAGCACACTGATGTCACTGCACACAAGTGCCTAGCCACGCGGCACCTTTTCAATTTTCACACACTTTCTTAGAAGCCTGCAAAAGTTAAAAGCACTGTTCCTATTATTACGAAAATACATTACATGTAAACTAATTAACATGCTCTACAACTTCTCCACCGAACGTTTTGCAAGTAGGTTCAATAATATTATTTACCCAAGCTCATTAAAAAAATAACCTTGATACGGTCGAGACGAGAATAATCAATACAGTCAACTCCCGATAATTCGAAGTCGCTTAATTGGAATTTTCGGTTAACTGGAAGTGAAGTCGGGGTCCCGTCACTTTTGCATGCAAGCCAATAGAAAAAAATGCTCGGTAATTCGAAGTTAGATGTCTAAGGTGCCGGTTAATTAGAGGTTATTTCTCAGTCTTATAGCTCAAGATGACCGTAATGTTTGAGAAATTCCGTATCATTAAAGTGAAAAACAGCTTTGCATGCTGAATTTACATCGCTAGCATCGCAGCTGACTACAGCGCCAAGCTCATGAAGCGTCAATGTTAGGTACTGGCGGCATCGGCATCACAGCTGACGACAGCGCTGAAAATGATGAGGCGGCAGGCTTAGCCCATCCGCCCAGCGCGATCGCAGCTTTGCATGGTCGCGTTGACGTGCTAGGCCTATCTGTATGTTTCCTCGAGTGTTAGTGAATCGGCTTGCCGGCATCGTTGCACAGTCGCGGCAATGTCAACTCGCGGACGTTATCGTACGCTTGACTTGGCGACGAAAGTTAAGATTTCGAAGGCAGTTGAGGACGGAGGCAACGGAGGCATCGCCAAGCGGCACATCGCACGGAAGAACGGAATCAAGCGCTCTTTCGAACACCATTAACAAGCGCTCGACACTCGAAGCATTTGAGAACAACCAATTTAAAATGTCATGCATGAGAATGCGCACCGGTGCCCACCCGGAGTTAGAGCAAGCGTTGCTCATTTTCGATTAGGGAGGCCCGGAGCAACCAACTTCGGCTCAGTGGCGATATCGTAGCAGCAAAAGCCTTATCGCTTGCGGCGATATTAGACATTAAAAATTTTTCTTCATCCGATGGATGACTGTACGCGAAAGCACCTTCTCGAACGGATGCTTTTGTGCATGGACAACTCCATGCAGTGCGAAGTGAGCCGCCTCAGTGCTATCCACATGCTAGCGCGAGCATGGGGTTGCGTTAAAGAGGAGACGATAGCGAACTGCTTCAGGACCTGCGGTTTTAGTGCAAGTGCCTCGAGAGATGGAGGTGGTTCGTCTTCTCCAGCGGAGGAAGCGCACACAACCGAACTTGACGACAATAGTCTTCGACCAGCTCGTCCCTTTCGGAGAATACGTTGCCGTTGACAGTCAAGTTGAAACGTGTGGTGCACTGACGGACACCGAAATACTCGGGATCGTTCGGCCCAACAAGGCTGCTGACGAAAGTTACTTGGACGACGATGTTTCAAGCGAGCCACAACCTACAGCTGCTGATGTAGCTGCGGGGCTTGCCCTCGCGCAGCGGTTTTTTGCTACAGAGAGCAACAGCACTCGGCCACGTCTACAGTCTGCAAAACTTGCTCTCCGCGGCAAGATGCCACAAGCAGATTCCTTTTCCAAATGAATTAATGAAAATGTCCGTTTTTGCCAGATTTGGTTAATTGGAAGTTCGGTTAATTCGAAGTTTTTCGTGGTCCCCGTCTACTTCGTATTAACGGGAGTCGACTGTATAAAACACAATCATCTGCAAACAATCTGATTTGTGTGCAAGGTGTAACAACGTTGACAATGTCATTTATGTAAACCAAAAACAACAATGGCCCCAGGACGCTACCCTGGGGTACACTGGATGTCACTGGAAGACAGCTCGAGTAATTGCCGTCAATAGTGGCAAACTGCATGCGATCCGAAAGATAAGCTGCTATCCAAGAAACTATAATGCTAGGAAGATTGTAATCTCTGAGTTTTTGAATAAGTTTACTGTGAACTACTCTGTCGAACGCCTTACTAAAGTCTGAAAAAAAGAGCGTCAATTTGACCATTATTATCCAATGTTTTCGCAAAACTATGAATTACAGTTAACAGTTGCGTCGTGGTGGAGTAGCCTTTCCTGAAGCCATGCTGGCAGTTAACACTGAATTTCTGTCTAAAAATTTTGTGATGTGGTTAGCGATGATATGCTCGATTAGTTTACAGCAGGACGAAGTTAAAGATATCGGTCGATAATTTTCTAGAGATAAACGATTGCCCTTTTTAAAGATTGGCACCACTCGAGCTGTCCTCCAGTCTGTGGGCACTTGAGTAGACAACAAAGAAGCTCTGAACAGTATAAAAAGAAATCTACCAATAACTTCCACATAGCGCTTAAGAAACATATTTGGGATACCATCTGGGCCACATGATTTTGTTGTCTTCAAATTTAAAAGAATTGACACTATACCGTTGTATGAAATAAAGTCCACTTCGTGCGCCTCAAAAACAGTAGAATGAAGCAAGTTACCTACACCTGACTGGGAAAAAACGCTGTGGAAATAATTGTTAAAATGTTCGGCGATTTTATTCATTGCTTTGCACTGAGGACACCAAGCTGATTCATATTCATGAAGCATTATAATTCAGTTTCATCCCTCTGTGATCACCCAGTGCACTCCAGTAGTACAAAATGTACCGGCCACCATGCGGCCGGAATATAACGTTTCAATCGCTGAGCACTGTACTGGACTTTCATGCCTGTCCCATAGAGCATAAAATGCTATAGAAAAATATATGACAGTGTCATAAGTGTGAGAGAAGCATAGATCATAAACAAGAAAAATGCATAAGCAGCACTATGCTGCAGATGAAATGTGCTCTTACCAGGCCACCTTGATTGCTGAGGGCACAGTAACTGCCAACAAGAACATTTCCAGCTATAGTTTGTCGGAACACCTCCACTTTAAGTACATCAGCTATAATTTCTTCTGTTTCCTGAAAGAGTCCATAGCATAAAAAGACAGTCATTATCAAGTTTTCCTAAAGCGGAAGCAAAAGCAAGAAGGCACTCATCAATCACACTGCAGCTAATAATAGCTCTTACTACGGCCGTAAGTTGCACAGAGCAAAACTTACTTTTCGCACCTTGTTTACCCGATTTTCGTTACATGTGAAAGCTAAAAAAATTTGTTAACAAAACATGCCTCTCCAGGCATTTTGTGGTCAGCCTTACCTCTGCCCACATGGAGCACTTTTACCGGCGTTTTCTGAGGTTGCATGTCATCATCTTCACATTGTCGCCGACAGCGAGGGTGACCAACCACATGATAAGTGCACAGACCAGCACCAGTCCAGTGTCCCACAATGTGGACACATGAATTTAATCAGGAACCCCCAAAAGCAGTGTGCAATTTGTGCCAGTGGAGCAACAAGAAATATTGACGATACAGGTTATATGCCTTACTAGGAAGTTTTGGCGCATAAAAGATATTCATAGCATTGCAAAAGAATAGACTGTCCGTAAAAGTTTATTTTTGCTATTCTATTTGTGGTGCCAGTTATGGAGACAAAAGAGAACCAGCAAATTAAAAATCAATAGCCTCTTCGATCACGGTAAGACTTATTTTCAAGGGCATACATACTGTCAATACTCATGATAAGCCTACCGAAATAATATTTAAGAATGGTACTGAGAAACAATGCAATGTAATCTAAAGTGCTTTGCTGTCGAAGCATTCATAGAGAAACACGAGTCAAATACAAGTGTTAATTGTGATCTTGCAGTTCACATAGTTTGGGATAATGACTGAATATATTCGAGGTGGGCGGCAGCCACTTCAGCACCTGCGACAATGCCATTACCCTTATGGAAGTCACAGTGGGCCGTGCACTCAATGGTCACCACTCATCTAGTAACTTTCAGCGTTGGTGGCAATGACAGGACAGTCCTGAACTTGCCGTTTCAGCTGACATCACTGTCAGTGTCAAAGCAGAGCTTGTTGTTGTTGTTTTGTGGGTTTTAACGTCCCAAAACCAGCTCTGATTATGAGAGACGCCGTAGTGGAGGGCTCCGGAAATTTTGACCACCTGGGGTTCTTTAACGTGCACTGACATCGCACAGCACACGGGCCTCAACATTTCGCCTCCATCGAAATGCAGGCGCCGCGGCCGGGATTCGATCCCGCGACCCTCTGATCAGCAGCCGAGTACCGTAGCCACTAGACCACCGTGGCGGGGCTCAAAGCAGAGCGACGCTGGAGAGCGAAATGGCAGAAAACGGGGGAAAAGGCGCTACATCTACGTCAAGCTTAATGGTTGCGCTTGAGCCTGCTTGTGAGATGCCACGACACTCACAAATTAAGATTACCATGGTAAGCAGTGCTTTTAAGGGAATGTGTGAAAGAGTCTCAGTCATTGCTGTTGCACAAAATTAATGGTTAACGCGAAGTCAAAAAAGATGAAGGCATTGTAATCAAATCATAACGATAATACAGGTGGTAGTAGTAAAGCTAATATAAACCTTTCCTAGTCTGTATTTTTGTTGTACATTGCTGTTTCTTTGTATTAATCTTGCATTTGTACTGACCATACTGCATGGACCACGAGTCCGCAGTATTGTATAAATAAATAAATAAATAATAAATAAATAAATAAATAAATAAATAAATAAATAAATAAGACTAGCTAAGGCAAGAAAATTTCAGTGAAATTGTGACTGAAGTAAGGTTGGGATTACGTTTCATTTCAGTGACATTGGCTTTGCATCGGTAATTATACGAGATGAACCGAGAGGCACACATTCTGATGGCCTCCAGTTCATTGAACCAAGTGACACTGCCAGAATCCCACATTGATAATGCAGACTCTAATTGAAGCCGAAAATTAGTTGTATACAGCAGCTTTTTAAATGAAGCTGGCGACAGTAGGACTTTCCACATAAGTACCCTACAGTTTTGTTAGTTTTCGGGGTACACAAGAAGCGTTTTGTACACAAGGACCCAACCGATTTCTTTATGCAAGAAAAACACAAGGTTTTTTTGACACCTGGCCTAAAATACTCTGTAATTTGCAAGCTTAGAACATCTTGTCCAGACAAGGCACAAGGAAAACGAAGGTACATTAAATAGCACTGTGGGGAAGACACCACACAGCGCTGTGTCTATCTCTACTACAAAACTCCAGGCAAGCACTTGGAATTTTACAACTCAACTGCTAAGTTACCGCAGCAAATCATTCCTGACAACACGTCTCAAACATACCAATGAACACTGTTGGTCAAGATTGGAATGGTAGGTCAGAAGCAAAAAAAATAATGAATTTACAGAACAGCACTATGACATACGTTGCAATTAAAGTAAACAAAATTGTGATGTATGTCTGTAAACAACCATACCTTATCTAAATCAGGGTGTGTCAGCGCAACATAGTCATTGCATGCTATAACATTTCCAAGTGCTGATAGGCGCTCCTCTATCCGCTGTATCTTTACGCTATCAGGAAGAGAGTTTCGAAGATGCTGAAGTTCCTGGTCAGTTGTGGTGTTGGGGACCAGCAAGCCATGGCGATTACCTGCACATTCGCATGAATGTATATTAAAGTGTACACTACACCACCACTTCGAAAGTGTCCTATTATGCACTTTACGGAATAGCAGGGTATAAATTTAAAGGAAAGTACTCCATCTCCTCAGAGAATGAAGAGGAGGTGGCAATGCTACAAGCTGCTTGAAGGAGAAAAGAAGTGGTCATATCGTAACACTTCGCCATTCGACATAAAAGTCATCTTGTGGCTTCCTAACACTGTTCAGGTGAAGTACCGCAAGAAGCAGACATGACACAAGACAAGAATAGCAGCATCCAGGTATAGCTGATTAGAATTCAAAATCAGCACTGGACCTCAGTGTGTGCATACTCAAAATAATAAGTAAAAAAGAAAAGAACAGGCTCTCAGAACGTCATGTCCCATAGAACTGCCAGCATATATCCCCATTCCAGTCAAGTTTCCCCAAAAGAACCTCTCTAGGAGTTTGAGATAATCTCATCTCGGACGCCAATACAATATTTAGCATGTATTGATAATATGAAAGGTGGTGTTAGCTTTCAGGACTTCCACCAGGTAGACATGAAGTCACTACTCCACCACTTCAACTTTGCTTAAAAACATAAATACTAATGCAAATAACAAAAGAAATTGTTGTAAAACCCAACTACAATGACTTGGGTAAGTTATTCACATACACACATTTAACTTTCATTATAGCCAACTGAATAAACCATAACAGGGCATCTGTTTGGCTTAGTTGATTCCATGGCAAAATACTACATGCATCTTAGAATACCTTTTAAATATCTCCACCTACAAGCCATTTATCTACATTTGATACACCCGACAACTGCAGTGGGGATCGCTGAAAATTCTGCTGCCAGGAGTTCCTCCTGCCACCTACAATCGAAGTGCACAGATATTCTTGCATTTCGCCCCTATATAAATGCACTGTGACCAACAATCTTACCTGCATTCTCAAGCTTAGCAGTGAGACACAATAATACAATGTGCATGATATCCATTTCAAAGTATGCACGATAGAGCACTGCTTCGGCAACAATTTTATACGCAAATATATCGCTGTTCATTAACCTGAATCACTTCCATTGCTGTTTTTTCTATTCATGAGGAGCTTGAGACAAGCAACAGCAAACAAACATAAACACTGTATCACACAAATGCAACGATCCGGGTAATGCGAGCACATGTTTTCTAGGCACGTCGCGGCGAGAGGAGAGAGGGCCGATGCACGAGTCCTTGCCATGATGGCATCTGTACTCTCCCACCAGGCGGTGCCACCCCAACTTCTCGATGCCAATATGCACCACCACGACAGGAGTCTTCAAATGGCTTGGCAGCACTGTTGACGCTGGTTACGCGGGCAATCAAAATGCGCTTCGCTGAAAATCGCAGTAGGTTGATCATGTGGTACAACTAATATTGCTCCATGCTAGTATTTCATTATCTGTTACAGCTTCCTTTATACTGTGATATTTTATGAATACAATACAATTATGATCTTACAAGGTAGTCTAGGCAATGTTTTCCCGATAGTTATATATGTTGCATTGATAGTTTATTAGTGGATTTCTTAACGTAATTGTGTGTTCAATAAAATATTGCTGAAGATACATTTCTGGTTTGAAATTCGAAGCTGGATGTTAATATTTAAAAAATGTGATATTCACCTTCCTGCCCCTCCCCCCTAATATTAACCTTTCACATGTGAGTCATTAGTGCATTGATGTCATGACAGTAGTATTTTCCACCCCACTATATGCACACACTGTGCCCCATTTCTCACTCTCAAATGTCTCCATCGTACCAAAGGTAACAACATCCTATTTGCAAAGACAGTGCAGACAACACAGAGAGGATTAGATGAACACATTGCTTACAAGGCGGCAAACCGGATTTTACTCCTAACGGCAGCTCGATTTTCTTAAAAATTACTATGCATTTCATGTTGTCATAGTATCGAGATAGGGCAGAGAACAGGCCAAAGTGAAATAGGTAGCCAAAAAACGCTTTTCAATTAAAATTCAGCCAACATCTCTAATTAGCTAGCTCGCACTGCGATTTGTTGTGCAGGTCAGGTCCACCTCTTTGTCAGCTCATCTCATGCTTTTAACTTATCAGCTCAGACAAGAAACACCTGATATGTCCTAAACTTGACAGTCAGGCTATAGTCGACGTTAACGTTAATTATAGCACAATGAGTTACATCCTGTCCGAGTTCACATACCCTAAACGGTCGCTGAGTCATTAATGCAGTCGCATCACCTAAGTTCCTTGCAATACGGCAGAAGTGTAAGGCAGTGACCGACTCAAAAGCTTCTGCTCCTAAATTCGCATTGCCTACCACATCGTACTACGACTCGATCATGTATGTACTACGTTTCCGACGGGTACAACATCGTGCAGAGAAAAAAGAAAATCGCGCAATAAACATCCACGCATTATAACAGCTGCGCAAGCACTGATTGCGAGAACCGACGTACCCACAGTGAGCCGTCCGATTATCCGGCAGCCGGCGATGGACGCATGGATCACGGGTATGGTATCCGCAAGTTCGCCTTCGAAGACGCTGCAATGGACATTCACGTGCGTTACATTGCCATAAGCGGTGGTGCAGGTTCGCGCGAAAATCGTCAGCTGTCCGGCTGTAGTGTTCACGAGTTGCACGCACATACACGTTTGCTCACGAGCACTCGCGAAGGAATCGTGTTTTGTCTAGTTCTTGACTCACTCGGTTGCAATCAAATAAGCTGCAAGTAACAAGATGTTCTCTTTTTCTTTTTATTGTCACTTAGGTACTAATCACAGATATCACATCCGCAAATTGCGACACTTGCAGTCAATATTCTGAAATCCTTACCATTAGAGCTTCTACTGCACTTCGGCAAACGCAGCAATCTCGAAAAGACCGCAGCACGATTTCACTGTACACACTGCACGCATCGCCGCACGTAACGCTGCTGAGTTTAAAAGCAAAATGTATTACATAACCCTCAAATGGTCACTTGACTGACGCCGCACGTGGACGAGCAGAATAGGCTCACCTGTAGAAGTTCTCCGAACCGCCAATGGCCACCAAGCAATACGAGTTCGAAAGTTTGGCGAATACGCCAATCTCGTTGTTGTTCTCGAATTGAGCTCTTACTGCCATACTTGCGCTCAACAAACTTCGAGAACTTCCAAACCGATAGCCACAAGGAACGCGCCGGTACAAAACCAACAAAATCGTACACACTTCTCGATGTAGGGCGCTACAGACCACAACGTTCCCTGGCGGTGTGACGAGTCTACCGGGCCCATAGAGAAATATGCCGGGCCAACGCAACCGTAGTAATATATTTCAATAAATATCGGTTGTTTTTACAAAACTATAAACAATGTCGTAATCTGGGTTATTGTTTGGACATACTAGCAATAATAGTATTCATCAGGCAAAACGCTGTTCCGGTTTTTGTTCGCTTGCTTCTGCTGCGCCATCTATGTGCTGCGCCATGTGCACCTGATGTGGCCGCTGACTTGTGTGTCGTGAAGTGCACATATTCCCCCTTTTCTGCATCGCTATGGGTACATTATCTAATTTCAAACGGGTGCAACAGTGGGCAACGTTTACTCGCCGTTGGCTTCTGTACGACGCGCGATGGCAGAACCCGTTCCAGTCCGCCGAGATGATCTCCGACGTGCTGCAGGGCAGGCATAAGCCGATATTTTACGCCACAGGTGACTGCGGCGACCATGTCGTGGTGACGAACTGCAGCGAAATCGCCATGCCGTGGTACGAGTGGAAGTACCGCATGTATTACCATGATACACGCTTCGCTGGCGGTCGCTCTTGGACACCGGCTTGGCAAGTGCAAGACAAGGATGCAACCAAGGTTCTTTGGAAGGCTGTGTACAGGGCACTTCCAGGCGACCTGACCAGACGGCCCCGGATGGCCAGGTTACACCTGTTCCCGGACGACAAGGTGCCTCGCGAAATTATGGAGAACATCTCGGGTCAACTGAGGCAGCTCCGGCGTGTACCCAAGAAGCTCACCGAGTACTCCGAAGAAGAGCAAGCAAAGTTCCCGAAAGTTTTTGACTACCCAGAAGATTACATTATCCGTTAACCTAACCAGCGTGACTGTTCACACGTCAGTGTAGCTGAGCTATCGTGTAAATTGTTCATCCCGATCACATACCGTTTTGTGGACATTAAATGTGAAATAAAGCGGTACAGTTGACATGTTCGAAACTGTTCCGGGCTACTCTGTTGCAGATAGTACGCTCTCTTTTGCAAACTACTGTAATGCAGCGAAGGCAAGACTTTTTCTGTGACTCCTAACCCCCACGGAAGATTTTCAACGCAAAGTAATGCGCCTCGGAGAGCTGCCATAATTTTTGCCAAATACATCTTTGAGGTCCGATATTTAAACCACTGAATCTGCTTATCTACACGTTACACAGCCACGTACATACTTGGCGCCAAGGTAATTTTAGCACTAAAGAATGCATGCCATTATGGGCAGGTTGCACCCGCCAGGAGCCTCCACCATTGCATAGCCCGCTAGCGCCACTGTGGCCACTTTTTCGTTAGCGTCGGGAGAGCTTCCGTGGGCCCCCCTCCATACTCCGAGAGAAGTGAAGGCGCCGCGGCCGCTGAGCTCGGTGTTGCGGGATGTAATAGCAGATTTTTTTTTTTTTTACCTCTATGTGAAATTGAACACGTATTGCGAGTAGGCTAGATGTTTGGTCTTGTGGGCAGCGTATAAAAAATGCTAAGCGATAGCGAAGGACGAGAAGGCATATATATACTACAGACAGGTACAACATGAGCGCTCGTGTTACTGACCTTCGTCTTTTCCAATATCAGTAAACAGTTGTAACTTTCTGTTGGGTGAAAGTACTGGGAATGGTAAGCTGCTGGATCAGGCAAGCTCTGCACATGACGTAATAGATGAAATCAAGAAAGCTGGCGCTGAAACCACCCGCCACCACATTCCGTAAATGTGGACAAAAACTCTCAAGGAATATGGAGTTGGCTGCATGTTCGAACATTTTCTTTGTTAATTTGTGGAGCATTTCTCAGCAACCAGTGCAAGAGCACTTTCGTTGTGCACATTAATATTGAGAACCCGGCCGTTCCCCAATTTGGCGGTTTAGTCTTGTGGGGATATTGTTTAATACAGTTTGCGTTGTTCACCCTCACGTGTTCAAGCAGTTATACATGGAGATTAAATAAACAGTTGGCGCCAGATGTGTCCACCACCCGCCGTCAAGGGCACATATGCAAGAGGAAACACGCCAGCGTGGTCGCTGTGGTTTTAATTAAGAACTGTGAAACAACTTGGCCCCAAGCAAAAAGGGTAGAAAGAAATATATGCGAAGTGTGTGATGATTACAAAAATTGGTAACGGAAAATGTGCTCAATTCGCTATCGAAGGGGAAGCAAACTTACTGTTTCTATAATCGCCTTGATTCACTCAGTATTCTAAAATTGATGAAAGCTAAAAGAAGTAAACATGATGATCTAACGAAGTTATGCTTGTTGAACTTTTTTTTTTTTAACGTTTATTGCGCCAAAACAACCTACAAACGTGCGTATCTGCACCCCAAGATTGCTCCAAAAGCACGCAGATTTTCCGAAATTTGTGCCACACTGAAAAATCTGCTATCATCTACAATTTATGCAAACAACACAAAGTTGTCTTTTAAATAAAAAAAATCTGCTGCAATTCATAACTTGCTGCTATGAAGCACTTACGGGCGTGTTGGGAAGCTTTGATACTTCGTCTACGGAAAGCTGCTGTAAATATCAACTGTTCGATTCCACAACACTACAGTTGCCACTTCTACAAAGAACAGTTCGAGTGCGCTATACTGGATTTTTTTCTTTTTTTTTCTGCCGTGCAGGGCGACGACACAGCCTTTTAGCTGCCGAAATCACCAAGGGCAAGCAGGCGCGACCGCTCTCATCTCTCCCGACGGTGACGCGCCCGCCGCCGCAACGGCGCTGGCGTCGTCGGGGGAGTTAGATGTGCAACCTGCCTATAGGGTTATAACCAGCATCTGCAAAAACCTGGCTCTGTAGGCTAAAGCCAACCAGTGACAGCCCTAGTCGTAATACAATTTTTACATGCATGGGTATTAACAGTTGTCCTTTTGTATGGCAAGTAATTCCGGGACAAAGTGAATCATAGGTCATGGATGTTCAAACACACAAAAAAACTTTATTCTCAGAAACATGGTAAGCAGCTCATTGACAGGCTCCTGTAGTCTCGGACTTGTAGCACCCAGGCTTGAGCATTTCAAACTTTATAACCTGTAGAAAAAAGAGAAATTAGAGAATTGTGTAGTACCCTCTGCTGTAAAATATTTGTCATTATCATAGTGTGAAAGAATACAAGGACTGTTTCATATTTGGTAGGTTACCAATGCACTTTTCTCAATTAACTATTGAGTTGGAAGATGTTTTGCTGGGCAAGTTTATGACTTTAGAATGTAAAACCGGGGCCCTTAGTGATGCCTAAGGAGGGCCGCTAGTTGACCCTCCCCCCAGGATAAAATAATGTTCTGTCTGTCTGTCTGATAGACACACATCGTCCATGACCAGCAGGTACTAGGCACACGTCAATATGCAAGGAAAGCATGCAAGATGGATGAAGATTACAGTTGCATGGCCGTGAAAGTTGTGTGGCGGTATTAAACGGTTGTCTGTCCCTTTAAGAGACAGGTAGTCAGCAGAGTGATGCAAAGAAAAAACAGGTGTAGTCAATGTTTTTTGTTGAAATTAAGAGAGGAAGGTGGACTTAGGCAGACCACATAATGCATAGGCCAGTTAACTGGTAGATTGTTGGAGCAGTGGAATGGATACCAATGGATGAGAAATGCAGCAGAGGGCTAAGTGCAGCAATAAAATTAAGAGATTTGCTGGCATAAAATTGAATCAGCTGCAGTAAGACAGGGTAAATCAGAGATAATTGGGAAAAACCCTTCATCCTGGAGTGTAATAATATCAGAGACTTACGATGATGATGACCAATAAATCTTCAAACAGCTGCACATGTCATGGATTGCGCTATGATCTATCTACAATTGGTCTATTGCTATTATTCAGTGTTCAATGTGTGTCTAAATTTGAGTAGGTGTTCTACATTGGTCTCACCACAGCAAACCAGCAACACAAAGCTGGCTATGCAGCAATGCAAACCATGTCCACACAAACTGCTCCAAAGAGGTGGTGGGCCAAAAGCAGACAGCCTTGCTTTTCTACAATAGCAACTTTGATGGTTGTTAGACAATAATTCAAAAACAAACTATTACCTCCAAGCAAAAGAAGCCAAAATAATTATACAATCTCACTACCTAGCCCTAGCAGCAGATGAGAAGAAATGGGCAGGGCATGTAATGAGAAGGCAAGATGACCGTTGGTATTAAGGGTAACAGAGTGGGTCCCTAGAGAGGCAAGCGCAGCAGGGGGCAGCAGAAAGTTAAGTGGGCCGATAAGATAAAAAAGTTTGCAGGGATAACATGGTCACAGTTAACACAGGACCAGGATAAACGGAGATGTATAGGAGAGGCTTTTGCCCTGCATTGGCTGTAGACTGGCTGATCATGCCAATGATGACTATCCTGCCCTAACTACAGAAGATACCTTCTGGCAAGAACACCCCATCCCCCCCTGATTTGCAGTTATTTTGATGCACTGTTATATATTGGAACATTTCTTTCATGTTTATAGTTAAATACAGTAAAACCTCGTTATAATGAACCCGGATATAACAAATTATCGGATATAACGAAGCAATCGCAATTCCCCTTGAAATTCTTATAGATGAAATTTATATTGGTTATAACGAACTAATGGTTATAACGAAGTAATTACCACTCCCCCTTCAACTTCGTTATAACGAGGTTTTACTGTACTTTCACTTATTTTCTATCTGTGCCCCTCAAAATTTCTATACATATTACTTCACCTGTCACCCTTGGACGAGTGCCCTCATGCACGTCAGAATCTGCAATCAGTGCTCAAGCATACATGAACAAATGAATGCATCTCTGCCTAAAAGGTTGGCAGGCCAATGTCGGAAGGGAGTGGTTACATCCCTGCAAGTCTGTACAACTGCACAAAATGGGTGATCACAATCTGGTAATTCCCCGCGAAACTTCCCTCTAGGTACCACATGCGCATCAAGAACAGCACGCTGATTTCACTGAATGATGAAAATACTAATATGAGGAGCCAGTGAGAAAAAGAATGTCTCTTAGCCTCAAATTGGGATTTACAGGTATATTACTTCACCTGTCATATTGACATTAAACACTACATTAAGTGCATAGGCACAGTAGTGTCAACAATAGATTATGTAAAAGAATGTTGACTTATGCAAATATACACAAACCTGCTTTGCATGGGAATCTGCAATCTTTTGTAAGAGTTCACTGGTACGGCCACTGCCAACAAGGTCCTGTAAGAGCACAGTGGTTTCTAGTGTGAGTGATCACAAAAATAGAGCGAAAAAAGGAATGCACACACACAAGGTCACCTGATTAAGAGTGGTAAAAAAAAAAATGAAAACATACTTACCAAGGCTGAAGAATAAATAACAGCTTATACAGTCAAACCAGAATTATAATGAACTCGGATAGAGCAAATTACCTATATTCTATACGGAACAACTCAAGTCCTCTTGTCATTATGTATGTGGAATGTATATTTATTATAACAAACGAGACATTGGATATATAGAACTCTGAGCCCGTACAACCTGTACAGCCGAAAATGCACTCCTCCACCAGCCCCAGGTTGGCTCTAGCACAGTACCTGTGCAGTCGCATCATCTGGCTGCGGCTCTGCGAGTCTGGCAATGCCAAGCCACTACAGTGGTACCATGGTTAAAGTGCTTGGCTGCTAACCCTAAGGATGTGAGTTTGATCCCAGCCGTGGCAGTTGCATTTTTGGTGGAAGTGAAAATGCTAGAGGCATGTATGCAGTGCACGAAATAACCCCTGGTGGCCAAATTAGTGGAGCCCTCTAATATGGCATCCCTCATAATGATATCGTGGCTTTGACAGACAAAACCTCAACAGTTATTGTTACTCTCACAATGCCTATGTTTCTATGTGCTAGCATTCTCGCATTTCGGCGCTCATTCATGGAGCTTCACAAAGTGTTTACATGAAAATCATTACTTATTGCAAACATGTGCACATTTCTGTGCAGTAAGTTACTCTGGGATTAATTATGCATGGCAAGTCGGATGACTTTTCTCCCTAGACAAGTTTGTGCTTGATGAGCTAGATGCTGGAATTCATTAAAAGTGAATTCAGCTATTTTGAAATACTTGATATATCGAACAAATTATAGAAAATCATGCTGTTTGTTATAACCACATTTAACTGCAGCAATAAACTTCAGGATAGGTAGTTTGTTCTGGTGTGCTGGAAACAATGAAACAATGTAAAAAACAACAAGACAAACAAGAGGCATAACGAGAGAAATGAAGCAATTGAAAACAATGCCAAATGTACCAAAAATAAAATTGCACACAACCATTCTACCGGTATTTTTTTCTTATGCTTTTGCACAGTTTAGTCATTATTTTAAAAAAATTCGGCCAATGGCCATAGTTCATGAGCAGCATGCTCAAAATGTAACGGGGACTAAAAAAAGTTGAAAATAAGGGCTAGCAGCCCCTCAAATGTTCAAAAAAGCTGCAGGCAGGGTGTATGCTATGCACAGAGGATTTCACTGAAATGTTCATGCAATATTGTCTCGCAACAAACCGTGTTTATTTCCCATGTTCAATGGCATTGCAAAGTACATTCAGACAGCATAAAAGATATAACTTCAAAAACATTGTAACAATAAAATGGGAGAAGAACCAACCCTCAGCAACGCACTATTCTAGTGATTGGCCAACTGATCGATTAGTGGACAGATCAGGCGCAATGTTCCAAAGCAACATCTGTGCCATGAAAACACTTCATTGAAGGGCTCTGTAATAATGTCAACTGCCCATAATTCTTCATTGCGCCTGTATGCCTCACGAGGTGCTGCCACTGAGAAGCAGAATGCCATAGTTGTTGGACTATGGCATCCTGCCTTTACCACCCAAGGTGGGTAACCTTCTAAAAGCATTTTGCACCTGTACATGATTAAAAAGCAAAGTAAAAAGCTTTCCTTTCTGCTATACATCTTTTTTTAACATTTAAAATAGTTAATATATACGAAGTATGATGTCCCCAGGCTAACATTCACACTAGACAAGACACTACAGGTTTAACTTCAAAATACACAGGGTTCTTTTTGTTTACCTAGGTTTGTCCCCAAGCCACATTCTGCCCCATCAGAGTGGCCGTCACTGCTGGGAACCAAAACCAAAATATGATGCATGGCATTTCAAAGCCTTTACCAATGAGCCACAAAGGAAGGCAGCACTCTTAAATCTGGGATTTCCTTCTACAGTGGATATGATCCTTCCAAAGTGATGCACCAGCATACTTAGCTGGTTTCCCTTCCTCTCCCGGCTTCTTGTTTACCAAGCATATTGTCAGAGTGAGACTTGAACTTTTGGTACTGTGACCGGATAATTTACAAATGCAAGTGAAAACCCTTCTCTCGTCAGTGTTCTTTTAACAGCCTTAACTGGGCATCTTTCTTAACCAATTAATATATCCCAATAAAATATTGTGAAATATACTTGACAAACATATTTAAAAGCCATTCTTTGCCTGGAACATTTTATTCATATAATTAAACTGCAATACCCAGTCAAAAATTTCATAGTGATACACTTAGTTAGTGTAACCACCGCTAGCTCGAATTTCAAATCATGCCGATCAGCATGGAACCATCACACTGCCTGGGAGAGATTTAACAGCTGATTTCGCACTTTTCCCAATTTTGGGAGCACTTTCCCATTAGGCTCAAGAAAATCTTCTGACACAATGCAAAAATTCTACAATTTAAATGTATGAAACTCAAATGCCTGTTTCTCTGGTACGCCACTCTAGGCCATTTTTTGCAACTGACAGACGTTTAACTTCATAGTTAATGGCATAAAAAAACTAACAGAGGTTAAAGCATAAATGACACAGTTATAGCTGTGTCGGTTTTCTGACCTAGTAAACATAAACCAAATATCCCAATAAATTAGTTGCCCTTACTGGTAATGTCCACTTTTAGTGGACATTACCAGTAAACCAAAAGTACAAGTTATCATACTAATGTTATCGTAGTACCATAACCCCTGCTACAATCTCACAAATAACAGCACATGTTCAGAAATCTGCTGCTGCTGTTGCTGCTTGTAAAATGTGCACTGCAAGTCAGGACAATGAGTATAGACAGCAACAACACCAAAAAAGTCTGAAATAATCCCTAGTTTGTAACCAGAGACTGAAGCACCTGGATATGGAGCAAGCAGCCATGCTTTAACAGAGCACACAAAACATTAATAATATTGTGACTGGTAAGATGCAGCTGTCATGCACTTTCCTCTTGGGGACAATGATAATATGTCATTCACAATTTGAGAATGCCTGCCGAATGCACTCCACCCCATTCTTGTCCTTCTAATTACCTCAGCCTCATGGTTCGGAATACATCCACCTGGCTCAAGTAGATGTATTCGCTTGCCACTGTCTCAAACTGCTGTGGTCTTCCGAGGCTATTGAACATTACTTTAGTCTTCTGCATATTAATTCTCAGACCACAGTTTTACCTTGCCTTTTCAGGTCAGTAATCATGCTTTGCAATTCATCCCCCAAGTTACTTAGCAAGGCAATGTCATCAGCTAATCTGAGGCTACTGATCTACTCTCTATTAACCCTCACACCCACCTGTTCTTAATCCAATGTTCTAAATACTTCCTGTAACCATGCAGTGGATAACATTGGAGAGATTGCGTCACCTTGCTTTACACCTTTCCTTATTGGTATTTTACTGCTCCCTTTGTGGAGGACTGTGGTAACTGTGGAGCTGTTATAGATATCTTCTAATATTCTCAGGCTGTTAATAAAACATATGGCTGTTAAAAAACATCCAAGCATAAATGTTCACCTAAAAGGAACCAAAGCAGCTGATATTTATGGTAAGGATAGGCAAACAGTATGAATTGATTGACCAAATGGTTCAGTTTGAATTAAACACCTTCAAAATACATTGAAAACATAGCAGGCCAACTAAAAATTTGAAATTTGTTTGAAATAATCGAAAATTTGAATGACCAGAGTTTGAATTAATGGGAGTCTACTGTATAATACTGTATTGTATAGCAATGTAACACTCTTTTATTTTTGTATAGTGCTACTATGCAGATGCGCTAATGGACTTCTTGTTGTATTCATGTCCCATAGTGCTGTTGTGTGAATGTAGCTTTTTACTTAATTATGTTCACCACCATTATCCAGGTCCAATGTTGGTTGGGTGGTATCTTCAAATAAAATAGATAAATACTGCCACCACAGTCCACGAGTTAGCTGACAACACCCTTCAGTGCACCGAGACACATGCACTGCGAGAATGCAAAGCAGTATAATTGTCATTATCAGTGGCATAGCACAATACTAGGCGCTTTGTGGGCAAACATCTCCATGTTTGCGAGGTATCAGAATTGAGAGTAAAGCAGTTGGTACACGTGTTAAGAAATGCAGTACAAAGAGACATAAAAAAGAGAAGCAAGATCGAGCTCGTGCTGCACAACACACGAAAGCGCTCACAAAATAAACTGCACAATAACAGAGAGCTCGATAAGTTGGTACATACACGCGGATGTAAACAGCTATAACAAACAAAAGGGACAGAGCAGGAAGACAACACCCCAGAGACCTGTATAGTAAACACTGTCTTCTTGCTCCGTCGCCAGTGCCTGTTTATTCTGCTGATTTGTACCTTTACAGAGCTTAATCTACACACCCAAGTCTGATTGATTACTGGAGTTTAATGCCGCAAAACCACGATCTGATTATGAGAGATGCCATAGTGGACGGCTCCGGAAATTTCGACCACCTGGGGTTTCTTCAACGTGCAGTGACATTGCACAGTACATGGGCCTCAACATTTCGCCTCCATCGAAATGCACCTGCCGGGGCCGGGATCAGATCCCGCGAACCTCGGATCAGCAGTCAAGTATCATAGCCACTAGACCACTGTGGCAGGGTGTCAAGGAGAGGTTAAATTGAAACAATCGCACGTGACTTCCGACTTTGTGGTGCCTTGTTATCAGCACGACGTTACTTTGGAAGCTTCAGAATGGCCATACTGCTGCGGTCATCTCTTGCCGTGATAGAGAAATCAGGGCCTGTATTCACAAAAAACCTTTGCGATGCACCTACAGTTGAACAAGGATACAGTAAAACCTCGTTATAATGAAGTTGAAAGGGGTGCCGTAATTACTTCATTATAAGCATTAGTTCGTTACAGCCAATATCCATTTCATTTATGGGGATTTCAAGAGGAATTGCGACTGCTTCGTTATATCCAATAGTTCGTTATATCCGGATTCGTTATAACGAGGTTCTACTGTATATCGAATATGAAGAAGATCAGACGACCGTGGTGGGGCTCACCCAAGTTTAGAATGCTCCATGAAAAGCTTTATCACTCTGTAAAACTTCCACAGTTTCAGAACACCCACCTTGGCAAAGGCACTGCAGATAGTAAAAAGCTTCTTGCCGCAAGGCTTGTATAGAGAACTGCTTTGACACACACCATTCTTCTCCAAAGCATTTGCCACAGCTACACGCAATTTCTGTGAAATAAAAAAGAAGCATAAATTTCCACATACATAGTTTAACAGTTTCTACAAACAGTACAATAACTCACCAGCCGTAGGTTTTCAGCACCTGTTGCACTGGCTGTACCACCTGTTGTGCCAGCTGCCCCTTTCCTGTAATGCAAACATGTACACTAATCCCTTTGTTACTTAAACAAATGTGACATAAGGACCTCCTTTTAAAGGGCAACTCCAGCGGTTTTTTCACCATGTTCTGATATCAATGCTTTCCAATGGTACTGATAGTCCTGTGACCGCCAGGGTGGTTAAATTTGCTCAGAAACGCACTAATAATTTTAAATAAGCAATTGAAAGTCGTCTTCAAATTGAAACCGAAACGGGCAGACGCTTCGTGCAGCATATGTGTTGACGTCACAACCTTCCCGTCACCAGAAATATAGAACTGGCGCCAAAGAAATGACAGTGGCGAGGTCATCCATTGATATATGAAGTTATGCCAGCTTTTGTGATCATGACAGCAACGATTTGAGCGCTGAAGTACCACCGTTTTACTTTTAAAGGCCCCGGGTAAGCAGTGCGGAGGTGATGACGTCAAAAACACAGAGTGGCCCGCGTGAGAATCCGCTAAAATATTTTAAAATTCAGTTACAGGAAAACTAAATGACCTACATTTGCCTGACTTGGCATATATTATTACATTACCGAGGAGAATATATATTGACAACTTTAGTGGGATCAGTGAACATTGAAAAATCGCCGGAGTTGCCCTTTAATGCATGCAAACACTTGGAATTCTGTACATGAAACGCAAGCCAGTCTAGCCACACAAGCCATACAGTGACAGCACGCAGCATGCTAATGCACAGTACTAATCTGCGAAGGATTATTTCGCAGTACTCCAAAGTAACTAGGAGTTGAAAAGTAACAAATTGGGCTAGCTAGTAATAAATTATCGTAAGTTCAGTGCACGAAGTTTAAATGCAAACATTTAGGGTGGTGACAAGTACCTTTTTTTTCTCACAGCCCATCAGAACTGGCATGTCCTATAAACTGGTTTAGTGAAACTAAAAACCTTTTTTTAAAATTTAGATCGCGAGGCTTACTCACAGGAGCTGGTCTTTATAATCATCACTGCCCCCCAACCCCCCTCTTCTGGGTTTCTTTATTTTTTTCCCCTGTATTTGCTTCCACAGCAGGCCTATCACAGCAGTCTCTAATTACCCCTAACTTACTCCAGCTGATCTCATTATTTGCCTGCAAATTTCCCAATTACAAAATGAAACAAAGTAAGGTGTGCAAACATGGACAAAAGGGAGTAGGAGGACACTGAACCACCCTACACGTTCGTAGCCAACCCAGCATCTCTTCCATGTATGTCAAGCATATTAGACTAGCTTATTAATTCACAGTGCTGTTTTCCTGTCTTCCTGTCGCTTGACATTATACCCATGCTTCCACTGAATGTTGAGTGGAATGGGCTACCTATGTATGCTTACTAATTCACAGTGCTGTCTTCCTGTCTCTTAACATTACACTTATCATGTATCACTTTTTCTCTAGTTGCATAGTGCTTAAAATCTTCTCAAGCACACTGTTAACAACAGTGATACAACATACACAGTTTAAATTTTATTGAGATTTTGCTTTGAATTAGTCCTTTGGTGGACCTGGGCTGCAAACTAACTTACGTTCTTAATGAAATAAAACAAAACATATGACATGCTGCACACACAATGTGTCTGAAGCCTGGATTTTCACAAGGTTTCTGGCTGAGGTGTAGCATTAAGATTGGTGGATCATAATGTCAGAAGCACTGCATCAATGCTTTCTGTCAATGCCATCTATCTGTGCACTGTATTTGTACCAGCCCTAACACCCCTACAAACTCTTTGGCTGCCTGGATAACATTCTCCATGTGCTTATATCCATTTTTTTTTAATTATGTAAGAGAACAAAGCTGGCACACCTTGAATCATCATATCCACGCTTTGTGGCGCTTTTCCTTGGGCTCCTTCGCAACCGGAATGGAGAATCAGCAGCTTGTGAACTACTCCTGACTAGAGGGGTTGTCTTCAATGGATGGTTCTGAGCTAAAGAAGCCTTTCGTGGGCTCCTACGAAGAGCTGACGCAGCATGGCCATTGCGGGATCCGAAGGAATGTTTTTCTTGCTGGCTTCGCAGTGTGGTTCGGTCCCCACTAGGGCTGCCCTCCATAGGACTCATGCGTACAGGCACAGATGCCTTGCTTGAAGGTATCCAGGATTTCGATTGGGGCAGCGCTGAACTTTCCAGACTAGATGAACAAGTAGAAGCGGTCTCGTCAACCAAGCACTGCTCTCGCATTGCACAACAGGAGTTTTCCAAGACCTCAGAGTCTGTGTTGTAACTGCACATAGACAAAAGTAGACAAAAATTGTATGATTCACTTCTAATTATAACAGATGGATCACCAAATATTCCCCCCCTTAAGATGCTTTCACGCATACGAAGTCCTATATAAGCAGGCTTAATTGTGTTGCCGCCCTATTACGGTCACTACTGTTATTCATATCAATAAATTTATACAGTTCCAAGTTCGGTGCACAAAATAAAAAAAGAGGTCAAGTTGTCTGTAGGATACACTTAATAATGTAATACTCAGAACAAGAAATATTTATGGCAGGTAGAACATTACATGCTGGTTATTTGTGGAGCTATGTTCCTTACCCCTCTCATTCAGGTTAATATGAAGCACTAACACTACCAATGTGCAGAAAGGTTTGAATGATAATGGCTGTAGTTAAAAGCCAAGTCCTGGGAACATCACAGAGAGAATACTTATTTTGACCCTCAATTTCTTTGTTATAAAATACACAAAATAGGAAAGTTAACTGAATAATCAATTTAATAACGTTTTAATACTATAATAAAATGGATGTCATGATTCCATCGACTGTATGTCTTGTATGGTTATGGACAGCATTCTGTGGCTACAGGCAGTGACATGCAGGCAGAGTTTTTTTTACAAGAATACAGATGCTTTGGAAGTGTTTTTCAAGTGGATAAGAAAAAAGGGGGGGCACACACCAGAAAAGAAAAACTGAGCTGCTATCCACGAAAAACGAACCTGTTCCAAAAATGTGTAATATTTTAGCCTTTTTCAAAGGTAAGAAAGAGAACTACACAAATATTTAAACAAGTAGGGATGTATAAATAGTGAAATTTCTTAACAAAAGAAAGAAAATCACTAGACACACAACATCACAGGGTCTCTAAAACCAGGCCACACGTGCAAAGTTAAATGCAATAAAATTGCCTCGAATTTTATATTTTTAAATACTGCTAATCTATACTCGGGTGCAAGTCAACAAAAAAATGGTGTCTACTCGTCAGAGGACCCCTCCAGCCAATACTACCGCTCTGTCAACGTGACGCTGCGGCAGAACGCCTCCATGCCGCGCTCTGGTTTCTCTCTTGAGCGCAGCGCGGAGGCAGTCTGCGTTGATGTCATGTTGATGGAATGGAACCATTGGCTGGACGGGGTCCTTTGACGGGGAGGCGCTGCTTTTTCTTGACCTGTACCCAAATATCTAGTAGTGGCATACATCAGTTTTGCCGCAGTCACTACATAGAACACACATGGTGCAGCCCACTGCATGCCACTGAAAACATGTCTCGGGCCTAGTTCTCCGTGTGCCCACTGTGACACAACAGTTCAGGAATTGGTCCTAACAGACAAGCGCCACAGCCACCGCATTGGTACGTGCGGCAGTAACTCTTATCAGGCTGAAAAAATATGCTTTATAGTTGCACATTACATACAGAATTTTTACTGTCATTAAAAGTGCCCAAACACCACAAATGCCAACACATTGTCACAGGTACGGACATATTTTTTAGACTGTGCGTCAATAAAAGTCTAGACAGCTGCAAGTGCGATCCATAACTGGGTGGCCCACTTCCGCTGAGGGGTATGTACACACAAATACAAAGGGCACAAAGAAAATAGGGAGGGGCACAATAAGGCCTGTCTGCTATTTTGGGAGCAGGGAATAAATAGAAGTGAGTGAAGTACTTCATCAGTACTTATATTTACTTCTTGTGAACACGTTTGTATGTGTGTACTTGAAAGAAAATTCCTAAGGAACAACAATAAGGCCTGTATGCTCTTTTGGGAGCAGGGAATAAATAGTAGTGAGTGAAGTATTTCATCAGTACTTATATTTACTTCTTGTGAACACTTTTGTATGTGTGTACTTGAAAGAAAATTCCTAAGGAACAACTTCTATCATTTCACCCCAAGTAAGGAAACTCACTAGAAACTATAAATTCTTACCATTATAAATAATTATCAGCAGCCTTGTTTTTCATAAAGAAGCATTAATGATGGCCCCATTTCTCCCGGCCTCCAGCTTTTCCCTCTAGTATCCCCTCATTCCCTTGCCAGTGTTCCTGATGGGCAATGTCCTCCCAACAGCTCTCCTCCCTCAGCACTTGGCATTAAAATCACCTCCCCCCTTCAACACATACACAAACACACAGACAGGAAAAATATTCTGTCTATGTTCCTGCATGTACAATTTTAAGCCATTAAGTAATTGGACATGAAAAGTGAATATGGATGAAGTTGTGGAAGGTTTATAATATCAACTGCAGCCAACAAAAGCACCAAATGGTATTTTAGCAACAAGCAGAGGCACAACTTGTATGGAGGTGCTTTGGATTATGCAACGTATACACATAGGATCTATTGATAGATAACCTCCCCGACCTCTACCCCTCCTCTCAAAGGCGTAACACAGGTCACGCCAGTGTTAATCTCTTGTAATCCCCCCCCCTACCCTACTTCCCCCCGTCAATGGGAGCTTCACAAAGAATACAAAAGACGTGCACAAAGATGGAAAGTTGTACTGCTTTCATGAAAGCTGTGTTGAATTAATCTCAGCACAGTCTCGGATCAAAGAAGAAGAAGCACCTCCTTCGGAGAGAGAGCCCGTGCTCACGAGCACGTGCAGCCAGCGGCTACCAGAACGGCGATGAATAAATAGTATGCCTGATGCTTTAAACCTCGCTTCTTGTCAGTAAACCGTACGCCATCTTAAACATTTGGTGCCGAAACCCGGGATCTACTACTGGAGACCATGGAAGGCTACGAGTGAATTGACCATCATGGAGAGGCTGCGGTCGAAGCGGACGTCGAGACGATCTATGAACACCAGGCTTATCAACGAGGCAAGAGCTCTTCTCAGCGATGAAACAGCCACCGTAGATCAGCTCAATACTATTTACGGACGTCTCAAGGTGAATAACGATGAGCTGAGCAAGATCAACGAAGAGCTAGAGAGCCACATAGCTGATGAAGAGTTTGTGCAAGAATACAACACTGTTGTAGAATACGAGGACAACGCTACCAGCGTAATGAGTGAGCTGCTTAGCAAGCGAGACCGTGTTGTCACGTTATCAACGCCGGAGCTTCGGACTTCATCGGCAACCAGTACAGCGGGAGTCTCTGGAGCCAAGCTACCCAAGCTTACAATCGCCCCATTTGCTGGTGATTTGTGTCGGTGGAACGACTTCTGGGAACAATTCAACCAGATGATTCACTGCAACGGAAGCCTCACAGCGACGGACAAGTTTAACTACATGAGATTCTACCTAAGAGGCGACGCAGTCTCGGCTATTGTGGGACTGCCTACAACAGAAGCTTGCTACAAGGACACCATCGATATACTGAGGAAACAGTTCGGCGATAGAACGAGACTCAAACAGGAGTACTTCTCCAGGCTTCGTACTTTGCCTTCGGTCCGTTCAAGTGACCCGACAGCTCTTCGCAAGCTGTATGACCAGATCGTCATCAACATCCACGGACTGGAGACCCTGGGGGTGAGCAAGGCGTCCTTTTCCACAATGCTGTGCAACCTGTTGCTGCGGGCTTTGCCACACGATATAGTTGTACAGTACCACCGGTCTTGTGCCATTCGGCCAACAAGTGATAGCAGTAATGCAGCGTCTATCACGGAGCTGGAGCGCCTCTTAAATTTCCCGTCCATCGAGTTGGAGAGCTTAGAGAAAAGCCAGTTTGCGAATCCAGGAAGAGAGAATGCGCCAAACCCATCTCGCCATTTTCATGGCTCGAAACCCACATCTTAAGTTCTCCACAACAACACTACGAAAGTACCTGAAAACTGTGTGTTTTGTAAATCGAGTCAACATTCCACGGAAGATTGCGCACTTGATCTCCCACTATCGCAAAAGAAGCAAACTTTATCAAGAGACATGAGATGTTTTCAATGCACGACTAAAGGTCGCAGGGCGTGTGATTGTACACGCAAGGTTAAGTGCTCTACCTGCCAAGGACGTCATGCGACGAGTGTGTGTGATCCGCAAAAAGTAAACCAGAAGACACGGGAAACTAGCAGAACAACTGCCAGAATACCAATAAGGAATCCAAGCACAAACACGACTGTGTGCGCATCTCTAGGGAAAGATCAGCGTACCATCGAGGATTCATCGACGAGCGTCCTCCTGCAGACGTTCCGAGCTTGGGCAGTAACAGACATCACCTGTCGATATATCAGGGGTGTCATAGACGGAGGCAGTCAGCGTACGTTCGTCACAGAAAGGCTATCACGACAGCTGAAGTTACAGTGTGTGGGCTCTACCATCATTGCGCTCAATACATTTGCAAACAAGTCGAGTCGAGCAGCGCAGAAGCGGCGTGTTGTGCAGCTCCGTCTGCGGAGTCAGTTCTCAGAGATGGAAGTTGCCTTGCAAGTGATAGAAATTCCACATATATGCCAAGATATCGAGGCAAGTACAACCAGCTCACCGTTCATCGCGGAAATTCAGAAGTCTGGAAAAGATATCGCTGATTACCAACTATACGAATCCGTTGTTGGGGAAGCAGGCATAAGTGTTCTCATCGGTTCCGACCAAATGTGGACTGTGATGACAGGCAAAGCCACTCGATGCAAGAGCGATGAGACACTGACTGCTATGAACTCGAAGCTAGGGTAGATGTTTCAAGGTAACACCAACTGCATGGCATCAGATATAGCAGCTTCACGGGTCTGCGTACTGAAGACGAGCGTACAAGAGAGTGACAAAGTCCTCCGCTTGTTTTGGGAACTCAAGAGTGTGGGAATATCAGATGCCGTTGACAATGAGAGCAGGCTCAGTCCAGTATTGATGAAATTCGAAGAAACCATCACTCTTAGGGACGGAAGATATGAAGTGATGTTGCCCTGAAAGGAAGAAGTTGAGCTCTCTGACAACAAGCAAGTCACAATAACAAGACTTTGGAAACTTATCTCCCAACTGTCGAGCAAGCAAGGACTTATAGACGACGTATGACAACACCATACGGGCGTACCTGCGGGCTGGACATGTGGAGATTGTTGAAGGGCCACCCCTGGATCCGACAAAGGCTTATTACATGCCGCACAGGGAAGTGATCCGATAGCACGCACTAACCACAAAAGTCAGAATAGTTTTCGATGCTTCTTCGCACGCCAAAGGGTGCTTCTCATTAAATGAATGTCTCGAAAAGGGTGAAAACCTGTACCAGGATCTGGTGAAGGTACAATTACGCTTCAGAACGCACCGTATAGCTCTGCTAGCCGACATTGAGAAAGCATTCCTTCAAATCTCAATTGCAGAGAAGGATAGAGATGCATTTTGATTCCTCTGGTTTGGAGAGGAAAAAACACTGCGTTTCTCTGAAGAGGAGATTCAAGAGTGGAGGATGACGCAAGTGCCATTCAGAGCAACATGTAGCCCCTTCCTACTGACGGCAACTATACTCCATCACCTAAAGAATATGCCTTCAAGCAAAGCCAGTACCACGAAACTTCTCAGCGAGCAATTCTACGTAGATGATTTAGTGGTTGGAGCAGATTCAGATGATGAAGCACTTCAAATCTGCCGCGAAGCCAAGGAGATTATGCAGGAGGCAGGAATGACGCTAAGGAAATGGACAACCAACTCAGATAGCTTGATTAACGCATTGGAGCATGAGGAACAGTCGCCAGGAAAAGAACTGGCTGTACTCCACGAGACAAGAGTGAAAGTATTTGGAATCACATGGAATCCGCACACGGATATTTTCACTTTTTCTTTGAGGGGCCTTCTCGAATTTATGAAAGAAAAAGATGATACCAAGCGGTTCGTTCTTCAAGCTGCTTCACGGATATTCGACCCAATGGGATTTGTTGCGCCGTTCACCATTGCCATCAAGCTCTTCTTCCAGAAATTGTGGACACGTAGAATAGGCTGGGATGAGCAGCTACCTCAGGATCTGCAAGATGAATGGCATGAATGGGTGCGCCAATTACCAGTCTTGCAGAATATTTCCATACCACGTTATCTTGGCAGCGGAACCAAATGGCCCCGAGTGCTACAGGCTCACGTATTTTGCGATGCAAGCCCTTCGGCATAAGGAGCAGCGCTCTACATCGTACCGAGCTGCTCAGCGAGGCCCAAATTGTTGATTGCAAAAGCACATGTCGCACCTATCAAGACGATGACACTGCCACGGCTGGAGCTAGGAGCCTTGATTGGAGCAAGGCTACTTAAGTACGTCGCAAGTGCCCCCACTGGCTTTGAGATCCACTGTACAATGTGGTCAGATTCCACAATTACGTTGTTGTGGATAAAAGATGATGCAACGAAGTGGAAGAAATTTGTGTCAAACAGAGTGAAAGAGATCAGGGAAAAAAACCGATCCTTCTATGTGGAAGTATTGTCCAGGACAGGTGAATCCTACTGACCTACTGACCCGTGGAGTTGCAATGGATAAGTTATTGTATAACTGTACGTGGCTGCATGGACCAGACTGGCTAGGTGAGTCAGAAGATAGATGGCCACAACAATCCCCAGAACCTACCAGCACTGACGATAGGATAATCTGTGAAATGACTGACATTCATGTTGCGATCTCCAGTGTGACGACGTCGACATCGATTCTGGACATTGACAGCTACAGCAGAATCGAAAAGCTGCTCAGGGTCACGGCATGGATATTCAGATTCATCAAACACTGCCGGGTCATAAACAGAGTGCACACTGGTTTTCTAGTAGCCGAAGAGATCACTGAAGCAGAAAAATATTGGATCAGACATGTACAGCAACAAGCCTTCAGCAAAGATATAAGTTCGATTTCGACAGGTACATCCGCAAAGGCAACCTCTCGCATCAAAGACCTCAACCCATTCTTGGATACCGACAACATCCTCCAGGTGGGTGGGCACCTGTTACATCTTGATGCATCCGAGGAGGTAAAACACCCAGTCATTCTTCCGCACGATCATCATTTTTCTACGTTACTGACAATGCGAGCACACTGAAAAATACTACAAGGAAGCATGAGGGACACTTTGTCACAGCTGCGAGAGCACTATTGGATCTGCTGAGCACGAACATTAGTGAAGAAAGTCATGCACGGCTGCTATACGTGCAAACGTTTCAGAATTGGCCCTGGCGACGCTCCAACTGTACCTACAGCACGTCATTGTGTAAGGCCGACGAACCCATTCGAAGTCGCTGGAATTGACTTCGCAGGACCACTATTTGTTGTGACTCAAGCTGGAGAAACAATGTTATATAGCGCTCTTTGCATGTGCCACATCACGAGCAGTGCATGCACCTGGAACTGGTTTCCAGCATGACCTCAGAAGCCTTCCTCATGTCTTTACGACGCTTTATAGCACGAAGGGGTATCCTCGCATGATTTATTCCGACAATGCAAGAACATTTAAGAAGATGTCAAAAGACTTAAAAAAGCTCTTCAAGTTGCTTTCCCAAGAGGACGCAACGGCATACTTGAGCCAGAAGAGTATCACTTGGAAGTTTATAATTATTCTTCCCAGCGCACCATGGTGGGGCGGCTGGTGGGAGCGCCTAGTCAGGATGATCAAACTTCCACTGAGAAAGGTTCTCGGCAAAGCTCGACTTAACTTGGAGGAGCTGACGACTGTGCTTATGGAAGTCGAAGCGGTCATGAACTCGAGGCCTCTCACCTACGTTGAGTCGGACTGCGGAGAACCTGGTGCATTAACACCAGCAGACCTCCTCATAGGACAGACTAATGACGCTACCACAGGGAAGCAATGACATGTCAGTGAACTTAACACGCACAGAAGCTGTCCGATGATATTCCTACAGGAAATGCCTAACTCAGAACTTCTGGAAGAGCTGGACGAAAGAATATCTGCTACAACTTCAATCAACGCACTTTTCCCATGGGAGACCCACCAGCGAAATAAAGGCAGGAGATATCGTCATAGTCCACGCCGAGAAATTACCTCGACAAATGTGGAAACTCGCAAGGGTTCTTGAAGTTTGCAAGGGTGTTGACGGCCATGTCCGATCTTGCAAGATTCAACAACAGCAAGGAGTTATTACCACCAGACCAATACAAAAACTTTATTCGCTCGAGCTGAACGAGTGATTTGGCGGCTGGGAGTGTGTTGAATTAATCTCAGCACAGTCTCGGATCGAAAAAAAAGAAGCGCCTCCTTCAGAGAGAGAGCCCGTGCTCACGAGCACGTGCAGCCAGCGGCTACCGGAACGGCGACGAATAAATAGTATGCCTGATGTTTTAAACCTCGCTTCTTGTCAGTAAACCGTACGCCATCTTAATGAGCTGTCTTTAGTAGAAAGCCACCTATATGCAGTCAATTACGCGACATGTCTTCAATGTGCCGTTTGCATAAATGCATGAGTGAAGGTGTGGGTACCAGAAATGGAAAGGAAATACCACTTTGCTTGCTCGTATTCGTGCGTTGTTGTTTGTTGATTTCTCTGTTCTCTTTGAAGCTAGACTGCAATGTAAGGATTGTATCCAAAGGAAAGGAAAACCCCACGAAAACAAATATAAAGTAGTAGTAGCGAATGCTTCTCTCTTATTTAAGTAAAACCTAATAACTAGAGCATGACTATGGATAATATCCAATGCATATTTTGGAATCTATGCCAAGTGAAGCTTATGTAAAGCAGTAAATTATGCACTTCGCAACTAACAGTGATTCATACAGTTAGACTATGGCAGGCACATGCACAAAAAAATAAGTACGACACATATCGTGCGTGTAACTGTTGGGACATGCCCGTCCTGAAAGACTGGCCAACAACAGTCTCAACCCCAATGTCACAAACAGAACTCCAGAAACAAGGATAGTAATGTAAAACAGTCTGAAATAATTCAAGTCTTCATTACAGCATTGGTGTGCCTTGGAGGTATGCATCTGTAAGCCGACATTATAGTCACAAGTGTTTGTTTATTTTATTTATTTATAGTACCTGCAGCACCCGAAGGCATTACTGCATGGTCATATGCTTGGAGATATGCTTGCATGCATATGTTTGGACAGCATACAAGATTTATTAAGCCATTTTGTGGGTATGTTGATTAACTCTTTGTATTTACATCAAGAAAATTGCCTGCCGAGAGAGGGAATGCCTCGGTGGCCACGACACCCAGCAAAGTACTTTGGAACGAAAGGAAGGAATTCGTTATTGAATTCTTTATTGCCATAACTGTCTGGTGAAGGCTGCTGAAACCTAAAACGTGGTCGGAAGGGTATTGTTAATGAGTAAAAGCATGCAGAAGGACAGGGAAGGAACTGCAGGGAGAATAAAGGAAAGAGAGCTGTTTACATGTGTACATTTGATTGATAACGATCTTGAGGGACTAGAAAAGTGCTTGAAGCAAAGGCAAGAAATATCCCAAAAGCAGCCAAATAATAGCCAATTACCAAAAAATAACTAAGAAAAAAAAAAGAAAACTTAATATGGCTATTTCTAGCCCAATCTGTAGCCGACACCTGCCTCAACTGCTTTGGCCTCCAGCAGTGCTCTATCAAACGTGGTGTGATGTGTCCCTGGAAAGTAGTGCCAGTAGCAGTCAGAACTGTAAACTTGGACAATGCACTCTCCCACTGACAGCAGTGCCATGTAGCTGGCCGCACCGTGTGTTCTATGTAGCGGCCGTGGTTCCGCTGATCACAACTTTCATTGTTTTAACACACACTGTTGTCATTAAATATAGTACACCAAACTTCATTGCAGAAATATGTCTCCAAAGCAATTAAAGCAAGGCTCCACATACTATTAACGAAAAACAACAGGACAAAAAGACAAAGGTGACACAAAGAACTACAGTTAAACCTGCTTATAACGAACCTCCATATAACGAATTCCTGGATATAACGAAGTTTTTCTATTCCCCGCCGTTACTCCATTGAAGTACATGTATTTGAAACCTCTACGTAACGAAGTGGCAGCGGGAGAACCCCTCGAAATAACGAATTTTCTCCGCCGACAGCCTGAGATTCTGCCCCAAATTTTGTCACTTTTGCGCGAGCAACAACCGGAAGCACCTCCTCCGCCGCAACGGAATGCGAAGCGGCGGTGTCACGCTTGGCGCGCTGACACGGCGACTGCGAGGTGAGAGCGAGTGCACGTGTGCATGCGTGCGTAAGGAGGGCCTGCATCCCTCGACCCGGCGATCATCCCGCCGCGGGCGTGGCCTTTCCCCCTCACTTCAAACCTGCTCCTGCCGCTTTCTGCAGCTGGCCTAGCCTGCCAAGCCGCCACCCTCCTTTTCCAGTTGATGTTACCGAGTCGCGCCGGTTTAAGAGAGAAAGAAAAAAAAAACGAGCTTTTTTTTTTTTTTTCAACATGCTAGCAGCGCGAGTCTGCACTTCGCTAACCTGACAGTAGGTGAGAGCGCTTGTTAGGCCTAGCTCGTGGGGTCACGGGCGGCGCACCTCAAGGGAAGTTTGCCCTTGACAACACAGGGATCGGGTGCACAGGAAATCGCGGGGTGATTCAAGGGCAGCGCGCGTGAAATGGTAAAAAAAAAAGAACTGGAGACAAACAGCGGTAAACTGGAGGAAACGGGCGCGCGTTCCGTGTGTAGTATTCGCGGCTGACAGACGGCGTCGCCTTGGAAATCCTAGATCCTATCCTCAGAGGGCCCGCACGCGAAGCCTTTTTCCTCCCTCCGCTCATTGTTAATTCGTTCCGCGATCCTTCCTCCTCCACGGTGATTCGCTGCGCTTTTTTCGGGCGGCACACTTCCTTTGTGAAGCCTGCTCTCTACCTCGATTGTCCGCGATTTCCGGGCAGCCGCATTATAACCGGTCCTTCATATCGGGAAGGGGGGGGCGTGAGGGGGGCTGCACATTAAGCGGTATGCGGGGGGTCAGAAAATACCGGGGGGGGGGGGGGGGCGTTAGAAAAAACCGCATTATTGCCGGTCCTGTACTATAAGCGGTCGGATAAGTGTTCTCAGCTGTAAATGTTTTCTCGCCCAAAATAATTGTTTTGGGTCAGCTCTGCCGTCTGTAACTGTTTTGCTTACTTAAGCGTTTATTTTCGAATTTTTGTGCCGAACCTGCATATAACGAAATCCTCTTTATAACGAAGTTTTCCGGGAATTTCTCAATTTCGTTATATCCAGGTTTAACTGTATCAGGACAAGCACTTGTGTCTTGCACTTGTTTTTTGTGTTGTCTGTCTTTTTGTGCTGTCGTTTTCCGCTACTATGTACCAACATACCCAACTAGCCACATTATTCACACACTATTATGGGACCCTTCTATTATTTTGAAGTTAGAAGTAAGCCTGCTAATTTCAAGCATTTCAAATAAGAGTTTACTACTTTGATGTTTGGTGACCAGATAACCCATAATGACCAGTCAATCATGTTTCCTAACCTAATTTTTCTCAGTCTTGTCCTACGGTAAAATGAGAGTAATGTCTCCCTTTTGCAGAAGCATGCATAGGTTGAAGTATATAGACCTAAAAATTTGTCCATGATTCACCAAGCACCAAACTCAGTTTGGTGCTTGATGAGTCATGGACAAATTGGGCTACAAACAGCTATATTAAGCTACCCCTTTTTTTTTATTTCATTACATTTTTGGTCATTGGCTATTATGTATTTGGCTGCTTTAGGGATTCCCTGCCTTTGCTTCAAGCCCTTTTCCAGTCCCTCAAGATCGTCGTGAATCAAATGTGTACATGTAAACGGTCATGACACCCTGAAGTAAGGCAGCACACACAGCAATGCTTTGCTTGCTACACCTGATAGACACAGCTTCTATAGCAAACTAATAAACCCGCAACTTAAGCGAGCCTGCTATTTTTTAGCAATGACATTTTGTAAGCCTCTTCGCACTTTTTGAGTTTCATCAGTGGTTACAGCAATGGTCTGCCTCCCATCAGCTGACTATGAGCAGTGAATGATATGACTAGCTTAAAACGAAGCAGAGGCACTGCTCCAGAATAGCGGCACAGATGACCCCGTTGGTCTCACAGAAGGAACTAAGCAGAAAATAAGAGTATTGCCTATGAATGCTGAAGTACTCAGGAGCCATGTTTACCATTCATAACACAAAATAAAGCCAGTCTGCCACGACTGAACAATTTACGGGTGCGCAGCTGTCACAGTGTACAAGTAGAATCTTTCCTTGCTGAGAATTTCCAACTATGTTTATTTATTCATTTATTTATTCAACTACTGCAATGGTTGAACATTATGTGGGGGGGGGGTCATACATCCTAATTCAAACAGCATAGAGCAGGCATTAGTGAATACAAACAGGTAAGTTTTGCAAAGTAAATGTGAAATACAAATCTGTTTTGACACACTGAACAAATCGGATTAGTAGTAACCAGGCCGGAAGTGACAGAGGAAATGCACAATAAAATTGCTGCTTCTGAGAAAGAAAGAGGAAAAAAAAACAGTTGAGTAGACCATACGAATTAAACAAGAGCAAGACCTTGTGCACAAACCAAAACATGTTTATACAATGACTATGTTCAAAGGAAAAAGCACAAAGATTTAAAAGAAACTATAAAACATAATGTGAACTTCTCTTTTGAATGCCTCAGGGTCGTGTATGTTGACCAATTTATCTGGAAGGTCGTTTTAATATTCTATAGCACGAGGTAAAGCCGATGAAACGAAAGTCTTTGTTCATCCAAACAGGCGTTCCAAACTTTGATGATTGTGAAGACGACGAGGTATACGATGTGCATGAATAAGATGTGTGATGTAGAAGTGTTGAAATCTGGGTCAGTTGGTACATAATGTTGAACGTGCAAGCCAGCCCAACGGACGATGGACAGAAGAGAGAAGTGACACACACACAACGGCTGGACTAACAACTGTGCTTTATTAACAAAAACCACCTTTTAGGAAAACCAGGAGAGCATGCGTAGACCAAACAACCAAACAACAAACACCGAAGCTAATGTAATTGTGATAAGAAGCTAAGTTCCTTGTGCAACAATGACAGTGAAGCAGTGCTGACACAACTGGCACCTTGCCTACTAATGTGATATGCCTCGAGAATTTCACGTTCAAGCTTTCTACCAAGTATCCTAACATTGGAAAATAGCGGCACACAACCACACTGCCGACAATGACGGGACAGATTAGCCCCATCCAAAGGGTTCTGAGCAGTCGTGCTCGCGCAGCCTCGATCAGTGAGAATGGCGTAGTGTCTTTCCAAAATGCTTGTGGTGTGTCAGTTAATGTGTTTCTAGAATTATTAACGGTGTACATGTTGTCAACAGTTGTGGATTTCAAACGTTCGTTGTTCATCCAGAAAAAAGGAATCTGTATTGGGGCTAGCGTTGCACCGGTCCTGTGCCAGATATTTTTAGCAAAGTTTGTAAACCTTCTTCAGGGCTCTCTTTGTGACTCTCTTGTTTGTCGTATCTTTAAATATGATGACGACTTTTTGATTATTTTAAAGTTATCGTCAAAAGACAACTTGGCAGAAGTTGTCGATAAGGTGTTGTGCACCTTCAAATCTTGTTCATCTTCATTCTCATTTACTCACAAACTGCCCAGTGACAGTTCCATAAGGTTTTTAGATCTGTCACAAACTTTTCATGACAACGGCCACCTGTGCTGTTGCCTTTCACATAGGAGTAAGAAGGCGCTGTTACCTTACTAGTCAGCTCATTCTAAAATCATCAAGAGAGGGATAGCCATGAACTGTTTTCATAATCCTCTGCAAAAGAGTTGCCACCATAGCATAAAGACAAGTTTCAACTGTCAGGTCGAGCATTTAGTTTCCGCCGGCTTTCCGAAACAGTTGCTCATAGCTGTAGCAGAAATGTTATTGCAAAAGGTCAAAGGGCTGATTAAGAAAAGTGCAGTACAACTAAGTGGTCAGCAGAATCCCTTTGAAGTCATGCCTTATTCGCACAAAATTTCCCATGCTTTCAAAAAGGTTGCTATGAGACAGGGTGTTAATGTTGTTTTTTCGGCCCCGTGCAGACTTTCTGGGCTTTGTTCGCGTGTTGCCCGTGGTGCCACTAGAATCATAGTGTGTCCCACTCAGCATGAAAATGAGTACACATCTTGCGCCACACGTGTTGTGTACGAGATTCCACTGACCTGTGAAAAGGTTTAATCGGCCGGACTGGCAGATATATTAATGATAGGCTGCGCGAGCACGACTGCTCATTGAACCCTCCGGATGGGGCTCATCTGTCCCGTCATTGTTGGCAGTGTGGCTGTGTGCCGCTATTTTCCAATGTTAGGATACTTGGTAGAGGCAGGGGTAAGCTTGAACGTGAAATTCTCGAGGCATATCACATTAGCAGGCACGGTGCCAGTTGTGTCAGCACTGCTTCACTGTCATTGTTGCACAAGGAACTTAGCTTCTTATCACAATTACATTAGCTTCGGTGTTGTTGTTTGGTTGTTTGGTCTACGCATGCTCTCCTGGTTTTCCTAAAAGATGGTTTTTGTTAATAAAGCACAGTTGTTAGTCCAGCCGTTGTGCGTGTCACTTCTCTCTTCCGTCTGTCATCCTTTGGGCTGGTTTGCACGTTGAACATAGATCGAAAAAAAATCGAATTTTGACGACAAAATTTAGGGGTGCGATCATTACGCAAGTCCAATCATTATGCGAGTAAATACGGTAAGTAACTTATATTTGTCCGTGTTAAGAGTCATTTGCTTGTCTAGTGTGCTTGATTTTAACAGTGCTTGGAAGCTTGGCACAATGATGACACTCTTAAATGTGGACATGTCATGACTGCCTGGACATAAGTTTCACGTATTAGAAATCACCTTCAACAGAGTATCTTTTAATATATTTCTTGTTGTAACATACTATAACAGCTGCCAATAATTGCACATGAAAGGTGGTCTAGCTGGTTTCTGCATAGTGACACACAACACTGACGTGCCTACCAGGCAGCACAGCAGCAATCATTAACAAATAAAGAGAATGGGACAAGCGCTCGTTCATTTGTCAGAAACAACCAAATGAAGACAACAGACAATGAAGCCAAGGACAGCATAGGGGAAATTATTTGTAGTTTTTAACTAGTATAGTAATTATGAAGAAATAGAAATGAAATGAAGTAGACGAAAAAGCACACGTGCCTTTGATAGGGACTGAACCTACAACCTTCACAGGATTGAATGGCTAATTACTATATACTTACTACATATCATGGTACTTGCACTGAAGAATATCTGGCCAATTTGTGCTTTCCACCTGATCCCAAGAGACTGATGGCTTGGTGCTCTGCCCCTAAAAACACAGTTTTTGATGCACGTGTTTCAGTTGTTATAGGATCAATATACTTGAAGAAAAGGGAACACAAGAAAAACGCCACTGGATATAGCCATTAAGTGCACCTTTGAGGTCTAACCTTCATATTCAATGCAATTAATACAAAATGCCATATTACTTCTTTATTACAGCAGCTGTGGAAAACAAAACATTTAGCTGTGGTGTAATCTAAACGAAACAAACAAGGAGAAGTAAATCACAGTGACAAAACCAGTAAAGTTCACTATCAATTTCATGCGATGGCATTCACAGCAGATAATTGGTAATTGGTACAGAGCTTTGGCTTCGCCACTGCACCTTGGTAATCTCTAGTGAAATTTTACATGTTTATTTAAGGTATGCAAGTGGGCTTGTTGGTACCAATCCATTGTGAAAAATAGCAAACTAAAGAACACACAGGAGACTGACTGGATGAGACGACTGTACATGTTTGCTTCTTTTTTTCCTTTATTGTGTTTTTATTTCTGTTATGATATTTTGTAACAGTTTTTCTTATTTTTTGTTAAATTTGACTGTTCTTTTAGATACCATTATGATTTGTATAATTTGTTTGTATTGTTTTTTCTGTATCAACCTTTTTGTTTGTTTATTGCATCATTTCTATTTGTTATCTTTCATCTTACCCAATAACATTTTAGTTTCCTCATACTCCTATACTACTTTACTGTGTCCTCCCCTCATGCAATACCCTTAGCCTGCTAGCTAACTGAATTAGTTAATTAATTGATTAAAAGTTCAGAGCTATTCCACTCTGTGAAGGTGGGTGACCAGCGAATTTTGTGGTGTGCACAACAGTATCACTGAAAGTTTTACACCACTGCATACAAGAAACGTCATATCATTGGCTAAAAGTACCCCCCACCCCCCTTTTCCTTTTCTTTTTTTTTAGAAGAAATTTTCCCTGAAACTTTGCCTGGGCACTGGTGAAACGACCAGCATAATGGATGCCTTCTTTCCCATTTCTCTCGACATATTTCCTCATAACCTCATTGTTCCTTGGGCATACCATGGCCACTCAACGAACACGACAATGTCGGAGTGAGAATGACATTCATAGGTGCACACATAATTCAGCAAGAGTGGAGCTATGCCACAGGCACGTAGCCAGTTACACCCTTTGATGCAAAACAACCCGACATTCTGTCTGGCCATGAGCCTAAGTGACCCTCACTCTCAGAATCAATTCTGTGATCCTATTTGAGAACGTGAAACCAAGCCGACATACTGCAACTAGGTATATCTCAGGTAAAATTAATCATATGCACATCTATTTTCAAGAATGACTTGTGTTGGCATTATTTGGTTATTTAAAAATTATTCACTGAAGCCAGCTTCAGCAACAATAAACAATTCAATTTTGGTTCGAAGAATGGACACACTGTGACAACCTTGTGAAGGAGGGAGCGAGCCAGTTCAATGTCTTTTCAACAAAGGAGGCAAAGGACGAGCCCATGGATTTCCAGAATGGAACAAGAGAAAAAAGAACGAAAAAAGAATGAGGAAGTTCTTTAAGTAAAAAAAGAACCACTGACCGGTGTCTTGGCCGAAAAAAAGAAGCAAGGAAGGAAAGGAGAATTCCAAGAGGAAACCAACAATAAGTGGAAATAATCTAATAAGCCGGCATGTGTGTATTTCAGGTGTGCGCATACCTGCATGCTGGACTTTTGCTAACATTCATGTCCAACTATAAGCAAATTGAGTGAATTGAGTGGAAGATACTTCAATTCACCTACAATTCATCATGGATGATTGGAGGCGTGTTTACACTTGGCGTCAGTGAACTTTATGGTGCAAGTGAACGATGCATGCAAACATCTACGGTTAGTGAACTATAGTGCAATCACCTTTGAAGAAAGGATCACTTTTGTTTAAATGAAATAAAGTGCACAAGGAAGGAGGTGCACTTTGATACTCCTCACCCAAGGCAACTTTGATTATCTTCTCCCAGTGAAACTTTATTTTTCTCTCCTAGTGCAAATTTTTCACAAGATTCAAGGAAGTGCAATGATTGATCTAAAGATGATAATTTTGCATGACCTACACTTTTTAAACTGAGGCAACCTGCAGAACCATATTTGAGATAACTTTCAACACTCTCAAACTATAGAGACCACAGTCGTCATAGTTATGACAATTAACAGTAAGCCCAGTAGGGTTGCGACAGGCATTCCACCAATCTACAATGTGAGATAAGCCCTGTTTTTCCTAAAACAGATGACAAACAGAAATGTGTCTCATCAATGACAACGCACAGAGGACAATATGTGTATATACATATAGCTTTGTGTGACCATATGAAGCACCGACCACGTACACACATTTAGTTTTTTTCTAAGCGACTGTCATAAAAGCTTTACTTGTTTGTATTTGCATAATGCAGCATGTGCTGCAATTACTTTGCATCAAGTTTTCTCTCTGAATATGCAATGGAAACCGATCTTGTCTTCCTTCCTGCGCAGCTCTGGCACGTACCTGTCTTAATTAAAATTATGTGGTGGCATTTTAATCAACCTCTCAACAACACACCATATGCAATATTAGAAATTGGTTTAAATATGAGGAATGAGGAGGCCACAGGTTTGAGATGGTGTCATTGTGGAGTTCTCAGATAGCCACAGCTGGATAATGACAGCAGTGTGGGTGGAAGCAGAATCTTGTTGAAGTACATAAGGTCTTCCTTCTGACACACCTTACATTATTGAAAATGTCCACATACACATCTGCATTAACAAGGAGTCCTTGTTTTAAGAAGTGTGGTTGCATGAGATCGTCTACATTGTGTGCAATGGCTAACACCATCACAGATGATTGACATTTCATTGGATTGGATTGAGCCTGTTGCTTGTGCTGAAGTGCACACAGAGAAAGCCAACCCAGCACAAGACTGAGTGATCAAGCAGTAGTGAAGCCCCCATTACACCCTCACCTAGTGATGTGGTGCAGCAGCAGCAAGGCTCTGAGCGAGCACAGCTACAACACCTCTCTGCAGCAGATCACGTGATGCAACATTACACACACACATCGGCACCTCAAGGTCGTCATGACGTGATGAATGACCTTGCACGATGTGGAGTAGTAGAGCTTTCACTCTGTAGAGGATTATAGCACGGCTGGTAATAGTGTGCTATTTATGCTACAGTATTAGAAAAGTTAAGTTTGTCTCTAGGCATATTTATGTCCACGTATAGCAGTTTACCAAGAAAATATACATGACTGGCAAACTGGTAGCAACACCTAATGATGGAGAGCCCACAGTATAATCAGAGACACACAAAGCTAATAGTGCTTTGACTCGCACATTTCACTTAAGTTAAAGCATTGGCAGTGAGACAACTATTACCTTACAGTGCATTCATTCTTGTCTTTTTTGACAAGCAGTCAAAAATCTTTAAAATATATTGTAGTTGTGCAAACACCCCAAGATTTCACTGCCAGTTTTGCTAGTGCTGTAAACAGCTCCAGTAACCTTAAATGTAAAGGGATCTCCGGGCTAACTAAAATTCTGTGCTACTATTCCATGTTAGCATACCATAATTAAAAAGCATTTTCGTTGCATGAGTTGCTCAATGCATACAATGATGTTATGATGATGATAGCCACTATACATGTCTTCTAGACTAATATAGCTGTGTATTTAAAATTGTTTTAATTAATATTACTAACACATTTAGAATAATGCCGCTGCCAAAGATTTATAAGCAATGATGTAGATTTGCATTTCTTTACTGCAATAATAGTTCTGTGCTTTCCTGGTTTCTCTCTCCACCACCAGATGGCATCACTTACCCAGGCTGCATAAAGCCCCTGAAAAATGACTAAAGTAGCGCCATCTGTGTCAATATGCAGGTTCCTCCTCTCATGTTGATAGTGAATCACCTTAACTGAGGTGGCTTCACACCCCCCAGCGGTAGCATTATGCAAGCTGATTTTGGAGCTGCTGCAGTTGCAAGGAGAGGAGGCAGAGATGAAAGGGAGAAGTTGGTGCTACTTTAATTTTCTTGCAAGGGTTTTAAAGGGGCCCTCTAACACTTTTCTTTTCTTGCAACCCTTTTTTATTTGCAGGTTGCGTAGAAAGATGGCTGGGTATAGCTTTGGCACAGGCCAAACCACCAATTTCAATAGATCTAATATTTTAATCGTGCAATGAAACAACCAAATCGTTGTCGACCGCATCAACACGTAGTGGTGCACGCCAGAACTATTTGCAGCGGAAATGATGAAATACAGTGCAAGGCTGTGATTGGACAAAAGTAAAATTAGAAGTGGTCGTGGAATTACATTGTAAAACACACTAATATTTGGTTTTGTTTTCCTCCTGTGTGATTTTTTGTTGAACATCAGAATGTCAGAGAAGCAGATTATTTACAATGTGGCAAGTTCAGACTCCATGTTGTTTGTTGCTATGGCAACAGCGTCACCAGCACAGTGGAAGGAACAGGCAACCGCATTGGGCTAACTTCCCCTATGTGGGCGCTTCGGGTCAACTCAATTGGCTGTGCGTTATGTCGTATATGGCGAGTGAAATGCAGTCACCTGACCCCGGGAAACTTGAGGGTGAGCATTTCTGGCTCGTATTTTAAATGTTGTCTGCCTAATAACATTGAACCGCGGGTTCCTATCGCTGTTGTTTTTGCAGAATTTGTCCATCTGTCCTTCAGTTTATACACCACACTAATAAAAATGGTTGCTTGAAAAGTGTTAGAGGGCCCCTTTATGGTCGTTCATGTTTATGGCTATAATAACCAGGTAAAATAATAATGCTGGCACGTTTCTGAACAATCTAAAGCTCACCAAAATTGATTTGGCATGAATGCACCCTTGCGGACAGTAGCAGTGAATGCTGTAGCAATGTAATTTATGAAATTTAATGCAAGCCAAGTATGGGCCACCTTTTGCATGATGCACATCATACTGTATACAGACAGACCTGGCCTGTCTGTATATGGCATGGAAAGTCTTTCCATATGGTAGAGATTGTGTATGTGCACTCTTCACCTGGTACGGCATTTCCATACTCACCGCCAAAACTCTCTAATGAAAGATGCAATTTGGATGCATTTTAGATGCTGTATGGCTTTATCTATTAACCCTTCATTTCCGTAACTTCCATCACTTTGCTCACAATGACATAATATACAACATGACAAACAACTGTGGGAAGCCAGGTGGGCAATAAATCTCATACGTTAATAATCTGCACGTCTACAAAGCCCATAATTCTGCATATATGATAAAAGTGTGCCAAAGGAACATATCCACCAAATCTCACTGAGATCCACTGATTTCGAAAAATCCCGAGAGTTGACCTTTAATACCACAATCTACATACCACAATCTACTAACTATAGCCAGTGAGACTGCACGACATTTTCACTTGGGGACAAAACCTAAGGATGACACAAGCTTCAAGATATGCGTGTAAGATTTGTAGTAAGCATGAACTGTTCAGTTTACATTTTAATAAAATAGCATTTCATAGACTGAAGAACAGGAATAACTGGAACACCAATGTACTTTATTACAAACTTTATGAACAAATAGTACCTTGAAACTGGCATCATCCTCAGAATACATCAATATGCCTTACAAATGTGCTGGTTGCAATCAATAAATTTGAAATATTTGCCATAGAATAAACACTTCAAAATTTAAGTAGTGAAACCTTGTTAGTCAAAAACACAATAATGCATCTCCATTTCATAGGTGACTAATGTATACCTCTCAGAGAAATACAGCACAAGAACCAGAGTTCTGTTACTACCTTCTACAAGTGATTAAAAAGAAAGTCTTTTGCCAATCTTCACAAAGACACTCTGTATAGAGCATTGCAATAATAATAAACAAACAAGCTAGCACTTTTAAAATAATCTCAAGTAAAGCAATTACAGCAAATATTTGATACACTTACCACAGGATAGACAGGGTGCAATGGCTTTCGTTTGGCACGTCCAGATTCATCAAATAGTTTCATTATCTCAGCAGCTGATATAGAAAGGACTAGAAATGAACGAATACAAGTCACGTCATAGCTTATTTCAATTAAAGTGTGAGACAACGACTTACCTTTGCAGTCAGGGCCACAAGCTGCAGACATTGTGCAACTTTCCTCAGATGCAGATTTCAATGACTCAAAAAGAAGAGAGCACCTTTCAGGCCAGTCAGAAGGATCACCAAGAGACACTACAAAAACAAGCAAGAATGTACATGTGCAGTGAACAGTCAAAAGAGGATAATCAGTGGAAAGTCGAAGAATCTAACCATTTGTAACATAGTCAGATGGGACCACAGAAGGCTTTGCAGAAGCATCAATCACCCAATCGGACTCTTCCACAGTCATCTCATTAAAGGCCTTCTCAAGCTCTTGAACTGCAATGCTGGAACTTTCACCGCTAGCTGATGCAAAACAATAATGCAATGAAATTAGCAATGGTATAAGAGAAAAAAACAAAGAAAGGGAGAGTGAATAACTGAATCTGAGCTTTACCAATAAATTTCTTCAGTGCAGCAAGGCGGAGTGAATTTTTACGACGCACAGAATCAAGAATGCTGTTAGTGGAAACAAGCGGGATATCTTGAAGGAGCTCATGTGTAGCACTTTCAACAGTGGTTCGCAAGGTAGCACTCTGCCTGTCAGCATAGAGGCACATTTCTCGGACGGGAGCAGGTGTTTTCCGCAAAGGAAACAGAAAAGTTGTGAAGCCATTAGTAAATAATATAAAATGTAAGTGGCCACTTGCTTGCTGAACACACTGGTCGCCCACTGGAGTAGCTGTAAATTATAAATGGCGGGTAAGAACATGAAGAATTAACATTAACAACGACAAAAAGCAAAGCAAACTCACGCTGCAAAGGCATCTCCCTCAGCAAATTGTCCTGCCATTCTGTGGTAGATGGCTTCGATGGTTTTGTTTTGAGCTCGGTGCCATACCAATATGATAGCCGCACAGTCATGCACCTCTAGTAATGAAAAAAAAAAAAAACACGTGTTGTGAGCAGTAGGCTCCCCACTTGCTGCTTGTTATGCAGTGGAGAAGATCATCCTTCCTGCAATCCATACTAAAAGCAAAAATGAGGCATACCACAGCCATCTCATATGGAATGAGGTCACTTAACAGGAACAGCTATTGTACAACCAATGGCACGCACAAGTTCACCAGTAGCGAACCACAGTATGGTGGGTACTTGCTCAACCCGCACATGCATTCAGCACACTCTTAAAGAGTAACAAAATTTTAGACCGCATAAAACCCTCGTTGCAGAGAGTAATGACATACATGAGTGGAAGCATCATGGAAAGCATACAGAAATGAATGTTGTTGATGGAGTACTGACAAAAATATATTCGGAAGGTAAGATCACCTGCAACACACACACACACATCATATACAAAATATTAATGGCAATAAAGTCAATCTTAAAAAGAGCTTGCTACGTGATTGATAGCACTTCACAACGTCGACTTGGATTTAGTGTAAACAGCCAACAAGCACCTATGTCACGAGTTTCTGTTCGCAGCCATGCTCCTGCATGTCCCCTCTGCCATAGTTGTGAATGCAGTACTCACGTGAATGCACCAACATGCATATCACATGTATGTCAGTGTTTAGCGTGGTGACATGTCCAGCTGTATTTACAATAAAACCTCCTATGACCCAAATTTCTAGGTGCTCTCTGAAACCGATGCTGCATATGGGTGGCTAAATAGCATCTCCAAGTAACCGTCACACATTCGAGCAAACAACATTTCCAGCGACGATAAGTAGGTCATTGCTACCGATTGCAACAGAAAACATTAGATACAAAATTTTGCATGAGTAGTTCTAATAGTGAAGCTGAAAGAAAAAATAACAATGCTGCCACTACCACTTGCAAGAAGTGACTGGTAACAAAGGCATGACTCAGAACATGTGGCTCTTTAGCATGGTCTTCAACGTGAGCAGTTGCTGAAACAACTCGGAGGCAGGTTCCCTAAACCTACATCATAGGGACAATGACAACGTGTATGCAGAACCTGCCTAAGTTATGTTTAAAGGCAACTAACAGGAAAAGAACTATCACCAGACTAACAGCCTTAGCAAAATTACATCAGTGGTACATACTACTTACACAAAATTCAGAGTGAACTTTACTCAAGTTAGATTTCAAAAATGAAAACCCTGCACTTAATTTACACTGTCTATGTTGCATCAGCATTATCTCAAAGGACAACTGCCTACTAAGTGATCAGACAGAACAGACTTCACTGGCTAAAGTTTCCAATTAGGAAGTTTCAATATCTGAAGTATAATGATACAGTTAGGCTAAGCAAGTTAAATTTCCACCTTTCCAGAATATTTTCATGTTCCACCATTTACTTTAAAAAAAACAGGCAGTGTCAATCTTCTTTCACTTATTTTTACTTACATAAACACTCCCTTGGTGTTGAACACTAATTCCATGAAAGTTTGGAAACTCTTGTGTTAATGTAAGCAATATCTTGTTAATAAAAAAGTAGTCCCACTGTAATTAGATGCAATGCACAACTGCACTAAAGCGGTGCCAGGACAATGCATATGATATTGCCAAATATCATAACCACATAACTGCGGATGTGCAGAAAGATGTGATCATGGGAAGTAATCAAGTCGTGTCTCATTTACCACAGCAATTCCAATGCCTGCCTCTCATATGAAACATGAAAGTGCAGCAAATAATCAGTCAATCAATCGATCAGTAAACAATTTACTTATTTATTTAATGTGCACATGAACAATTGTAATGGCAAAGCTCTGGCACATCTAGAAGTAAAAAAAATATAATAATGATGATAGTATACAGGATAATATAAGTTTAAAAAAGAAGAAAATATTAAGCAGTCAAAATAATGGGGCATAATATGAGCAACAAAAAACTCAAAATATATAAAAGAACAATGATGATAAAGACAGTTACAACACTACAATGTGCAAGGTAAGATGACATGAAAAAAAAAAATCTAAGTCAGTTGCACTGTAGTGAAAGCTGTATGAAACGAGATGCAGTGATATGCCTGCGTTTCACTTGTCAGCATTTTCGAATTATCTTCGATTAACTTTGTCTCAGTATGCAACTATTTACCCTCAGTACATGTCTTATCTTTTAACTGAAATTCTCTTTAATTTTTACCATACAACTTACATGGAAAAAGGAGTACAAACCAAAACCTACAAGAATGCAGCTTGGGGGTGCCTGAGGCCCAGCATTACATATACGACATACTACATATTACATAAATGGCACTCTACACTTACTATATTAATCCGGTTTATTTTAACCATTCTTAATATGGATCCACTTCAACCGGTTCTGATCTGCTATTAGGATGTTTTGGCTCTGTTTTCAACAGCTGTTTTCTGAATGTGAGCATGACATGAGTAGACACACTGATAGCCTGGGGCCCTTAAGTGCTCCGCACATAAAAGGAGGAGAAAAAGACTTGAAGAACGTGCAAAAGTATCCTTCAACAGCCCCCCAAAAAAATCAAAATAAAGAACGTAAGCACTGTAAACCCACTGCGTTCTGTGCAAGCTGTTCTGTGCATGCTGTTCTGTCTGCACCAGTGGCAAGTTGTTTTTTTCATCTACTTTTACTTTCTATTATCTTGTGTTTACTGTTCTTCAATTGACAGTTTGATTACGTATACACGAGCAAACCAAATAACCTTAATCACCGACTAGCAAAATGTGCCCTTCTTTTTGTTCAGCACTCATCTCTTCGTTTCCTTTCTTTTCTTTTACAGCGAAGCTGTATACCTTGTGGGAGCTACTCCCATTGCCTGGTTGGTCTCGGCTCAACACGTGCTGCGCACTGGCGATGCGCATTGAACACTCGCTTGAAATAAAGGAAACAGCCAAAGCACTGTCAGGACAGTCGGCGGTGGATGGGCGCGAGCTGTGCGTGCAGGCTGTGTGTGCGGAGTCAGCGGTGAACTGGAGCGAAGTGTGTGCATGGCTTGTGTGCGCCAGGTGGGCGGTGTGTGCCCGGTGTGGTCAAGGGTAAGGGCAGGTGCGGGTGCCCATGAATATTTGTCAGTTTTCGTTCCCAGTGTTCGGAGTTATATTTAATAAACATTCTTTTTGAGTTTCTTGGCAGCGGCTCATCTCTGGCAGCAAGACGAACCAAAACCCACAACCTATACGAGCCAAAGAAATTTTCATCGCGTGATCAGCATCAACAGAAAATTCCAGGTTAAAAAAAGAAGGCAAGCCAGCATAGTGCGGCGGAGAGGAGGAGAGGCGCACGGCGAGGGGAGCATGGCGCATGCACATAAGTCATCCAGCGCGGCGCATGCGCAGGCGGCGTTACACCATTCCTCGCCTGTACCGAGAAAAAAAATGTCGCGCAGCATAGCGGAAGCGAGGTAGAGAGGAGGAGCGAAGCAGGCGATAATGGGATGTGTACAGCCTCTGCCTCTGCCGACCGCATTTCCCGACGCTTGCGCCGAACACGCCCAGTATCCGCGACTCTAGTGGCAGCTCGGCCGGTTGATAGAGCAAAGACCAACTATTCAGTTCATTGTAGGCTACCATAGGTAGACCACGGAAAGTAAAGATGCCAGAAGAACAGCATGGATAAAATGCTCAACAAAAAGAACAAAACTGCCTTGCTCAGCAGCATTGTAAGCAAAACCCAGCAGCTCTTGCACAAGACGCCGAGTGTATGCATGCGAAATTCAAGCGGCGCCACAATGGATAATCTTGTGGGTGTAGCTTACAGCTTCGCTGTCCAACTAATTTCACAGTGTGAATTAGAGCTACAGTTTTTTTTTTTTTTCTCCTTTACTCTCTGTATACCTATATTCCCCAACAATTTTGAAAGGCGACTGTGCTGGTCCAGCAATTTAGCTGGAATGTGGGGGTGAGAGTGCACTGAACGCAATAAAAGTGTGTGTGTGTGTGCAAGAATATTCAATTGGAAAGTATGCGTGCAGAAAAGCCTACCTACAAACTTCTGTAGAAAACCAATTAAAAGTTACAAATAACGCCCCCTGTGCCTTCTTTGGCATCATTATTCGAGTGTTAGCCTCATATGGTTGTGTGTAACAAAGTACACCCCTGAATTAATTCCCTTTCTTTAAGTGATGGCAAGCAGGAACAAAAAAAGGGGATAATGCTTTCCGATCCATCAATGAAACAATCACTCAATAATCTATAGAGATGATATGCTCTCGAAGTGCCTATATCACAGAAACGGTCAGCCAGTTTTAAAGGTCATGCTAATGCTCATCAATTCAAATATTAAATGTCACAAATGTTATCAAGTGGCCTCTAATCATACAACTTGTGTAAATGGTACTTTTTAATATTCGTTTGTGGCCACATCAAAAAATTTGACGGTCACCAAATAATGCACAAAGAAACAGCAAGGCAAAAGGTGGTTGTCTATAAGGCATCCAATATGATAACCACCACAACGTTAACAAATGCTTAAGCACATGTGGTTTGAAATTTCCATTGCAAGAGGCATTCTTGCAGAGTAGGACCGACTTAGTGAGTGCATGAAGCAAACAGTCAACATGTGTAAATTTTAGCCAGTGGCCAGAGCAGCACATCTCTCCAGAGTTGCCTGACAATTTGCTATGTGTGCAGCTGCGGCTACAAGATTTAATCCCGATGAAAGACGCATTGACAACATTAAAGGAGTCATGAAAGGTTTGCTGAAAATTTTGTACGATGTGTCTGTTTGAAACAATGGCCTTCCAGTCTATAATATACATTGTTTCATCGTGTCATCTAGGTTGATTTAGTGATAAAAACACATCAATTTTTCAGTGCACATGGCCCATAACTCTGCAGCTGACGTCGCCAGCATGGCCTCCAAAACTGGCACACTCTCAGAGGCAATAGGATGCTATTCTTGGGGGCCCAAGAATAGCATCATAAATAAAGAAACAAACCAGCTTCAAGCACTGACATCACTCACTGTCCCCCACTGGGGTTTTCCAGTTCCCCACGTGCATTTGTAGAAACTCTGATTTTGTAGAGAAAAAGTCAAATTCAGATATTTTGAAAATGTGCATGTGTAACTATTGTCAATATATAAGTAACATAACAGATGTATTGTCCCTAGTAAATCCCATTAAAAACCACAGCACTGTGCTACACAAGTATGAAAAATGTTTGCCATCATTTTCAAATCAGTGCTGTGCCTCTGCACGTGAACTTGTCACATCCCTTCTCAGATCATTGGAAATAGAAACGCACTGACAAAACATCACCATTTCTGCATATGCTGCCAAACAACGCATTGAACCTGCGAGGAATTGCACGCTATGGAGCAGCAAGTCTCAGCCACGGGTATCAGAGGAACTCCTTGTGTACCAGTCAAAGTGATGGCGGACGCCTTACACAGATGGAAGGAAGGCAACATTGTAAATTTTATGCAGTATGCATTGTGAAATAGGTAGTTGCTAAGACCAACCAAGGCAACCTTGTGTGGATTGCTACCACGATTCCGGAAGTGCTGATGAGAAAAGGCTAAACTTTCAAACTGGTCTAAAAAACATTTATTTGTGCATGTGCACATGGATCTGTGTTTTCCAAGACCTCCAGAAGTGGCTCTACGGACTCCCCAAGGTCTGAGGACTCCTATTTGTGAAGCACTGCCAAGGAGGATAACTGAGTAAGGTGTACCAAAATATAAAGCAAGGGCCCTATTGAAGCTCAGCAACGACAAATGTGCTTTGATATGCTTTAATACAACACAAGTGAATAGTGTGGTGATACATGCAAGTATTAGCAGCAATAACAAAACTGATAAGTGAATTACCAGTGTGTAAAACAATTCTATGATCCCTTCCCGGTGTGAAATACCAGATTTTAATTGCATCATTGCTTCCCAAGTTCAGAGTTTACTGTGTTTACAGTGATACACCACAAAAAGAAGATCAGATTATCTTGAAAACCTTTTCACAAGGTACTACTCATGTTATTTCACCGGCTTTTATGGAATAATAATACAGTGGAACACTGCTGTTACGTTCTTCACTGCTGCCTTTTCCCGGCTGGTAGGTTGTTTTTCATCGGTCCCGGCACAGCTTCCATAGGATCCCATGTATTGCAAACCCAGCTGTTACGCTGTTACGCCGCAACTGTGGGCCTGTTCCCGAATGATGCGTCGCAACCTGGCACGCCGTACCCGACCGGGCACCGCTATTTTGATTTGACTTTTGACAGTCTTGGTCACGCTTGCAGGAATCGCCGCCCGCTGATGACTGCCGAGATAGCGCGAGCGCACGCGCTATCTCGGCAGCCATGCGATCGCTCGGCAGCCGAGCGACACTCCCCCCCCGCCTTAGCGTCTTTTCATGCTCGTTAAAGACGGGCGGGGCATTTCCACCCAGCTTCGACGGCAGGCGTCCTGATAGGGGTGATGTTATCGCCTCCGAGCGACGGAGATGGGCCGGGCGCGTTTGATCTCTGCTTCAGCCGTTTTCGTCGCCTCCACTCGCGCACTTTTATTCTAGAGACCGTACTTTGAGCTCCAGGGGCTTCCGGAGAAAAGAATATAGAGTGATTTGGGGGAATGGAAGAGGCGCTAGTTTCTGCTGCCCAATCAGAAAAGAATCAGAAAAAGGGGCATCGCACTCGCAGCACCTTTTGCGTATGACTGCGCTCGCCTGCGCAGCGAGGGGCGCAGCCGCGCGGCTGTCCAAAGTCTGTCCGTGTGCGCGCCGGCGAGCTGGTTCGGGCCGGATGGCGAGCGCAAAATATGCGAGGATTTTTTTTTTCTTTTGCAAGGTTGGCTAAATATCAGGGGTGCGCAAATTATGCGAGGGCGCAAATTATGCTGGTAAATACGGTAAACAAGCACTGAAGACGGAACATGAAAGCGCTGTCGAGCGGTCGCGGACCCGACGCGACCAGCCGACCAGCCGTACTCGCAATCACAAACCACACGCAGGGTGTCGGAACAGGATGCGGTGATCGCATCGTGACGGGGCGACTTGCCTCCAAAACTGGCGCGTCACGCTGGAACTAAGCCTCAATGATCAGTTTTGATTGCGATCTCCGAGGCCATACTTTCTCTCTTCAGGGTGCCAGGGGCTATAATGGCGGCCCATTCACTGCGCTCGACAGCCGCGAACGGAGTCCGAATTATCGAATTTACAGCTAGAAACCGTCCGAAATATCGGTCATCTTAACACATTAAGTCTGTGTGGGCACTGGCGGTACCGAGCGGCTGTCCGAATTATCTCGGTCGGCGACCTAGTTGGCTCGCCTTGTTGGAATAAATTGTTTGAAGTCAAAGCGACCCTGTTCTCATTCATTTTCGGAGCTTTCCTCACTCTTGGGTTTTCCCGGCTGTTACGTCCCCCCCCCCCCCCCCGTTCCGCTGAAAAACGTATGAACGGAGTTCCACTGCAATTCCATGATATTCAAGGGCCTTAAAGAGATACAGTGGAACCCCGCTGTTACATTCCTCACTGCTGCGTTTTCCCGGCTGTTACGTTGTTTTTCATTGGTCCCGGCATAGCTCCCATAGGGTCCCATGTATTGCGAACCCCGCTGTTACGTCGCAACTGCGGGCCTGTTCCCGCATGATGCGTCGCAACCTTGCACGCCGTACCCGACCGGGCACCGCTATTTTGATTTGACTTTTGACAGTCTTGGTCACGCTTGCAGGAATCGCCGCCCGCTGATGACTGCCGAGATAGCGCGAGCGCACGCGCTATCTCGGCAGCCATGCGATCGCTCGGCAGCCGAGCGACACTCCCCCCCCGCCTTAGCGTCTTTTCATGCTCGTTAAAGACGGGCGGGGCATTTCCTCCCAGCTTCGACGGCAGGCGTCCTGATAGGGGTGATGTTATCGCCTCCGAGCGACGGAGATGGGCCGGGCGCGTTTGATCTCTGCTTCAGCCGTTTTCGTCGTCCCCACTCGAGCACTTTTATTCTAGCGACTGCACTTTGGGCTTCGCGGGCTTCCGGAGAAAAGAATCGGAAAAAGGGACATCACACTCACAGCCCCTTTTGCGTACGACTGTGCTCGCCTGCGCAGCGAGGGGCGCGGCTGTCCAAAGTCTGTCCGTGCGCGCGCCGGCGGGCTGGTTCGGGCCGGGCGGCGAGCGCAAAATATGCGAAGAATTTTTTTTTTTTTTTTTGTAAAGCTGGCTAAATATCAGAGGTGCGCAAATTATGCGAGGGTGCAAATTATGTGGGTAAATACGGTAAACAAGCACTGAAGACGGAGCGTGAAGGCGCTATCAAGCGATCGCGGACCCGACGCGACCAGCCGTACTCACAATCACAAACCACGCGCGGGGTGTCGGAACAGGATGCGGCGACTTGCCTCCAAAATTGGCGCGTCACTCTGGAACTAAGCCTCAATGATCACAGCTTTGATTGCGATCTCTGAGGCTATACTTTCTCTCATCGGGGAGCCGGAGGCTATAATGGCGGCCCATTCTCTGCGCTCAACAGCCGCGAACGGAGTCCGAATTATCGAATTTAGAGCTAGAAACCGTCCGAAATATCGGTCGTCTCAACATACGACGTCTGTGGGGGCACTGGCGGTACCGCGCGGCTGTCCGAATTATCGGTCGGCGACCTAGATGGCTCACCTTGCTGAAATAAATTGTTTGAAGTCAAAGCGGCCCTGTTCTCATTCATTTTCGGTGCTTTCCTCACTCTTGCGTTTTCCTGGCTGTTACGTTTTTTCCCCCCGGTCCGCTGAAAAACGTATGAACGGGGTTCCACTGTACTTTATTTTAAGGGCTTTCAAGGAATCCTAAAAGCTGTGTGGACCCTACACCAGATACCTTTGAGAATATAATTTTCCTCTTTAACACCTCCTGTATTACACGGACATTATTGTACACTTTGAAAATATATTTAGCACAGCACTCTTTAAAAGTACATCAAACTCTCTTTACCACTAACTTTCAGAAGCTGCTGAGGAAGCTGCAGACCTTTAAGGGCGGAGGCTACCCTTGGATACCAACTTCTTTGGTAATTGAGATATCTTAACGAAATTTTTGAGATATACTCACAGCAAAAACATAACTACTACAAAATTTCAGGAAGTTATGTTTACTGGTTCTGAAGTTGTACAGCAATATGTCAGAATGGTGCATATCTCATTCCAGGCCTAAGGATTTTCAAAATGTGCTGGAACTGTGCAATTTTGGTTCGCTATGATGAATCTCAGTTGGAAACCTCAGGGAAAGACAAAGCCCACTTTTTTTTTTTCAATTTTCTTTCTGAAAAACATTAGCAGACCAGTGAATTTAGTGTTGGTGATTAGAAGTTAATCAAATTTTGATTAAACATCACAAATCATGAACACAACATATAAAAATAAATGGGCTTGTATTCAGAAATTCAGGAACACAATAAAAGAATGTTCTGGAAATCTGATGAGTGGTTCAAGTGATATGGCTGGAATAAACAGCCTCACCAGTCAAACAGTCATCTTGAGGAAATGAGGCTTGAAAGTTTTGAGCATGTACATTGGTCTAAAATGAAGCTCCAGCGTAACTAGAGGTGTCCTTAGGTGCTCTCTTCCTTTGCTTCCTTTGCATCTTCTCTTGGGACTGCTTCATGGCCTTTTAAAAGTGCAGAGAATCTTTCTCAGCTGCCTGTTGAATGGCCAGGTTGCCAAGTGTTAGCCCCACTGATGAAGGAAGCTCTTGGGTGGCCCTGTAGCAGCCAGCATTATATCTTAAAACTGCCTCATGTGGTCCTGTCTGCACAGCAATCAGTGACGCATGCTGCTCTTTAGGCATCAGGGACTACAGCACAGAGTGAAAGGATTCTGATGCATTCTGCGTCTTCGCTCCCAGGCAGCATTGCAGAAGAGAAGCCTGTGAGAGCCACTCGTAAACAGGTAGCCGTACTTCTGCAACGCAGCGTGGAAGATTGTACCGATGCTTTAGAGGTGGCACACCATTAATCTTGCTGGCATTATGACAACACCATGAGTCGACACCATCTGGGAACAAGTCATGGTGAGGCCCCTTGTCTGTTGATGACAAGTGGTGGTACGATGCCATCACTGTACGCTGCATTGCAACATCATTGGAATTGTTCCATAGGGCCCAGCCATACAGTCAGTCAACTTGTCAATGAGAGCCCTTGTCAGCTTAAAAAGCCTTGTCACTTTTCTGCACAAGGTTGTGCAGTGCTGTCCCCATCCTCTTCTGGATGTGGTTCAGGCATTCCTCTTTTAAAACAGGGACCAGCCCATAAAGATTTTCTTGCACAAGGACACAGAAGGTGGCACTATATCCGTCAGACATGAGCGTTTTGTAAACGAGGCTGTGCTTTGACAATGAACGTGGAAGAGGATGACAACTGTCTCAACCTCCATTCCCCCAGTCAATGTTTTTCTGGCGTACATGATTCTCCTGCCAGCTTGCACAGCTTGGGTCTCCAGGCTTTGGCCCTACCTGGCAACCAAAGCACTGATTTGACAGAATAACGGCGTTCAAGCTGAGACCTGTATTGTATTCAATTATTGCCTGAACTCCAATATGGGACGCATGTCCACGCTTGTGCCATATTCCATCATAGCTCACCGTGACAAGCCTGCTGAAAGATGAATCCATTTCCTTGTAGGTGGTTTTAACAGCAGAACCAGATTCTGCATAAAACTTGTCTATGCACTGTGTCTGCAGTTCCCTGAATTTCTCAACATGCTTCTGAGGCCATGATGGGATACTTCCATCGTTGCCCAAAAGTCGTTGAGGGCGGTTTGTCCCTTGCCTGTCTGTTCTGTTGCCGTAATGGCTCTTCTATTCACGTCAAAGGCCACTGAGTCATCCTTCAGTCCAGTCGCGAAGCACCGCTGACATAGGGTCCCAGATAGCAGGTCGCCTCTAGAAGGCATCCATTTGCATCCATCCACACATATGGCATCCATCCAAGCCCAGGCATGGACAGGTTTTCAATTAACCTATGAACTAAATCAACAAACAGTTCTGTAAAAGTCATTACAATAGAATTAAGACTAATATTACAGATGAACTAAAAGTAAAAACCCAATTGGTTTATATATATATATATATATATATATATATATATATATATATATATATATATATATATATATATATATATATATATATGGTTTATAAATACTTTGTACTATGTGAGTACTTGTGATGTGAGTGCTTAGTATTATGTGAGTACTAATTGCTGTAGGATTTTTCCTTTTCTTTGTTTTGAAAAGCTTACCAATGTTGTTGCAGAATATTACTTCATGTTCTGCCCCACTCCTGCCTAAGGCCTTCATTGAAGGCTGGCAGTATGTAACAAAATAAATAAAATAAATAAATAAATATACTACATAACAAACCAAGCAAGGATATTCAAGAATATTGGAACAATTCTGAGAGACCTTAGAACAGAAGACAAAATAACTCCCTCTATATATACATGAAGCACCAGTGCATGTCGAACACCTACATTCAAGCTACAGTTAGAAATCTATAAGAATGTCTTCATCACCTAACAGGCCCCTCGCTTGGGACCAATGCAAATTTTTATGACAAATAAGATTCATTATTAGATAACTTAAAAGAAATTAAACTGCACTGCCACCATGCTTCCAGCAAGTGAGCTTAACTGCAAATGCAGACACCCTATCCATTTGGGGTGGCTCCAATACAGAAGTGCTGTGTACTCCCACCTGCCAGGGGCACATAAACACATCACGTTTACTTGATGAGCCCCACTTCTTTTCTTTTTCTTTCTATTTTCCTTCACAGTGCACAACACAAAGGCTCCATGCCGGATGAAGAACTTAATAATGGGCCATGGTCAGTTGAAGTTCCAAGGAGTGCTGTTACATAGGCATATGCTTGCTGCCCTATCCAAATGCACCTCCCTCAGGGAAAATGGTGTGACCACCTCGGGAAAATTTAAACCATGTTAGTGGCAATCATCAAGATCACCACTAACAGATAGATACCATTGCCACTAACTGATATATATGCTGTCCTTGTTCATTGGCAGCGCCTAAAACCTGGCGATGGGCCCCTTTATCAACTGTGAAAAGGAAACCTGCTGTCTTCTGAATTTACATCTTGCAGAAAAAAGCAAAAGTCCAGCAGTGCACAAATGGGCAAAGCAACTAGTGCCATTTGTTTTAACAATGCTCATGTTATTGCTACTTACAATTTCATAAAAGCTGAATACAATATGATCACACTAAATAGCACACACAAAACATAATGCACCAATAAAATTATGAGCACTAGAATATCTGAGTGACACACACCTACACCCAGCAGGCCTCATTATCTATCAACTATTAACAACTGAAGAACTCATGGCTCTCTTTTTATGAAAACACATGCAAAGAAAGTTATGCATTAGCCATGCACCCAGAAATTCCGCCCTGCTAAACTCCATGAGGTAGTAAATTTTCTGCTCTTGTACTCTTGCCTTGGAAGCATTAGTATTGGTTACGGATCCACTTACCTCAAGTTTACAGTAATTCTGACATCTCACTAATCCTTCATTAAAAATACACTTTCCACTGTAACAAATACACACACATACCTCCTCCTCAGTTCCTTGGTAGTTTCGAAGCAATACTGCCATTGTTTGTAAACTTGAAGTAGGCAAGCTAGGAAGATGATGTTAAGGCAAATGAAATGCACAGAAAATTGAGGTACATTCGTGATGTGTACGCAAGTAAAATATACCCCTGCTCCCTGAAACAAAACTTAGCATGAAATTATGACACATACACTGAGATCCGCAAATGATATCCAAATAGCAGATGATAACTGCAAGATCCCCTCTCACAAATTTCACTGTTCCAATTCCCCATTTTTATATGAAAATTGATTAGAAATATGAATCTCAGTAAAATGTATGTCTAATGGTCAAAAACTAAAAAAAAAATGTTGAATTTGAAAACTATTTTCCACCTTCAAATTTTCCATCAGAGTTTAGGAATACAAGGAGGTTGCCGTTAAAGCTGTAGGACGTTTCATGGGAGAATGACAAATGACATTAACTTTTTTTTAACAATAAGTACATTAGACATGGGCACTTAAATAACATTAACTGCAAAATCTGCACTATATCAACACAACACTTAACAATCATCATCATACTGATTTTATTTCTGGGATTTTACGTCATAAAACCATGATTTGATTATGAGAGACGCAGTAGTAGAGGGCTCCAGAAATTTTTACCGCGTGGGGCTCTTTAATGTGCACTGACATCGCACAGTAAACAAGCCTCAACATTTCGCCTCCATCAAAATGCAGCCACTGCAGCCGGGATTTGATCCAGCGACCCTCGGATCAGCAGCCGAGTACCATAGCTCACCGTGGCAGGGCTCATCATCATACCGCCTAGCATGTCCACTGCAAGACAAAGGCCTCTGCCAATGATCTCCATTCTGACCAGTCCTGCATGATCTAGTTCCGTTTTATGCCCGAAAATTTCTGCAGAGCTGTATACCTCTCGGTGGTCGGTAAATTTCATGGTGTTAACAGAAAAAGCCAGGTCAACAAGTGAAGGCAAACGGCATATCTTTCTTTGCAATCATGCCTACAACATATATTGATTGAGTTATGAATTTTTACATCCCAAAACTACAATCTTACATGACCAGACCAAGAAGATCTTACTGAGAAACTTTGTGCCACTTCTGTGCCCAAAAAGAACGAGCCCAAAACCGCAAAGAAAGAAAACCACAAAACAAGCATCAAAACATCTCGATAATGATGATGACTACGATTTGGTTAAGGGAAGGACACTATTTCCTGCGGCCCATGTTGGGAGCATGACTCAGCATCTGTGGGGGTAGGGGAAGGGGACTGAAAAAGATAGAAGAGGAACATGTAGTGAAGGGTTCCAGAAATTTTGACCACCTGGGGTTCCTTAACGTGCACCGACTACGCACAGTACACGGGCCTCGGGCATTTTCACCTCCATCGAAAATGTGACCAGTGCGGCCAGGATCAAACCAGTGTTTTTTGGGTTGCAGCCGAGCAGCATAACCACTACACCACCGCATGATGGATGCTAAGGCACCTGTGAACAATTGAACACCCTCCCATGCGTTCCCGGTAAATATTAGGTTGTAGCTGCATTCAAAACGGCTGTTTGACATCATTCAAAGCCTTTGTGTGAAGTGCAAACTGCATAATCAGCATGTATGGTTTTGATACAGCTTTGCTGGACATTCATGCTCGTAGGATGGGATGGTGGTCAATTATTTATTTTATCTCTCCATTATACTCTTTGCTGTGCACGGGCATTCTTTTTTGTCTTGGTATCCATGCCGTTGGTCTAATTGACCATCAATTATCTGTCCTCATTTTATGACCCACCCAAGTCCACTTGTTCCTCTTAATGTCGACTAGGATATCTGCATCCGTTGTCTGTTCTCTGATTGACTGATTTCCGAGGTTTAAAATCCCAAAACCACAATCTGATTATGAGAAGCACCGTAGTGGAGGGCTCTGGAAAATTTTCACCACTTGGGGTTCTTTAACATGCACTGACATTGCACAGTACAGGGGCATCAACATTTTCTGTTGTCTGATACACTGTACTGTTTTCCTATCTCCTGTTATGCTCAACATTTTTCGTTTCATCGCCCATTGTGCAGTCCTTAACTTCCTTTAACTTCCTCACGAGTTTCTTTTTTAATCCCCAAGTTTCTGCAGCATAGGTTAATACCAGCAAAATGCAATGGTTGCATACTTTTTGCTTTAAGGATCGTGGTAAGTTGCCAGTCATGTTGGAAATGCCTGCCATATGTTCACCAAGCCATCCCAATTCTTCGGTGGATTTCCTTCACATGGTTAGGCTCCTGTGTTATAGCTATTAAACATACTCCAACATTTTATTTCCTTTCCAAGCTCTCAACGGAGCATGATGCTTATCAAACATGTAAGTAAACTATGTGCTGAAAGCAGCATCTTCAGTTCAATTAAATTAATTTCACTTCTTTTATCTTCAAAGTTTGTTATTTTCAAAGCTACAAAGCATAGTAATGGTGCACTAGTAGATTCACAAAGGTCAAAGAAAAGCACAAAATGTGAACAAGCACAATACGAGTTAATGTAAAAATATATTATGACCTAAGTATAATTAACCTTAATATAACGAACCTTAATTTCCCAAAAAAAAAAAGGTCAACGAGTAAGAATGTGCTAGTTTCGGTTAGACAAAGCAAGCATTACATTCATTAACTTCAAATGGGGGGTAAGCTCCCTCCCACCTCCAATTTCCAATTTCTTAAAAATCATTGTATACCCATACTGTAGTGTCTGGTGTAGCCTCAGACACAAGGAGAGCACACTGAAAGGCGGCTTGAAGAAATGCACGCGGAACCAGTCACAGAGCAAAAGCCAGAGAGAGCGCTCCTTTTTCTTCATATTGCTTAAATAGGCAGTAGGGCAGAGCGTAGGAGCCCCTAATGGCGGGTCTACAGGCACAGCATAGCGCCCCCTACAGTGGTTGAAAACGAAACCGGACCCAATACACAACACATACAGCAGACTCCCTTTAAGACAAACTCGAGGGGACCATGACAATTTGTTCGTCTTATCAGAAGTTCATCTTATCAGAAGTGCCTCCAAGAATGGATTGGCCACTTGCCCAGGTGGACCCAAACATCTTACTTCAAAAAGTCAGTCAAGTAGACTTGCAATTGGGAAAAAATTACAAATGAAACCATATTTTTACCCAACTTGAGAACTGTCTCAAGCACTGTAAGCAGCCATAAATAACATTTCGTCTAATGAGCTTAAGTATCCTCCAGTATCTCCATGCTGATGGGAAAGGTTGTTCATTAGAGAACTTAAGCAGGCACAAGCTACCTCCTGTATTCTTTGAAAGCACTTCAAGCACTTCTTCAGTAAGCATGTCAGTTGTGTTGCCAGTCAATGTGTTAGGCATTGTGGTGCATCTTTGAGCATACTCACATTCATGTCCACAAGGACACCTTTACTACCCAGACTAGAAACTAGGCCTGTCTTTCTTCAGGGTAGTTTTCCAGCACTTGCCCCAAGTGGTGCTGATCAGCCAAAAGGCCTAATGTATACACTCTGTTGTTGTGGATAAAAAGCAGCATTCACTTTTTTATATGGGCCCCCTTTTCTTGCCCCTTTGTGGGAGCCCCCATCCTTCCTTTTTTTCTTCTGCTTTGCTTCACCACTGCTCTACTAGTTGGGGGCAGGGGGGAGGAGGGGGGCAACTTTATTCAAGTACCCAGAGTCTCTGTGTAAGACCTCTTGGATTCTTTTGCCTTGTGTTCCTTTGTACTCGCCCTGTAGTTGCTGAACAGGGGGTGGGAAGACAACAAAAGGGCCTAAGGCCCCTAGCACTTGGGGTCTCCAACAATAAAACTCTGTAACAGAGTTTATTGATGGCATCTCAGTGGCTTTGCTTACTTAGTCTTTTGGTTCTTTTGTACTCTCCTTGGTGGGCAGACAACAAAATAATGCAGGTGCCCAGCCCTTGGGGCCCCCTGCAATAAACTAGGGGCGGCTGTCCACAGCACTGGGAAAGTTCCTCCTAACAGAAGGTTACCTGTGAAGGGGTTCATCTTAAGAGGATTTCTTTTGCATTGTGTCTATGGGATACCAAACAAACATACCTATGTTGTTTGTTATATCTGGTGATTCGTCTTAACCAAGTTAGTTTTAACGGGAGTTCACTGTATGTTACATAAACACACAGACACATGGGAATGTAGCCCCCTATCTCTTCTATTCACCTGAAGAAAATCCTGGCGAATATCGCATGCAACAGAGACGGCCAGGTCGTTTCACTTCTGCTTCAGCCATGTTTGCCCCCAGCACTAGTGCGCTTTTACTCGTGCATACACATACGATGCGTAAGCAATGTTATCAGTTTGGTCTTTGTACAGAGCGACAACTGCAAGACCCAACTGACAGTGTCCATGTATCCATGTAATTGCACACTGATCCCGAGATTGTAGCAGATGTTGCCGGTGCCGAGGGATTGGACCCGACCAGTGATGAACGTCTACGCTGCTGATAAACGACTTTGTACCGTGCTCTGAGAGCTTGCGTCGGCGTTCGTAGTCATTTGCTGCTGTTGTGACGCAATGGAATGCACTGCATTTACTCCTCTGTAAGGCCCCAGGATGGCTTGAGGAACTTGATGGCTTACAAGACACATATTTATTTCGTACAAAATGAAATGCGACCATTTTCCTAAGGTCTGTTGCATATTATGGCCAAATCAGTATTCTACTGCCTGCTACCATCTCAGGAAACAAATTTGAGACTTGCGCTGTTTTAAGATGAGCTTCAAATAGGTATATTCGGTATTTCGAATTATCTATATTTCGCGATCCCCTTCGAGTTCAATATATCCGGGATCAACTGTATAATGGGACAACAGAGCTGCTGTGCGTGTGAGTGGGGGTGCCCTAAGGAGGAATGGCTGAAAGCCCCTTCCCACACTCTTTATGCTTCAGAGCATGACAATGAGCACAGCGGCCTAATATTAAATCCTGAACCAACCCTGAGCTGTAGTGAAAAGAAATCCCCACCATTTACTTCAGTGGTCAGAGGGGATAGTACTGAGAGAGTACTATCTCCTATGATTGTGTTATATTGATTGATTGTACTATATTGATTGAGTGTAATATCCCCTCTGATTGTGATTGTGTTATAAGATTATGTTATAACTATATAACTATATATAACTACAGTTCAACCTGCTTATAACGAACCTCCGTATAACGAATTCCTGGATATAACGAAGTTCTTCTATTCCCCGCCGTTACTCCATAGAAGCACATGTATTTGATACCTCTACTTAACGAAGTGGCAGTGGGAAACCCCCTCGAAATAACGAATTTTGCTCCGCCGACAACCTTGAGATTCTGCCCCAAATTTTGTCACTTTTGCATGAGCAACAACTACAAGCACCTTCTCCGCCGCGACGAAATGCAAAGCGGCGGCATCACGCTTGGCGCGCTCGAAGGCACAGCGACTGCGAGGCGAGAGCGAGCGCACGTGTGCGTGCATACGAGCGTGCACGAGGCGGGCATGCATCCCTCGACTCGGCATTCTTGCTGCCGCGGGCGTGTCCTTTCCCCCTCACTTCAAACCTGATCGCGCCGGTTGCTGCAGCTGGCCGAGTCCACCAAGCCACCACCCTCCTCTTCCAGTTGATGTTGCACAGCCGCGTCAGCTTAAGAGAGAAAGAGAAAAAACGAGTTTTTTTTTTAACGTGAAAGCGTTTCTTGGCTAGGTTGGCGAGAGCACGCGCCCAGCTGCCGTCCGCAAAAAGCGTCCGCAAAAGCCGTGCCCAGAAAGCACGTGACTTCTCCCACTGGAAGTGACGCCGGCGCCAACACTCACCGCAGCGGCAGTTGGCACGTACCACACTCCGCTGGAGCTACCTGCAGCGGCGTACGGCTGAGTCACCGCGTTTCTTCGCTGGGTTGGCGAAAGCACGCACCCAGCTGTGTGGCGTCGCCGTATCAACACTCGGTGTGCCAATGTACCAGCTAGCCCATCGTTTGTCGCTGCCATGCGTGCCGAGTTCAATCTCAAGGACACCCACTGGGGCCATCACGACGTCAAGATGTGCGTGCATCGATCTCGCATTCACCATACATTGTGCGAGATGTGTCACCATCTACTACTCGGATCACAAGTCCATGGTAGTGTCTATGTACCCCAGCCTAAGTACGCCGTCACCGGAACGATAAGAGGGTGACGACACCGGTGACTGTCTAATGACGCCACCCACAACGCCGCGGCAGTCACACTACTTCGATATGCCCGAGACCTGCCTTGGGCTTACCTGCATATACTGCCTGGATGACGAAATAGAAGAGGACATGTGAAGTGTCGACACCACTTCGATGGCATCAAATCATGTAAATAAACACAATACGGCCTCCCACTTTGCCTCATTCTTTATAACACAACTCGGCAACACCAGTTTGCAGTACACCTCCGCAACAACAATCTATCCAAAAGAAATGCTTTCGCGTTCTCATCTCATAAGAATATGCTTAGCTTAAGGATTGTCGGACTTTATTTTGTTTTTTCAACAAGCTGGCAGCACCACTCATTGGTTGCTGCGCAAGTCTCGGCGCTTCTCTTCGCTAACCTGACACTAGGTGACAGCGCTTGTTAGGCCTAGCTCGCAGGGTCGCAGGAGGTGCGCCTCACGGGAAGCTTGCCCTTGACAACACAGGGATCGGGAGCACAGGAAATTGCGCTCACGGGGTGATTCAAGGGCAGCGCGCGTGAAATGATTAAAAAAAAAAAACGAGCTGGAGACAAACAGTGGTAAACTGGAGGTCACGGGTGCGTGTTCTGTGCAGAGTTTGCAGCTGACAAACGGCCGTAGTAGCATTCTCCGTCGCCTTGGAAATCCTATCCTCAGAAAGCGCGCGCGCAATGCGTTGCTGCCGCAGCCTTTTATTTTCTTCCCTCTGCTCATTGTTAATTCGTTCAGCGCTCCTTCCTCCTCCACGGCGATTCGCTGTGCTCTTTTCGGGCGGCGCACTTCCTTTGTGAAGCCTGCTCCCTACCTCAATTGTCCGCAGGATTTCCCGGCAGCCACACTATAACTTGACTTTCATATCAAGAGGGGAGGGGGGCTGCACAATAAGCGGTATGTGTATGCATTAGGTTCTATGGGAGGTTAAACGGGGGTCAGAAGAAATCGCATTATAGCTGGTCCTGCACTATAAGCGGTCACATTATAAGCGTTCTCACCTGTAAATGTTTTCTCACCCAAAATAAATGTTTTGGGTGAGCTCTGCCATCTGTTACCTTTCTGCTTACTTAAGCATTTCTTTTTTGAATTTTCATGTCGAACCTGCATACAGTTAAACCTGGATATAACGAAATTGAGAAGTTCCTGGAAAACTTCGTTATAAAGAGGATTTCGTTATATGCAGGTTCGGCACGAAAATTAGAAAAATAAAGCCTTAAGTAAGCAAAACAGTTACAGACGGCAGAGCTGACCCAAAACAATTATTTTGGGCGAGTATATGACAGGCAATAATGCGGTCTTTTTCTACCCCCCCCCCCCCCCGGTTTTTTCTGACCCCCCGTATACCGCTTAATGTGCAGCCCCCCTCACCCCCCCCTTCCCGATATGAAGGACCGGTTATAATGTGGCTGCCCGGAAATCGCGGACAATCGAGGTAGGGAGCAGGCTTCACAAAGGAAGTGCGCCGCCCGAAAAAAGTGCAGCGAATCACCGTGGAGGAGGAAGGAGCGCGGAACGAATTAACAATGAGCAGAGGGAAGAAAAAAAAGGCGGCGGCAGAAACGCACCGCGTGCGCGCCCTCTGAGGATGGGATTTCCAAGGCAACGGAGAATGCTACTACGGCCGTTTGTCAGCCGCGAACACTACGCACGGAACGCGTGCCCGTGTCCTCCAGTTTACCGCTGTTTGTCTCCAGTTCTTTTTTTTTTGTTACTATTTCACGCGCGCTGCCCGTGAATCACCCCGCGATTTCCTGTGCACCTGATCCCTGTGTTGTCAAGGGCAAACTTCTTTTGAGGCGCGCCGCCTGTGACCCCGCGAGCTAGGCCTAACAAGCGCTCTCACCTACTGTAAGGTTAGTGAAGTGCAGACTCGCGCAGCAACCAGAGTCGCGCTGCTAGCACGTTGAAAAAAAAAAAAAAAAAAAAAAGCTCGTTTTTTTTTTCTTTCTCTCTTAAACCGGCGCGACTCGGTAACATCAACTGGAAAAGGAGGGTGGCGGCTTCGCAGGCTAGGCCAGCTGCAGAAAGCGGCGGGAGCAGGTTTGAAGTGAGGGGGAAAGGACACGCCCGCGGCGGGATGATCGCCGGGTCGAGGGATGCAGGCCCTCCTCACGCACGCTCGCACGCACGCCCACGTGCACTCGCTCTCGCCTCGCAGTCGCGGTGTCTTTGAGCGCACCAAGCGCGACACTGCCGCTTCGCATTCCGTTGCGGCGGAGGAGGTGCTTCCGGTTGTTGCTCGTGCAAAAGTGACAAAATTTGGGGCAATATCTCAGGCTGTCGGCGGAGAAAATTCATTATTTCGAGGGGTTCTCCCGCTACCACTTCGTTACGTAGAGGTTTCAAATACATGTACTTCTATGGAGTAACGGCGGGGAATAGAAAAACTTCGTTATATCCAGGAATTCGTTATATGGAGGTTCGTTATAAGCAGGTTTAACTGTATAACGAAATCCTTTTTATAACGAAGTTTTCTGGGAATTTGTCAATTTCGTTATATCCAGGTTTAACTGTTTTAAGATTGTGTTAATTCATTGTTATAACCAATAATGGGACACAAGGCATTGTTGTAAGAGAGTCAGTTCACCATAAAAAACATACAAGAGTTGGTGCTGCAGCTTATCATTGTTATAACCTAGAGATATATTGTTAAAACCAATATACTGCTATAAATAGGCTCAACTGTATTTCTCATGTTTTAAAAATCAAGTTCTGTACCTAGCTCCTTCAATGATTTGCTACAACAGCTTTTCTACAAAGCAGTGTATATTTTCACAGGAACTGTATGTGTTGTAACTGTAGCTTCGATTTTTACACACTAAAAATATGCATTTTAGGTAGGATAGGTGCTGGAGTAGGCAGGATAAACAGTTTGTAAAGCCGCTTGAAGATTTGAGTGCACGTAGCCAATTTTCATATAAACAAACATACACAAGATTAACTTGTGAGTTCTAGAAGACAAAAGATGGTCCATTATGCCCATTTGTAAGAAAACCTTGCTTTGTGAGAAGGTGGTTTCAAACACAAGAGTTTCTACAGAAATCTGAAGGAAAATTATCACTTTGTTATTTCATTAGTTCATTGTAACTCCTTACAAGCAGCAGCACAACCTTTCCTTTCTTGGCAAATCCATGGCTACAAATGTTTTGTAAATGCTATAATAACAAGGATATAGCTTTCTGCAAGCAGCAGAAAGCAGGAACAAAGATATCAGCACACATACCTGACTGTCAAGTTCTGTGGAATCAAAAGCGAAGCACTACTCTTCAAGGTCCAATGATACTGAAAGCACTCTAAGCTGAATTTCTCACCTTCATACGATATTCATTTCAATGTAAATAATGATGAGATGGAGTAGCAGTAAGAAAGGATACAGCCGAAAAGCAAGAGGAATGATCAAGTGCATCGGAAGACTGCCGAAGGAAAATTCTTCCAAGACCTCCAGATATGAATTCCAAATCACATTTTCCTGTTATAGAAGGGGAAAGAGTGCACTGTTAGAAAAGTGTTTTTTACAACAAAAATAATTTAGTTCCAACAGTCTTGCTGATTTAAGCTTATAAACTTTAGGCTGTGCTTTTCTTCATCTCCACATAATTTGCGCAGCCCCTTTAATAGCCATAGATTTGTGAAAAAAAAAACGTGCTCAAATTATGTGAGTAAATAGGGTAGCCTTTTTTCTATTAACACTTTTTAGCCCCTTAGCAGACAACGTGAGAGTTTTGTGGACATGCCACAGGTCCACAAAAGGGGTTTTCAGCAAGCTGTAAGAACCATCCACGCTTGCAGATCATGCTCAAATGGTGCACTTGCTCTGTAAGTGCTCGTTCATGGCTAACAGTAACGGTGGCAACTTTTTCAAGCATTACTTGTATAAAAAAAGAGTTCTACTTCCGCAAGCTTGCTGTACCCACTTCTATTCTATATGAAAGTTTTGCACTGATAATAATTGTTGAGTTTTTACGTGCCAAAACTCCGATATGATTATGAAGCATGCGGTAGTGGAGGGCTCCAGAAATTTTAACCACATGGGGTTCTTTAACCTGCACTGATAACACTCAGTAAGCAGGCCTCTAGCACTTTCGCCTTATCGAAAATGCAGCCGCTGTATCCAAAATCAAACCTGTGTCTTTTGAGTCGGCAGTCAAGCACAATAACCATAAGTGCCCCTAGCTTTATGTGGTGGAAATATTTGAATTCTGCAAATCCAGATGGAGGAATCTGCAAAATTCTGTAGCAACATAGAACAGACACAACATACATACAACAGTTCATTCTATTAAACAGCTTCAGGCTCAAAGCATGCTTGCATTGTTTAAGAACAGGGCTATTGTGACAGAGCATCAGGCGATGCTTATTACACTTGTGGGACACAATGTGACAATAAAAACTGAATGACCTCTCAGCATCAACAGAGTTTATGTGCAGAGACATATTTAAAAGCAATGGAAGAAAGTTTTCGGCTATGATGCAGTGCAATGCTCACACAAAGCGTTTCTTTTTTTCTTTTTCAAACATAAATTTTGCTTACGTTACATTAGTGAGACGTGCAGCTGACTTTCATGTGAAAATGTGACATACAGTAAAACCTCGTTATAACGAAGTTGATGGGGGAGCAGTAATTACTTCGTTATAACCATTAGTTCGTTATAACCAATATCAATTTCATGTATAGGAAATTCAAGGGGAATTGCAATTGCTGCGTTATATCCGATATTTCGTTATATCCGGTTTCGTTATAACGAGGTTCTACTGTACATGCATTAGGAGAAAGTGCTACAATCTACACTGGTTAGAAGCTGGAACACACACTAGCTGCTCCACATTCTGTAAGGCTTGCTCCTTGCACGTGCTAATAACACACAAAGGGGGAACCAAAAAACTAGGCTTGTGCGACTAAGTTTTTGGTTCAAGGCAAACTCACAATAAATTGTAATTAGTACAAACAAATATTATGGTATAGTATAGCGTGATCTGAATAGTTGCAAGTTATAAGTGTTACGAATGAAATGGTGCAACTGTATTTCAAATGAACTCTGAACGCACGTGAGCCCTCCTCTCCTTCACAAGCTCACCCCCTCCTCGCCGCTGCCGATCCTGCAGAGCAATAGCATGTCTGCTGAACTCGGAACGTGTGTTGACATGCACCGATCGTGAAGGACATTGGAAATGCTTCACAAAAGGGGTATAAAATGGGAGAAAGGACGTGCCACTGGAGAGTTGCAGTTCCCTTCGCTCTAATGTGCTGCTACACACCTTTGTACCGTTCTGAGCGCCTTGCTCATCATTAAATGCATTAAATGTTTATTCTTTGTTCTTTACGTCACCTCGTCTTCCCTGCAGGTCCCCTTCACTGGTCGTACCTGATTCGAGCTTCATGCACACTGCTGAAGGTTCGCCGACCCACGCTACCTTAACATAAGTGATAAAATATTTTATGTTTTGAAATTTACTGTAGTTAACCAATATAAGACTGCATAATCCACTCCAAGGCTTTCAAGGAAAGCCTAATTGGGGCACACGTAATATTCATGTTTGACCACCGTATGTCTCTCTCCACGGCAGTGCAGGTTTCCCCTGGAAAGGCCATTTCACGGCATTTTGGCCCTATACCACAGTAAGACAAGCATTTCAGGCTGAACACATCAGAAAAATACATCTCGTTCGCTTTGAATACTTCGAAATCTTGGAAATTAAATTTGTGTTAAAGTGAATTATAATACTGTAATATTTGTTTGAATATTCACACAAGCCTAGTGCTATTAGCAATGTTCTACTGCGGGAACAACACATAGGACAAGTTAACCGAAGGTCCACCGCATATTCAGCCGTGGCCAAACATTTGGAAACATTCGAATGTGCATATTTTTAAATAGATTAATCTCGGAATAAAAAGAAATATTCCTATTCAAAATTTAAAATATTCCAACGTTTCCCAGTTATTTGATACAGGTAACATGGCTGTGTCGACTTTTCTTTGTGTGCCTGAAGCCTGTGCCAGTGAGCTGGAGAAACAGTGTTTTTCCATTGTTTCCAAAAGCAAGGCTTCTATGTTTCTTCACATTTCCATGAAAAAAAGAACTCATTCTGTGATTTTTCATAGAATCACAGGAAGCTAGGACCTCTAATAACTACTATACAGCCAAACCTCAATGTATCGAACATGGATATATAGAATTATTGCGTATATTGAACGCTTTCTATATATCACCAGGAAAATTGCATGCATTTTTAATTTCTTAATTCGAACGGGATCAGACGTAAAACAGATATATTGAACTCCGCCACCCCACACCATGTGCGCTCTGTTGACAGGCGGTGAGCTTTCCCGCAACATTCTCGAAGACAGTGGTGGCTTGATGGGCGTTCCCGACTGCTGCGCGCTAGAACTGCACATATCGATTGCACCGAGGGCACCATTTGAACTTAACGCCGTATATACGCAGCGGGTTGGCTAATTTGACGTCAACAATGCATTGCATTTGCCGCACTGACTCTTCAGTGCTGCTGCCAGTGCTGTCGTTATCGTGTGATCGAAGTTAGGCCTGGTGTGCGCTGCCAGTGCTGTCATTGTCATCGTGTGTTCGGTTTGCCAGAGCGCTTTGTCGGTGCCGAGCCACAAAGCATGTGCATTGAAGACTTCGTTGGTGGTGATGACAGGACCGGAAAAACAGCGGAGTCAACGGATGTGGAGATCGCAGCTGAAGTTACTGCTGAGAGGCCAAACGAAGACACTGGTGAAGTTGATCCCGTAAGCGCCGACATTGCCCCGCTCCCAACTTCAACCGAGGCTGTAGCTGCGTTGGCCCTTGTACACCGCTACTGCAGCGCAATAGAAGGCATCGGCCTATCACTTGTGGATCGCTTAGACTGTGTTGAGGACGCTGCGGTTAAGCATGTGGTTGCCAATAAGAAGCAGGCTACACTGCTGCAGTACTTTCAGCCAAATGAATAAATACTTTGTTTGAAGCTTCAAGTGAATATTTACTGCACCACTACTGGTTCACTGATTGATTTGTACAAGTTTTTAATGCATTTTTTACGTGGTTTTATATATGGAATTCAGGCTATATAGAACTATTTCGCGATCATAGCACTGTTCAATATATCGAGGTTCGACTGTACCACAGCGGCGGACGAGATTTTGCACTGAGGCTGCTCAAGTATTGCATTACCTCAAACTATACTTTTGACAGTCCAAAATTTTGTTTCTGTGGCCTTAATCCACCCCACTTTTTAATGCTTAACCTTACATTCTTCGAAGATTTATGGCAATGTTGTGATGATTGGACACCAGTTTGCAATATTTTCTGTAAATGCCACACGTAGCTATGAAGATTCATGATCCATATAGCTGTTCATAAAGTATAAAATATGTTACACTAACCTCATTTATAATTCTCTCTTCAGAAATGCTGTTCAAAGCTGTCAATTCAAAAACAGGAACACAGCACTGCAGCTCGAAGTGGCATAATGACGTACTGCTTCCATTCTGTAACATAAAAAAGTACATAAAAGCCCAAATATTTTTTAAATGCTAAAGTTGATCCTATCACCTATCTACAGGGTGTTTCAGAAACACTTTCAAAGATTCTGAAAAATAAGCTGTTCGAGAAACAACAAAAAGCTCTTCATAATAACTGTCAGCTGAGATATCAGAAAGTCTTAAGAAAGTGCTAATAGGCTTCTTAATATTCACTAATAAACTTTTAAATTGGACTTTTGGTGGTTATTGTCAATGGTGAGTTTTTAACCAGACATATGACCATGTTATATCAGCATTTAAAAACAAAGAAAAAGCCACTGTCTAGAGCACCTGCAATGCGAGAAAACCTGGGCTTTTTTCCGCACCAAAACCAAACTAAGTGCATGAAGTATGCCAGAAGTGACATGCAAATCCAACCTCTGCTGGTGTCATGTTTCAAAGGTTGCGGCGGCCAATTCGAAACTTACGATGCGCCATCTGTGCTACTTTTCCCTAACGTACCTCGATGCTCTGCATAGGCAGAAGCTATCATTATCTTCCACTCATTCGGTCGGTGCAAGAAAAAGCCCATTTATCATTGCAAGCTATGCGGCCGCGAGTTTTGAGAAAGCGTCCATTTAGAATTGACCGCCCCAGGCACTGGAAAGTGTCACCAGCAGACATTGCATTCTTATGCGACTTCCGGTGCTCCTTTTGCAGCAAGACTCTGTTTCAAGAGGGGAAAAAAAACAACCAAATTTTACAGAACGCAGAGCTTCAGAGAATGACTCTTTCCTTCCTTTAATAACTGATATCACATCACTGTGATATCACATCACTGTGAGCCAGGATTTTTTTTCGGGGGGGGAGGGAGGGGGGGCAAAGTCTAACTGTCCGCAAAAAAAAGTCTTTCCATGGTAAAAAGAAATAAGGTTGCTCGGGAATATATAAGGCACTTAATAGATGAGAATGACAACAGAGTGGAATGCAGCAGAAGAAACGAGTTAATCCGAGATGGAAAGAGTGTTTTTGACACTGCAGTAAAGCTAGTATGTGTACGCCAGAAAGAATACTTTCCTACCAAGTAATATCGATGAAGAGCCATACAGTCAGTGGCGGTAAGAGGAGTGACAAAAAAAAAAGAAAAAAAAAAGGAATGCAAACGAATCAGGTGCCCACTTACGGATGTGCGGCGAATAAAAAAATAATTGTCGGACGCTTTCTCTACCCAACTTCTCACACTCAGTCTCAACAACAAGCGTAGGAGAAGAGCCATTTTATGACAGCAATTCTTAAATGAATAACAGACCTGTTCAGGAGAACAATCTTATTAAATCACAAAGAACCAAATCACTTTCATGATGCAAAAGATGCAGAGCGCTAACACTTGTTTTAGCAAGCAATTTTAATTAATGGCATTGCGAATGATTTTGCAATATAATAAAGCTCAATGCACAAGAAGACAAAACAAACAAACATGCAGCTTGGATGAGAAGAGTGGTTCACGCTGCAATTTTGATGCACCGCAGTTTCTCCATAAACACAGCGATAACTTCGTTGACACTGACTTGCATCCGGTGAATGGACATAAGAACCAGGCCAGTGAGCCACTCATCAGATGTCCCATTCCTCAAATATGCTTTTACTCTTTTCAGTGTCTACAACTGCGTTCTGCAGCAGCTGTACTCACTGGGAGCGTTGCCAATATCTTGAGGAGTGTGTGAATGTTCGGGAAGAGGGCTTTGTCGCATTCAGCTAAAGCGTCCGTCGCAAAACGGGGAAGTTCCTCCTCTTGCATGGCTTGCCATTTAGTTTTCCAGATTTCCCATTCACCTCTTAGCGTAAGGATATGAGCTGTTGTCATATCTCAGAGGTAAAAGTCAAAGGCTGGCTGCGCAGATTCAAATTTGCCCTTGGAGGCGTGCTTTGGCAACACATATTGCAAACTTTGCAGTGTTTTCCGATGGTTTGCAAAGCGTCGTTTGAGGGAAGCTTTCCGGTCATCTATGTATGGAATAAACATGGCACGCCTGTAGTACTCTTCTGCGGAACTACAAGCGTAGTTTGTTTACCCTGTTTACTCCTTCCACCACGTGGGCACCTGCCCGACGATACAGGCAGCAGACATAGGGTGGTGGGGTTTGCAGAGGTGCCAGTGGGTTCGAACGGGTTAATGGGTCGCTAAAGCCGTTGCTTTCCATACAAAAGTCCCCTTTTCCAAGCTTTTGGTTAGCTTCCGCCGTGAGGTCGTGGAAAAAAATCTGCATCTGCAGTGAAGCAAAGCTGTACGCGTGCGTGTTCTCACGCCGCGCAGTTATCAGTCAGACAAAGCACCTGAACGCTCCCTAAGTTGCCGCCACTACGCGACTGTATAAATGACGCGCGCAATATACCGCCTGTTAGCTATGCAGCAACAAGGACACCGCTCCTCTCGTTAAGAAGAAAAAAAGAAAAAGACATGTCCACAGGGAATACACCGGTGGAGTCAACGCTATCTTTTTCTATGTGTCCTGTCATTCTTTGCACTGTTCCTTGAAGCAATCCACATACCGAGCACCCTGACCATAGATTAGGATTCTCTTCCTAAACATAACTGATGCGACGAACAAAAGTCGCACCAAGTACAGGCAGATAACGTCACTTTCTCTGGTGTCAAAGCCGTATGGCAACATACTGTTCGTTCTGGTAATTTCGTTTCCAACAAGCTTGTCTTATATATGAAAATGTCCTGCGTTGCACGGTTTTCTGTCTCTTTCCGCAATCACAAAACAGTAACTGTTTCCGATAACTGGTCTCAGTTAGTATGACTGTTGTGTCAGGAAGATTGATATGGTGGTCGCTGTCTTGGGAATGTTCGACTATCAGGTTGCGATTTCTTGCAAAATTGCGGAGGTCATTCCTGTGCTGTCGAATTCTTTCTTTGAGGTTTTTCGTTTCGCTGATGTAGCTCGCATCGCAGTCAGTGCAAAGATATTTGTATACAGTGCCTTGGGCTCTCTCGCTCGGTGGACGGTCTTTGGCAAGATGTATAGGGAGCTTTTGTTTGTAGGCTTGTGAGTCACTCAGATGCCTTCTTGTCTGAGAATACGGGTGATGATTTCGCTAAGGCCTCAGACACATGGGGGAGTGATGGGAGAGTGTGGTGCTTCTGTTGTGGTGTTGATTCAGGAGCCGGATGCTGAATTTCTTGGCAATCGTTGCTGTGCTTTTGGGATTGAAGTGCTTTCGGAATAAAGGTTCTTGGCGAGTTCCTTGCCTATAGTTTGTTTTTCATTTGTCTAAATGCGCACGCCGCTACTTGCATTTGTGCCTCTATACCCCGGTGTTAATGGCTGACTGGACAAACTTCAGAGGTGGCCCGGGCCTCCCTGGTCTCTATGGCTACAAACACACCATTGACAACAACATCAAAATGCTGCTAACTAGAAGATTAGTAAAGCAATCTTAAGTAGGCAAACTGTATGTTTCTCACGACTAATGTCCGCCACTGTGACCTTAAGAAAATTTGTTTTTTCTCGAAAAGCCTGTCTTCGGAATTTTTGAAAGTGTTCGCTCAAACATCTGGTATACCAAGAACGGGAAAGATCAAAGGACACCATCAAGACGCATGTGTTTATGCTTTTTGACATGCTGTCAAAGACAGCCAGCAATAATAATGGAACAATATGACAATGCAGAGTAAAAATGGCTCATACACAACACTGAGAGCTCACCATTGTAAGCGGTTTACAGCCTGTAAAGAGATGCTAGAGATGAGAGGATCAGGTCAGTGTGCAGCATTTGATCATGTTAGTGGTTTCCACGCAAGGTGGCGATGACAGTACGTATCAGTACAAACCGTTAATCATTGAAATTAGGAGAAACTTGTTCTCTTCTATTTCGTTCAGCCTAAGTAATTGAAAGGCTGAAGAAATGCACTTGTATTTCCATAATACAGCACAAATAGAATGCTTCCAGACAAAACTAGGACTCACAGAGACATGTCCTTTCCACACAGGAAGCCAAGCAGCTTGAAGGGCATGGCCAATTAGTCCCAGGTTATCCAGCCAAGAATTCAGCTGTTCAGAGTTAGAACCCTGTCCCAGAGGTCTAACAGCACCATGATGCCACATATATGCTCTGAACAGGGAACCATAGAGCAGGACATTGGACCTGCAATAATTTTGGCAGTGACAAGGGAAACAGGAGTTAGCCCATGTTACTCTGGTAATTGGCTGCCACAGACTCTTACTTTTTGTAGTCCTAACTATTGAAGTAGCCGAAATATGGCAACAGAAAAACATTCTCAATACACAAACAGAAATACCATTCTGTTAGCCCCGGGATGGCCAGTATCACGACATAACAGCATTCTGATAGTATTTCGGAGATACTTTTGAGCCTCTGTATTTCTGTACAGAGACAATTTGAAAAATATATTTGTATTCCAGTAATGAAGTACTCTTTTGATGTATCGACTGTATCGTGATACTGTGCCATATGCAGACATCTCGTTACCTTTTATTTTATTTTATTTTTTTTTTTTATTTTTTTTTTTGCCCTGCCACTATGGTCTAGTGGTTATGGCACTCGGCTGCAGATCCGAAGGTCACGGGATCGAATCCTGGCCGTGGCGGCTGCATTTCGATGGGGGCGAAATGTTGAGGCCCGTGTGCTGTGCGATGTCAGTGCACATTAAAGAACCCCAGGTGGTCAAAATTTCCGGAGACATCCACTACGGCGTCTCTCATAATCAGAGCTGGTTTTGGGACATTAAACCCCACAAATCAATCAAATCGTTAGCATTTTTTGTCAAAAATGAGCTGATGTGATTGACGAAGGGAAGGAAGATTTGTTAAGTCATGCAAGGTTATGCTAATTAGTTAATAACACATAAAGGGGGAACAAAAAAAACTAGGCTCGAGTGACTGACTTTTGGGACACCAGTCTTTTATGAGTTTGAAAATAAGACACTTCAGCTTCTGAATGGTCACAACAGACCCACATGAGAGCAGAAGTGTTTCGGTACCTAGAAGACCCGAAAGGAGGTACCACCATGCTGCAGGTCTCTCCTGCTGTCAACGTGGTATTCATTCCTTATAATAAGAACTTGAGCTGGTCTGCAACGGTAGGGAGATTCTTTTTGTTCACAAGTCTAGAGCCAAGGTCAAACGAATGCTGTCTAGAAGACTTGAGAAACATCCCTTGTTTTGAATTGACATAACCTTCTCAGCAAAACAGACACTGTGCGTAAAAGACGCAGATACCTTTTCTAAATTCAATGATATTTGTTAGCGATTCAGTCATATCCATGATGTGCAAGCTTCAATACACTGCTACATTATTCGTAATATGATGATCCACATTAATAAGTGTCTTTGTGACGACGAACACCCTCGAAATAAAAAAAAGTAGTCAACTATCTGCATTCCAGGATACCTTTTCTTTTCGCAAAAGTATCTCCAAAATATCCTGTAAGTCAAAAACAAACGTATCTCAGTATCTGTATTTTAGGCTTTCCATGCAAGTATTTCAATATCTGTACTCTGGAATACTTTTCCAGGCATCTCTGTCCAGCCCTGCATTAGCCATAGTATGGCTGACAAGTTCACTGCACATATTGTACAACCCACACAAGAAATGGTGCCCCCTTAATTATTATGAAAATGAAAACTCATATTGCTTCCAAAAGACTGAAGTGGCTAAACACACATGTTGCAGGAAAGTGCTCAGCATGATCAAACATTGATTTTGTGGGGTTTAACATCTCAAAACCAGCTCTAATTATGAGAGACGCCGTAGTGGAGGTCTCCGGAAATTTCGACCACCTGGGGTTCTTTAACGTGCACTGACATCGCACAGCACACGGGCCTCAACATTTTGCCTCCATCGAAATGCAGCTGCCGCGACCGGGATGATCACACATTCAATAGGAAAGCTACTTAAATATGAAGATTTGCCATTCCAATTAAAATGTCACAGGTACCTGATGCCTTAAGGGGTTTACAGTTTCATTCTAATGGAACGGAAGCTTCAAAAGGTCTGTAGCACACCAAAGGCAAGCCCCTTCCACTCTTGAAGCACTTTATAAGCTCTTATCATTTTGGTGCCATCATCCCTCACCAACAACTGAACTGCTTTACATCACAACACACAGTGGAGTCACCAGAAAGGCCAAGAGATAAATTGTTTTTAACAGAGAAGCTGTTTATGCTAGCCAAACTTTGCCCTGTCACAAAATGTGACCGGGCCTCAGCCATGCTCAGCTATATGCCACCAGTATTACCAGCATTGCCCTGTACACGTAGCATCACCTTGTAACTCCAGTGCATATTAATTAAACTAATTAACCTAAGCATATAATTAAGATAATTAACCTAATTATCCTTAACCTAGTATATTGCCTTGCAATGCCTGCACAGGCTAATTCATCTAATAAACTTAGCCTCACCTTGCAATGCCTGTACATACTAATCAACACAATACTTAATCTAATTAAGCAATCACGTGACCATCACATGTTTCTGCCAAGTGATCAGGTGACATTTTCCTGCCAAAATATAACATGGCTATCATGTGACATGTTCTCACAAAAATATCACGTGACTGACACATGACGTGTTCCCGAAAAAAAAAAAAAGGACCACATGACTATCACACGTGGACCTGTTCAGTAAACTATCAGCCAGCTTTGCTGTAATCTGGCCTTGCGCGACCTAGCGAAAGCTGGATACAATTTTATTTTAATTCCGCGTCATTCCTGCAAATTACAGTACTGCTGCATTCACGAAAGGTGACCATCACAGCATTGTGTAATGGAGTGCATGTCAAAGGTAATTCAGGAGCTCTTCCAGAGCAGTAATCATTTAGCTAAGTTATGGTGAAATAACTAACCCAGCTTGTAACCCTTGTGCAAACATCTGCTTGCTAACCATGCATTAACCTGTCCACAGATGTAATGAACAGGGTACTACATAAATGACTGCGAACACTGCATTGTGCTATACTATGCAGCTGCTGATTTTAAAACCATGCTGTGTACCCTTTTAATGTGCTGTGGCACAGCATATTACGCGAGCTCTAACATACGACACAGCCTTCTTTAAACAGCTCAAGTGCTCTCCTGAACAGAATGAGTTTGTCAAACATAGCTTCCCTGTTTCTGCTTCAACTCTCCTTTGGGATGGTGTGTTGGGCTCAAGGTTGCCATAAGCTGATAAAAGCTTCATGTAGTGGAAAACTGAGGTAGGTGATGGAGTGCACATGCATTTGTACAGATGATTTCTACTGTAATTTTTCTTTGAATGCACATGGAGTGCTCATATATGGCGCTGTTGAGGTGGATCAGTGGCAACTGCACTCTGTTCAAGTCATGGATGCAATGGGGTCCACAGTGGGCAAATTACAGTAGGGGTACTTACAATGCCTCAGAGTAGCTCTTGCATGTAAAGATCACCAAGTCATTTGCTAGGAATATCTGTTCAAAAAAGTTGGAAGTCAATATGTAGTGAAATTTTTCTTTATGCAAAATTATCTCCGAAATATCCTGTTATGTCAAATATAAACGTATCTCAGTACCTGTATTTCAGCCTTCCTGCACACATATCTGAATATCTGTATTACAGAATACGGCGATGGCTGATATGGAAACTGCGAAGGACCAATGTTGAACAAGCGAGGCTGTGTAAAAGTGCTCAATTTGTACCAAAGCAGTGATAGAAGCGACTTCTGGTGTTTTTAAAGCACCTTTGGAGCAGAAAAAGCAGGAGTTTAAAGCAGGAATTTATGTTTTTGGAGTAGGAATTTTTTCGTTTGTAGCAACGAAACCGTCGCTTCAAGTAGGAGTCCCAGTGCCTACAGGAGGGATTCAATGTGTGCGTGCAACCCCCTCCCCTCCCCACCATACACCCACACAAAAGAACTTTTATATTTTAATTATATGCATTCGTTCGTTCAAATGAGCTATCAAAATGACAGAGCAGGTTTTCAAGCACATGTGGTCTCGCAACCCAAAGTTTCTAGGTATGAATCCTATTCCGAACGTCAATTTTATTGCCAGCTTATTGATTGTATTTATCAGGAATTTTCAGTCATGGCCAATAGACACAGGACTTTCTATGATGTGAGCTCTTTCACGCTATCACATAAAAATGGCTAAAATCCCTGCTATGGTTAGCCTCTGCGCGGCTGTTCTGCTATATTGAAACTGATGTGAAACCAAACGATCAATCGACACTTCACAGCCATCAAAGGCTCTTGTCCACAATCAGGACACAGAACCTGTGCATGGTCACACTACGTTTGTGAATAAAAATTGGGATGTTCGCCCGCTGAAAAAGCTGAAGCTCAACCTATAATGACCCATTCTAAGAAGTGCAACTTTCAGTCAACGACACACCATGGCGGCTTCTTTAGCATTAAGATAAATATGCTGCTTCGCTGCCATGTGCCCCTTGGCTTCTCAGTTCAACATGGAAGAATGTGAAGCATGAAACATTGGTTGTTTTCTTCTACACGCCATTAAAAAGAAGGAGAGCGTTTAGGGAGCCATTATTGCTCCACAACAATAATCACCATCCATCTTGAGTGTTTTCATCAATGTCATGCACCTGATAGCCATGTTTCACATGATACAGTCAGGATGTCGAACCAAACAAAATACGGGTTTGGGTTAGGGTTCCTGTTCAACATACGCCCATTTCACTACGGTTCAGTTCCAGTTCAGAAAAATAAAGCTTTGAATCAGTTCGCGAGCTGGTTCGCAACAGTGAACCGGTTCACGAACTGGTTACACACAGTACACTTCACATTTAACTTTTACAGCACTGTTTATGCTAGCCTGAAACACTCCTAGCAGCACTGATCAAGTGGCGGCATTCAGAAGTTCATCAGGACCGGAGTTCATGTACACACACAAAAAAAAAAAAAAAGAACATGTCGCAGTGGAATCACCCATTACAGAAAATTCCGTGCTAGGAACTGAAGGTAGCTGGATGATGGCAAGGACCACTCATGTACTTAAGCTTTTAGGACCTTTCTTTAGCTTACATTTCGTAATTTTCCATTTAATTCCATCTTCGTTTCCGTTCCTATGCTGCACCGCGGCATGCGCAAGTTTTTGCAGACGGTGGAAAAGCCCGCTAGCACATCGATAGCAGCTAGCGATGTTTTCACACAAATGAGCTAAACTTAGCGAAAATAGCTACAGCAGGCATACTGAGAAACACGGTCGTGTTATGAGCACTGCATTACATGGCCTTTGCGAACCTCCAACACATCCATTCTTAAGCCCTCTCTTGCATGTCTTTCTTTATATTACTATTTATAAAGGAATCAAGTAAAACAGTGGAATTTTATATGAATGTTCAAAGGGCTAAATTTTGGAACCGCATCAGATAACAGCGTTAGAGAAAAACGATCATTCAGTATCAAGTAAATAGAAATCAAACAAAACTGAATGAAATGTTTCATAGAGTCTACTGGCTGCAAAACAAATGCCCTACATAGCTCGATACATGTGCACTATGACAGGATTGCACTCGGAGACCCACGTTGAAATTAGCGATAAAAAAGGGACAGTTATAAGGCATAATGCACCTGTTGTGGAGTACATCTCATCGAGCAGACTTGCAATTATGAATGAATGCAAACATGCAGAGAATGGTGACAAAATAATTGGCTCTGTCTAAATTGACACAGAGAATTGATCGGTTGAACAAAGGGGAGACTTGCTCGCTCACAAGTTTCTTAAAGGCTGCGCTCAAATATAGTGGAGTTATACAGCAAGGCCAACACAGATATCAGACTGTGTGTTGGCCTCATTCGTTAGCACATATACACTCAGTGCTTGCCAGTGTAAACATCGCAGTTTTCACAAAGTCTATTTTAGCAAGTTTATTAGAAAATGGCTTTTTTAGCTATGCAGAAATTTCAATTTGTAGTGAAAACAATGTATGTTTTCATGCCCCACTTTTTCACAGGCGATTCCAAAGGGAAAGGATAAAATAGTTGTGATTCGCTTAAGTACAGTTTTCTGTAGCCCATGTGAGCATCGCAGCCCAGAGTCACGTAGGGAAGAAAATGGAAGAGTGGAAAGGTGAGGCATGCCATACTGGGGCTCCAGAAGTTTTGACCACCTTGGGTTACTTAGCATGCACTGGCATTAAAAATTGCATGACCTTAGCATTTTGCCTCCACTGAAATGTGACTACGCGGCCGGGTTTACACTCGCGTCTTTTGGATCCGGATTCAAGAGCCACTAGACCATTGCAGAGGAAAAAGAAGAGACAATCATAAGGAGAATAGGAGTAAATAAGTAAACCAATAAAGGCCAACAGACAAAAAGGCTGGAATCAATCGTAGGGACGAGATGCTGCTGGCACATTGCAGTACTGCAGCTGTTTGAAGCGCTTTGTTCTGAACCGATAACAGTTGTTATTTTTTCGGTTCAGGTTCTGTTCGGGTTCAAGGACGTTCTGAGAATAGTGGTTCGGTTTGGGTTCAGTTCCAGCTAAAATTCCTGTTCAAGTATGGTTTTCAGTTCGACACCCTGGATACAGTTGCTCTTGAAAAATTGGGAATTTGTTTCTAAAATGAGATAACTTTCATACAAAATGCCACTTAAAATCACAGCTCATCGAACTGCACGATCAAGTATACAAATAAGACGTGAAATGGCACAGTGCAAACTAATTAGATGACAAATATGCTATTCTCATGCACATCAATAAACAGCGCTGATGCTGTTACGTTACTCTGTGTGAACCCATTGCACACACTAGCGCTGCATGGAGACCGCCACATGTCACAAAGCAAGAAAGTGCGGGAGAAATAGGGCATTTGGTTTCTAAAAGCGTCAATGCATTCACTTTCTAATAGCACCCTCAGTTATTTAGCCTGATCACTTTATCGCTCTAGCTTGTCAAACTAACAATAGACAGTAACATTCAAGATGAATGTGGGTAGCAGAAAAAAAAGAAAAGAAAGGAAAAGAAAACACACACTTGAGCACGAGTATGTGATACAGTGCGGCACACGATAGCAGAAATGAATATTAAACAGAAAAATATTAGCAAGCTTTAGACAAAAGTGTACTATCTGCGACTTGCACACTAGAAGTTAAAATGTCCTAACAAAACATTCCTGACTGTGGAGACCGCGAACACAAAACCATAGAAATTCGCAACACACACAGCACAGGCTCAACTTTATACTTTGCAAGCACCATTTCAATTGTTTGCACTAGTTTGCTGCACCACTAGACTTAGCTAACTGGTACATTTCATGGTCTTCGGCAATTGGCAGACACTGATGAATCATTAACTGGGAAAACAAAGCATGCTGGCACCACACCACAACAGAGTCTTCCTGCATGAATGTGGTCAAGCCACTAGCACCAGCTGAAAATTGGCTTGATTTAGCTGTTAGAACACCTAAGATTCGGTTTCCTAGAGCACGTGGATGAAGGCTGCTTCTGTCGGCTTAGGAGCAATATACGTAAAAAACAGCCATTAGCGCAGCATGTGTCAGCACTTATATCTTGGCGTAATTGGCACAGGACTTCAATCACTGAGGGCACTTGTGTGACAGAGGCTGTGGAAGAATAACTTGTGAAAAAATGCAAAAACTAAAGCATACCACCTAAAGACTGTTTAACAGTCAATAAGGGTGTCCAAATGGATATTTGTGTGCAGTGGTGTATGTTGCCAAATGCACATTTTTTCATGTGCCCATTTCTGCCTGTGCTATAGGGTAGACAAAGTTTAACAGCGCAGACAAAATGCAGTGAAGTCAAAGACAACAAATAAGTTCTGATCTTAACAAAGGCAGGCTTCTATGGTTCATTCTCAATTCTTTAATTTTTTCCATTAAACAATTGGCTGTTAAGTGACCAAAAATGCCACTTTAAGCTCGTAAATCACACTCAATTGCGCATAACTGTTCCGTATACACTTAGCAGATAAAAGTGTACACTTCGTCTTCTTTCTAATCATCACAGCCACTAAATCACCATGGTGCATTGCCGGTATTATTTCTAAGTTCCAAGCAAGAACGCATGCAATATCAGAAATTTCATCAAAATGCTTTAGGAATAAAAAAAAAAGCAGTCTTTTTTTAAGAAGTACGTCGGTCACTCTTGGCGTTTGCGGAAAGGAACCTGACATGCAAGCTGTGTACTTACTCGATATCCAAGTCAAGAAACAGATCTTTGTCAACGATGACCTCTAGGGTGTAGGCCCCTGAAATGAAAACGAAAGGTATGACTTAAGATAGGCTTGGAATATTTATTTGTGACCATCGTACCTGGGCATGGCAATTGGTCGAGAAGGTGATCCATGCGTCTCGACGCGCTGGCACCTTCTGCCCTGAAGCAAATATCAAAAGTTGGAGTAAAAGTTGGAACGCCCTGTTTTAAGTAGGCAACGCCAAATACATACGGCGACGGCTGAGATGGAAAGCTGTATGTGTCTTTCAACCTTGCAACGCTGTCCAGCCAGCTTTGCAAATCACTTTCATATGACCACAACTTGCTCGACTTCCAGGACACCTTCAGAGGCAGCATGACAAGAATTAGAGTAGACAAAGATTAATGCTCTTCTTTATATAACAGAAACCTTCCAATAATACTCATCTACCTCAAGCTCCTCGCAGGTACTCTGGAGGAGCGGCAAGATCGCGAGGTGAATCTCTTCATGGGGCATCAGAGGTAGCAAGTGTTCCGCTGTTGATCGCACCTTCCATGACGTCGAAACTGTCAGCAGTTTCAAACGTTGAAAATATTCGTCCACGATATCTCTTCCTGCGTCATCTAAAAAGTTACGATCAGTGATAGCACGTCGTCAATGTCAATGCACACGAAAAGAAACAAAGCGCACCTTTAATCAAAAAGAGGCACCACCACTTCATGATCACAGATGCCTTAAGCCTGAGCGTCCACTGAATGCTTCACGCACACTTTGCATGCTTCGAGAATATTCTTGCCTGATAAAGAAAAAAAAAAAAAAAACGACACCACACTAAGCTCGTGAAACCGTGCTCGAGGAACGCTAGATGTTTCTCAGCTCGAACGCGCGTGCTGCGCGCGGCTGCGCGCGAATATTTCGAATCATTGTACCTAGACTAGTGCATCCGCCGTCTAGATTTGGAGCACAGAGAAAACAGAAACCGAAAGCGAGTTCTGGGTTTAGGTGGGTGGTGATTGTGCGGTTGGATGAGACGTGATGGTAATCTGTCGAACTTCAAGCAACACAAAACTGGAACACTCGTTTGAAGTTGCTACTTTCGTGTCATCTTTTTCAGAGAAGTCCGCATATCGCAACCATGGCGATATAGTGATATCAAAAACGACCTTCCACCTCTTCCACCATCTGTGCTTCCACCGTATAAATGTTCTGTGACTGATTCGACTCAGTATCGAGTCTCTTAACGTCAGTACTGGTACAGGGATTGCAAATCGGTCAAAAATGACTTCAGTGCTGAAGTTTCGCGAAATGTTCAAATGCGTACGTTGTGCTGTGATTGGGATGATACATGTGCGAGCTTTACCAGGTCCGTGATAAACGCACTCTACGGTTTCATGTTCGTTAGTTTTAGAATAGGCTAGCCCAAACCGTTGCGTACGCTACCCTTTGCGTTTGATGCTAGTGCGCATGCGTCGTACCCTAAGCGCAATTTGCGTTAGCTTTCCGGCCCCAATTTTTCGGAAATAGCGTCCGTACCCAAACCGTAGGCAGAGCGCTCCTTTGCGTTGATCACATAATGATCCGGGCGCGGTTCCCTTGCTCGAGCGTTCGCGGAAACGAGCCCAATCCTAAAACGCTTATGACACACTAGAGCTTTAGAATAGTGTACGTAGCGTTTGCGTTCGTTGGGTTTTTATTGGTTAGCGCCATAAGAGTTTTAGAATAGGGTTTGTACTTGGGAAACGCCAACGTAGATGAAGCGCGTTCGCAGCGACGCCAAAGTAATGAGGAACATCTATTTGCGAACATGGGTGTAAATATGTAGTACATAAATCAGACGCTTTATTGTTAAGCACGTAAGAAGCATGAGACGTGACGATCAATATATATATATATATTTTTTTTTGCATGTCATGTGGGTGTGAGACACCATGACGACGGAGGCAGTGAAGACAATCCAACCTGAATCTTTTCCTTTATGTTTGCTTTTGACATATTGTCGGCTTGCTCAGTAGTATCCCGCCAAAATTCCAGGGGTGTGACAAATGCACAGGAGCATTTCATGTGACAAGGTGCTCTACTTCGACATGCTGTGGAATGACCTAGATGATTTGTTCCTCAGAGTATCTCAGGCCCATCATGACCATGTTTGTGGCCCAAGCCCTCTCATGATTTCTTGTGCTGTGGGTAATCTCAATGAGATCAACACAAAGCGGCATTGGGGGTTTTAAGTACGCTACGCTATTTCCGAAAAATAGAAAAAGTGCGCTTTGAGTACGACGAATGCGCAGTGGCAGCAAACACAAAGGAGAGGATGCACAAAGGTTTGGGTAGGCTCTTCTGAAACTCTCTGCTTATGCTAACACAACGAAGGCAGACCCTGCGTACCCTATTTTAAAACTACCTGTTTCATTTCAGGTGCGCCTTTCAACAAAATGAAATACAAGCATATAGTGGATGCAGCTTGTGAAGAAGCGGAAACGTACAAGAAATGCGGTGTTGTATGCAACCATATGATTATCCTACAGCTAGCAAGCAAATCCAGCTCCTCATTGTAGAGAGTTTTAGAATAGGGTACCAAAACCTTTGCATACGCTATCTTTTGCATTTGCTGTCAATGCGCATGCATCATACCCTAAGCGAAGTTTGGATTGGCATTCTGGCCCCAGCTTTTTGGAAATAGCATGCATACCCAAATCACACCCAAAGCTCCTTTGCATTCATCATGTGATATGAGCATGATTCCCTATAGTGTTAGCATTCGTGGAAAAAAACCCTGTTCTAAGACACTTATGGCACCATTATTTATTTATTTATATTTATTTATTTATGAATAAATGTTGAGGCCCGTGTGCTGTGCGATGTCAGTGCACGTTAAAGAACCCCAGGTGGTCGAAATTTCCGGAGACCTCTACTATGGCGTCTCTCATAATCAGAGCTGGTTTTGAGATGTTAAACCCCACAAAATCAATGTTTGATCATGCTGAGCACTTTCCTGCAACATGTGTGTTTAGCCACTTCAGTCTTTTGGAAGCAGTATGAGTTTTCATTTTCATAATAATTAAGGGGGCACCATTTCTTGTGTGGGTTGTACAAGATGTGCAGTGAAGTTGTCAGCCATACTATGGCTAATGCAGGGCTGGACAGAGATGCTTGGAAAAGTATTCCAGAGTACAGATATTGAAATACGTGCATGGAAAGCCTAAAATACAGATACTGAGATACGTTTGTTTTTGACTTACAGGATATTTTGGAGATACTTTTGCGAAAAGAAAAGGTATCCTGGAATGCAGATAGTTGACTACCTTCGCAGTATTCCGCAGTATTTATAAATAAATCAATTTATTTATAAATACTGCGGTCTAACTTAGACCATAGCAGGGCGGTACATAAACATAAACACGCACAACATACATTTGGACTAACCCAACGAATGCAAACTCTGTACACTCTATTCTAAGATTGCCAAATTGTATTGCTGTAATGATGTGCTAGTTTAACCAACCACTTTACTTAATCTTTTTTGCCAGATTGCGTATAATTTGAAAGAAGGCCATGCAGAAGACCTATTCACAGCAACAACCTGCAAATTTTAAGAGACTGCGTATTTAATGAGAGAATTGAGAAGCAATGAAGCTGTACTAATAAGTGTAGACTGCAGGTAATGCTTTTACTTTAACTTTGTGCAACCTTTCAAAATTTTCCATGATCTTGCTGCCATGTTAGCTGAATGAAAGTGAGTATTTGCAATTTCTATGCACAACATTAGATAAAATAGACACTGTACTCCGGTACAGGTGAGGAAAAAAGTGGCACTCGCCCTTCAAAGGAACCCCTTCAGCCAATGGTGCCGCTCTGTTGGCATGACATCGTGGCAGACCACCTCCGCACTGTGTTCAAAAAAGAAATCGGAGCACGGTGTGGAGGCAGTCTTCCGTGACATCACGTTGACAGAGTGGCATCACTGGCTGGAGGGGGGTCCTTTGACGGGTAGATGCCGCTTTTTTCTTGACCTGTACACGAGTAGACACGCTACATTAGATAAAATCTTATAAATGCCTTCACAATAAACTTAGTGATGTGCCCACTTGGAAATGAAAAATTTCTGTCATGGATACAACCACATCTTTCCCATCAGTAAAATTATTTCCTTATGTGAGCCCTGTTTGATAAAGTTGCTGTTTATATTCTGCTGCCCCCAAGAGTTCAGTCCTTGCGACATTCTTGTTTTTATTTCATGTATACTTGTATGCAAAGCTGTACGTTGCAATTGTCTACTGCACATGAAACGATAATGAGCTGTGGATTAAGTTTGGCTGAGTGACAAATTCGACAAGGTTGTCGGCATCAGAAATGGTAAATCAAAGTTAATTACAATGAGAGTAATACAGAATGAAGACAAGCTATGTTATTGCACTATACTTGGGGATGTTCGTTTTTGGGTAAAACCCAACTTTGCTCTATTTTTACACCCAAAAAGGGTTTAAGGAAAATCGGGTTAAACCCAATTTGTCACCAAATTCCAATGCCCCACACCATCCTGATTTTTATGCCGCTGAGAGCTTGCAGTGCACCATGTGCTCTAGCTACCTGACCTCTTGAAGTTACGTTGGCTTAAGTTGGCTCCAGTGACATAAATTTCACTTCACAGGCTGCATGCAGCACTGTAGATACTAATGGCTGTCATTTGTAAATTTAAACTTGGAGATGTAACCCAAAAAGCCTGAATTTTGGAATGGTTCAGCAAATAACTTGATTTCTCCCCAAAGATCACGTTGAAATCACCCATTTTTACCTCCTCAGTTTAAAAAAAAAAATGTAATACCATTGCTAATGCGACTGCTAGTATGTAACAATGAAGTGTGTGCCTGCTTTGCGTGAAATGCATTAAAGTAGGACTTCAAAATTTATAGTAATAAACAAAAATAGAATAAACCTGCATTATGAATAAATGTTTTTGAAAACAGTATATATTTTGGATTGCAGACATGTTCAGGAAAAATTCTTATAGCTAAACCTATGACCAGTTTAACATAGTTTGTATATCTTAATCAAAACCTGAATTTTATGTTGAGAACCAGCAGTGCAATCAAAGAAACTATTGTGCATTCTCTCCTCAGGATGGTGTCCTTGTTGAAAACATGTTTGACCTTCCCTATGTGAAACCTAATCAGGCTGGACCAGAATTGAGCGCCTTCATGGCACGTGTTTGCACGGAAGTAAAAAGGATACTTCCTTCTTTGCCCTGTGGTGTACAAATACTTGCTGGAAATAACAAAGGTGCACTAGCCGTTGCAGCAGCCACAGGTAATTCCACCTTTTTGCCTTGATTGCAGGGACCACTATGTTCAGTGGTTATGCCCTACTTGAACAGTTTCCATTGTTAGTGCATAGCTACCTTGTGTGCCACTTGTTCACATTAGAGTTGCTGATGGGTCCTGGTAACACCATGATACCTACCTCATAAAGGTTTTGCTTAACAAGACAGTCCCTCTGGCCTGAAGAATACCATCTTGTGCACAGGCAACTTGATTTTCTCTACCTTCAATTTTGACTAGGATTTATATATGCTATATTGAACCAGTATCCTGTGTGACATAACCAAAATAAGAAAAGTATGAAGCCAAACACAATTTTTTTTGCGCAGTCGCCATTAAAGGTACCAAAGAGTTCGTGAGTGCTGCAAGAACAGTGAAATGGATATGTTGGTTGGAGGTTTGTTATTGGAAGGCTAATGGGGCATCCAGACAATAGGCTGATGTCACAAGCGTTAGCAGTACTTAATGAACTGAAAGGCAGATGTGGATACTAGGCCTTAAATCATATTTTATTTTCATTTCACTCCATTTGTCCTTTTTACCCTTGTCTTTTTACAGGCATAACACTTGAATTAATAAGAAGAAAGGTAACAAGATTCTACAATAGGACAAGTATAAGAATGTACACCCTCTTCAAAGCCCTTTAAGAATATAGAAATAGACTATGTAGCTTGCCATTGGTCTTCTGCTCAAGGCTACCTTGGAAACGCATGGGAAGCTGGCAGGGACTACATGCATTGCTGGTAGATCAGTTGTACATGCTCTTTGAATGTCACGACTCTGAGGGATTTGCACAGGACATGGGAATGGCTATATTTCACATAATTTTTCTGAGAAAGGCATTCTCTGAGAAGTCCCCGAGAATTTCTTTTCCCATTTTGTGTCAAAGTAATGTAGACAATGTATTTCAATGTCCTTTGATGTGCTACACATACAGAAACGTACTGCTACATGTATAGAAAATGAGATATAGCACATGTCGTTTCTAGTGAGAACTTTAGCATTAGTACCATGACCCTGTCTCATCTAAAATATTTGGTAAAACATGTTTCTCCATTTCTGTACATGGTTGGATAGGCCTTGTACATAGAAGTTTAGTCCGTGTACCATATTTGTATGCCTGATAGCACCCTTACAGGCCAGGTAATGGCAAGCATTGAAAGGTAATAAGAGAGCAGGCAGGAGGGATATATGTAAAAGGTATGAAGATATGAAAAGGAACAGAGACAGGGAGGTCAACTGAGGTTGTGTCTGGCTGATTACCCCATCTGTGGGAAAGGAAAAAGTCATCTGAAACTTCATGGCAAAATAAACGGCTCATTGCTTGGCCTGACACACAGACTCCAAATGTGCAGATAGCAAGCAATGCCTTGGTGATAGTGCACATTTCCAGAAAATGAGTTTGGTATAGGCTTAAAGGAAGGCAGACACTCACCAATAGGTCATGTAGTCAGTAGCACTGCTTTTTGAGCTGAAGTGCAACAAAACGGTGCCACAGATGAAAACTGTGTCAAGGGTGGACGTCATTCCCTCCAATATACATACTATAGGCCAAAAAAGTAAACAGACCACACCTTAGGTGGGTGGAATGGCTGCCGGATCAACATTGTGGGCAAGGATTTATGTGAAATGTTGAACATCCCTCAGGGCACTTTCAATCTGAACACGCAGAGTGAAATAGTAGCACAGCATTGTGGCCCTGGAGCTGCGCTCGGACGCCTAAGCCATGGCCCATCTACATTTTCGGTCAATAGTACAGACAACAGGCTCCGTGTTTAAGCAATGTTCACATCGCCTGGGTGCCATAGTTGGAATATGAAGGCAGACGTTTACAAGGAAGGGGTAGCATTGCCTGAGTGTTTTATGCTTTACCCTGCATCATGCAGCTCATACTTTAGGAAATAATGGTAGAGGTGCAGCTGAGTTTACCCCCCTTCGATATCACCACAACAGCCTGAAGGGAGTAGAAGCTAAGTGAAATGCTGTCATGGTTAACTTGAGATTGGACCAGAGTTAGTCCCAGAGAGCAACCTCACATTTTAAGAAATGTGGGGGAGGGGTGGGGCACTAGCAAACGCTTGTGATCTGGTGAAGGCACAAGCAGGGATGGTCACAATGATTAAATCTTGAGGAAGTATCATTGAGCATGGGAATCTTATTTCAGATATTTTTTTTGGACCTTCCTGTACATGCTGCCTTTCTTTTTTTTTTAAAATTTCTGAATGGGCTATTTAAATATTTCAATTTTAAAATCAACTTTGAATACAAGTTTAAAGGAAAATGACCTTTGGAAATCAAATGGAATATTGAATATTTTCCTTTTTCTAACCAAATTAAAGGTGATCTTTGCATGAACTCTGTTTGGTAAAATAAAAAGAGAAAAAGGCTTATTTACATTGTTTTTGTGTGCATGTAATTACATGTGCAACTGGACATCCAAAAAACTTCGGAGCATGTAAATGAACAACTGGTATGTTATATGGTGGATCCGGACAGTGACTGTAATGAGATGCAGGAACAGCATGCTGCCATAATGTGCTTCCATTCTAAAGCCAAGTTTAATATTCAAGCTTCCATTTAATTTAAACAAAACCTCAAAATTTTTGTCGTCATGCTATGTTTTCAATGTATTTAAAGGCTGCTTAATTCAAACTGCACCATTTAATTATCTAATTCTGTTAATTCATACGTTTTGTTTATCCTTACCAGACCTATCAGCTAGTTTGGTTCCTTCTAGCTGACATTCACGCTCATGTGTTTTTTAACAGCCAGAAATAAGTTGATTGCCTATCAGCACTTCTGAAAGCATTCAAAACCACTAGCAGAAAAAAGGAAAAATAAACACTGAGGTGGCAACAGTGCATGTGATAACTGGCCATCACCATTTTTCCTGGTGTATGTTGCACTGGGCCATACTTCCACTTGCATCTGATAATTCAAAAAAAATTCTGGGTTCCCCTCTGGTTTGAATTAATGAGAGTCACTATCTTTGCCATGCTACAATAATAATTATCTGGCTTGCTTGAAAATCCTTTCGTGAGAACTCTGAGCTTTCCACTTTCCCATCAAGAATGCTATGTCACACTGATACCATGCACACTATTCGTGACCTGGAAACACTAAGCGTACGGCGATACCGATAGGACATCATGCAAGATAGATTATGGTTGTTGTGTGGCAGAAAGACTCTCCAAATGCTTGTTTTGGTATAGTGTATTGTTGCATTGGCTGAAGGGGAGAGTTGCAGGCTTGCACATTGCCTTAAGTGAATACAGAAACTGCAAGACTGGGCAAATAATAAAGTTGTTTGCTTAGAGTGGAGTCATTCCTGTCAAATGACCAGAAATCACTGAGCTATCCCTGTATGCACACAGTTCTGGAGCAGAGCCATACAGAACAGTCTTCACCTGCATCGGTCTCTTCTTTGGAAGCAAATATTTTCCAACTTCAAATAGTGAGTTCTTAAAGTGAATATGAATTTGCCAGCAAATCACATTTAATTAATTTTTAGATGGTCATACACATCTACATACTGATGTGCAGATACTTTGGGCTGGTTGCCAATCTTGACGTCTTGTCTCCCTGCCAGGCCAGATAACAAATTCCTACGTACAGCCCTCATACATAGGAATCTGTTATGTTAAGTGTATAAATATAAAATTTTGAATGTGCACCAAATAGGTTCACAAGCAAAATTGATAAGCAAGGACGTAACTCTAGAAAGAGTGTAGCAGAGTAAACAACGAAGATACTTTTTTCATGAACATACTATCACATTGGAAGACTAAGAAGTTGTCTGGGGCCTGGAGTACTATTTAATTGATTAATTTGACTGAATTGTGTTTCAGACATCTTTGCCATTACCAAAAACAAAGGCAATCTAATCCTCAGGTCAGTACTGGTTTTGAGATGATCCCCAAAAAATGACCTACAAACACTGGGTCATACACATTGTTGTCCCACAATACGCAAGACTTTCTGAAAATATAATAAAAATATAATATAAAAGTTCCAACAAGAACCTGCAGATGGTTGTTGTTATGTGGGGTTTAACGTCCCAAAACCAGCGTTGATTATGAGAGACGCCGTAGTGGAGGGCTCCAGAAATTTCGACCACCTTGGGTTCTTTAACGTGCACCGACATCGCACAGTACACGGGCCTCAACATTTCGCCTCCATCGAAATGCAGCCGCTGCGGCCGGGATTCGATCCCACGACCCTCGGATCAGCAGCCGAGTACCATAGCCACTAGACCACCGTGGCAAGGTAACCTGCAGATGGATATCTCAGAACTGAAACTAGTCTTTAGGCCCTTTCTAAAATTCTCGAGCAATGACCAGCTCCAATCCCACAAGTTCAATGCAATTCCTAAACCATAAAAGGTTTTAAAGCTTTAGTTTGTTGTTACTAGTGATAATGACATGGTTTTTTTGGATTGTTGCTTACAAAATGTCCTCATATCTTTTGCACAACAGAAGGCGAATTGCATTGCCACAGTATCTGCTTGGGCACGTGGGCATGACGCGGAGTTCATGGGGTGGTGTGGTGGTTTGATATTGGAATACTCTTTCATGACAAAGATTACCTATGGCGGCTGTGTGTATAAATTTCATGTTGCTTCCACAAACATTAGTTGAAAGTTTAGCACCAGTCCTGTGTTCCCCCTGCTTCTTTGTTGTTTTTTAGCGCTCCGTTTTTCCTATTTGAAGCATGAACCAGCTTACCCAAAGACGAGTTTCTACATGCCATTTACATCACAATTAACGATAATAAAAACCACGTGTGGCGCATACCTGCATTCTTTGGCCAGGGATATCCAGGCATGTGCCACATGGTTAAACGCTAACCTTTACAACCTATGGCAAATTACATTCACATACTGTTTGACTGCTGAAGGTTCCAGATTCAAACCTCTACGCCCTGAGTTTGACTACCAAAGCTCTTGACTTTCACCTTTACGTCACTTAGGCAATAGCTGAGGATTCCTGCGAATTTCTTCTTCTATTGGGAATTCTGTCAACATGAAGCATGCTGAAAACAATCCTTATGGCCCACTGAGCACCTCCAACTGCACTGCAATTTCTTAAAAAAAAAAGCAGCAAAAAGCTATGCAATGAATTTGCTCATATTTTGTGAAGTCTCACTTACAGCTTTTAGTGCAGTGCACAGAAACGAACTTTAATACAGTGGTTCGGCCCATTTCTAAATTATTTTCTAAAGAGATTCACTATTAGAGATTGACAGCTTTATGTGCAGTGTTGTTGAGTATCAAAGTATCCAACATGGCAAAACTGTATAGGTGCTGCTATATGCAATAAAGATGAAAAAAATTTTATGGGGCATGTTTGGTTTGACCTGTATGCTCTTAGAGGTGGTGTAAGAAGATGTGTTTCAGGGCGCTTACAAATAAAATTCTGTGCAGGTTTCCAGTTTGTTCGTGCTGAAGGCTTTGTGTTTGGGCACGTGGCGGATGAAGGCATTATGGAATCCTGTGCAGGAGAGCTTTTGCGCTACAGACGCATTATTGATGCTGAGGACATCCTTGTGTTTGCAGACATAAAGAAAAAACACTGGTTAGTATCCAATAATTTTCTTAACAATACATCTTTGCTCCTGTAATGTCAGAAGTGTCTCAATGTTGTCAACATTTGCTTTTGTCCTGGTCAGCTCACATGCAATAACAAGTGACGTCAGTGTCCTGGAAACAATGAAAGCAGCTGAGTTCTTTGGGTGTGATGGCATCATCCTGACTGGAGGTGCTACAGGCCTGCCACCTAGTGCCACTGAACTACAAGGTGTGCCTTTGTGAAATGTTTCTTAATTTTGGCATTTAATCAAGATTGCTGTGTACATAGCACTCCTGCTAAAAATCTTAGGAGCAAGCATGGTTTCTTTTTATGAATCAGTACAAGCAAATATGGCAGTTCGTTGCCATTGTGGCTTTTTGGGGCTAGTTGGTTCCTTGCAAGAAATGGTGTCATAGCGTTGAAAGTTAGTGCTCGTCCTGTTGTGTCTTTCTCGTCCTTGTCAGTTCGCACTACGACACCAATTCATTAGCTGCTGGCAATTATTTACAAGCAGAAACACTTGTAACATTGCATTCTTGCATTACAATCCTTTGGTAATAAGACCCTTTCGTGTGACCGAGTGTATTACTGGTTTTCAGAAGTGAAAACTGAATCAACAGTGCCCGTACTGCTTGGATCAGGAATTACAGAGAGCAACATTCAAGACTTTTTTGCAGCAGATGCAGTGATTGTGGGATCATCATTTAAACATGGAAATGTTTGGAGCAACACACTGAATGCCATACAGGTGATGGCATTCATGGAAAAGATGCAGATGCTGCGTCAAACATCATAGGCATCTTGAATCTGATATGTTAACACAATAAATGACAGCTTTATACTGGGATGTGGCATAAATAAATGTTTTAATTTCTTTCTTTTTCCCATTTTCCTCAGTGTGCACCTAAACACAGTAATAGCCTATTGGAATATTGGCCATCATTTTATAAATAACAGTCATACAGTTTTCATGGCTAACAGCTGTTTCATCACACGGTACCTTTGTCTTGGGTGTTGTCAATGTGAAGTGCAGAAACTATCCAAAACATTTTTCGTTAGGTATGTTCTGGTGACACAGTACCACACAACATATGCATAGCGAGTACACTTTCTAAGTGCATCAGCAGTGAAGCATGATCAGTCTGTACAAGTAGGTCTTTTTTTGTTGTTGTTGTACATCTGTTGCACCTACGTGCACAACAAATATTGGACAGCACAACACATGAGTTGATAACAGAGCTTTCAATCATATGCGTCGTTTGAAAACACAACAGAAAGGCTTAGCTGAAGTAACTTTTTAAAGACTTTAAAACACATGGGTACAGAAACGTCATGCAAGTAGCTATGAAATGCACAAATCAAGGATGGTGCAATTTGTAAGCTTTCTGCTCATAGCTACAATGTAGGACATCTGTCACATACTACACATTCCATCATTCACACAGCAAAAACCTAAGCTGCTAGAAAACCGACTTGGGAACAGTTGAGCTTCCATAAATACAGTTTGTAAAGATATTTTTTGTAGGTCTGCATAGCAAAAGTTTAGTACAGAAGGATATCACTGCTGGTATTTCAAATTAATCACAGATAAAAGTACAGAATTTACTATGTGCTCAAGGTAGTTTTCTGAGATTATATTAGAGATTATAATAGTACTTGGAAGTAGTAGTACACTAAACAAAACACAGTAACATGAAGTGTCAGGAAAATTGCATGCAAGAAATATATAACATTTAGGTCGCCACCTCTAATGTAGATGGGAGTGAAACAGCATTGCTCTTTGCCCAGAGTACTAGAAAGTGACAAAAGAAAAAGGTACACCTCATAAATATGGCTAATTCAATATATGCCTGCAACTAGTTTTAGTTCTGTACTATCAATGTGGCAAACTAAAAGTATTACAAGCTTTGCAACACACAAACCAGAGGTAAATTTTACAAGGCGCTTCATTCATTGATGCTGATAAAACCAGCATAATATACATTGCAGTGAACGTATATGTGACACAAAGAAATAGCTGCAAACATATTCTTGCAGCTTTACTCATATATTGAGGCAAGCACTGTTGCTCGAGTCAGTATTGCGTAAATAAGGTGAGATTATTTTAAAATGGACACTCACACATTTTACATGCCCCCCTGGACATCCACCCCCCCCCCCCCCTCCCTTTTTTTCGCATTTACACTTTTCTTATTGGGCTTGTTTTTATACACTGTAGGGCCATAGACTAGACTTTTGGTTCCTTCCTGCTGTATTCTTTTGTACATATATACAGCCAAGGATTGCCAAACTCAAACATGCAGTCACACATCTTGCAGCAGGAAGGTGATGGTACAGTATGCTGTAGCAATAATAATAACAATAATAAAGAAATCTGGTCAGGCTGAGTTTGGGTGCAAAGCTAGGTTGCAACAGGCAACTACTCACCGGAGGATATGCAGCCTAGGCTGCCGATATTGCTAGGCTTTGCTTGACAAGCCTAACCCTACATGTGCATAAACAATTCTAACGACATTCGACAACAGGTACAGCTAGAATTATCCCATGTTTGGAATGACCTGGTACTTGCCAACAGATGTAGATTCTTTTGTGGACTGAGTTCACAATACATCACAAATACTCTACAGTGTCTGTGATGAAGTGTTACAGAAACGAGCAGTGTAATACGCCATGTTGTGTCAACACGAGTGTCAGGTGTGGGAACTCTTTCAACAACTGGCTCCTCCGTACTGACACAGAGGTGGTGTCTCATGGTGAATGTATTGTAATACCACATTTGTGCGCATGAGTTGCCTTTCTCACAGAGGTTATAGGTCAAGATGGAAGTGTGCACCAAAGAGAAAATGTAGAATTTGCTGGGAATTTGCAAGGCGTTGATTAGCACTGTCTGGTCACTTTGTGGTCAAACTGTCAAGCCCCAAAATTTGTTTCCCAACACTGTGTGGGGCTTACCACATATGCATGATGGAATCATGTGTGAAAAGTACCAGCACAGTATGTCTCATGGGGAGAGGGGGGTGCAGGCCCCTCGGAGTCACGAACCGGATCTTTCAATGGTGTGAAACTTATGCGTGAATGAACTGGCAGTTTAGCAGTCACACATGTCTTGCACTTCAGCTGGCAGTTAATTTTTTTTTATTTTGGCAGTTTGTATGCATATTTAAATCAGTATATTTAGTGTACCTCTTCCATAATTCAGAAGTCAGCTTCTTTGCATTTTTCTTTTGCCATTGTGGTTTTCCATTCTTAAGAAGCATGTCATTAATATTGCTTGCAATGTTAGTGTTGCAGCGGCTTCCTAAGCTCAGTTCCACCTGTGGGTAAAGGGATAGGCTCCGTCACCACTGTAGTGGGAAAGCAGTAGTGTGCAAGAGTTGACTTAGACAGAGTTGCAGCAATGGAAGAGATATGTAGCTGTTTCTATATTGTGTGCAATGTGTGGCAGAAGCTTAAAAATAAAAAAAAAGAACGAAAATATTAATTCGACCTTAAAGGAGTACTGGCACGATCTTGATGCAGTGCAAAAGGGGCATTTTTCGTGTTCTTGGCATGCATTGTTAATGCTCACGACCCACCAGTACCAGCAAACACGTATAAAGTACCTTAATTTGATTTTAAAGTTTTCGTTGCCCTGCATCTGAAAGACAGTCCTATTGCAATGGACAATTGATGACATGTGAACACAGTCACCTAAAAATCGCCAAAATCGCTGTTGGAGTCGCTGGGCAACGATGAAATCACTGTTTTTTGCATGCACCACATGCAACTGACAGCAGCCGACAGAGTTGATGTGGCTGTTGCGAGTTGCTGTCCCCACGTGACCCAGAACTATGTGCAAATGCATTGACATATCACTACGATACCACCCCTTCAAAATAGAAATCGAAAGTGGGTTCTTAATGTATCCATATTAAAAATATATTGATCGCATTCCAAAGCACCATGAAACTCTTTATTAGTGTTCTCAACATCAGTGCTCTTATTTAGAGCTATAATGCAAAAATGGCTAAAATTTGTGTCAGTACTCCTTTAACATATAATGTCTGTCCAATCTGAACACATTTCTATCTGCTATTAATGCTATCGAACCATACACGCATTGGGCCTTTGGTATTACTTGTCAGATGTAAAAAAAAAAAAAAAGAGCTGCAGGCATAACCTTTAATATAAAGATGTTAGATTGATGGCATAACTGCACTAATTTAGGCATGTTATAGGCTAAAATATGCCAACTGAAGAGGCAGGCTATCTGCTTAAGGTATAAAAGTTACCAATTTTGCACACTAAGGTAGTCACACTACCTTCTGTTGTAATTCTGTCCCAAAGAGTATCTGTCTCAGCAAGGCTTATTATTGAATGTCTGTGCCTTAGTGTACAGTCTTCTTAAAACGCATTCAAAGCTACTGCAAGACTGAAAAAAAAAAAACAAAAAAAAAACTAAAATATGCATAGGAGAGACATTCTCAGATTTGTCAAGCTTTTCTCCAGCCTGAAAACAGACCTTTTTCTCTTCTAAGCACAAGTATCAATAGTGTGGTAAGAAATAGCTCAGTAGAAAAAAAAAAAGACAACTTTTTTGTTTTTAAGTAAATTATATGCAAAATTATTTTCAGTCTTATAGTATGGTGGCAAAAATATACCACACCAGGAGCCACAACTCTGTTTGCCTCTCGAGACGGGGACAGGCAAGCACGCATGAGGAGAGGTGTCACTAGCATTACCACCTGGCCAGCTGAAAGGGCCAGCTGCCTACTTTTAAAAATCTGTACAAGCCTAGCAATGGCATGTTTTTGGTGCAAATGAGTGCCTTTTTTTTTTATCAGCAGCGCCCACATTCAGCTGAAAATTCTGCTTTTTAAAACACAAACCTTTATGAGAACAGTTACATAAGCTGGAAAGCAAAAGTGGGCTATTAAAGTTGTGTTTCTACATATATTTGTGCAAGCTCTGCAGAACAGGGACGGATTCGTGAGGAAGGTGCCAAAGGTGCTGTGGCTTCCGGCATAACAACCAAACTGTGTGGCTGCTTAACTTCGTGCCGTAAGTGAAACAATCTTTGAAATGCAAAAGCAATGTGGAACTACTTGTTTGTTAAACTCATTACTTTAATCCATAAATTATGTACTGAGCAACTAGTTTTATGCATTAATATAGGAAACATAAGTTCTAGGTCACAGTGCTGCAATGTAGAAATAATGTGTAACAAATGCTCGCAAGTTTCTAAACTATAATAACTCTTTCAGTAAGGCTAGTAAAATGAACAAAGTGTAGATTGTCAACACAGCACTAAAAGAGCTTGGTTGTTGACAGTTTGCCCACAACACCCCCAAAGCGGAGCATCAATGCAGAAAGTTGTTTGGGTGCCCAACTTTGTGAACATCCTAAAGTGCAGGGCAAACGGTACAATTTCAAAAGAGTGCTGCTCTCACTGGGACAAACAAACCCTGGCACTGCCAGCCTTTACCTCTGCTATGCATTGCAAACCTCTGGTGTCCTGTTTTGTTATATGTGATGGCAGTGTAAAGGCATTTCTGAAGCAGTCATGATAGCTGCTGGTATACACTCGTGCATGCACACACATACATCTATACAAAGAGTTTTATGTGGTTATTTACACATACTACATACACCCACAATAGTTAGCAGCTAAGACACTATGTATAATATGTATATATATTAGGGGGTGGTTGGGGGAAAAGCCATCTGAAAGTTACTTCACAATGATAACCTTTAATGCCTTCATTTTCTTTTTTTTCTTTTGCCATGCATTTTCAAGCTTTTATGTCTTTTTTTGTTGTTTTATAGCTATGTATTTCTTGCGACCTACGTGCACAAGGTTACAAAGCTAAAACACCAAGTTATTTTTTTTTCTTGCAGTTCAACATACCAGCATGCACTACCAAGCTTTTATTTATATATGTATATTTTTTTTTCATGTTTAATCTTTTACACTTTTTTTTAACCTCCTTGGGTTCTTTTTTTTTCTGTGGCTGGGCAAGTGGGGTGCAGGGAACTGGTGCATTTGGGTTCTTTACCGTTATACGCTAAACAGGCTCAGTGCAATAGAGAACTTACAAGCTCAGTAGAATGAGAAAGGCAAATTTGGGGGCAAAAGGTAACAAGCCATGGGCATATACCTCAGCTCATTAGCCCTGAAGAAGAGAGCGAGGTGGCTCTCAATGTGGTCTTTAGAGCTTTCAGATGACTTGATGCTTTACCGATATTTTTTCCCCGTCTTTGTAGCAGTCTAGGTGATCCAGCCACCACAATAAATATTTCTAACAGTGCAGCATGGGGGAGAAGCTGCAACAATGGCAGAACTGATTCTTACTCTGCTTTGCTTTGAGGCATGATAAGACATTTGTTATATATATACAGTGAGAGTAGCAGTTTTGCTGGGTATTTATATATGTACAGATTCTTGTCTCCACATGTCCAATGTTTGAGAGACTGCGTCACAGATGCTTCAGATTTGTTTAATATTGTTTGCACTAGAGTGGTGCATTACGAACAGCTTAAAAATGTCACTTCCAAGATATACGCATCAGCTTCAGTTAGTTTTAAAATGCAGGAGTGGCTGGTCTGTTAACAGTGCTTTTAGTAAGCAGCATCAAGGTTCCTTCTTCACATGAGGCCAATATCCAAACAGACCAAGGAGAAAGAGAACAAGGCAGGAAAAAGGAAAAAGTCATAAGAGGGGTATCTTCTGAGACCTTTGCATCATTAACATCTGCATATGATACTTTTATAGACTTATACTCAAGAAGCAGCAAGGTAGTCTGAAGGCAGATGCAAATTAAATATTGGAGTGGTGCTAGTAAGTAGCCATAGCTGTGTAAAAAAAAAAATGCATTTTAAAAATTTGTTTTTTTTTCTCCTGCTTGAAAACCTGTACTCGGATATCTTGCTTTAAGGTGTTAAAACAACAAGAAATGTGTTTCCTTCCGTGACATTTCAGTGCTCCCATAGGATTTTAAAATGCAGTTTTCTGACTTTGTATTATTAATCGGCTCTGATATTATGTGTGTAGTCTACTGCACAAATGATATTGGCATGTAATCAATAATGCACCAGTGCACATTTATGTCATCTCTAATTTATAAAGTTATCAGTCAAAAAAGATTTCTGTAGAAGGGCTCTGGAATTGAAGTGTTCGTAATTACCAAGTTTTCAAAACTAAATAAATAAATAAATAGTAAAATAAAATACTGGGGAAACTTTTGACTGACTACAACTTACGGCAATAAGAAGCAGAATTAAAAAAGAAAACATTTATATTAATCATTCCAAAAGACAACTATAAAAAAAATTGCACAAGAACTTCGTTTTAGACACTGTATGACACCTGAAACAACTAAAACTACACAAGAACAAATGACGGAATAACCCTGGATTTACAATAGGAAAAAAAAAATTATGTGCATCTCACGTTAAAACAGCATGGAGCACCCCGGTTTATATCCACAACAGATTAGGGCAATTCCAAGTACTTGTAGTGAATCGTTCTACTTTAGAGTTTTTCTTTAGGTGAGTGAGAGTCACTCATGTAGTTTTATATGCAATAACTATAGTAATGATGTTGCTCTGCATTACATGGCCATGTGCAATCTGCACACAATATGCACTCGGTATTGTACACAAATAAGGTTCAGTAAACTAGAGAAGACAAAGCAGCTTAGTGCAGTGGCTCATGTTTTAAACATAGCCCAAATGCTGCAGAATAATGCAGCCAACATGCACAACAAGCCAAGGTAGTACATGTGACATACATACAGACTTGGAAATTCTTTTGTGAGCTGCAGAGAATAAGGAAAAGTATGGGACAATACAGGTGGCAAACACTATTTTTTAGTAAGAAAAACAAACAGCTAAATTGCTTTTTATTCACTTAATGGCTTAGTTATACATGTACAAATTACCAATTTATGCCAGGAAAATGCACTGCAGACCATGTCTGCAGGCAGTGCTGTGGTGGCAACCTTATCCATCTATGGGAGACACTCTCTGTCAGTCAGACTTCTGATTATAAGAGACAGTGTTTCCAAAAACAAAGTAATGTGATGGGGGCTCTTCCAATATCTCCCATTTAGGAAACTGGTCACCGGCACTTCTGACATGAAGGTTTAGTTTGGAGCATTAGCTTCCATTTTTAAGACAAGCATTTAAAATGCTGTGTTGCATTCTTAGTAAATATTTCAGTCACATGTACTTTCCTTAGCATTGTAAAAGTGATTTTCCTTTCTTCCACTGATAGATCAGTCCATGTACTTAAAATCTCCAACATGATGCACATTTGAAGCCACATAACAGAGCCTGTGTCCAGCCACAACCTTTCACTGGTTCTTTGTTTTAGGCAGGCCAGTGTAGTAACTGTAGATTTTGTAAGCCCCAGTAATCCCCACCACATTCGCATTATTCTTTTCCTCCGGTCGCACAAGTGCCAATAGCAGAGTCCCTTTGCTGTGATGGCAAGTTAGCATTTGCGGTTGTTGTTTGCTCCCGAGCGGCGTGTGGCAGCACGATCACGGCGTTTAGGGTGTCGATTGCCAGCTTGCACCGTGCGGTTCTGCCGCTCCAATTGGCCTCGACCCAACTGTCGTTGTTCTCGCTGCACTTGGCTACGCTGACTTGGCCGTAGCTGCTCCAGCCAACCTGGACAATTTCCAAATGTGCCCTTGAAAAGACTCTTTCCAACACCACACAGACATACAACAGCTGAACACCACAGAGCTGTTGGAAAGCTGTGAAAGGTTCTACTATACATAGTTAGCCCCTTTGTCAAGAATTCTGTCATCTTCTTTGACCTCACGGAGACTCCACTTGTTTGAACATTACTAAGTTCTGAGAAAACCAATTTTTCTGTATACACATTCCATTCAGTGATGTTCACACTCTACTACACAGGAACAGGCCAAAGCCAACAATCAAATCAGTGTTATGAGCATATAGGGTTTCCTTTCAAGAGCCCTGCACACGGCCCCATCAAGAATATTATGCTCAAATAGTGAAGAGTCATTCAGGATACACTAAAAAGATTTAGCAGAAGCCAAGAAAGAATTACATGAAATGTCATAAATCAGCAGCTCAAGGAGGTCAGTTATCCTTCCCATTTGCTCCCTTCAGTTGCCAGGGCCACATGCCACAGCATGCCACGCCTTACATGCAGCATTTATCTCATGCTTTTATCTCATATTGAAGCCAAAGTCTTTGCCATTTTCTCCCTTTCTTCTTGCTCTGTGGCACTTCCAGAGGCGATGCTGTACACTCTGTGCTTCACAATATCTCCAAGTTGTTCCGATTTTCCTTTGTGCACTGTAAGCAACAGGCCTACGACCACTGGCGGGGCAAGGGAAGTCATGGCCCCACCTAGGGGGTTAAGGGAAAAGGATGGGGGCTGCAGATTGGGTATTGCAACTTTTGTCATATTGTAAGTACACGGAAGTTTGTATATATCAGTGTAAAAGGTAACAAAGAGCACTGAAAGCATTCTGCATTTGCATCTGGGCTGCATTTGCCATAGCTTTAGGACAAAGAGTTAATGACTTTGTAAAAACTGTCACATTTTGTAGATTCTTCTCCCCTGCCTACATTTGCTTTCAGCACCATGTTGTTGTTTCTGACACCTCATATTCTAAAACACAGGCTGTGCTCTCCCTGTTGTCCTTGTGCCACAGAAGGGCACCTATGTTTATGTGGAACAATAAAAATTACAAAGAAGGAAAACATGTTTAATTTGCTATGTTCATTTTACTTGCTCCCACTAAAGTGAACTTTCATTCACAAAGGTTGAGCAGTGCTAAGTCATGCAATAAGGGTTTCTGTACACAAAGGAACTTAATGCAAGAATGGAGGGCAGCAGAGGAAAGCAATAAAGTTCATTCATAATAAATACAAACTAACAAATTCTCTGACTGAATCACCAAAAAGAAAAAAAAAGAAAAAAAAAGTTGTTTTACTAACACTGCAAAGTCGGGCAAAAACAGCGCAATTGAAGTCTTCTTTCAATTAATGCATGATATAAAAATTGACATGTCTAGACTAATTTCTTCTGTTCTAGATCAACACCCTACAGGCACTCTCAAATGCTTTATGAACACACTTCTAACTCAACTACTTGAAATATTCATACTTCACTCAAACTATAACAAAATGGAGCTAAGTTGGTCCTTCTGTTGCCAAGGTTCCATCTTTAAATACCTACCTAGCTATGGCAGAAATGGATGTGCGTGCTGACCAGTTTCAGTGAAAATTATTTAAACTTTCTTTCCCCCTTGCAACCTGTATCCAGATTTTGTGTTTCCATTACCTGATTGCGTCATTGCATACCATACCAATGTACCTGCTGTGATTTGTTGTCATACCATGGCCATTGATACTACTGATCTTCCTGTATTGATTACTCAAGCATTTTGCACTGTATAAATGATTTGACTGTGCTTCTTTTTTGTTAATATATGCATACACTGCTATGATCTCTTGTGAAATCGGCAGTATTGCTAAATACTAAATGGCTGTGGGCATGCAGTTGAGTACTGTGGCTGTGGCAACACTGACAATGAGAAAGACTTGACAGTAGAATGAACTAAGCAACGTGCAACGCAGTGAACATGTCTTTATTGCTTTACATGAAACTTTTTGACCATGTGTTCAACTGTGGTAGGTGCTAGTTTATTGAAAGAGCATTTGCTGCAGTTAGCATGTGTAGCATTGCAACTTCAGTAAAATATGCAAGTTAAAATTCAGGTTTCACTGGAAGCATGAACTAAACATGAATTGGAATAAAATGTTAACTTGGGCAAACAAAGTATAAATTTGGAATTCATACTTTCGTATAAATTGGAAATTCGAGTTATGCAGTCTTGTGTTTTGTTTTTGTTTGTTTTGTCATGAGCACCTAAAACAGAAGGGTGAGGCTCCTGTGTGCTATATGGTGCCCCCTCACCCCTTGTGTAGGAACATGCATGCATGCATGTGCAATCGCTTCCCATTCTGCTGGAATACAGGCTTTTGTTTGAGTTTTCAGCTGTTCTTACAGTGTACATTGGTGTAATACTTCAGAGACAAATTTGTCTTAACCTTTATTCATATTTTATTTCCAGCCTTTTCAGGCTAGCACAAAGTAGTGCTCATCATCAGTCTGTCTACGCCCACTGCAGGGCAAAGGCCCCTCCCATAGATCTCCAATTTCCCTGTCCTGTGCTAACTGGGCCCAATTTATCCCCACAAACTTCCTGATCTCATCTGCCCACACTTGCCCACAGATGCCCACATCTGCCCACACTTGCAGGTGATCTCACCTGCCACACTTGCCTTCTCTAGGAATCCACTCTGCTACCCTTAATGACCAACGGTTGTCTTGTCTTCGCATTACATGGCCTGTCCATGCCCATTTCTTCTTAATTTCTATTAATATGTCCCTAACATGCATTTGTTCCCTAACCCACTCCGCTCTCTTCTTGTCCCTTAAGGTTACACTTACCATTTTCTCTTCCATAGCTTGCTGCGTTGTCCTGAATTTAAGCTGAACCCTCTTGGTTAGCCACCAAGTTTCTGCACCGTAGGTGAGTACTGGTAAGATGCAGCTGTTATACACCGTCCTCTTCAGAGACAATGGTAAGCTACCATTCATTATCTGACAATGCTTGCCAAATGCACTCCACCCCATTCTTATCCTCCTAATTACCTCAGCCTCATGATTCGGATCAGGGGTCACTACCTGGCCTAAGTAGACATATTCACTTACTTCTTCCAATGCCTCGCCAGCTATCTCAAATCGCTGTGCTCGCCTAAGGCTATTGAACATTACTTTAGTTTTCTGCACATTAATTTTCAGGCCCACTGTTATACTTTGCCTGTTCAGGTCAGTAATCATGCTTTGTAATTCATCTCCCAAGTTACTTAGCAAGGCAATGTCATCAGCAAATCTGAGATTACTGAGGTATTCACCATTAACCCTTACCCCGCCTGTTCCCAATCCAGTGTTCTAAATACTTCTTGTAAACATGCTGTGAATAACATTGGAAAGATTATGTCTCCTTGTCTTACGCCCTTCTGCATAGGTATTTCGCTGCTCTCCTTATGGAGGACTATGGTGGCCATGGAGCCGTTGTAGATGTCTTCCAGTAGCTTTACGGAGTGCTCGTCTATGCCCCGATTCCGCAATGCCTGCATGACTGCTGAGGTATCGACCGAGTCAAATGCTCTCTTGTAATCTATGAAGGCTATATATAGGGGTTTGTTTATTCCGTGCATTTCTTTTTGTTACTGTCTATTTGCTAAGCGCACTCGTTTTACTGCTTTAGTCGTGCTACCGAGCCCACGCACTGTTCTTACTATTGTTCATGATTGCGGTTCTGTCATATCACAAATGTTGTTGCAGTCCGGAGATATTGAACAAAATCCCGGACCCAACACACGCTCTGCTGCGGGCGATGTGCCCCCCGAGTCTGACTTACTCGCCGTCTTAAAGGAACTGAAAGATGATCAAGCACAGCTTCTTTCAGGAGTAAAATTGATTCGAACTAAACAGGTGAAAAACGACAGCACATTAAATGAAATTCAACAAAGACTTGCCAAAATAGAGGAAGACTGTAGCTCGCTTGGTACAATCAAGAATCAGGTGGAGAAAGCGCAAGCGCTCTCAGAGGGCAACTCAGACAAGATTGCAACTCTCATGACCCGTTTAGATGATGCGGAAGATCGTGCATGTCGTTGTAATTTAGTATTCTTTGGACTAGAAGATGTAAAGGGGGAAAGCTGGGATGAATCTGAGAAAAAAGTAATCGACGTTTGTTCAAAATACTTTAAAGAACCAATCCTCCCAAAGAAATTGAGCGCGCACACAGACTTGGATCATTTACTACAAACAAAAATAGACCCATCCTTGTTAAAATGGCTAATTTTAAAGACAAAGACAGAATTCTTCAAGCTAGCAGGAAATGCAAAACTTCTGGGATTAATGTTAGAGAATATTTCTCTGCTAACACGCGTCTGGCCCGCAAACATCTGATGGAATTCAAAAAGTTGCAGCCTTTTGAATCAAAGCTGTGGCATAATAGGCTGACTGCAAGTAAAGATACGTATGTATTCGACCATGCTAGAAAACAAGTTATTCGAAAAGAATCCTAGCAATTGAAAGAGCCAACCAGTTTCTGTGTAGACAACGCCCTATCTTTTGTATTTACTAACATTAGGAGTGTATTACCCAAGCGAGAAAAATTGTGCAGCGTGCTAGAATTATCCAATTCCCATCTCTTGGTACTAACTGAAACATGGCTTCGCCCGTTCATCGACGATTCTGAAGTTCTGCCTTCTCTCCCTCACTTCGACATATATAGGCGAGATAGTGAAAATAAACGAGGGGGAGGCGTTCTTATCGCCGCTCACTGTGACCTAAATTGCATTCCTGTTTCAGTTCCCTCAACCCTTGAAATAATTTTTGTCATCTGCAAGGCCGTCTATCCGCCTATCGTAATATGTGCCTGCTATCGTCCACCCGACTCAGATGTGTCATTTGTCGAACGCTTCCATGACGCTCTTCATCATGTGACGTCTGTTTACAGTCACGCTAGCATTTTAGTTTTTGGTGATTTTAACTTCCCTGCAATTACTTGGTCCAATCTCTCGTTGACGACAATAAAACATAACAATGAGAGTGATTTTGTAAACACGTGCCTAACATTTAGCTTATCTCAAGTTGTTACTTCCATCACTCGACAGAGTGCTCATTTATCGAACATTCTTGATCTGATACTTACATCACATCCTGAAAATATACCTCCTCTAACTTACCTTGATGGAATAAGTGACCATGCAGTCATACACGGATCATTCCAGTGCAAACTTAATCGTCCCCCAAAGGCTAAAAAAATGCTAACTCTTTATGAAAAAGGTGATTATCAAAGTATGAACAGGGAGCTAAATGAATTCTGGCATCCTTTATCAGTTGACTTCTCGTCACGTTCCGTTGAAACGAATTGGTCCCTTTTTAAAACAGAAATGCACAGGCTTATCAAAAAGCACATTCCCACAATTTCCGTTTAAGAGCGTGCAACGTCACCCTGGTTTAACCGTAAGCTAAAGAGGCTGAAGAATAAAAAAATAGGCATTTCAAGCAAGCAAAAACTTCTGACGACTCGCGCGCGTGGGCAAAATATCGCACTACAGCTAAGCTATACGACGCTACCCTAGCCCAGACCAAACACTCGTTTTTCAATTTCACGCTGCCTCAATTCTTGCTTACTAACCCAAAACAATTTCGGAAAATTATCAATCCGAAACAGCGTAAATCATCTGTGTATCTCGAAGACGACACTGGTAATGCCGTTCCCAATATCGCGGTCGCGGACACTCTAAATTCTATGTTTTGCTCTGTTTTTACCAAAGAAGTTCATAATCACCTTCCTCAATTTCCATTCCTGAATCACCCCATTATACCCGAGATCACATTTTCACCTGAACGTATTGTCAAAATAATTGACTCACTAAGGATAACTTCATCTGCTGGACCCGATGGTATCAACTCCAAAGTGTTAAAGAATACCAAGTGCATAACCAGTGTTATTCTGTCTCATATTTTTCAACAGTCATTGTCATGCAGCACCCTGCCTCATGAATGGAAGTTGGGTAAGATTGTTCCAGTCCCTAAGAAAGGCCCCTCTAGCTACCGCCCGATCTCTCTAACCAGTGTCTGCTCGAAAATCATGGAACATGTCATTTATTCTCATACCGTCAATTTCCTCAATTCTGTGAACTTTTTTAATCCAAGTCAACATGACTTTCAAAAACTTTTTTCGTGCGAAACCCAACTTGCACTATTTCTCCACGATATTCATGTTAGCCTTGATCAAACCATACCCGTAGACGCCCTTTTCATCGATTTCAAAAAAGATTTCGACAAAGTGCCACATAAACGCTTGCTATTAGAACTTTCACGACTTAACCTACATCCCCTTGTTTACGATTGGATTAAGGACTTCCTCACTAACCAACAGCAATTTGTGCATGCCAATAATTCATCATCGACTTCATCTCCTGTCTTATCCGGAGTGCCACAAGGCACTGTATTGGGTCCACTCCTTTTCCTCATTTACATCAACGACCTGCCCAGTAATATTTCATCAAAAATACGCCTGTTCGCCGACGACTGCGTCATTTATCGCCCGATCAATAACGTCACCGATAACCTAGCGCTCCAAAGCGACTTACTAAAATTAGATAAATGGTGCAGTGATTGGTTAATGCTGGTGAATACTAACAAAACATCCTTGGTTTCATTTAATAGACGGCACGACTACCCGGCATTCAAATATTCCCTTAACGGCAGCCTCATCTCCTCAGAACCTAATGCTAAGTACCTAGGTATTACTCTCTGTGACGACCTCACTTGGACTACTCACATAACCAATATTACTAATGCCGCTAACCGTACTTTAGGCTATCTTAAGCGAAATCTAAGGCATGCATCTCCTCTTGTGAAATTACTAGCTTATAATACACTAATCCGACCCAAATTAGAGTATGCTTGTTCCGTCTGGGATCCCCCTGAACGCTTTTTAACCGAACTAATAGAATCAATACAAAACCGTGCCGTTAGATTTATTTATTCTGATTATTCTTACACTACTAGTGTAACTAACCTAAAGAAAAAAGCAGGCCTGCCTAGTCTCCAGATGCGCCGTAAAATCGCAAGGCTTTCACTCTATCATAAGTTTTTTCATGTTTTGCGTAACTGTTCTCCCATCAACCCAGCTCATCACATCTCTCAACACATCAGCCATGTTAAAGCGGTGTACCCTCCCCGTGCCCGCACCGCCACGCATCTGCAATCATTTTTTGTGAAGACTGCCATCGACTGGAACAATCTTCTCTCAGACATCGTCCTTCACGTCAATCATACTCATTTCAAGAATTCCACTGAGTCACACTTTGTAAATATGAACTAACTTGTTAGTTTCTCCAACCCCTCATGTAAAACCCTGTGTACAGGGTCCTTGAGATATTTTCAATAAAAAAAAAATCTGATTGATGGTGTGAATATGGTCTACTGTTCAGTAGCCTTTATGAAACCCTGCTTTTTCTTTAGATTGACTGAAATCTAAGGTGGCACTAATTCTATTATTAATTAACTTGGTAAGTACCTTGTAGACTACTGACAGTAAGCTAATCGGCCTGTAATTTTTCAAGCCCTTTGTGTCGCCCTTCTTATGGATTAGAATGATGTTTGCATTGAATGATGTTTGCATTGCAGTCATTAGACATTGCATATACAGCCTTGCCAGTTTTTCCAGTATAATCTGCCCACCATCCTTTAAGAGATCTGCTGTTATCTGATCCTCGCCGGGTGCCTTCCCCACTTGCATCTCTTTTAGAGCTTTCATTACTTCCTCTGTCAGTACTGGTGGAATGTCAGCATCTTCTAAACTGCTTCCCCTTTCACTATTATCCTGGTTATCGCGGCTACTGTAGAGATCTCTGTAAAACTCCTTGGCTATTATAACTATCTCATCCCTATTCGTGATCACACTGCCTTGCCTGTCTTGCAATGCATAAATCTGATTTTTGCCTATGCCTAGACGTCTATTCACCACTTTCAGGCTCCTTCCATTCTTTAGAGCATGCTCAATCCGCTCCATATTATGCTTTCATATGTCGGCTGTCTTACGCTTACTGATTAACTTCGAAAGCTCTGCTAGTTCTATTCTGTCAGTTGCATTAGATATTATCATGCCTTGCCGTTTTCTAATCAAGTCTTTCATCTCCTGGGAAAGTTCGCTAGTAATCTGTCTACTGATATTACGTCCTACTTCTATTGCACACTCCGTGATGATACGTGTGAGATTATCACTAGCTTCCTGAATTCAAATGTCTGCTTCCTCGGTTAGAACTGAATATATGTTCTGCAGCACCATCCTGAATTCTTCAATTTTCCGTCTTACTGTTAGTTCATTGATTGGTTTCTTTTGTACTAGCTTATGGCGGTTCCTCCTCAAGTCTAGCCCAATTTGAGGTCTTACCATCCTGTGGTCATTGCACCTAACTCTGCCCAGCACTTTCACATCCTGCACGACGCCAGGGTCATCGCATAGTATGAGGTCTATTTCATTTTTATGCTCACCATTCAGGCTTCTCCACGCCCACTTCCGATCCTCCCGTTTGCGGAAGAATGTATTCATGATGCACAGATTATTTCACTCTGCGAACTCTGCTAATAAGTCCCCTCTTGTCATTCCTACAACCCATGCCATAGTTCTCTACTGCCTTGTCTCCAGCCTGCTTCTTGCCTACCTTAGCATTGAAGTCTCCCATCAAAATAGTGCGGTAATTGCCATGACCTCCCATGAATACGCCAATTAACCTTCGGCCCTCAGTCCCCAGTGGCTGCGAAGCAACTGACCATGGTGGCGGTCAGACCTGTGACGCAGCAGAGGGTGCTAAGAATCTCTGGATCTGGACAGGCCACCATTGGAATCTGACCCTGGCAGTGTTTAATGCAAGAACGTTACCGAGCAAGGGAAGTCTAGAGGTACTGTTTGAAGAATTAGCTGGTATTAAATGGGACGTTATAGGGCTCAGTGAGGTTAGGAGGATGGGGGAAGCCTTTACAGTACTGAAAAATGGGCACGTCCTATGTTACCGTGGTCTAGAAGACAAAAGGGAACTAGGAGTTGGATTTCTGGTCAACAAGAACATTGCTGGCAACATAAAGGAATACTATAGCATTAACGAGAGCATAGCAGGTCTTGTAATTAAGCTTAATAAGAGGTACAAATTGAAGGTGATACAGGGCAATGCACCTACATCCAGCTATGACGACCAGCTAGTTGAACACTTTTATGAAGATGTGGAATCGGCAATAGCTAAAGCAAAGACGCAGAACAGTAGTGCTCAATGAGATATAAATATGCAAGATAGAGGAAGCCAACCAAAACCCATGACTCCACAAAGCCGCATCCTCACTTGAAGAACACCTCCAAAGCCTCTCTGTCTCATTGAAAGCCAGTCAAAGTGCAGCTCCATTGACAGGCAGGATGTGCAGCCGTCTATTTGAAATTTTGATCACTTTCATACTATGCACACATTTCATACTTCTGCCACCTCCTTTACTGGTGGCAGTAGGCTAAGCAAGGTACCTCCCACCACATCTAGCGTACAAAACAGGCCACTATTTATACATTTTCATCAAGTGGTCACAACTACCGTATTTACACGATTGTAGGTCGACCCTTTTTTTCAAATTTGACAATCCAATGTTGGGGAGTCGACTTAGAATCGAAGTCAAACCGTGTGCCACTAGTAACGGCAAGAGAAAGGAGAAATTAGGGGTGCTGCTAGGTGGGGACGGCTTCGCGCCCTCGTTTCCATGGTTACGGCCGAAGCATAGCGTATTAATTTACCATTGCATGCATTCTGGCGCAAGTAAAGGTGATGCAGACTTTGAAAATTGGTGTTCCCGATCTGTGCCCTTTGGCCACCGTACCTAGAGCGACTAACCTCCCACCATCATGTTCGGAAGTGTATTAACGTGAAATGATTGTGGCTACGTTAGCGCCGTGATTGAATCAAAAGACTAACCTCCCACCATCATGTTCGGAAGTGTATTAATGTGATATGATTGTGGCTACGTTAGCGCCATGATTGAATCAAAAGACTCGTTAGTACTCATTTTGTTTATTTGAGACGAACAAAACGCTTCTTGAATGCGAGTAACGTACTCTCGAATAAATGGAAATCGCGAGCGGCCACTTCCATCTGCTGCCATGTTTGTTTTGGTATCGCGCGGCAGCCGCTGCCGGTGGCTTTGATGGAGTCATCTCGCAGCGAATGTGTTCTCAAAATTGCGAATAAAGTTTCCCGCTCAACCCACAGCGCATGGTTACTGCGCATTTTTATACAAAAGCTGTTCTTTTTTAATCTACCGAGCGCACGGCTCTAGTGGGAGCATCAATCATTGATGGAAGAGCCACCGTATAGGGGGTATTGGTAGTTGACAGAAGAGCTTCGCTTTGTGCGGTACAATTTTCTAAGCGGCCGTGTTGCCGCGAGCTTCTGTGTTGTGCTGAATTGTGCCGTCTGTCATGAGTGCCCTGGGCCCCAAGAACTGTTGGCGCTCGTTCACAGCAGCGTTCAAACGGGCTGCTATTCTCCGTGCCGAGGAGACTAACAACTGCGCAGCAGGGCGCAAGTTTGGGATCAGCGAGCGTGTGGTGCGGGGCAGTGGCGGCTTCAGCGTGAGGAAATCTCATGCGACTCCAAGCGCCGTGGCTTTCGCGGGCCAAAGTCTGGACGCTTTCTGGAGCTGGAGAAGAAGCTTGCGGCATACATGACTGATTTACGCAATCGATCGCTGTTGGTCACCTGTGATATGATCATGCAACAAGCCTGTGTCTATGCTTCCCAGGCAGGGATACCAAAAGCTCAGTTCAAAGCTAGCAGGGCTTGGGAATTGAAATTTATGAACAGGGCAGGCTTTTCTCTACGTCGACGCACCAGTGTGTGCCAAAAGTTGCCGGCCGCATATGAGGAAAAGGTCCTCACCTTCCATAGGCACTTCCTTAAACTACGTGACACCTGGCAGTATTTGCTTGACCAGATCGGCAATGCCGACCAAACACCCGTATACTTTGATTGATTGATTTGTGGGGTTTAACGTCCCAAAACCAGTTCTGATTATGAGAGACGCCGTAGTGGAGGGCTCCGGAAATTTCGACCACCTGGGGTTCTTTAACGTGCACTGACATCGCACAGCACACGGGCCTCAACATTTCGCCTCCATCGAAATGCAGCCGCCGCGGCCGGGATTCGATCCCGTGACCTTCGGATCTGCAGCCGAGTGCCATAACCACTAGACCACCGTGGCGGGGCACCCGTATACTTTGACATGGCCAGCAATACGACAGTGAGCATGAAGGGTGCACGCGATGCGAACCGCGCTTGATTTTCTTTTTTTTCCTTTTTTTTTTTTGAGGGATGCAATTTTAGGGGGGTCGACCTACATTCGACTTACAATCATGTAAATACGGTAAACTATGCAACTAATGCAATACTATGCAACTAACTATGCAATAGTGAACTGGCAAATTTTTTAGATATATTTTTAGGCAGTTTTGATGCCCGTTCAGTGCAATCAAATTGGGATATGTTTGCAGCTGAAGTAGATCGACTGACAAACAAGTATATTCCTTGCCGCATCATCACATCTAACGCGCGTGCGCCATGGCACAATGCTCACATCAAATGTTTATCCAACCGAAAGAAACGTTTTTATCGTGCCGCAAGAAGTTTACCAACTAACCACCCGCGCTGGAGTGCCTACAAAGCTGCATCGTCCATCTACATCTCTGCACTGAAATCCGCTAAAGATAACTTTCTTACTAACGTTTTGCCGTCTATGTTACAAACTAACGCAAAAAAATTTTGGCGAGTCATTAATCCCCTATCCGACAACAATATTTCTTTGACTGATTCATCCGGTAACCAAATTAATGAAACCCATTGCGCTGCTGTTCTTAACGAATCTTTCATTAAAAACTTTTCCGTGGATAGCCGTAATGAACTACCTAGCACGCGTTCATACGATTACTCACCCATGTCATCAGTGATCATTGAACCTCTTGGAGTTGTGCGACTCATTGAAGCACTTAAGAATGATTCTTCTCCCGGTTATGACGGTATTAACACAAAATTTTTGAAAAGTACTAGCGCTTACAGTTCCATTGTACTAACTAAAATTTTTCAACAGTCACTAGACACTTCTACTGTTCCTCTTCAATGGAAAATCGGGAAAGTCGTTCCACTCCATAAATCCGGTAATAAAAACTGTTCAACCAATTATCGTCCTATTTCTCTGACTAGCATTTGTTGTAAACTGCTCGAACACATCATATTTACTAACCTTGTCAATTTTTTAGAATCAAATTCATTCTTCACGTCGGCACAACATGGCTTCCGCAAAACATATTCATGTGAAACACAGCTAATATCTTTCACTCATCACTTGCACCAGATTCTTGATAAATCATCGCATGCCGACTGCATTTTTCTAGACTTTTCAAAAGCTTTCGACAAGGTTTGCCATAGACTGCTACTTTACAAGCTTCATCAACTAAATCTTGACGGTAACCTATTAAAATGGATTGAATGTTTTCTCACTAACAGATCACAATTTGTTACAGCTAACGATCACAATTCTTCTTTCCGCGAAGTCCATTCTGGCGTTCCGCAAGGCTCTGTCTTAGGCCCCCTGTTGTTTCTCATTTATATTAATGACCTCTCATCCGTTATATCATCTACCATTCATCTATTTGCCGACGACTATGTTATTTTCCGAGAAATTACTAACGATAATGACGTTACTGTATTGCAGTCTGAGCTTAACGCTATATCTAACTGGTGTGAAAAATGGCTAATGGACCTAAATACTAAAAAGTGTAAAATCATGCGTATATCCAGAACTTCCACTGCCTCACCTCCTTACTATCTTAATAACATTCCTTTGGATTCTGTTAACTCTTACAAGTATCTTGGAGTTCACATCACCACTAATCTAAACTGGTCACCACATATTGAATACATTATTAATAACGCTAACCGCATGCTTGGCTATTTACGACGTAACTTTTCTAATGCTCCGTGCGCTTTAAAATTACAGCTTTATAAAACACTAATACGGTCCAAGCTAGAATATGCTACAGCCGTGTGGGACCCCAGCTATGATAACCTAATAACTTCCCTTGAACTTGTCCAGAATAACTCCGTTCGTTTTATATTATCTAATTATAACAGAACTGCGAGCATATCAGCTATGAAAACTTCCCTTGCGCTCCCTTCTTTAACATCTTGTAGACAAATTTCTCGTTTAACACTGTTTCACAAGATGTATCACCACTCCTTACTGCATGACCAATTACTTCTTCGCCCACATCACATATCCCGCCGCATTGATCACCATCACAAAGTAGGTATCCCTTCATGCAACACAAAAACTTTCTTCAATTCATTCTTGCCTCGTACATCAAAGGAGTGGAACAGACTTCCCGGTGACATTGTCACTATAAATGATAATAACTTGTTCCGTGGTGTATTAGCCAGCATTGTATAATTGTATAATTAGGCTTTTTATTGTATTAGCTAACATTGTATAATCATGTTTTGAGATGTATTAGTATATATATGTATTAACTAAGATTGTATTATACGAGTTTTAGTTGTATGATCTAACTGTATTCACTGCTTTTTGTTCAATCTTGTTCAATTATTTTCTGTAACCCACCCCCCTCTGTAATGCCAACTGGCCCTGAGGGTAAAATAAATAAATAAATAAATAATTCATATGAAAGCATGCACATATGCCAAACAAATAAACCACACAAAAGCACATTCGAAATCCAACACATGGAAAGTGCACATGTGCCGAACACATGTGCACTTTCCCTTGACACGTGACAACTGCTTTTGTCTTGTGCAAGAAATTGACATGCATGCAAATGAGTTGATGCAACTCAGCTCAGCCGTCATGACCTCTATTCATGTAATTATTTATAAATGGTCTGTGCAATACAATTGTATTGAAAAAAAAAAAACAAGCAACTGGCACTCACCCACTCTGGCAGCCAGTGCAGCCGGCCTGGGACCAGGCAGGGCGCGGCTGGCCGGGGCTGCAGTGCTGGGTGGTGGGGAAGGCGGGGGAGTCAGTGGTGCACCCCGCAGACACGGTGGTCCATACACACTCATGCTTGGGTGCTCAATGAGTAGGTTCTCCAGAGGGGACGTCTCCAAGTGCACCGGCCGCCGTGCCACAAAGCACGGCGGAGGTGTCACATACCTGCACGTGCCCACACATATTGTGCTGACCTCGACTACAGAGCTCGTTTTGAACCTGGATAGGCTGATCTAGCTACTTATGTCTCAACCTTAAAACCTCACTTCTTTCCCTGGCTTTTATGCCCCTTTTCTTGCCAAAACAGTCAAAGCCGGATATATCAAACTCGAAGATCTTGATGTAGTTAAGACATATCAATAATTCAAAATACAAAATATGCATCTTACTGCCTGTATTAAAACAGTGCAGGTGTCGGAATGGTGTCTTAATATTGTAACGGGTGGAAACTTACTGATTTACCCACAATGTGCAAAACAACAATGTCAGAACAACTTTGGTTTATTTCATATGAAAAAGTCTGTAAGCATGGCTTGCTGCTTGCACACCATCAGGTTCATCAAGCCATCGTCCACGGTGTTCAAATGAGCAAATCCAGCTCCTTTCATTGTGCAACAGCAGCCGATGACATTGAAAAGTGGTACAAGTTCACGAGTGAGGTACAAGCAGGGGTGAGTCAGCAGAAACAGCCTTGGGAGCAGTTTTTGGAGCAGCAAAATGTTCATTTTGGAGCAGGAGAACCTTGATTTGGAGCAGCTCACAACAATTAATGTGATGCCTTAAGAGCTCAAAAAGTTGAATTTCGAGCAGCCCAGGCAGTCAAGTACCTTTTTCACAACCAGGGGTCAGTACACTTCTCAAAATTAAAAAAAAAATTCTCACTGCACCAAAATTATCAATACACAATGGTCTTTTAGTTAAGACTGCTTTGACTCTTTCTAGATTTTCTTATATAGCTCCTGAAGGATCCCTAGCACTTCTTGTAGGTTAATTAGTGTTCTCTTTTGTCAGGAGAGTCTGGTCACTCTGGATTTTGTCAAGATTTTTCCACACCATTGCGAAGAAGCTCATTAGAGCTCTTCACCAGCGCATCGCCCTGTATTGTAACACTGCAATACTGTGGTGGCCACTAATCATGGAAGATACTCCAATCACATGTAGATACTGGCATTCCACATGTCTTGGAGCATACATGTGCCAAGTTTCGTTAATGTAGGAGAAATCCAAATCCACAAATGCTGCACATAAATGGTGAAAGTTCCAAAAAAGCTTTGAACTGTGAAAAAGGGGTTCAACAATTTGAGAAGCTTGTACCCTTGAAACTACTGCCACAGTTACAGGAACCTCTGTCAAAATGAAGAGTAAAAATGCAATCAGATGTGTGAGAACCCTTGCACCACAGTGAAACTAAATTTTAGTCTTCATGGTTCTTGTGGCTGGTCGCATGTCTGAGTTTTCGACTGCATCCGAGATGCGAAGGTAACACTTGCAGTATGTGAGTGCCAACACCCCTGCAGTACACGTGTGCTAGCTTCGCCGCAGTACAAGAGTGTTCTGCGTTCAAGTGTACTACCTCCGGGTATGGGCCACTTAATTATGATGAGACAATGCACATCTTGCTCCTGAATTTCAAACTTCAAATAGTAAAAGCTGAATGTGAATCGTATAGATTGGAAAATTAGAATATTTGCGCACCCCTGGTTAGAACCCTTCCAGCAAAATAAAATTTTGTTGTTCGCAGTTCTTGTGGCTGGCCGCATGCATGCTTGTGGAAGTAGCTGGGTGCAACATGCTTATCGCATCAATCTCACGTAGGATCGTAAAGCAGGACCTCCAGGCAATGTTCGATTATTTTCGAAGGCTCACTGACAAACGTCACGGCAGCGTCAATCTCACAAACACGAACACTATGAAAAGTGTCGGCGCTAGACACTAACCTAATGTCAGAGGATCGTCGACCATGGCTGTTGTTTTATGAAGCGTCCTATGCCGCCTTCCGTGGTATTTGCGTCGAGTTATAGCATTCCAGGCATTGACATCACGCTTTTCTGGGTTTGTGATTACGCAGAAAATGTGGGCAGAATGCAGAAAAATACAGACGTGGCAGCAGTAGCACACCGACACGATTCGTGATGTGTGAAAGGCAACAATACACACAATTGGAAATATTCGCTCCCCCCCCAAAAAAGAAGACTCCCCTTTGCTCATTTCTGGTGACCACACGCAGTAACGTACGTTGACACGAAAATCGAAGCGTCCACAACAAATATCGGATGCCTGAGATTCAACCACACGATGCACGTTGCGTGACTCAGCTTTTTCTCCCCATTGAAACTGACATGAGCACCATAACTCTTGCTTTCCAGGCTGTTTTAGAGCAGTTTGGAGCAGTTTTCCCAATTTTCATGCTTTTGGAGGAGCTCAGAGCAGGAAAACGGGATTGTATCAAAACTGTGCAAAATGAACAGCTGTCTCAATGCTGTACAAGGCTGTTTAATGGCAGCATTGGGTTTTTGATCACTACCAAGCTTCGCTTCTTAGGCACCAGTAACATCAGCCACACTTTTGGCAACAGTGCGGCCAGGAACAGCCTGTGTGTCACCATCAGCTGTGTCGCATCCAAAACGACTCCTGGGGAATTTTGATTCATCAAGGCCCGCGACACCCCAAGCCATTACCTGGCACCAGAAAACTCACTTTATGAAAACAGTTGACTATGCTTTGCTTGGTGAATTTCCAAGCCAGGCAAGGTTCATCATTTGCATGACTCTGAGGAGGTCAGCTTTTAGTTCAACTCTCAAGTGAAGGTTGCTCAAGAGCCAAGTGAGAATTATGCACAGGTCAACAATGCTACAAAAAAAGAAAAAAAAACACAATAACAAAGGGATAAGACCCCTCTGGTGAACCGGTTGGATCTGGTCACATGTTCTTGGTGATGGCACTCGGGGCTTTGCAACAAGCAGCCAGTGACTTTATGTGGCAAGTTAAAAAATAAGGTCAGTTGCAGTCAACATAAGCATAGCCTTCTGCTGTAGCTGTTAACCAAAAAAGGTTGTCATTGTGCCAATTGATGTCAAAGGTTATGCTTTTTGGGGACTGCCTGCAAGGTTGTGGAGCATGGACAACCACGGGAATGTGTACATCACGCCAAAGCCGCCGGTACAAACCACCACTAGAGTTGCAGTTGCTTTGTATTCACCTAATTTGGTGCCTTTGGCTATCGGCCTATTCAAAAAATGTTGTTCTCATGCACTGAAACCTAAGAATGGTGCAGCAGTCAAGCAAATGTGCTCAAAAGCACTACGCAATCTATCGACACTGCCTTTTTCACCACATGTGGGCCCAAAAAGGGTGTGCAATTTGTTAGAATGCAGCTAAAAGGTGATCATTATTTTTTAGAAGAAATGCACTTGCAGGGCTCCAGTGCAATGCAGTGTTTGACATATCAAATGTGTCACTATGCAGGTGCTGATACACAGTTAAACCAGGATATAACGAAATTGACAAATTCCCGGAAAATTTCATTATAAAGAGGATTTCATCATATGCAGGTGCGGCACGAAAATTAAAAACATAAATGCTTAAGTAAGCAAAAAGGTAACGGACAGAGCTCACCCAAAACATTTATTTTGGGTGAGAAAACATTTACAGCTGAGAATAATGTGACTGCTTATAGTGCAGGACCGGCTATAATGCGATTTCTTCTGACCCACGTTTACCCTCCCATAGAACCTAATGCATACACATACCGCTTATTGTGCAGCCCCCCCCCCCTCAATATGAAGGTCCGGTTATAGTGCGGCTGCCGGGAAATCCCGCGGACAATTGAGGTAGGGAAGCAGGCTTCACAAAGGAAGTGCGCCACCTGAAAAGAGCACAGCGAATCGCCGCGGAGGAGGAAGGAGCACGGAATGAATTAACAATGAGTGGAGGGAAGAAAAAAAAAGGTCGAGGCAGCAACGCGTCGCGTGCGCGCTTTCTGAGGATGGGATTTCCAAGGCGATGGAGAATGCTACTACAGCTGTTTGTCAGCTGCGAACTCCGCACGGAACATGCGCCCGTGTCCTCCAGTTTACCACTACTTGTCTCCAGTTCTTTTTTTTTTTTAATCATTTCATGCGCGCTGCCCTTGAATCACTCCGTGAGCGTGATTTCCTGTGCACCCGATCCCTGTGTACTTGTGTTGTCAAGGGCAAGCTTCCCGTGAGGTGCGCCGCCCGCGACCCTGCGAGCTGGGCCTAACAAGCGCTGTCACCTAGTGTCAGGTTAGAGAAGTGAAGTGCAGAGACTCGCGCAGTAACCAAAGAGTGGCGCTGCCAGCACGTTGAAAAAAAAAAATATTTTTTCTTTCTTTCTTAAGCTGACATGGCTGGGCGCTGGGCAACATCAACTGCAAAAGGAAGGTGGCAGGCTAGGCCAGCTGCAGCAAGCAGCGGGATCAGGTCTGAAGTGAGGGGGGAAAGGACACGCCCGCGGCGGCAAGATCGCCGGGTCGAGGGATGCAGGCCCGCCTCGCGCATGCTCGCAAGCACGCACGCACACGTTCGCTCGCTCTCGCCTCGCAGTCGCCATGCCTTCGAGCGCGCCAAGCGCGCCGCCGCCGCTTCGCATTCCATCGCGGCGAAGGAGGTGCTTCCGATTGTTGCTCGCGCAAAAGTGACAAAATTTGGGGCAAAATCTCTAGGTTGTCGGTGGAGAAAATTTGTTATTTCGAGGGGGTCTCCCGCTGCCACTTCTTTAAATAGAGGTCTCAAATACATGTGCTTCTATGGAGTAATGGCGGGGAATAGAAAAATTTCGTTATATCCAGGAATTCGTTATACGGAGGTTTGTTATAAGCAGGTTTAACTGTAGTACATATGCACCAGCACTATTTTTTCATGGGATTTTCAAGTAGATTTTACAGATGCTCGGAATGACAGTATTATGTTATATGTGGGGTTTAATATATCGAGGTTTCATTGAAGTATGACAAATTTTAAGATATCTGCTCCTGCATGTTGCCAGTGGTTCAAAGTCTGTCCCTCATCTTGCAGACTGCCTGCTTAAGACTTGCTTTCAAGCTGTAGTTTACAAATAGCTCCTTACCAGCTTCCGTCCATGGGGCATGGGCTGGATGGTGGTGTGGCCTCCTGAGAAGAGTCCACCACAGCCACATGCAAAGTGGCAGGAAGACTGCAGGGTCGCTCACATGGAACTTCTGGCTGTGGACTGTCTTCATCTGCACCAAGTCAGTGAAAATATATACATCTTCATAAGGAAAATTATACTGACAGAACAAGCAGCAGAAAACAAATTTGTAACACTAAGTGCTGGTAGACAAGCCATACCTAAAATACTTGGAGGTGTTTACAGTGGCTCCACAGTCATGATAGCCCTCCAAAAAAAAAGCAATAAAATCCAAAGAAGGTTGTAAGACAGTAATACCACTTCCCAAATGCTACACAATGCATGCTTACAGGAGGTATTCAGAGACCTGGATTAGGAACGTATGAATACAAGAGTTAATAGAGAATACAGTACCTCAGGAACCTGTGATTTGCTGGTGACATCGCCTTTCTAAATACTCAGGGGATGAATAGCAAAGCGCGAGTGCAGAATTAGATAGGAAAAGTAGAATGGTTGGTCTGAAAATTAGTATGCAGAAAACTACATTAATGTTCAAACGTCTTGGGAGAGAACAGCAGCTGGCAACAGGCAGTGAAGCACTGGAAGCCACTGCAGATCCGAATCCATAAGACTGAAGTAACCAGAAGACTAAAAATAGGGTGGAGTGCATCTGGTAGAAATTCTCAGATCATGAAGGCCAGTTTATCAATGTCCTTCAAGAGGAAAGTGTATAATAGCTGCACATTACTGATACTTACCTGTGGAGAAGAAACCCAGAAGCTCATGAAAAGGGTTCAGCTAAGTTGAGGATGATGCAGAGAGCAATAGAAACAATAATGATAAGTGTAACATTATGAGACAAGAAGAGAGCAGGGTGGATAAGGGAACTTGTAAGCTGACGTTAGTGGAAGGAAAGGATGGTCGAGGCATGCAATGAAAAGAGCCCCCTAGCCTTGAGTAAACCAATGCTTGTTCTGTTAATAGCTGAAGACAATTGAGCACTGGGCAAATTGGTAATCCATTATGGAAAAAACTGCATGAAAAAATGGGGATGAGAATACTGAAGGTTTAATGGTAGACAATATAATCATCATAATACACAGAAATGTGTGAAAATTATAAATTATTGCTATATAATAATTTCTAGTTTATGCAACATCACAGATGGCATTGCAATGCACACATCGCCAGGCTTATGGATAAAGAACTGTTCCGTTATTTCTCGTACACTCTTATCTTTATGCCTAGACAACACCTTAATTATGAGCAGAAATGGTCGACAATTGCGCTCTCTGCAATGTAGGCACAAATGAGATTACCACTGTCCCTTCAGCAAAGCTCTAAGGTCCATTAATCGGTCATTCAAACACTCAACCATAGTCCGCTTTGGCCAATATACCACTTCCCACAAGACAACGGAATGTGGTATACTAGTGATAGCCTTTCCACACTTAACCAACTTGCCCCAGTGTCACTCCACTTTTTTCTTTTTCTTTCAACCTCAACCTTCCTTTCAACTGCTGTGCAGGTGTGGCCCAACTTGTTTCATGCTGGCACAACAACACTGACACCAAAATGGATTCCCACCTTTTTTGTGTGGTGAGACAAGGCATGCAAATACAAAATACAAGCGACAGGCCTTTTTTTTATCTTCAATCCCCTCGTAACGACAACCTTTCCTCGAAGTTCTAACTTCTTCAGTAATCTTTCACTTAGAAAGGCCAAAGTGCTCTTGGGCAAATTCAACTGCTTAAGCTACAAATGCTTTGTGCTGGCAGTTCAAGTCTTTTTTATCATTAGCAGACCAATTTCAGTGCTCTGCATTGTGTAATTTACTACAAGGGGTGAATTGACCAAGGACTCGTTTCTTTCTTAGAAGTTTTTAAATATGTGCATCATTAAAGATCGATGCCATTTAATGTAAAGAGTTATCGACCACGCCTGTTCATAGGTCATGCAATTGGCACACAATGACTGATGTGATAGGCATTCCTTGACCGATGCCATGAGCACCGAAGGGCCAGCCACCAATATCATTGCGGCACCTAGCAGCACACACTCGCGTTGCTGGTGCACCAACTGCTCATTGCCAGCGCACTACTAGGGTAACATTCTAGAAAGCCCAGCATTACTGATTCCTTGGTGCAAAGGCTGCCGTGGGAACTGAAGCTGTCGCTAGCCCGCACCCAGCAGCTAAGCGAGTTGAGGGTGAACAGCAGTGGTAAGGAAGAAGGCACAAAGAAGCCCATAGCTGCCTTGCTGCAAGGTGCTTCACTTAATTTATGGTATGAATGATTTGCTAATGACATAGACTAAGCGATGACACAGTGTCGAAAAACCATTTCAGGGACCATTGAAATTTTTTAAAGAATTTCACCCTTGAACCATCTTAAAGGGGTCGTGAAATGTTTTCTGTGTATACTTGGGATCCTCACCCTCCAATCAATATACTGCATTGTTCCATTGCATCATGTGGGTTCATTTAGAGCTATAAAAAACTCAGTTTCGGTTTCACCTGCGCACGTTCCCCTCAACTCTGCAGTTGATATCACGTTAGTCACCACCAGGCCTCCGTGATTGGCATGCCCTCAAAGGCCATGGGAAAACAAACCGTGTTGCAGCCTTGCTTTCGAATCGCGACACTGCACGGTTTCTAAGTACTTTCTTATTTTCTAATTTCCAATAAATCAACTTTTTTATAGCAAACTATGCCTTTACACTGAAAGGGACCCTGAAACGGTTTCGGTGATGTTGTACAAATGCGTTGCACCGACAGCCCGAGTCCTTGTGATCATGATCATTAGCATAACAATATCAGCACTCTGCGTTAAGCATGTAATTTACTACAAAGTTCTAAATACGCACATCGTGAGAAATCGACGCGACTTAACTCAAAGCGTTTTCAAATGCCCCTTCCATGGGACATGCGATGGGTGCCACGAAGCACAAGCCATGCGACGTCACGAGCACCGAAGGACCAGCCAATGGTATCATCGCGGCATCTCATCGCTGCGCTATGTCGCAGAAATCACAGCGCTATGTCACTACAGAGGGCTCCGCACAGCGGCTGATGTGGGAGACGCAGTCATCGCTAGCGCACACTCCACAGCTGATCGAGTTGAGGAGGAACAGCAGTGGTAAGGATGAAGGCGACAGAAATAAGCCCATAGCTGCCTTAGCGCAAGGTGCTTCGCTTTACTTATGGTGTGAATGATTTCACAATTGTGTTGCCTAATCAGTGACATGATGTCAAAAAAAAAAAAAAAACGTTTCAGGGACCCTTTAAAAATATCTTACCGAAACATCACCGAATAGTACCATACCGGCCCATAGTGTTGCACAGTCGTTTCAGGAGCGCAAGAACGCTGGGGTTTCAAACGGGCATCATTAAATGTGCACTAAATATTTCACCGAAATATTATGGGATTGGCTTGTCGAATGCATATTGAAGCAGTGAAAATTACAACCAGGCATCTCCATATTCTTTTCATGACCCCTTAGGGTTCAAGCACATTAAAGATGAATCCTTGGCAGCCGGTTAGTTATGTCTTCAAAAAATCACATTGAAAAATAAAAAAAGCTTTCATTTCGATGTTTCGGCCATGAGACTGGCCTTTTTCAAGAATTCCATTCTAAGATTGAAAAAGGCCGGTCTCATGGCCGCAACATCAAAATAAAAGGTTTTTGTTTTTCAATGTGATCCCTTGATGACATTATATATATCAGAAACAGTCTTCCTGGCTATCGGGGTATATATACGATGAGAAAGAGGTCACGGTGACCAACGTATTATTTAGTATTTATTCTGACATTTCAGCTGGAGACCAGCTGAAACATCACAATAAATGCTAAATAATATGTTTGTCACTGTGACTTTCAGATCCTGGCAGTAAGAGTGTGCTACACTCGCTGCCATGGCTACGAGTGGCACTGCCTAACACTCTCAGGATTCCAGATACATAAATACCCAATAAAGTGGACGGAGGGATGACCGCCTTCGTAGCTCAGCGGTAGAGCATCGGATGCAATATCCGAAGGTCGTGGGTTCGGTTCCCACGGAAGGCAGGTTTGTCTTTTCGTGCACTTTAATTCCTTTCTACTTACCCCAAAAATTACAATATCATAATTACGAATTCGAATAACTTCCCCTATGCTTTCCTAGGCTTCAATGTTTGTTGTTTCATTAACTTGTTTCTACCAAATAAAGCGAGCCCTTGACCCCCTTCCCTTTCGTTATTTCATAGCTTGGGTCTCGTTGCGGCAGACTTGGTGCCTTAGGTAGCATATGAGGGCTTATTGGGCAGCAGCCACCTCGACATAAGATCATGTTCTACGTGATGCCTCCTGGCAGAGAGTGTGCTACACTCGCTGCCATGGCTACGAGTGGTGCTGCCTAACACTCCCAGGATTCCTGATGCATAAATACCCAATAAAGTGGACGGAGGGACAACTGCCTTCGTAGCTCAGCGGTAGAGCATCGGACGCGATATCCGAAGGTCGTGGGTTCGGTTCCCACCGAAGGCAGGTTTGTCTTTTCGTCCACTTTAATTCCTTTCTACTTACCCCAAAAATTACAATATCATAATTAAAATTCGAATAACTTCCCCTATGCTTTCCTAGGCTTCAATGTTTGTTGTTTCATTAACTTGTTTCTAACAAATAAAGCGAGCCCTTGACCCGCTTCCCTTGCGTTATTATATATATATATATATATATATATATATATATATATATAATGGTCGTTCATTACATTTTCTTTCGTCGGTAAATAATCACCATCACCTAGCTTTTTTCTCGATTATCGCATGTGGGTTGTCATGTGGGATCTGTGCCTTGGGTATGTACAACAGTAGACTCAAGGCTTCATAAAATGGCATCACTACCACAGCTTCACAATGTGTGCGTGTGTGTGTACACCCACATGCTGTGCTGTAATTATTTATTAGACTTATTACGTATGTATTACACAGGCTGCGACATTAATCTTTGCTAAGCCGTAATATATGTCATATTATGTAGTTCTCAACGTGGAATATAACATCATATTCGCGACTCTATCTAAATGCTCGCCACCTAGCGGACGCTCCTGGAACCAGCCGATCCAAGGTCGACTTTGAAACCCCCCCCGCGGCATGGTATCGCATTACCGCAGGCTGTAAAACAGCTCTGTAGTTCCTTAATCGACGCCATGCCGCCTCGAAGCAGCCCGAAAAGGAAAGAATCCTCATCAAAAGACTTTTGTTGCGTGCCTCAGTGCGTGTCATCTCGATGCAAAAACAGCAACACGTCGCTTCATCGGTTCCCCAAAGAAGCAGACGGCACTTCGTGCAGGGCAACATGGATTAGGAACTTGCGCATCAGCAAGAAGGTGACGGGAACTATGCTAGTTTGTTCCAAGCACCTCACTCGCGACTATTTCTTCCTCTCCAGTAAGTACACAGATTGTTTGTGTGTTGGTGCGTTTATATCATGCGCGCTTTTAGAAGAGCCGGAGTGCAGTTTAGTGTATGCAAGCGCGTGAACAAAATAGCGACATTGTTTATACGTGTATGTCTGGTGACGTTTTCTGAGCGTGCCTTTGCTCAACTTGAACCGCGGTAACATTATTGCTGACGTACTTTTGCCCGCATACGTTGTAGTAGGCAGACATAAAGCAAGCGCTTGCCTTCGTTCGCCGCCTTCGTCCCAAGCGCGCGCTCCGCCTCGTAATTTTTTTGGTGGTTATGGAGGTAATGTGTGATCGTTTAACGTAGTGCGTTTGCATTTCGAGTTCATCTGGTGACCAATTCAGGATTTATTGCGCCCATTCCAACTTTTCAACCCTCGACCTGTTCACCGTGCCTCTAAGTTTGCTTTCCGGCACCACGCATAGAACTGCACTCTTTTAACACGTTTATAAGTGACGCATTTGTACTCAATGGAGCAACACCACGCACAAGTGCTTGCATCTTTCGGAGAGGCCTGCTACGTATGAACACGTACCTGCCTTCTTCAACTTCAGGCTCGCTGGAAAGGCTCTTTATCCTTAAGAAAATCTGATGCGGGTCTCTGAACAAGTGCGACGTTTGAATGCACAGCGCAATTATTTCCGTTGTTTCGCTGCTCAAATCTATTAGACCGATTAATATCAGATGTTCGGCAGCAAGAACCCTTTCACATTCAACGAAACATCGTGATTCGAACCCGCAATCAAGAAATTTTAGCACAGCGCTAAGTGGAAGCGCGGCCGTGACCCTGGATATAGAAGCCATCTTTGTTTTTCTCAGCAATGTTGCCTGATAAACCACTTTTTCTGGAGTTGCGAATAGGCTCTGCCAACACTGTTCTAGGCTGATGAGACATGCGGCAGTCAGGATTGTATTCTTCTTGCCAACCACAGTTTAAGGTGAACCAAGCTGGATTTGATTTTAATGCAGTTTTCTTTTTCTTTCTAATGTAGCAAACACTTCATCCTTGTTTAAATCATGAAGATTAACCTTACCTGTGACGTCAACAAGCAACCAGTCATCTTCAGCCTCCAGGGTTCTGTAGTTAACATCATCTTCAGGAGTTGGAGTTGGCGGAGCATTGAGAAAATAGCTGGCAATGCCGCTCAACATGACTCACTCACACTGTACAATGACTTCAAAGGTCTGCCTGCACAGATAAAAAACAGCCCAAAAACATTAAACCAAACTTTTAACAACTATGCTCAGAAACCATAATAACACACTATTATACTGTACTACTCTGGACCGATACTGCCTTCCAACACAATAATGCAAATGTGACCTGTTTCTGGCAATTATGTCCAGGAAAAAGAACTAAGACAGTCAACATTGTCCACTGGATGAATTAAGCCTACTTAGGAAAATGCCACACTTCCCAAGACAATGCTTTACTAAAGGCACTACCACGTTTGGTGAGGCGTTTACTGTGCCACATTCCAGCAGCAATTAAAGAAATCATTTTCCTTGATGGTAACAGATGCAGTTAATGCTCATTAAATTGATCATGTGCCTCAAGTCTGTCATCAAGCTATCTTTTCGTAGAGACGCAACATAACTGACTGTACACTAAACAGATATTTAATTAATTACAGTCGACTCTCGCTACAACGAAATTGACGGTGGAGAGAAAAAATTTCGTTGAAGCGAAAATTTCGTTGTAGTGAAATCGGAAAAATGTACCTGACCAGAGCTGATAGAACAATGAAACTTTGATGCCTCAATCTTGCGCGCGGCACGCGGCATCACGGCGGTAGTCGGAGGGGTTTGGAAACAGCGAGTACTGAAACCATACCTGCCAAGTTTGGAGAAACGGAATCCGGGAGATTTACGCATTCACTCGATTCTACTGCGCCCCTAGAGTAACGCGCACCCGTTTCCCGCGGCCAAAAAAAAAAAAAAAGTGAGACATCGATCTTACAACGCGCACCCACGAAAAAAAAAAATAAAAAGTCCTGAGTAATCAACCTTCTCACATTCATAAAAACAAGTGTCGTACTCGCGTAATGAACGCACTCGCATAATAAACAGGTCGCCGAATTTGGACCCCTGCAGTCCCTCGAACGGCCGTGCTATGGCTTTCCCGCTTCACTTGATCCGCGGCGTCTCGAAGACGTTTGGCGCGCCGATTCATAACTCCTGCGTCCCGACAAAACTGCCGTGCGTTGCTAGGCCTAGCCGCGTGCAAGCGGCGGTAACACCATTTACTCGCAGTGCTGCGTTCCTCCGTGCTGTCGCAGTTCCCTCATTCCCGCTGCCGCGTGCTGCCATGCGTGCTGCGCAGGCTGGCGCAGCTAAGCTTAAGCATGATCGGGGCATGGTCTCAGAGATTGCCGCGATGCAACCTCGGACGTCATGCAGCGCACGATTGAGAGGCTCAGGCTGAGCACAGATATGAAGGGGAAATGCGATGATGAGCCGTTTTGCGTGCGGTGATGAGAAGCATCTTTTCCACCGTTACGGACCCCCGCGAACGCTACCGATAGCTGCTGCGGCTGGGCGTCTGAGATTGCATCGGCGACGTAGCGACTTTGGCCGCAAGACGGCCAAGCCGGCGCGGTGAGTATCATCGGCCTACGCATCATGCATGTTCGTCGTGGCGTAGTTACGCACCGGCGGCGACATAGAAATGACAGAAACAATGCGCGCCAAAGACTGCCGCGCCGCAAGTTCGTTTTTTGCCGCTGACCGTTCGACAGCACCGAAGCACGTAGGAGGCGGCCATTTTGATGCCGACGGCGATATGGTAACGTTAGAGTGTAGTAACGTTGTCGTTCGTTCGCACTCGAGTCTAACGCGCGTACGATTTTTGAACCCGTTTTATCGGAAAAAGGTGCTCGTTAGATTCGAGTAAATACGGTATTTAAGGGGGGGGGGGTTCTTGGACCAATAAAAAAAAAAAAAAAAAAGAACGTCGACCGTGGGGGAGGAGTTATTGCAATGATATGAACACTGTTAGCGGGTTTTTGCAGTCGCCGAAAACGCCCAGCCCTTCTTTCGTCGGGCGAAGGACCAAAAGTGGCGCCGGTTGGAGAGGGGCGGTCGCGCGCGCTATCTCTACAGACATCGGTAGACGGCATCGGTAGACATCGGTAATCAACCACACAATCAACAGCGGCCGTTTCTGGTGGTGCTAACACGCGATTTCGACTTTGTAGACGTATTTTTGTCTTCTGAAATGCACCAAAGTGTTTAGGATTGTGTTTACTACAGCAAATTGAATTTTTGAGACTGGAATTGCATCGTCAAATTTCGTTGAAGCAAAACGGCACAAAAGAATGTGTTCGTTGTGGCGAGCATATTTATGCATCGACTCCTATGGGCTGCTGACGGGGATCCGAGAATTTTTCGTTGTACCGGAAATTTCGTTGAAGAGGCGTTCGTTGTAGCGCGAGTCGACTGTATTAGCGAGTTTTAGCAGCGCTGGCTTATTGTACGGTAGTGACGGTAATGCCGTACCGTCATGGTCGGCACTCGGCTATTTTAGTCGGAAAGAGCTGCACTAGTTGCTCGGGGAGCACGGAAACGTCATTAGCTGATAAAACTTGCTGGTATATAGTTCTCACGAGCTAAATTTTCTACGTGCCAACCACGGCGGAACGGCATTACTGTACTTACCGTACGGTAAGCCGCCGCTGCTAAAACTCTCTATTATGATGACCTTCCCAAAGCAACATTCCACCACCTTGTCTTCCTTTCAATTGAGTGACAAAAGCCATGGAGTAAATCTGTACATCACAATTTACATTTTCACGTCAGGAATTTTTAGGGGCATGCAAATTATGAATATTAGAAACAAATTGAACAGTATAATGACGAAGAATCAAATATGAGTAAAATACCACTTGAATGGTTTTCAAATATAGTGTTATTTTTATTATCTAATATGTATACATATAGACAAACAAGGGCACGAAGGATATAGGGAGGGAGCATGCGATCATCTGCGACCAAGAGGGGTAAACAACTGCCTATTCTTTTGGTAGGTGTGACCGAACACAAAAAAATGAAGGTAAGGCAGCCATTTTCAAAGCAGCCCTAGAATTTTGCAACATTTTACTTGAATGAAATATTCATGAAATTTGACAGAGGAATACTGCAACAACCTTTAACTGACAAGAAACTACCACATCCATATAAACTGAAGTAAAATATTATATGGCAATGACCAGAGCTTTCGATATATTTTGTAATGCAGCAGTGAGAGCCATATTCAAGGTGGTGATTCGCCACATGTTTCTAAATGAAACTGAAGAATAAAAATTTAACAATATTCAACCAAACATCACATATACAGCTAATTTGCAAGCCGCCAGCCAATCTCATGATGATGATAGTAAAAAGATGACTCCTTTCACTTCAGTGACACTGGAGGTTTCAGCGGAAATGCCTTTATTCAGCGATCGGTATAGGCGATGCGCAAAGCGCCGACGACGCCATCTGCCGCCACGGCTCGGAAGCGTTGGTGGGTCCGGGCGAGCAGTGTTCCCACGAGCGTGTACGCGAGTGCACGGATGGATGTGTTTTCATCGTGATTTAACGACTCTCTCGGGCTTCAGAGTTGTCGAAAAATAACTGATGCGTTGTCGGCTGCTCAAACACACACAAAAAATTGCCACGAACGCACTTATACAGGTTTCCGGTGCTATTCCATGAGCGAGAGCGACGGCGGCGGTGGATTGCGGCTGTACGACGCAGAAGGCAAGCAATCGCGCTTTGTTTACAGAAGTGTAAAGTCAGAGGACTTCGATGAATAATAAACCAGGCTTCGAAGTGCGGCGGAAGACAATACGCCTGAAGAGCGCCGAGCAGCGAGACCCTACGATGCCTTTATTTTTTTTTTTCTAAAGAGAGAAACCCAGAACATCACGTGCCACGCGCTCGCGATCCTACTTCGTCTTCTTTCGTGCCTGCTATTTCTTTTTTCTTGTTAACAGCAGTGTTAGAACGATTACCGTGTTTTATTTCTCCATTTATGTCGCTACGTCTTCAGCGAACGCTACTACGTTTACACTTGGTCGCCTCGCCTGCATTGCAGACGCTACAATGCACATGAGGTTGTTAGTACTGATAAGACGCGATGCCTAGGTTCTCTTGAAAAATGAATGGCGCGAAGCGCAATGTCAGAGAATGTGGGGCAGGTGACGGCTCCTTTGCAAAAGCGCCGTGGAATCACACGTGTGCTGCACGAAATCAGCTGCATTCTACCTATTGATGGCACTGGAATACGATCACCGGTGCAGAATGTTAGCTGTGCGGTCGCCTCAACTATATGCATATTGGCTGTAAAACATGGCACCTGTGCACATTTAAGACTTTTACGATCACGTAGAATCTAACGCCATTTTGCAACACTTGGTAATAGCTTGCAAAAAAACCTAGCAAATAGGTAGCCAAGCTGCTACGACAAGCTAGGTGACCACCAGCTCCGCAGTGACTCAGTCTCGCGCCACTAGCGCAAGCTGCCGAGATATATATTCACAAGTTTATCGTGCTGGTTTCAAAGTTTTACCAACGCTGACCCCTCGCGTGGCCGCACCCCTGAAATCCATGCGCCGGTGCGACAGCGATCCCTCAAAATCTACTATATAAACACATGACGCGTAAACGAAGCTACTGTGTCGAGAAAAAAACGTTGGTTCACGCGTCAACGCATGCAGGCATTAGTGATCGGGACGCTATAAAGAAAGCGGTGCGATCTGCTCCACTTCGTAGGGAAGCTTGTTGACACTTGTCTGTGGCAAACACTTGGCGTGTATGGTGACATTGTCGTCCCACACAGCAGTCGCATCGGACACATGTCCACTATTATAATGTGCAGCTCCTTTGCACACACTGTCGCCGAAAAAGTAATTATCTGGAACGCACACAAGCGGCAAATCGCACGCGCGCACTTTCGCCATGCTTGCAGTGAAATGAGGCGTCTGCTACGCGACCCACCACCGGTTCTGACGGCCGCCGCTAGGCGGCTTTCAGTGGCGTCCCTATAGGCGCTGCGCATCGCGTATAGCGTCAACAGCCCTGTAAAAGCTTGAGCTGCATGAACCCTGGCAACTTATGATTAAAACAGAAAAAGGAGAACTCCCCGATGTTTCAACATTTCGTACCTTTGAGGTTTTCCCATTGGTCTAGTTATGGAATGCAACCATCTAAGTATTGTTTACTGTCATTTTGACCGTCTCAGACTTTTTTTCTTTAATGAGCTGAGGTAAGCCATTCATGCAAATAACTAACCAACTTTTAAACTGTTGCTTTAAATGCAAGATGCTCAATGGAGGAGTAACTCATTACTGTAGTTAACTAACCAACCTTTAAACTTGTTTTAAATGCAAGAGGCTATAATAGATGATATATTACTAACGATTTTCTAAATAAAAATGCTATTACAGTGAGGCATCTTTCATCTTTGCGCATGTACTCTATGTCCTGGTGAAAACACTTCCCTGCTGCTTAAGATTCATTGTAATGAAAAGTCAGCAAAATATTGCTAAATAACTTTATTATTAAGAAGGCCAATTGCTTACGTGGGAATGTTTTTGGGCGTGGCAATCTATGGCACATCCATTTTTTAGAAATGAGAGAAATCGTACATAATGTGAGAGTGATTTATTTCTGGCGTTTTACGTCCCAAAACTAGTTATGGTTATGAGAGACGCCGTAGTGCAGGGCTCCGAAAATTTCGACCACCTGGCGTTCTTTAAAGCGCACTGACATCGCACAGTACACGGGCCTCAACATTTCGCCTCCATCGAAATGCAGCCGCCGCGGCTGGAATTCGATCCCGCGACCTTCGAATCAGCAGCCGAGTACCATACTAGACCACCGTGGCGGGGCCCTTAGTGTGAGATATTCGTCACCGAACTTTAGTGGAGATATCGAAACTATAGGACCGTTGCATTACGTCAGACAAAACTCCCGTTACGAAGAATCGACGACGCTTAACTAAAAGGCAGGTTGCAGCATGTGGTCAGGACAAACGGCAAATAGTTTGAAACGCACAAGTGTAGCAGGTAACTATGAAATGGAGAGTTTTTGGCGTGTGATGTGTGAAAGTTTATTTATTTATTTATTTATTTTAGTTGGTGAAAGGGGACGTGGAAATCGCGGTTACCTTGCGCTCAGTGCGGAGGAAGCACATAATCATCAAACACTACATGCAAAGGTTAAGGCACGATCTGGTGGTGCATGCGAGATCTCGCCACTTTCCACAAGGTACCGGCGGACGCGCCTTCTTTGTCACCTCTGTGTCACGGGTAATGTCACGGCGCGTTCGTGCGCTTACTTTTGATATCACTATTGAAATTCGATTTTTATTTATTTTCTAGAAAAGTGTGAACTAACTTATAACCTGTGACGCCCTACAATTTAAAATGGCTTCAAGTTGATAATGAAAAAAAAATATCCTGCAGATCCCACGCTCTGTGGGAATCGGTGCCACGCGTACCGGTCAGCGGGCTAATTAGGGAGTTTTCGAATAGGTGCCCCAAAGTGCTTAGCGTGTGCCAACTTGGGATCACGTAGGAAGCACGAGTTTTGCGCTCGCTCCTTGCGTCTTGTGCTTGCAGTGCCAAGGTGGCCAAAAAGGCAGGCTACGATAAGTAAAAATTGAAGAATAATAAACGCATTTGCCTTCCATAAGCGTACCCTTTAAAACTGCTATTTAAAGCGTGCAGTGGCAATGAATTTACTTGTAAACCCCATCGTTCTGTGAGTTAAGAATTTGTTATTATGAGCCAAGGTAACCCAGCTTCGAGCCACCGGTCGCGTTAAGCCTACGAGCTCTCAATTCGACAACCGATCATAAAACCCCAGGTATTTCACGGCCATTTTTTGTTGCATGCGTGAGATGGAAGAAAGCGATGATTTACGCCACCATTTATTGATTGATAAAGTCGTTACTTAATCAGAAATCAGCTCAGTTTTGTTCTAGGCGAGAGCCGTCGCTTCGATGGGCGCCGCCATGTTTGTTTACGCTAAAGAGTTTGGGACAAGCTTTGGGTAGAGTGTACTAGAAGCTCTACTTTGGGCATAGAGATAATATATTAACTCTATGACTTTGGGGTTCTGGGGCTGTGGATGGATGGATGGATGGATGCTATGAGCGTCCCCTTTGTAACGGGGCGGTGACTTGTGCGCCACCAGGCTCGTAGAACTTTTTTTTTTTCCTCTCTTTAAATTTTCCTCATGCCTTTTAAATTTACTTCAATCAAATCGATCATACTATAGCAAAAACGGAAATTCATAGTCCAGTTCCCTGCCCCTTATGGCAGAAAGTCCATATTTTTTTTTATAATTATTTTTGTCCGTTCTCTCTAGTTTTCTGCCACCAGTATTCTAACCGTCTCTTAGTTATTTCAATCGCGGCTATGTTCAGCTTCCCGTTGTTCGCCCTAAAACCCAAGGCTTCCTGTAGGGTGGTGCCCAAACGTACACCTGGGTGGATATTTCCGCATTCAATCAGAACATGCTCCGTCGTTTCCCTATCTTCCTCACAGCATGTGCATTTTTCTTCTTCTTTACTGAATTTCGCTTTATAAATACGCGTTCTAAGGCAGCCCGATCTCGCTTCAAACAATAAAGCGCTTCCTCTTGAATTATCATAAAATGCCTCCCTCTTTATTTCGTTTTTGCCCTCTCGGTAGTTATTCAGAGTCGGTTTTTTTTTTTTTTTCCATCGCTGCCCTCCAGTAAATCTTCTCCGCCTCTCTGACTTTTCCCTTTACGCTCTTTGTTGTCAGTTCTCTTAGAGCCGTATATTTACTGGTGAGCCTCCTAGTTCTCTTTCTCCACTGCGTGTCAACGCTCTTTCTATATAGATAGCGGAACACCTTCACTGCCCACCTACTCTCTTTCATATTCCTTAGCCTCTCTTCAAACCTTATTTTGCTCTGCGCTTCCCTTGCCTCAAAACTCGCCCATCCCATATCGCCCTTTACAGCCTCGTTTGTCGTTTTCCCGTGGGCACCCAACGCGAGGTGTCCCACAGTTCTTTGATTCACCTCCATTCCTGATTGTATCTCTGGCCTCATGCACACCACCGAGTTCCCAAATGTAAGCCCCGGTATCATTACCCCTTTCCACAGACCCCTAAGCACCTCGTACCTATTGTGTCCCCATAACGCTCTGTGCTTCATTATTGCTGCGTTCCTCTTTCCCTTTGCTGCCAAGGCTTTTTCGTGTACCTTCATGTATCTCTCATCCTCATTTACCCATACGCCAAGGTACTTGTATTCGCTTACTCTCGGTATTTCTTGGCCCTGTATGGATACCGCCTGGTCGTTGGGATCATTGAATACCATCAGTCCGCATTTCGTTACACCAAATCCTAGTCCTAGAGCCTCGCCTTCCTTCCCGCATATATTCACCAGCCGTTGTATATCATCTCGACTGTCCGCGAATAAGACATATCATCAGCATAAAATAAACCCGGAAGCATCTGCTCAATCATCACGCCGCCCTGTTTGTGTGACAGATTAAAACCAATGTTGCTATCTCCTAGCGCTTTTTCCATTCTAACCATGTACAGCATGAATAACAGCGGCGACAAAGGACATCCCTGTCTCAGCCCCTTGCTAATATCAACGTTCTCTCTGCTACTGATTCCTTCCCATTCTATGCAAACTGTATTTTCTTGATATATTTCCCTCAAAAGCTGTACGCAATCGTCGCCTATGCCCATTCCTTCCAAAATTTCCCACAATATTTCCTGATTAACATTGTCATACGCTCCAGTGATGTCTAGAAAAGCCACATACAACGGCCTCCTTCCTATTTTAGATATTTCTATACACTGAGTAAGAACAAATAGGTTATCGTCTAAACACCTGTCTACTCGAAATCCATTCTGAAGTTCTCCCAAAATATTGTTACGTTCTGCCCATGCTTCTATTTTTAATTTTACTGCTTGCATAGCCATCCTGTATAGTACCGATGTAATGGTTAGCGGTCTATACAAGCGAATGTTATTCTTTTCCCCCTTGCCTTTATAGATTAAGTTCATTCTGCTTTTTCGCCAACTGTCCGGTATTTGCCTCTTCTGTAAGCATTTTTCTACGGCTTTACCTGTTTGGCTGTACAGGTCGCGCCACCAAGCGGCGCCGGTGAGAATTCACGAGTAGGCCGTCCCGAAGCTGCCCGAAGAAATGTAAAATCGAACGCCTGTCCGGCTTGCATAAATGTAAACAAACATGGCGCACGCCAAAACTTTGCGCCATGCGATCTACTCGGTCCCTTCTAGGTTTCCCGCTTGATATCAACATGTGGCTAGGTTTGCCGAAGAGCTGACGGGATATTAGAGAGTTTTAGTGCAGCTTAAGTTGCGCCCCGCTAAACGCTAAAATTTAGCGGGGTCAGACTGCGCATGCGTCCGCACGCTATTCCAGCTTTGCGTTTAGCGATCGCTCGCTATTTTCCGAATTTAGCGGAGACGCAAAACGCTCGCTAAGTTTGTTTAGCGCGAAGAACATGGCGGCTCCCTACAACCAGCCTACAACTGACGGCTGCCCGTTTCGCATCTATCGTGTCGTCTTGCTGCGTTGTGGGACTAGCTGATTCACAATAAATCGTGTTGCTGGTTTTCGCTTCGACAAGACAATCTTTTCGCTGTGGATTCTAGTTTGACCACATTACACATGAACAACGAAAGCGAAACTCTGCCTCGTCACACTACAGCAACACTTGTGCAATTATTATTGCACGATGTTCTTTTTAATAAATCTTTTTGCGCTTGCGTTGCTTTTTAAGTTACTAACAACGGCCGACGGTTTTGACGCTTTCACTGTTCGCGTTTAGATGGTGCAGCGAAGGTTTGCGTGCCTTGCGTTTTGCGGCGCGTCGTCGTCTCGTCGTCTCGCGCTATACATAGTTTGCACGTGACGTCACGTCCGTCGTCTGCATTTTCCGTCCGCCATAGCTAGGCACCTCGTTTGGGTCGCCTGCTTGTTCTCCGTGCAGTGTAACGCGCTTCTGACAACCGTGTACGGCGGTTTAAGCGTGGCGACGCCGAAGGGCGTTTCGAGTTTTGGCCTGCGCACTACAATGACCTTGCCGGCACAGAGCAGGAACGGTACGAGACGACGACCCCTCGCACGCGACGCTGATGTGACTGCAGATGTGAAGCTACAGCGATGCCTGCTTCAGCTCAGGAGGACATAATCAGCTGGCTGGTTTCGTCGACCGGCTACTTAGACTTGTAACTGAGAAACGCCTATAAACCGCTCGGCGTACCAGCAACTGAGTGCTTCTGGAGGCAATTAACTGCCGCAGTGAACATGTGACTCCAGTCGAAGCCCGTCGTCGATCGTACTCCGTGAGGTGAGGCAAAAACAAGAATTCATCATTTCGCACCGCTAAGGGTGAATGACACCAGGATATCTTATTTATATCTTGCTGTTCCCCTTTCAAGCATAGGCGATTTGCCACTTTAGCAGATGTAGCTGTTCATCTTTCCGCGATTGCAGGTACATTAAATGTAAACACAGCGCAACGTTTCTAGTTGTCTTACATATTAACTGAAGTTGCGGTTGCACATTAGTGCAGAAACCATTTTACGCGGCAATATAAAGCCTCGCGAGAAAGTGACTGTCCAAACACAACTTTCCCCATTTTCACCATCATCTTCGCGACTGCCACCGGCTCCGGTAGCGGCGGTGCATAGTAGGGAGACCGGCTCAAGGAGCGGTCATGTAGTTCCCTTGGTGCATAATCTAACATACGTTTAAGCTTCAGAAAAGCACTGCACCTGTCATACAGGTGCAAAAAGCACGCTCGCACATTCGTACTATTCATGAGAACATGAACACGAAGACACAATGTGTGGCTCTCGGTCAAATAAAAATTTCTAGCGTGGTACGTGCCAAAAGCGCGACGTGATACGAGGCATGCTCTGTAGCAGAGAATTCCGGAAAATTCAACTGCTTGCAGTCCTTTGACATGCACTAATAACACACAGTGCACGGGTCTCTAGAATTTCGGCTCCACCTAACTGAGATCCGCCGCGGCCGGGGGTATGCGTCGAACCCGCGCCTTTCGGGTTAGCAGTCAACCCCAGCCAAATGCTTCCGCACGCAGTCCAAGCGCTTAAAGGACATCGAGTCGTCAGTGTAGTACCTTTGCTTGTTCATCGGCAACCCAATATTGGGCATATGCGCATTATTGCGAACGAAACAAGGAACACAAGGAAGCGCGTAGACGGCCGTCCGTACGTCAACCGGACCGGCTTGTACCTAGCAATGGCGGACGGAGCCGCTGAAGCCGCCGGAAGTGACGCGCGTGCAAACTATGTATAGACGGGTTCGCTGTTTGTAAACAAACAGGAATGCGCCGAACGGTGTGCCCAAGAAGACTTCCGGTGCGGCACTTCCGGTAATACATTTTCTATGGACTCGACGGTGTTTGCCTCTGGTGCATTTGAGTTTGTTGCTCAAATAATTCTGACGCATTCGTTCAAATGTGTTTAGAGCGATGTCTAGCGACTACATGAAGGGGGTCGACGACGTCGCACGAGAGAGCTACGAGCGTAAACTGCAGAGGAGAGAAGAGTTGCCTGATCCGCTGGATAGGGAAGTTGTAGCCTGGAAGGCAACTACGCGATGAACTGACAAACGATCTGTGTGACTGCATGTCAGTCGATGTTGCTGAGCAAAGTTATGCTAACTGCAGAATTCTTGCGAAAGGTAAGCAAGATTGCCCAGTTTTAGGACAAGCTTGTTAAACAGCAATAAAATGATAATAAAAGGCAACAAGCAGCGAGAAAGTCGTCTGTGATGGAGCATGCATGCCTAGTTTTCTTGAAATCACAGGTTAAACCGATAACAAACATTACTGTGACTATTTAAAAAGGTCGTAATAATGAACACCTGTTTTTCACATTAGGGGTGGAGGTGTGTACGGAACGCCACATCACATGAACTCGTGTCACTCGTGTCACTTATCACTCGTGTTCTAAGCTGCCTAAAACGGGCTAGTTGACAAACGCGAAGGCTTGGTCTAGACATACATCACGATGAAACATTAATATAATGTGCGCTTGTGTCACACCGGGTACTTTTTGATCCGAGAGATCGGCGCCGATCGGAATCGATCGCGATCTAAAGTGTTCGGTGCGTCTGAAATATTATGAAACGTACTCATTATGTAATGAAGTCAGGTGCGGCTGAGTCACGCAAAATACTAGGGTTTGCTTACTTGTACACTATTTACGAATCAAACTTTCAAGTTAACCTGCCTACATCTATAGTCCAAGCTCACACCGAAAGATAAATTAGCTAGGGTGTCCATTGGGAGCAACACGACAGGCGATGAGTTAGTTGCTCGCACCGGTGCCAAACCACTCCCAGGCGTCGCTCTCATAAAAAAAAAAAAGCAACTGCACAGCAACAAAACGTGGGCACCGCGACGTATACTGTGCGGCGATTCATGTTGAGCGCGGCTGCTTTGGTGTCCTGAGTGCCACTTCGAACAGTACACATCACTGATAAGGCTCCAACTACAAGAAACACCTTTACGATGGATTTTTGGCCTTAGCCAGCTTTCACGTTTTGCTTCCCACTGCGGTTGTCTGTCGTGGGTGGAATGCGACGGCGTCCGACGTTTACCTTGTAATTGGGGACCTTAGACTAGCGCCTGCGCATCGCCTCGGTGCCATTAGAGTTCACGTTGAGCTTTATTTGCCTTTGATGAAGTGGGCAGAACAAATCTGCGTGCTCTTTGCGGGATTCCAGTTTTCTCGCCTGGTCGCTGCGCTCTTTCCGATTATCTGTCGCGAAACATAACGTTTTGACTTGCGATAGCAAATTAGTTGCGGACCGCAGACTGCATCCTGGCACCACGCAAGAGCGCCCGAGCAGCCGCGGCCACCAACGCACGCTGAAAGCACGCGAAAACAAGGTAAACAGGAAGTTTTCTAGGGCACGTTTCCGGTTAACGCACAATGTTGCCAGAGAACGGCAAGCGCTAGCGAAACCGTCTATACTAAAGAGCTATGGAACGTTATCGAATAGCACTCCGCAAAAATTTAGCGAGCGTGACTCGCAAGCGCTAACGCAAAAATTTTCCGCAATACTAAATCTACCTATTCTCGAGCGACTGTGCTTTGCTGTACGATCACGTAAGTTCGCAAGACCTCGCGCGAAACGGCGTTGAACCTGTTAATCGTTGCCTTCAGCGGACAAAACCACCGGCGCGAGGTAAGCTGTCGCGTCGCTAACGTGGACAAGGCAAGCTGACATTTGCAGAACGCAGAAATCGCTACTGTCCGACATGTCCAGCGCCTTGACGCGAGGTCTTGCGAACGTCATCGTGTTTCCGAAAGCGACGGTTTCAGAGATCACATCGCCCGCCGGCACTGATTAGTTCGCTTTCTTCCTTCACTTATTGACTATCAAAACACAAATAATTGACACATTACGTGCACTTGTGCAAGAAATAAAGTTCTGTATTGCACGTATTCGACTCGTTTGAGCCGGTGGTGCCTCTTTGCCAGCAGACGAGTCGATACCTTCAGTCGAATTAGGGGCGGGGCACTCAACTAATGTAGCACTCTCGTACGAGCTAGTCGGTTTCCGCAGGCGCGCTGCATGATATAAATACTGCAGCGTGAAAAGCAAACACACACCCCACAAGAAATAAGCATTTCTCTTCGTCTCTGTTTTGCACACCTTGCATGCGCTAGCACGCGTGTGCACGCCATCAGAGACCTACGAAAAACACACAAACAGCACTGTGGCACGTTTATTATCCATGTCCGCGCATATGTCTATCAGCGTTGCAGCTCTAGTTGAAAGTTGAAACACATCGGTTCGATCACAATCACACCCTAGAACTTCCGACGAAGCGGAATGTACTTGCAACTTACCGTCTTTGCAAACTGCACAAGCATGACACAACACCGCACAAACGGCACAAACGCTAAAAAGACAAAACGGGCACCACCACACGAAGGCGCGCCGCTGCGTGTGCGTACGATGTCCTCAACCTTTGAGACACGAAACATCTGCAAGGCCTGAGTTCGTCATGTTGAACTAAGGAAGTTCGCATGACATTATCAAAAAATAAAAGCTCCAACTGTTCGCCGCACCGCGTGAATGAACCATCTTGCACGGCGGAACGAGCTTCGCGACACAACGTCAAACGTAATTACAGCAGCACTCCGAAGGAGACGTCCTCAAGCACCCGCGATGCAATCCGCCGAGTCCCTGCAAACATGGCGGCACGCGTGCGCGATAGAGGAGGCGCTGGCGCGACCATCACATTTTGGCGTCTGCTAGCCAGAGATCAGCCAGAAAGCAGCCAGACCGATTTTGTCCTGGCTGGTTCTGGCGACCAGTGATGTTCCGTCCTGCGCCGAAGAATTCCCATTACGAGGCATGAAAATTCCCGATTTCAGGCATTTTTCCCTGCATGCGTCGCTAAAAATCCCCGCATATTTCCCTGCACAAATATATATATACATATATCCGTGTTTGACATGTTTACGGCTCTTGCTATCGTTCTCTCTTTTCGCGCTTGTGCTTCTGCACAACTCAAAGCATTGCCTCCGAGATTGGCTTTTCATACTACGCGGAAGCTACCTTCGAGCCGACCTTAAGGGGTATGCGATGCGGAAGAACTGCCGTACATACTCGTTTGCGTACACACGGCAGCTGTATTAAATGAAAAGTGTGCTATTATTCTTTTTGTTACTGAAAGCTTCTGGCTTGCTGCATACATAGTTGCCAACTCTTGGTGAAAGAATAATGGCTTCCACTAGGGTGTGCTACGAATGGCGATCTACAATCTGGGAGCTCGCATATGTTTATTACGGGCCTACCTCCCGGGGTAAACGAAAAGACGCTCCGGTGTAACAGGAACGAATCTTAAAGGCTATGATTTTGCGAGCTACATGAGCCGGGAACGATTGGAGATACCGAAAGTGCCCCGTAACAGAAGTGTTTCGAACATCGTAAGGATATGTCATCACCTCCGAAATTCCCTGCAATATTGCGAAGATTCCCTTTATCCCTTTCGTCCAAAATGACGGTCGAAAATTCCCTGAAAAAGGGAAAATTCCCTGCACGGAACATACTGCTGGCGACCCGCGGGTCGCCAGAAGCAGCCCGCCAGAGAAAAACGAACGCCAACCGGAAGTGCGCCGCGCGGTGGGCGGAGCAACCCGAGAAAAACGAACGCGCGCCGGCGGCACCGGCGGGCTCTGGCAGCCCGCGGGCAGCCAGAAGTGCAAAATCGAAGAGCCCTACTGTGCATGTGCGGCAAAGCTCAGTGGCACAGACGCAACGGCTTCTGTCGCCGGTGGCCCGTAGCCGCTGAGCTATACCCTCTTTCCTCATGCGCGTTACAGAAGGGGACGGCGCCGGGCACCATTGCCAGCGCACGAGGCATGATTTCTGCTAGCTGATGGGCCTTGTTTGCAATGTCCGTGGAGCGAGCACATGTGCACGGGTTTGTGACGCTACGGCGGCTGACGCCTCAACCTTTGGCGATTGGCTTGGCATTTCACGAAATGTAGTCTTAGCGGACGGGCAATCTTGTTCGAATTAACCGTGGTGCATGTTTCAGGTTCGAATTAAAGAGAGTTTTCCCCCCATTCAAATACATGTAACTTTGCCGGGACCAATGGGCCAGTTCGAATTATCCGTTGGTTGTAATTATGCGACTTCGAATTAACGAGGTTCGACTGTATCCTTATAATATTAGAAACACTGCGGTTACGAGGCGTTTTCCGATTCTCTCATCTGAGTAACTCTACTCTCATCGTTCCCGGCGCATGTAGCACGCAAATTTTACGGCCCTTGGGATTCGTTCCCTTTATGTACACAGAGTATCTTGTTGTTCACTCCAGGCGTCAGGCTCGAAATCCACATGTGCGCAATGCATTTACAGCACATGAGCTCCGAGATCGTAGATTGCCATCGTAGCAAACACTAGTGGAAGCCATTATCATTTTTCCCCATTAAATGGAAATTATGTGTTGTTATGTTGTTGTTATGTGGGGTTTAACGTCCCAAAACCAACTCTGATTATGAGAGACGCCGTAGTGGTGGGCTCCGGAAATTTTGACCACCTGGGGTTCTTTAACGTGCACTGACATCGCACAGCACACGGGCCTCAACATTTTGCCTCCATCGAAATGCAGCCGCCGCAGCCGGGATTCGATCCCGCGACCCTCGGATCAGCAGCCGAGTACCATAGCCACTAGACCACCGTGGCGGGGAAATGGCAATTATGTGCGCGACAAGACAAGAGTGCAGTCCAGTGAGATAAACAAAAGTACAGCAAAAGAGGAGCAGTAACAAAAAAGATAATAACAGTAAAAAAAATTAAAGTAACACTGAATTAAAGTAACACTGACTGAATGGCAACTTATATGGTAGGACGGCATGCGCGTTACACTCTTAGAACGGTAACCTTTAATTCATTTTATAGGTACGCAAAAATGTGAAAATATGCTCCTTTACTAAAGGTTAAAGCACTTTAACCTTTATAAATGAGCATATTTTCACATTTTTTTGTACCTATAGAATAAACTAAAGGTTACCGTGCTAAGAGTGTAGTACACAGCACAGGAACCTGATTTGTCAAAGAGAAACGCAGGCTGCGGTACGCTGATGTGCGCATTTGAGCGTCGTTCGTTGATCGAGGTATTCCTACGGGATCAAGCAAAGTTGGACAAAAGCATGCCGAGTGAAAGTGGAGCGTACGTATAGTTTATTACGTCGCTAAGATAGCGCTTAACGCAAATTAGAAGCGCAATTCATGTTACACAAGGACCATCATTACAACTGCTGGCGCATTAGGTTTATTTACTATGTTTACCGCGTAGAAGGAGCCGCCGTAGCCTAGTGGTAGCGTGCATGTTTAATTTAGCACCTCGGGGGCCCGAGTTCGATACCCGCCGACCGCTTGGTAGGTTGCGTTCTGTTTCGACCATGGCACATAACAGCCCGTTCGTCTCTGTACTTGTTCATACATTCCAATCGCAAGCTACGACAAGCGGCATCGCTGTCTCGTTTTGAAGCGTTTTCCAATGACTCGTGAGATGTATACTTCAACTGGACCGTGATCGACAGAGCCTACATAAAATTCAAACACCTGTGGCCCATACCCGAATACCACGGGCCGAGCACTGCAGGTACGAGCCACACTGCAGCATCGTTAATCGTGACTTACATGACGAGCGCGTCATGTTAGTGACGTAAAGGCTAAATTATTCATGTTCGCACCCTACCATCCAAGTTTTTGGTGTATGTCGGGCGAACGAGGTGACCAAGCTGAACGAGGCAGCTAGATATATACGGTCAAAGTTGCTCAAGTTCGCCAAGAAATGATGATTGATTACTAGGGTTAACGTCCCAAAACCACGATATGATTATGAGAGATGCCGCATTGGAGGGCTCCAGAAATTTCGACCACCTGGGGGTCTTTAACGTGCACTGACATCGCACGGGCCTCAGCATTTCGCCTCCATCTAAACGCAGCCGCCACGGCCGGGATTCGATCCCGCGACCCTCTGATCAGCAGCCGAGTACCACCGTGGCGGGGCCAAAACTGCTTTGGCTGATTGGTTATTTGAAGGCAACTTTGGCAGCGCCAAAATATTTTCGCCTAGGTGTAGAGTTCACTTTTATTAAACAAACATCTGTAGTAACAAACAAACAAACCCACTGTGTATACGTACTGCACTATATCCACGTTCTGGCATTAGCTTTGTCTGAACATCTATGCTCGGACTCGCTGAAATTATAGTCTGCTATTTCAGGCCCTGCAATATATATATATATATATATATATATATATATATATATATATATATATATATATCGGGGGGGGGGGGGCTTCCGTACCGACAAAAAGAAAAAAGTAAAATAAATTGATATTTTAACTACGTCATCCATCGTTCATTCATCTGCGACGGAAGAAAACGCTTGCTCGACTCCATTCAGCTTATATATATATATATATATATATATATATATATATATATATATATATATATATATATATATATATATATAGAGAGAGAGAGAGAGAGAGAGAGAGAGAGATGACCGCTCCTATAGCTAACCGAAAAATGCCTTGAGCGAGTGACATCAAGACCGCGAGAACAGACCGCAGCCAGCCCTGGCTCGAGCTATTTCCATCATCACCCCTGTGGCTCAATAGCACACATTCTTTCCACGCGGCCTTTCACTGCTGCGCTAAAGATTCAAAACAAGTGCTGCAATAACAGAACGTCGTCGGCTGCATGTGAGCTGCGGGCGCCGTGGCATGCCGCCGGCGTTTCGTCATTGCAACACAAAGAGCAGCTGCTATTTCCTTGGAGCGCATGCTTTCGCTCTATTTATAAACGTACAACTGCGCTGAGGTTGCAGGAATTTTATGGCCCACTCGTTAATGGTTTCGATTGCGCGTTTTGTGTCAGTCCGTTCTTGAATGTTGCACTATGTTCGCCCTTCTGGGATCCCCGGGTCTTTTTTTTTTTTTTTCTTCAACGAATCATACATAATCGTACAAATAAGCTCCTCCGTTGCCGCATTTCCTGCCTTGAGACGGTGCTACGAATACTTGTTGGTAAAAAAAAAGGTACAGACGGTGTAGCTTCCGCATGCTAAGTGCGAGTTCACCATTACGACGCATCGCGCCTCACGCGCGCATTTTGTTCTACGCCGCATTCCTTCATGTTCATAAAGGCAGCTGTGGCTGCAGATGGTATGCAACTGCGTCGGAGCAGCTCACAGCGTGTGTGTGTGTGCACGGATTAACTATCATTATCCCACCGCTCATTTAGCGGACATTTAGCGTGTCCGGTAAACCGCTATACGCAAGCGCTTAGCGTAGAGCGGAATACCGGGCGTAAACAGCGCATTGGCAAACACAGCAGACTGACCGCCCTCCGCTTCGAATCTTTCAAGTGGTCGTCGCGCGCTCTGTAGCCCTTAATTAAAGGGGCCCTGCGACACTTTTTCAACTGCTGTCTGCAGTACTGCAGCGTGTGTAGGATCGAATTCTGAGATGAACGCAAAAAGAATTATGCGAATCGGTGGTCTAGAACTGGAGTTATTAGCCCTCGAAGTTCAAAACACGAGCAGACAGCATGAAACCAACATTCCCTTTCGTATTTCGCTCTCCCGCTGACGTCAGTGGAGGCGTCCAATAGCAACGCGCGTCTTATAGAGCGACACCGGAAGACGCCGGGAGCAGAGCGCGCGCGCGCATAAGCGTCCGGCCGTCAACACACCTGGTGTCGTTTTGCAAATAATGTCAGATACTTTCTCTCTATCTTACGAAGCATAAAAACTATTTTAGTACATTTTAGTACTGAATAGCGTGATCAAGCAGACACCACACGTGTGTAACAAGCACCTTGGAGCGTCAAGCCAATCAGAACGCCCGGCCTGGCCCCTCCTATGTCGTCACTCTATGTCACTTCCTCTAACAAAAATCTCCGTTATGTGTCGCCTCAGTTCAAACAGAGGGCGATTTTGGGCGGTTTGTTCGCTGAAATAAAATTATAACGACTCTGCTTTCGGCGTTTCTACTCTCGCTGCGACATCCCCGCGTGCAACAGTTCTAGAATCAGTGATAAAAACGGCCTACTCAATTTGTGTCGCAGGGCCCCTTTAAGTAACTAACTGACGGTTGTATTTGCCTTAGCTTTTTATCATGCAGCTTCGACAGTAAAGTATCCGTGATGATTCAACGCCGTTTCTGAGAGCCAGACTGAAATTATCGGAGCTGTAGGCTTAGCGAGTGGCTTCCAGAATCTCGGAGGACATATAACGCGGGTTTGCTTGTTCTGTTTATCCCCCATAGCTGGCGCCACTTCACTGTGAAAAACAACGCTACACGCTATCCGGTATCCGCTACACCTTTACGTATACCGGTTTACCGGACACGCTAAATAGACATTTTTAGTTTAGCGGGTTTAGCGTAATAGCGTAGTTATCAGAATAGCGGGATGGAAGTGCGCATGCGCAGATCCGTAAACGGCCCATACCGTTTACCGTGCCCACGGTATTTCGCAGACTTAACGTTACCGTGTTTGCGTGGTTATCGTAGTTCACGTAAAACATGGCGGCGGTTTCGGACGCCCGCTTCGATCTGAATTTAGCGTTGCTGTGGCAGGATTCACTTCGTTCGCAGCAAATGACTGTGCAAAATGGCTTCGCTTGCCTTCAGGTAGCTTCGACGACGCAGTATTAGGGATAACTTAGCCGAATTTTCGAGATCGCTTCCCATTTCGAACGTTGCTAAGCCTAGCGAGAGAGCATCTGTTTACATTTCTGCAACATGCCAGTTTATGCTCTTGGCGCTTGGTTCGTATGTATTTATTTCTCTTTATTCTCGAAAAGTTAGAATTTCGCTGTACGCGAGAGTGTACGCGACCATTTCAAGCTTTATTTATTTTCACCTTTTTTAACGCATGTATCCTTCGCTAGATGGCGCCACAATCACAGCTATCGGGCCGTAAACGCTTCTCCGATCAACTAAAGCTCGTTTCTGTAACGAATGTTTGCGGCACGGTAACGCTATTCCCATAGCCCCGCTATCACGCTAACGCGCTAAACTAAAAATGTCTAATGTCCCTAATCAGCGCCTCTGGACCACGCGTATAGACCTATTCCATGTTGGTAAACAGTGGTAGGCACCGGCGATATAACCAGGGCTTGTGTCGACGTCGCGGCGCGGAGGCCCCGCCCACCGCTTGCCGCGGCACTGCACGGTCGCGCCACCGCCGCCGGCGAAGCGTGTGCGAAAGCTGCCTCCGAGCACGGGGCGTCGGAGCGCCGACGGCGTGTTTACAACAGTTTGCGAGGGGCGGCCGCGTGAGATGAAGTTGCGTTAGCTCTGTAGGAAGCATTCAATGAATGTAGAAAAGAATCATTCAGCCGACGCCCAGCTATGACAAGATGTGAGAAATTGATTGAAAGGATAAGCACCTTGCCACATGATGCGAATGATCGCGAGCTATCATATCGGCATCGCTTCATGCGTATGCTTTAATTCGGTAACTAGGGCAAGGATGAACCACTTGCAACAGCGAGATTTGTTTAAATACGACTTGAAAATGTCTCAGCTATAATACTGTTTCGGACTAAAGCCTCTAATCCCTACACGAAATCCTCGCGCAAAAACAAATGTAACGGAATAGGTACTCAAGCATGCGATATTGGTGACGCTGTAACCTATATAAATACGGCTGTGATAACGCACACACACAAAAAAAGCAATTAAGTGCCAAGAACAAGGCTCTCAAATAACCGCCAGCGAGGCGCATAACCGCGGCTTGCGGCTCTGTCCATACGCTCAGTTCCTATCGTGAAGGCGTGAAGTCCTGTAACGACGCGGCAAATTTCAAGCGTGTAGTTCATTCGAGCAGTCTGACAATCGAAAAACAAATTTAAAGCGCATCATAACACCACTACAGCATTGCCAAAGACACTTCTCGTGCTATCGCAGCCGCAAGCAATTTGCAAAAGCGTCGCTGTAATCGGCCTTTCGCTCACGGCTACGTGAATTAGGCTCTTATATATTTGTTTCATTTGAGTGAATAAAATTCTTATGAATGTATAGCTTCCCCACTTCAATAACACACGGCGACCGCGATTACTTTTACACGTCGAGCTAAGCTAACGTCGTGCGCGCTTTGCGGTAAGCGTCATCGCTCTGTGTCCGCACTTTGTTTATGCCAAAAAACTTGGTGTCGCGCATTGCACTTGACAAACTTGTGACAATGCTATTTCTCTCAAATGAAACAAGCCGCACTAACGCTAAATAATTACACATATGCTTAGTCGTGACGAAAATGTCTGGCTCATAACCGGTGTGCCAAACAGTCGGCATTACAGGTTCGTCCCTTTCCTTAAGACAGACATAAGCAGGAAACCGATAAAAACCTATCGCACATATCTTGTGCGTTGCTGAGCAACCAACCCACGGCGCAGGTCATCGGTGAACACTTTTTTCTTCATTGCAAGGCGGTGAGAAGCGGCCGCACCAGCGAAAACGCAGCGGCTGCTACGGTAGGCGCGCCGGCGGATGCCTACCATGCGAAACCAAAACTCCCGACGACAACGCCACCGCATCTTCGTGATGTAGGCCCGATGGAATAGGTCTATACGCTATCTCAAGGTGAAAGTACATAACAAGATAAGAAAAACCAACAAAAAGAGAACATCAATGGATCGGCGGTTCTGCCACAACGTTTCCGCAAACATGTACAGAAGCTGACGTCAGGCTTGCGCAAGGCGAATGCCTGGCTTATCTTACAGAGCGATACAATGAATATTGTTGTTTATGTTGTCACGTGCTGAACTCGTGCTTCAAATGTACGCGCAGCTTCTAAAATATTGTCGAACGACTCGTGCCTGTTCAGTGATAAGGCGGGAGCAACAGATACTGATATTCATATGCACGGTAGTTTGACCTGTATAGACCAGGTGCGTATGGGGTTCATATATAATTCATGCGAAATACCGATGCACAAGCTTATTTGTGATCGGTTTGATATGTGGAGTAGTGAACGAAGGCGCTAACGCGGCCGGCAACTTGCAACAATTATAAGCTCGATCTTTTTTTTTTCTTTTTTTTTCCGCCGTGGCTGAGCCGGTGTCTGAGCGACGGCGCGACAGGAGGCTAAAAAAGCAAGGATAAGGAGGCGTGACAGCTAAAGATCAAAGACCGCAAGCTCGACGCCAGCAAAGAATAAATTAACTGATGAAGATTTACGTGCCAAAAACAGCTGAATTGATTATGAGGCACGCCTTGTGTACACGTAGTGGGTGGGGGGGGGGGGGGCACCTCAGTAATTTCTGACCACCTGGGGTTCTTGGACGTGTTCCTGCATCTAAGTACACGAGTGTTTTTCTGCATTTTGCCCTCATCGAAAATGCGGCCGTCGGGGCAGGGATTCGATCCAGCGACCTCGAGCTTCGCAAGCCAACAACTAGCCGTAAGTCACTTCTCTCTCCGTGCGCTATAAGCTGGCAAAGGAACAGCATGCGCAGTAATGGAGGTTGGCGCAGCGTTTATATCTGCGCGACAAACCATCAACCCTGGCCAACATGGAGATTTGTAATCAAATGGAAGAATACACTATTTATTTATTTCAAAATACTTTACAGAAGCTAAGAGCATTGAGGAAGGCGCAACGTATAAAGAATGCGTAAAAAAATAAAGAAAAAACAGCGCCTGTGTTACTCCCTGTGTCCGTTCCGTTTGTGCGCTGTTTTACACGATTTATCGCTACCAACAAGCCCGAATCACAACCATTTTGAAGAAAGAATATAGGAAGGAAGCTCTGAAAATTCTCGGAAATAAAATACAGCTCGTGGTGACATCCAAAACCGCTCTGCTCGTGCCATTTAGATCGTTATTAAAGTCCGAACGAAGTTGATCACAAGCACGTTTGCTTATTTGAGTGCATTAAGTGCTCATTGATATAAGAACAGAAATATGAAGTGCTTTAACTTGGTAAGTGGCGCCAGCTATACGGGGAAGGGGATGAAGCCCTTCACGGCCGCGCTTGCCCGCTGCCCAGGTCGCGAACGTATTGAATTCTATGTCGCTGGAATGAATCTCGCGTAAATAAAGTTCCATATATTGTGCAACAATGGCGGATTTATTTTGTGGGCCTCCCTTAATGGGCATTCAATTAACTCGCCTCCCACGCCCCGTCCCTCTTTCTCGGAAAAATAAATAAAAAAAAAAACAAGCAGGTCCGTTCTCTCTAGTACAACAGAATGGGCTAATGTAGTAGTTGTCAATAACATATATATGCCGGAGGGTAACAGTCTTTTTATCGTAATTTTACCTATACTCGGGTACAGGTCAAGAAAAAAGCGGCGTCTGCCCGTCAACGGACCCCCCCTCCTTCAGCCAATGGTGCCGCTCGTGAACGTGACGTGGCGGTAGAATGCCTCCCCGCCGACTCCGATTTCTCTCCTGAGTCCTGAGCGCGGCGCGGAGGTGGTCTTCCGCGACGTCACGTTGACAGAGTGGCACCATTGGCTAAAGAAGGGGACGGGCGTGGGGGGGGGGGGGGGGGGTCCTCTGACGGGCAGATGCCGCTTCTTTTTTCTTGACCTTTGGAGGAGAATAACGCCACAAAGCTTTGTTGTTGTTGTTTCGTGGGGTTTTACGTCCCAAGACCAGCTCTGATTATGAAAGACGCCGTAGTGGAGGTCTCCGGAAATTTTGACCACGTGGGGTTCTTTAACGTGCACTGACATCGCACAGCGCACGGGCCTCAACATTTCGCCTCCATCGAAATGCAGCCGCCGCAGCCGGGATTCGATCCCGCGACCTTCAGATCAGCAGCCAGTACCGTAGCCGCTAGACCACCGTGGCGGGGCAACGCCACAAAGCGGACTGCCTAGCGGGATCGCAGTGTGCCGGCGAAACATGCGCACCAGGCTGCTTGAGCTTTGCCTCTTCATCTGAAGCAAGCGAATCGCGTAAACCGGATGATAACACGCCCATGATCCACGAGGTTTCATGCTTCGTGTTTACTGGAATGCACAGAAGGTGGCCGCCGCCAGTATACGGTCACTTACTCTTGGGAAGGAGAAATGAAAATTTTGAAAACAAGCTGAGAATTAAGCCCGAGCTGTTTTGCCACGGCGTAAAAGAGAACGAAAAAAAAAAGGGGGGGGGGGGGGGGGGGGAGAAAGCGCGGCTCCTCAAGCTACGCACCTGCACGACTGCAATACGACAGCGCATGATCGAGTCATCCACGACTGCAGTGTTTCCATGGGACGGCCAGCTTTTTTTTGGAAGCACCTACGGCGCAGACCGCGGCGTATGCCCTGTGCGACGACCTTGAAGATGTCAACGGCTCACTGCGCGTTGAGGCAAATCTTCTCGGCACAAAGCGTGCGCTAAGGTTCGCGAAGTAACTGTTTCTTGTCGCCACCGCGGCCGCCTTCTGCCAGTAGGCACGTGTCTGGTGTTGACGTGTCCCGATAGTGCGACCGAGAAGACCATGCAGGCGGACAGCGAGTGTGCGGGCTGGCTTTAGAGCGGGCACGTCACTGCTGCCGCAGCTGGCGACGGCCCGTCGGAGTCGGGGGGCCCTTGGACGAGGGAGTGCATCGCCACGGTCGACGACCCGCGCAACCCGAAAGCATCGCGAACACTGCCGCAGGCTTTCCAGTGCGACCCGGGGCTGAGGAGGAGCGGCGCCTTTCCACACGGATGGCCAACATTATGGCGGCGTCGGAAAACGATTCACTCGGCTGGCACTCGAGCGTGTCCTTTCATTGGGGGGGGTGACAAAAAAAAAAAAAAAAAAAAAAAGAAGGGGAAGAAGAAAGAATGGCAATCAGGGATACCGCGCTGTCAACGAGAACCGTGACAGAAATTTACTGTTGGCATGCATCGGATGTGTGGAAAGTCGTACAGGCGAGAAAAGCTTTTGTCTTCGATTGATGACAACGATCCGATCACAACAGTCAGTAGGAGGCTGTGGCTATACTGCCGACATATTCTATTTATTTTTCTTTTACGATTACGAAGGAAGCTGATTATGAAGCTTCTCTTTGTTTGTGGGGCAAAAGGAAACGTCATGGCGCTTACCCGCTGAACACACGTGACGGGAGCGGAAACAGTTCTTTTTCCGATGGGAAAGGGGGTTGTAACCTCCCCCCCCCCTCTCCACCCATTTTCCTTTTCACTGAGTACAATGTATAAATTCAAGGGGTTTGTTGACATTGGTCATTGCAGTTCAGAAGGTGTCTCAGTTATGGTTTGGCAAGACTCGCAGAAAGCCTCAGATGCTCTGTTCTGATAATTTAGAACATTGGTCATTGCAGTTCAGAAGGTGTCTCAGTTATGGTTTGGCAAGACTCGCAGAAAGCCTCAGATGCTCTGTTCTGATAATTTAGAAGATACTCAGGTGCAGAGTTTTGTACTAACAGCTTCGCGCGACCGCAAACAAGCCGGCATGTTAGCACCGTTATCACTACAGAGGGCGACAAAGTTGGCTAAAATATGAGTGCCGAAGAATTTCGTTGAGAACTACACTACGCATTGGTTTATTCAATTTGCCGTTTAGCTTCTATGTGTATGGCTTTGCATAAAGGCTTTTTTGGCCCTACCAGCCTCGTAAAAGAAATTTGGGTAAAATACTGAACAAAAACATCATCATCATCCTGTAGCTATTATTACTATTGGGATTTTTGTTAGCTGTTGCACGGCTGCTGGATGAAAAGCTTTTCATCCAACGGCCCTGGCTGGTGGATTCCTCCAGCTGAAGCAACGAAATCGCACACTGAAAAACATCTGTGCCCTGCGTCCCTCTTCCCCTGTGTACTAATGGTTCTTACTGTTATACGTATGTATTCAGGGCTTTTTGAATTACCTGAAATCGGAAACGCACATGCTCGTGCGCCGATTCACAATCTCTGGCCGGTTTCGTACATTAAATGAACACGAGCTCCAAAGCCGGATGGGAGCTGACCTGCCATACTGATGACGCTGCAGTAAGTATTGTGCTCTGGATGCATCATTTCGCTTTGCAAGGGCATCTTAGTAAGGCCTGCGTGGAACTAGTAACTCGGCGACAAACGAATTTTCCAAAAGCACCGTGATCTTCCTTCTCTTTTATGTTTAATTTAATTTCTTTCCTTTAATTGAAGGGGAAAGGGGCCAAGCGGATCACTAGCCGCACCCCCAGTCTTCGCCCTGCCTCATGTCACAAGAGTAACAGACCATTCCACAGCGAACCAATTTATATTATATACAAAATACGCTGGCATGCAAAATCCCCATATACGTACCCAGTTTTACGTTATTATTGATAATTTGGTACGAAATTTCAGTCAAGAGTGCAAATCGTCGCCTGTACCGCCGCCATATGTCACTTTGGTTTCAACAGGATTAGGCACAAAAGAAAGAAATGACTTGCATTAAAAGCAGGGGTTCATCCAGAATTTCGATTATGCGAGGTGTTACCGTGTTACCCATTGTGTTACGAGTAAGAGGGAGGATTGAATGCGAAGTTATTGGTTAACTGGAAAATCTTTTGGGTGGTGTGGGTATCCACACACCCCAAAACGGGGTGACTGGGGGAGCAAGGGAGGAGGGTGCAGAAATCCCAGATTACAAGTTACGCCAGTTCGCTTTCGCGCCTTAATTAGAAGTATACCCAAAATCCGGGAAAATACGCGATCCGCGTGCTCGACTTGTGTTCGATGCACGCGAAGCATCCAATGGTTCTCGAGATGCCCTTGCGTGCCAAATGAAAAATGAAGGGGAAACATAACAAATAAAGTTGGCGCTAATAAATACTAATAACGAATCAACCCCAAATGTATTTAAGGTGAAACGAAGCGTGTCGGACCGTGATAATACTTAGTTGTAAAGGTCACTTCGTTATATGCATCGAGCACTTTCATGACCCCAAAAAGCAGATAAGTGTACTGCGAGCAAAATGAATTATGTGCCATATATATGTTCAACACACACACACACACACACACACACACACACACACACACACACACACACACACACACACACACACACACCACACACACATATATATATATATATATATATATATATATATATATATATATATATATATATATATATATATATATATATATATTGTCACAGCTACGACGACGACGAAGACGTTGGTGTGGGGCACAGGCTAGAGGTGCCCTTACAGCTGGTGCGCTCTGAGCAGTTTTGTCCGGACGACTGTAGGCTGTCCCTCGCCTAATAAATACTCCCCGTAACATCTTTTTGGTGGAGGTTGCGGGCTTTACTACACCCCGGCCCTGGAACTTCGCAGCGGACGCCACGTATGCCCTGCTACAATGCCTGAAGACGGCGCGCAGTCCTCGCAGCCTCAACCAGCGGCTCCGACAACGGTGGTCGTCTCTCATCCTCTCGACCCCGGCACGTTCTGCGGCACCGACGACAATGACGTCGAAGATTGGCTTGTCCTGTACGAGCGCGTTAGCAAGCATCACAGGTGGGACGCGACACTCATGCTCGCAAACATCATCTTTTACCTCAGGGGTACAGCACGCGTGTGGTTCAACACACACGAGGAAGAGCTAACAAGCTGGGACGTATGCAAAGAGAAGATGCGTGACCTGTTTGGCCGAACGGTGGGGCGCCAAATGGTAGCCCGCAATGAGCTCGTATCTAGAGCTCAGACGCTAACGGAATCCTACGTAGCGTACATCCAAGACGTGCTAGCTCTGTGCCGAAAGATCGACAAAGACATGCCAGAGGCGGACAAAGTTGCTCATGTCTTAAAAGGCATAGCTGACGACGCTTTCAACATCCTCATGTGCAAGACCTGCAGCACGGTTGATGCCATCATAACCGAATGCCGGCGGTTTGAACAGGCAAAAAGCAGGCGGATTACTCAGCGGTTTAGCCGACTCCCAAACACAGCTCCGACGTCCTCGTGCGAAGATCCAGTGGCGCCTTCTGCGTTCTCCACACCTAACAACCTCACAAGAATTGTTCGCCAAGAGCTCGAAGCTATGGCTCCAGCCCCTTATCAAGCACCTGCGCACGATAATCTGGCCACGGTATCTCTCATCCAAGAGGTCGTGCGCCAAGAGTTTGCAAATATGGGCATCATAAGTCCACCAACCACAAGTCACGCACCACAGCCTATGCGTGCCACAGTTCCTCACGTTGACCGCTACGCCACCCCAACCGTTGCTGCTGCCTCTCCGGTTCCGCAGTTCCCACCACGCTACCGAAATCCCTCTGAGTGGCGCACTCCGGACGATCGACCCATCTGTTTTTCATGCCACCGCGCCGGCCACATTGCACGCTACTGCCGCAATAATTGGTACTCTCGACCAAGCTTCTCTGCTTACCGCCGTCAAGATCGCCGCTTGTATTCTCGAGCACCTATTCCGGATGACTACCCTCAGGACCATGACGTTCCCCGTCCATCTTCACGCTCTGCATCGACGTATACCGACGCTGCCTCACAAGGACGCTGGCCCAGCCGATCGCCGTCGCCTCAAGCACGCCAGTCGCGCTCTCCTCAACGTCGTCGCTCTCCATCACCGGCTTACTCTGGGCATCTGTCGGGAAACTGACCAGTGCAGCTCCTGGAGGTGATGCTGCATTGACGACCCGGACCGAAAAACCTCTACCGACTCCTACTTCACGACGCAATTTACTTGGTGTTCTTGTGGATGGCGTGACCGTTACTGCCCTTATCGATACCGGTGCCCACATATCTGTCATGAGTTCGACGCTCCGATCACGCCTACGAAAAGTGCTTACTCCTGCTGTGTCGCCCACAGTGCGAGTAGCCAACGGAAACCGGGCACCTGTTCTTGGTATGTGCACTGCTCGTGTTACTGTCGCCGGCCACCACACATCAGTTCTTTTTGCTGTTCTCGACGCTTGCCCGCACGACCTCATTCTTGGTATTGACTTTTTGACCGCTCACTCAGCCCTCATTGATTGTTCCTCTGGCGTTTTGCGGCTTGAACTGCCTTCGTGTCCTGATGACCCCGATGCCAATCCAGATCGCACACGTCTGCACTCCGTGGAGTGTCTGCGCCTACCGCCTCAGGCTGCCACCTACGTCCCAATGTCGCCGTTCCCCCCAGTCCCTGATGGTGAATATCTCGTAGCTCCCCTCACAGATGTGATCCTATCCCACAACATCGTACTTCCTCACACTGTAGCAGTCGTTGCCAGCAACAGAACACTGCTTCCAGTGCTCAATTTTTCTGCGTCGACCCATGTTCTTCCCCAAGGGATTTCACTCGCAGAGCTTTCGCCGTTGGAGGGTTGTACTGTTTCGGCTTTCACCACTGATACTAGGACCACGGCCGAACTTGTCATACCAGCGTCAACCAAGGCTTTTCTAGACAAAATGATAGCCACCGACCTCCTACCTTCCCAGGTTCAAGCGCTCCGTGGCGTTCTCTTTTCGTACCTTGACGTTTTTGACGTTGGTGATCGCCCATTGGGCCGAACAAATGTCGTAGCCCACCGTATCGACACTGGAGATGCCAGCCCTCTCCACAGGCACCCTTACCGTGTGTCTCACTCCGAGCGCCAAGTTATACAGAAGGAGGTCGAGAAAATGCTTGATAAAGATGTTATAGAGCCGTCATCTAGCCCTTGGGCATCACCCGTGGTGCTCGTGAAAAAGAAGGACAACAGCTGGCGGTTTTGCGTCGATTACCGCCACCTTAATCGGGTAACTAAAAAGGACGTCTATCCTCTTCCCCGCATTGATGATGCACTCGACTGCCTCCATGGTTCTAAGTATTTCTCGTCGCTCGACCTCCGCTCGGGGTACTGGCAAATTGCTGTCGACGACCGCGACCGCGAGAAGACCGCGTTCATCACACCCGACGGCCTCTACCAATTTAAGGTCATGCCATTTGGGTTGTGTAATGCTCCTGCCACTTTTGAAAGAATGATGGACTCTCTGCTACGTGGTCTTAAATGGTCGACCTGCCTTTGTTACCTAGATGACGTCATCGTTTTCTCTCCCACTTTTGAAAGTCACCTACCTCGTCTTTCGGCCATTCTTGACGTATTTCGACGGGCTGACCTCCAGCTTAATTCGTCCAAGTGCACCTTTGGACGCCGTCAGATAAAACTGCTTGGTCACCTCGTTGACGCTACTGGTGTGCAACCCGACCCTGACAAAGTCCGTGCGGTTCGAGACTTTCCAGTCCCGCGTTCTACAAAAGAGGTACGCAGCTTTCTTGGGCTATGCTCTTACTTCCGCCGCTTCGTCCTCAACTTCGCAGACATAGCTCGACCCCTCACGGAACTCCTCAAAAAGGATGTGCCGTTTACCTGGGGCGCAGCTCAATCGACTTCCTTCGCGTCACTCATTTCTGCTCTCACATCGCCACCAGTGCTCGCACACTTTGACCCCAACGCCAGAACCGAGCTCCGCACAGACGCAAGTGGTCATGGCATTGGTGCTATACTCGCTCAAGTACAGAATGGCGCAAATCGTGTGATAGCGTACGCTAGTCGTCTTCTTTCTCAATCTGAACAGAATTATTCTATTACGGAACGGGAATGCCTAGCCCTCGTGTGGGCTGTCGCGAAATTTCGTCCATACCTATATGGACGCTCGTTTGTAGTCATAACAGACCACCATGCGCTCTGCTGGCGGGAGACTCGGCCGTTGGGCACTGCGACTACAGGAGTTCACGTTTACAGTAGTCTACAAATCTGGTAAGCTACACAATGACGCCGATTGCTTGTCACGCCATCCCGTTGATCCACCGAACTCCAGCGACCCTGACGCCGACGCCTGTGTTTTAGCCATAACAGACTTCCTTCATGTAGCTGATGAACAACGTAAAGATCCAACCTTATCCTCCCTCATCGACCGTCTTCAGTCCGGCTCCACCGACTCTTCCCTCAAGATGTTTTTACTCCAAGACAACGTCTTGTACCGTCGCAACATGCACCCCGATGGAGCCGAACTTCTTGTCGTTGTTCCACATCATCTCCGCAAGGATGTACTTGTTGAATTTCACGATGCCCCAACTTCTGGACATTTGGGCATCTCCAGAACATACGAGCGCATACGACGACGGTTTTTCTGGAAGGGTCTCTACCGTTCCGTTCGTCGTTACGTTGCCTCTTGTGACCTGTGTCAACGCCGAAAGAAACCTACGACTCAACCTGCTGGCCTCCTTCAGCCTATTCCAGTTCCATCGGAGCCGTTCCATCGAATAGGACTTGACTTGCTTGGCCCTTTCCCAACTTCCACGCAAGGAAACAAATGGATTGCAGTTGCCACTGACTACACTACACGATACGCAATTACGCGAGCTCTGCCGACCAGCTGTGCAACCGACGTAGCCGATTTCTTGTTATATGATATCATCCTCCAGCATGGTGCTCCTCGCCACATACTCACAGACCGTGGCCGCTGCTTCCTCTCTCGCGTGGTAGACGACCTCCTGCGATCATGCGCTACTCGGCATAACTTCTCCACCTCATACCACCCGCAGACTAACGGACTTACCGAACGGCTCAACCGCACACTGACCGACATGCTTTCAATGTATGTTTCCGATGACCACAAAGACTGGGACATTGCTCTGCCATTCGTCACTTTCGCTTATAACTCCTCGCGTCACGAAACTGCCGGCTATTCACCCTTTTACCTTCTCTACGGTCGCAGTCCCTTACTGCCTTTCGACACCCTCCTGCCTTCTGATCCGGCGTCCACCACCTCCTACGCTTATGATGCCATCACCCGTGCGCTCATCGCACGCACATTAGCCCGAGCTAGGCTCTCGTCCTCCCAGACGACGCAGAAAGCCCTCTACGATCGTCGGCACCGAGAGATCGATTTTCCTTCGGGCTCCCTCGTACTCCTGTGGCTCCCATCTCGTCGCGTTGGTCTCTGCGAGAAGCTCATGTCACGCTACGTCGGACCTTACCGCGTCCTACGCCAGGTGACTCCTGTCACCTATGAGATCTCGCCAGTCTCGCCCCCCTCCTCAACTGCTACACCACGCAGTGACATCGTGCATGTTTCGCGCCTCAAGCCATACAATTCCGATGCGCCATTTTAAGACACGCCAGCACCGGGACGGTGCACCACCGGCGGGGGGTCATGTCACAGCTACGGCGACGACGAAGACGTTGGTGTGGGGCACAGGCTAGAGGTGCCCTTACAGCTGGTGCGCTCTGAGCAGTTTTGTCCGGACGACTGTAGGCTGTCCCTCGCCTAATAAATACTCCCCGTAACAATATATATATAATATATATATATATATATATATATATATATATATATATATATATATATATATATATATATATATACGTGTGTGTGTGTGGAAGAGAACAGCTTGCTGGCCCCCGCCCCTCCTGGAAAATGAAAACTCTACGCCCCTGACTACAGCCACGGCCACTACATAAAACATGTGTGTGCTCTATGTAGAAAATTGTAACTTCCCTTATGCCTTCCATGGCCTCATTGTCTGTTCGTGAGGGGGGGGGGGGGGAGGGTGAAAAGCCGACTTAGGAGAGTGGAATGGCACCCCCCCCCCCCCCCCCCTACTTTGTACTCTACGCCTATGGGCCCTAAAGTACCACGTGACGGTCGCGTGGCAGAGATAACGGCGCAGCAGAGCTGCGAGCTAAGTTATCTTGTTCTGATTTCTTCTCGCACAAGCTTCACACCGTGTGACCGCGCCAAGCAGCGTGAACTTTGCACCGTCGAGAAACTTTGCCCAGCATTCCTTCCGGCGGTCGCAGACGTTTTCTGAGAGATTTCAATCTATACGGCATTGCCGGCCTAAGCGGCGTGCTTTTTTCTTAGAGATTTAAATCTATATGGAATTGCCCGCATTGGCGGTGTGCTCTCTCTCTCGATATATGTTATGATATATGGGGTTTAACGTCCTAAAACCAGCTCCGATTATGAGAGACGCCGTAGTGGAGGGCTCCGGAAATTTCGACCACCTGGGGTTCTTTAACGTGCACTGACATCGCACAGCACACGGGCCTCCACATTTCGCCTCCATCGAAATGCAGCCGCCGCAGCCAGGATTCGATCCCGCGACCCTCGGGTCAGCAGCCGAGCACCATAGCCACTACACCACCGTGGCGGGGCTCTCTCTCGATATAGAGAGATGGGACATGAAAGCCCCGTTCAAATGTACAGATAATTACTATAGCGATAAAAAAGATGACGATAACGGTGCCCAAAAGAAGCTGCCGTGATGTCCGGTTCCCGGAACAGCCTCGCAGAAGACAACTGCCTAGGACTGCTCATAGCGCACACGCGATTATTAGAGAGTTTTAGTTTCACGTACGTAGAGGCTTTGAGTACGTAGAGTTTCTACGTGTAAGCAGTGCTCATGCGCAGAACATAGCGGCCGCGTGCTGGTCTCACGGACGCACGTGAGATTCGATTCTTTGCGTGCGTTTGTTGCGCACGTAGACAGCTTCGCGTGGGCGCTCGAACAAGAAGCGTGTCGAGCGCGCGCAGATGGCTTGCATTGAAACACGGCGACAGGATGACTCGAGCGGCTCCGCGCCTTCGCTTTTCGAAGAGCGACGATACAGACCTGCTACGCGATGTGAGGGAACGCAACCCTTTCGAGGAAAACATGAGGCACACAGTGCGGTGGACAGAGATCGCTGTCCGCTTGAGAGAGTCGCAACAAAAAGTGTTCAGCGCTCGCGCTGTTCGCGACCGGACGGACCTGCTGTTCGCGCAACACGCCGAGTGAGACAGGAGAAACCTTCGAAGGTAATTCGCTTGGTGGTTTCCATTAAGTGCACAACGCACAATGCGAACTAGGCTGGTCAGTACGAAGTTTTCTTTTCCTTGGTGGCACCTCCTATAGTTCCGGAACCGAGGAGGAGTACTCGGAAAGAGAGCAGTTGCTCCAAGAAATGTTGACAATCGCGAAAGAGAACGGCTATAAAATAATCGTTAAGAAGGCACCGTTGGGCCCTGGCAGCCGAAGCACATCAAACGTCAATAAAAGTACATCACTGGCTTGGCTGAAATACTCGTCTTGGATGAAATACTCGTCTTGGAGTTGGTTACCGCAGTGTTCATGATTCCCAGCAGATGGAGCTACGTGGTAGCTCTCACCGCGCGTCGCTTACGTGTAGCTAAAAGCGTTTCAGATGGCGTGCAGGTAACGTACGTGAACTTTTCACGTTTGCGTACGTGAAGTCCCCACGTACGTGAAACTAAAACTGTCTATTCTCGTACATTTCGCCGCTGCGCTCCGTTCTGCTGCGCTTATCAACTCGGCGGTCGACGCTCGCGCGTTCAGGTTTGAAAAAATGGGCCACTGTACTTCAGAGGTCTCTACAGGCTTCCGTAGCATGCCCATAGCCATGTCGTGCTTCCAGAACTCAGTAATGACGACTAGGCAAGATGATAAGGTTTGCATTTTATATATATATATATATGTTTGAGGAAGAGGGTGACAAACGTTCGAAACACAAATTCTTTACTAACGTTTCGGCAGGTGGGCCTGCCTTCGTCAGAGGACGAAGGCAGGCCCACCTGCCGAAACGTTAGTAAAGAATTTGTGTTTCGAACGTTTGTCACCCTCTTCCTCAAACACATATTTCACCGGATCCATCGATTTTCATTCGCTCATATATATATATATATATATATATATATATATATATATATATATATATCGACTGGACCGATAGACCGAATCACGCAACACCGGCTATCCTAAGGGCGACTCTCTTTCCTGACGAACCGATATAGATCCCTTTCGTATAGCTTTATGATATAGCTTTAGCAGCGCCGGCTTACCGTACGGTAATGACGGTAATGCCGTGCCGTCATGGTCGGCACGCGGCTTTTTGGTCAGAAAGAGCTGCACTAGTTGCTCCATGAGTATGGAAACGTCGTCAGATGATAAAACTTGCTGGTAAAGCCCTCAGAAGATCAATTTCCTACGTGCGGTATTACCGTATTTAACGTACGGTAAAAAACTCCCTACTATTACTCTATGTTAGAAATGTTGCACTTTCAATAATGTTCACGTAGGTGTCATGTTTTTCGCGCCGTTAGATAACGTGACGGTTGGACACATTTTCTGTGAACGTAGCAAATGAGCAGGTTGTGAAGTTCTCGCGTAAGTGCATTTATCATAGAAAACGAGTTTCTGTGGGCTGCCTACCGCCAACAAATCCCATAATTTACCCCTCAAATTATGTTGTTTTTTTGCACTGACTATTATATAGCAGCAATAGTATCCGTCGCTGAGGTTCGCCATCACTCGATATGCTAATCACATTGGTACAAACGAACCGCTAAACGACTGCTGAAGCTGGTGCAACAGCTTTCCACGTACGCTTGTTCAGACCAAATCGGTTTACGTATACTCACTTCGCCCCCGGGCCACATTTCCAAGAGGCCCGTTGCCTGTCGTCGTCCGCGTAGATTTACCCTACAAGCCATAAGGGCCAGCTCACGTCCGTGCCAGCTGCGATATACTCTGCTTCTCTGCCGTTCTCCAGAAAGGCCCGCGTGTTCATTCGTCTGTCCAGCCTACCCTTACCACATGAAGCGCGAGGGCACACACATAACTCGAGGTCGACCAGCACCGTGGCCGCTCTGCACTTCAGCGAGCTCCTCAGTAAGAAGGCGAATGAAGTCGTTTTTTCTTGAATAGGGTGGTTTTAGGATAAGTTGCGGCTGTTCTTCGGTGACAGCTGAATTATCAACAGATTAGGTGTCCCTAAAAGGGTCAGCATGTCGATGACCGTTGGTGAAATACTGAGGAGTTTTTCTTTTTCTTTATGTTATAAACATGCGCACATACTTCTGGGCCTTTATTCCCCCTTTTTACGCTTTACGCAAGGGGAACAGCTACTTAAACTTGGCAGGTAAAAAAATGACAATGCAAGTCCCCCCCCCCCCCCATTAGACCATATACATAACTTTCCAGCTAGCATCAGTTATGCTGCAGAGTTTGAATGTTCGACAAAATGAACTTTACTTATTTATACATACTGGCAGCCCGGTACAACTACACGATCTCGATGCACGGGACAAGCAATCTGAACATATCAGCAATGTATGCCTATACACACTTAATTGGCTCACCAGACTGTCAAACATATGACCGACCGGTCGTTTACTGAGGTAATTAGCACACTAGCTGGTGCCACAGCGCGCAGGTAAATTGTCTACATATCGCGTCACTTCGAAGAGCGGGGCGCGGCCCAGTGCGGAACGCCAAGATGAAAGCTCATATTGGCGCCCCACCACTGTGGTCTCAAAAGAGAAACGCGTGTCGCAAAAAATAAACGCAGCAAAGCGGCCCTTGCGGTCTCACTTGGCAATCTGCCCCTCCACACTCCAAGGTCAAAGCGGGGACACCTTTGCTAAGCACACACTGTTTGGCAAAACGCTTTGGCAACATCCTGCTGAGGCCACTCGGTGCGTGCAGTCAACCTGAGGGGGCGGGGCGTACGTACATACTCGAAGGAATATACTAATTCGCGAGATAAGAGACCTTGCGTGAATATGCCACCAAATAAAAAAGAAAGACAGCCGGGAATCGAACCCGCAACCTCGTGGCCACTGTGACAAGTGTGGGCATCCCTTCATAAACGTGGCACGTTTATGGAGTATCACCGCCGCTTCTTATGTGCCCGCGTCAGCTTCTTTGAGTACGCAATATTAGCGTCACGAGTGACGGCTTTACTTTCTGAAAACTCACCAGCTTATCAAATCCATACTAGGCGAAGCGGTGTCACCCGTTAACACCGAAGTTCATGCAGTTACGCTGCCGCGTGAAAATCGGGCGCTGCATTTTCCCGCAGAACTTCTGTGCTGTGCAAGGAAGCCTGCGCTGCGGGATGGATGCTTCGAATGGAGATAAACGCAGCGCGACGAACAGCCCCTTGCTGTTCTCATTTTACCACGTACTTTGGAAACTCCATGCAAGCACTGTCACTCACGTATGATAAGTTGTGAGTAAAATGGATCAAAATCTGCACAAGCCATCAGGAAAGACCAGTCAGACAAATACGAAATCAAGCAAGGCAGAAATGATAACTGTATACAGCCTGTAATCAGTGTTGTCAACCAGGGACAACGATAGACGGTATGTGATTGACCAGCTAGGCGTTATAAAAAGTGCACGGCGTGCGCTTTATATAAAGTGCACAAACACAGGACGATTTCGCTCGTTTTCAGAACCAGATCTAGTGGTTTACATCGCAGAGTGATGGCCGCGTCACTGCCGAAAGCAGAGAAGCTGAGGGGTCGCGTATTCCTCGAAATTTTATTTGGCTACAATAAGGGCAGTTGCTACGGCGTCCGCGCGCTACGCGACCTTGAAACTGTCATGCAAAGTCGAAGGGGGCACACTGCTCGCAGAGCGCACCAGCACGCGAGCGTACGCTAGCCTCCCGAAATAGGTGGATGCGCGTATTCTCGGAAATAACCCACGATAGGCTGGGGACAAGCGAATGCGCGCAGGCAATGACGTAATGAAGCCCGAATTAGTGAAACAGAGCAACGGTTGTGGTGTGTCCACGATCGCCCTCTCGCGAGTATCGCACACAGAGCGCGATCCCAAACCAAAGGCGCGCTCGGAGTGTCGAGACGTCGATAAGCGAACGGCTCTCCTAGTACGAGCCGCGAATGACGCGCACCGCACTGCAGCTGCTGTGGGTTGCACAAGACTCAAAGCCTGCTCGGGCTGTTCGCGTGCCAGGTTCTCGCTGCAACGGGGTGCATGCAAGACTAATTATTATTGGCGCCGCCAAGGCCTCGGCAGCCGATGGAGAATCTCGGCGCGAGAATATTACGGCTGCGCGAAAATGTGCGCACCGAGTGGGCTCGCCTGCCTCCGTTCGCGACGGACACCGAGCAGTCTGCTAGGGTAGCACGCTCGCCAAGGCTGGCTGCGCGGACCCTCGCGAACAGGGAACGCCCCGGAACCCCCTTCTTCCCCCCACAACAGCCGAGCTGCTCCGGGGCTAATCCGTTGGCGTTCTCCGCGCGGAGCCACTCGCGAACACACGGCGGTGGTAAAATGCACTGACGCGGGGTAAACACAAAGAACGAGCTGCGCTTCGTTTGTGAATATCAGTCAAGGGCATTCGTGACATCGAATACAAATACAGCACCACGTACGCATAATAAACAACCAAGTGCCTGAGATCGTGCATATCTGTTGGGCACAGTGCAGTGTACTAGAATGGTGCAGGACGAAAGCTGGATTCCGCTCCATCCATTCAAAACGCTATGTAGTAGGAGTGTTGGAGACTTCATGAGAGTCGGGCCTGTTGAAATCAAGGCTAGTTACGGAGCACAGCACTGAAAATCACCGTGTTGGACCTTCGAATGACCCAAGTGTAGCGGTCACCTCCGTGCCTTTACGAAGTACCTAATGAGAACTACACGGGCTCACCTTTGTGAAAATGGTGTTCCTTGTGATGGCAGGAGACGGTTCTGGTCAGCAGGAGGACTTACAATGCATTTAGTACATGTAAAATAACGCCAGTGGGTTCCACAACAAAGCGTTCCGTCAGCTAGCGACCCTTGCACAGTGAACACACAGCTGAGGCAACTTTTTGCTATTGTTGTTGTTGCTGAGCGCTCGACAGTTGTCAAGGGGGGACGCTACGATTGGCCGTCAGTGCCCTGGGCAACCAATAGGCGTCGACCAGCTGATCGTAGGTCACGTGATGACGCACGCTCCCTGGCATCCCTGGAGCTCACTTATGGCGGCGAAAACACAACAGTGAGAACAGAAAAAAAAAAAAAGAACCGGAGAAAGCGGCAGAAAAAGCGAACTAAGAGCGAGCAGAGCGAGAGGGAAAAATAAATAAATAAAAAAAACCGGAAAATCGCTTTGCCGGAAATGACGTTACAGGTAGTTGTGAAACAACGCTGAATAAATTCGCGCGCAAATGATTATATAACGATGTTTTACAAATTAGCCCTTGTCATATATTTATTTTATACATATACAATGCCGATTTGTAGAAAACTCAGCATTCATAGCATCACAAACAAAACAGAGCGCCTTTTTCCGGGTGCTTTCTGCTGCCGCATTGGCGCAGTTTTTGTGTCAAGGCCAATTGATTCCTCCGCACAGCCCGAACGGCTCAGTTGTACGAGCGCAGGAGCTCTCGTTGGTAGGCATCTATCTCTCAGTCGTTTTTTTTTCCAGCGTCAGGCATGGCTCATCTGGACAAGCTGAGTACTAAGGAGTTGGAGGACATCCTCTGCCAGCTCTGCACCGATGAGAACATCAAAGTTGCAGTCTCGGGAGATGATGACTCCAAGAAGAACCTCGCCAAGAGCGCCGGTTCAGCTATCGGCGGCAAGATGCTCAACAAGCTGGGCGGATTTGGTTCGTAACATAGCTACAACTTTTTCGTTTATTTCGTATGGAGCGCGGGTGGTAATTTCGGGTGGTAGTACAACAGAATTCAGCTTTCCTTCGTACATGCTGCCTCTACATTCCAGAGAGATGAATGATTGACGCAGTTTCCTCGTGACCTTGGTGTCGGCATGCGACCATCCTCGGTGCGTTTTCCGTTAGAGATGTCACTTAATTCTTCGCCGAATCCATTAATGTCAACACTGATTATGCACCTTAACACCATGTATCTGACGCGGTTCTGTTCTGACCGCAGAGCCGACGGCAGAAACAGCGGTGTGGACACGCCCTGTCATATCTGGCGGCCTCGCTTTTCCACTGACTGTTGAGCCGAGGTTGGCATGGAATCAATTGCTGCTATTCTGTCTAGGTATTCCTCTTGTATTCGGTAGTAATGTATTTCGTGGCCTTTAGTGTGTCACTAGAGGTTATTCTTAAGAGTTTTATTATATTTTGCTCCACATGCCTTCTCGCTGAATTATCAGCCTGCAAGCGATCGAGACGAGAGAAACTTACACACCACCTCTGCGCCTTCCGCGTCTGAAAAACTTAGTGCGCCCCTTCAACTTGGCAGCGCATTCGTTTTTCGCATTGTGCGGTGGAGACCGTGGTTAATGATCAGTTTGTGTCAGCATTTCAGGCGTAAGCATATGGCAGTTGTTCTCTTGCATCTTAATGTTGTACGTACTAAAGTAAACGTTTGTTATGACTAAGGTATTTTGCATGCTCCTGCAGTGCGCACGAGAGCGCGGTGAAATGCAGCTCCAATTTTGCAATAACAATTTTCTTAGCACTGAATATCTGAGTAGCAGAGGTGTGCAGATTGCGGAGTTGCCCCCGCCCATGAAGGCACACCTGCCACGCGCATTGAGCATTTCACATACGAGTCATTGTCTTCCATGCTCATTTCTGCTCGAAATATCATAAGACATCTGCTTCTTTTCAATGATGATTCGTCTCTGAGAGCCGACGCTCCTCTATTGATAAACCAGTGCGCGCTCGCTTCATCCGATAGAATTTCAGCGTCGGTTGCCATGGGGATCGCGGAGCTGGAGAATGCTGCACTGAACCACAGTACGCGACAGCTTGATATTGGCCATGTCGAACGGATAATACTTTTCGGGGCCCGGCTATTTTGCGGAATCCATTTGCACCTGTACAGTACCTCCCCCTCCCCCCTCCTTTTTCCCCAAATAAGAAAATAGCGCATCGGGGAGGAGGCGACCACGTTGCGGCTGTGCCTGCGTTCTTCCGTTTAATGTGATGTAAATCGGTTCGTTGGGAAAACTTTTCTTTCATTTTTCATTGCTGCAAACAAGCCTAGGTAAATGCAGTTTAGCGTGTAATGACCGTCATGCGACAAGATAGAGAGGATCTGTATGAAGGCGTGGCCCAGCGGGTGACATAATAATGATGCTCTCTAGCTACGTAACTTTCCGGAATGACCTCGAGCCTCGCATTCCGTGCTGCGTGTGGCGAAACATTTTTTTTTTTTTTTGGCGATAACGTGGACGATAAGCGGCGCGCCGTTTAGGCGGATTGTGTGGGCGATGCACGTCTTCGCGCACGCCATCACGGCCTGCTCATCCTAGCGGGGCCGCCGCACCTGAGTCACATTTCACGAACTACGGAAGTGCTTACTTCAAATGCGGGCGCCGTGGGGCATTTTCAACGTTGGCGCAATCCAGTTGTGCAGATATTATCAAGGGAAGAACTCGTCCGGCGTCTGCTTAATTTCTTTTAAAAATTGTATTATTCCTAAAGATCTGCTGCGCATCTGAGTTTTCAAAACGTGTGCTTACGCGAAGCGTGCGCGCTAAAATAAAAAAGCTGGTATGCTGCTCTTCTCGCGCTATGCGCAGCTGCGCATTTCGCAAGCGTTACTAGGCAATTTAAGTTCGACGTTGGTTCAGGGACAACGAGTGTGTTGTTCCAGGAAGCTCAGAAGAAAAAAAAAAAGAAAAAAATGCAATTCAAAAGCGAGAGAGCTGAGCGCGCGTCTGGTCAGTTACACGCACTGAAAAAAGAAAAGAAAAAAAAAAAAGCTAGACTGGTTTCATGCAGTGAAGTGTCACATCCACGTTGCACGGGAACAGCTCACACGTGGCCGGATCGCAATGAAATACCACTCCAACAAGAAAAGTGGGAGGAGGAAGGCGGGGAAGTGTCGGCTTTGGTTGAAGGGCATATCATTACGTCCGGCTAGCCACCATAGTATCGCAGCCAGATTATATATGATATAGTTGAAAATAAGAGAAAGGCGTTGAAGCGGAGAGGTCAAGTAAGGCGCGTAGAATGCCACTGATGCTGCAGCTGCCAATAAGTCCTGAAAGAAAACGCGTGTTCATTGTCGCGCATTTCAGTTCATGCTGATAGTGCATTTAATAAACAGGTCGTAAGGGTAAAAAAAAGTTATAGTTTTGACTCGCCGTATACGGGGACGTTTCTAGGGGAGGGGTGGGGGAGCATATCGAGTGACCCAGTGTAAGAAATACCTATTTTAAAAAAAATGCCGTTAACGAACGCAAGAACGCAAGCAAATGGTATGAAAGCAGCAATACGCCGCAACGTAGGCCTAACTGTCTGGGTAAATTTTCGTGAACCCAATTAAACATTGCGATGGATTGCTGCATGCTGACAGAACCATTTTGTTGTCATTTGCTTGCAATGCATAAGAAATACATCAAATAATTACGTATCTTCCAACTAAAGATAAATTATCCCGCCACGGTGGTCTAGTGGCTAAGGTACTCGGCTGCTGATCCGAGGGTCGCGGGATCGAATCCCGGCCGCGGCGGCTGCATTTCGATGGAGGCGAAATGTTGAGGCCCGTGTGCTGTGCGATGTCAGTGCACGTTAAAGAACCCCAGGTGGTCGAAATTTCCGGAGCCCTCCACTACGGCTTCTCTTATAATCAGAACTGGTTTTGGGACGTAAAACCCCACAAAACAACAACAACAAAGATAAATTATGGGGATTTACAGGATTGGGAGTCACGCCATTGTGGGTGAATCCAGAATAATTTTGGCCACCTGGGGTGTGCGCTATCAGCACCCAATATATGAGTCTTTTCGCTCCAATTGAGGTGTTTATTTTTCTCCTAAAGCGTCGTAAGTGACCACGGCCTTGAAGAACTACTGCCTACACCCACAGATAAGGGCAGTGGGGTAAATTTAGGCATGATAACCTAAAAACACCCGCATTTTGTGTGTATAATAAGTACACTATAGTTGTTTCAAAACAAAAATGTTGAATTATACTGGGCGTGGTTGAGACATCTCCGTATCTTTGCCACCGGCAGGTTGTAGCTTCCAGAGCGCGCTGATCCTTCTACCCCAGCAGGTTATCTTGCGTGCTGCATCACACCAATGTATGTCACAGTCGAAGTCCACACTCAGAGGAATCCAAGTGCAATGTCGAACTTGCTAATAATTCCGGAATAGAAACGCACAGTGTGACATTTATTTTATTTATTTGCAGGTACTGTTAGCCGATTGGGCCGTTACAGGGGTAGGGTACAAATATAATACACTAACACAAAAAGAACAATATCATTCATTACGTAACGTAGCAGTGTATAACAAAAAAAAGAACTGCGACATGCCATTATGCATAACTATAATATGGAATATGACAAAGCATTGACATGCAATCAATAATAATAATAATAAAGAGCTTGTACATAATGATACACTATGAACTAACATACATCACAAAATTCTATAGCAACGAGGAAGCATTTATTGGAGCTTACTTAGAAAATATTTGGTAAAGTCTCTATCAAAATTTTCTGTGTGTCAAAATGTTCTACAGTTTGACAATCTTGTATCATCATCAGCAGCAGCCTAATTTAAGTACTTTGCGGTACGAAGGCCTCTCCCAATGATTTCCAATTTGCCCTATCCCAAGCGAGTTGGTTCCACTTTATGCCCGCAGACTTAATTTCATTGCTCCATCTAACCTTTTGCCTGACTCTGCTATGTTTTTCTTCTCTTGGTATCCATTCTGTTGCTCTTATACTGTCTATCTGTTATCTGGCCTCTGCATGATGTGCCCTGCCCAGCTCCACTTGTTGCTTTTAATTGATATAAGAATATCAGCTACTCCTGTCTGTTCTCTTATCCACTCCACTTGTTTTTACCTCTTATCGTTGCACCTATCATTTTTCTTTCCACTGCCCGCTTCATGCTCCTTGATTTCATCTCTAGTTTTTTAGTTATCCTCCACGTTTCTGCACCGTACGTTAGTACTGGGAGAATGAAATGATTAAATACTTTTCGCTTTAGTGACAGTGGCAAGTTTCCAGTCGGCGTCTCTCATAATCAGAGCTGGTTTTGGGACGTTAAACCCCACAAATCAATCAAGTTTCCAGTCATGATTTGGGAATGTCTCCCAAATGTGCTCCATCCCGTCCCTATTCTACGGAGGAGTTCTTTTTTATGGGTCTCGGTCTTACCTGCGGCGTCCCTGTTAGTAAAAGCCCCAGATATACGTATTCGTTCACACATTCTAAGGGTGCATTGTTAATTTTAAATTCCTGTACCTTAGCTAGGCTGTTGAGCATAATTTTAGTTTTTTGCTTTTCCTATTCATTTTTAGTCCTGATTTAAGACTTTCCCGGTTTAGGTTCTCAGTTATGTCTTGTAGTTCGTCACCGTCATTGCTAACAAACTCAATATCTTCTGCAAACCTTAAATTGCTGAGATAATCTCTTATAGCATCCGGTAAATCATTCCAGCCTTTTATGGTTCTAGGAATAAAAGAGTATGTGTACATGTTCACACGAGACAAGGGACTCGGAAGTTTCTGCAGTGGTCACTACGTAGGCTTCGTACTTGTCATGGAATTAGGTACTGTGCTGCATAAAGGTTAAATGTATTTTGGGAAAGCAAAAACAGGAATTTTAGTCTGGCTATACGATGGCATTCCAAGAGAGGGGGTAAATTTAGTTTTTGCAGCATCTCTGTTACTGAATCAGCGTGGGTGTACCTAGACAAAATAAATCTAGCCGCCCTTATTTGAATTAATCCTTTTTGATAAGGATTAAAACTATAAAGGCAAAGCCAGCTGCCGCCACCTTGTCATGGGACAAGCAGCATTTTCTCCTCCCGATACTGCTCAACGTGCATGTCACTGGTTTTAGGATCGATGAACAGATCATTAAAAATGATGGAGAACAGGGAATGTCGCTGCAGCCAACGTTTTGACAAGTGGACTTGTCTTTATTAGTTGCCATCCTGATGAAGACAAGTCCACTTGTCAAGACATTGGCTCTAACGACATTCCCTGTTCTCCATGGTTTTAAATGATCTGTTTGTTAATTTGAGCCTTCATCTTCCCCTGAGCTAGTTCTAGTTTGGCTTTAGGATAAAACTTGGAGGTGTGGAAAATCATGATATTGATATCATGTGATAATGTATATGTTGCTTGTCAGTCAATGTCAATATTTTTATACAAAACAACTTCACATTTATTTTCCTACAGGTCTAGAGCTTTTACATTGGCACCGGGACTAGAACACTTTAACTGTGTGTCTGTGAGTGGTCCCCAGCTACACCAAGCTTTCAGCACTTCAGTGCATAAATTTGCTTCGTTATTGTCAGTTCCCTTCATTATTGTCATGCTCGTCACAGTGTGTGTGAAGCCCTGCCGTGGCAGCCTTGAGCCTCTGAGCGACGGCCACGGTCTGGCGGCAAGCGACGCGGAACTCATCGTTGTGCAATGGGGTCTGTCCATTGTTGAGCTGTTTCCTTTTGTAGCTTGCATACTCGCAGTGGCGCGACTTCCATTGTTTCAAGCCAGGTCGGGCTAGGTGACGACAGTTGAAATTACTTGGTTACGATATCTAAAGAAAATCTTTTACAACTTCCATGGAAAATGCTCATGTCCCATATGCACTTGTCAGTGGTGAAACGGCAGCGTGGCACTGTGCAATTCTCCTGATGTTGTACTTGTTCCCATGTGTTACACAAAGCTGTGTTTCACAGTGATGCCTTTAACGAGAACAGTGGTACATATATGTTGCTTGTCATGATAGGCATATAGTTATTAAATCACCTCGCAGAGCTAGGACATTGTTGAATTCCGCCACACGTTGAATAATGTAATGACGGGACCTTGAGCTAGTCATGCAGAGTTCAGTTACTGTATGTGTTGCCCATGCAGTAACTACTCTGCGTGACTAACTCAGAGAGCTGTTGTTACATAATTTGGCAGTATGGTGGAATTCAACAATGTCCCACCTCTGCGAGGCGACTTACTGTATGCCTATTTCATTTCATTTTATGACCTTAAAGGCCCCCTTTAGGGGGTATAACATAAGGGATGATTACATAAAAAAAATAAAAACAGCAAACAGTAGTTAACATTGAAGATGACGAGTTATGCATTGCTGGAAAGTGGATGATGAGGCAATGGCAACGATGTCATGGGGCAGGCCGTTCCAGTCTGCAGCTGCTCTAAGGAATAAAACTGTAGCAGCTTTAGTATACAGTCGAGCCCAACTATATCGAATTCGTTTACATCAAACTATCCCGTATATCAAACAATTTTTAAGCACGGTAAATTTACATTGAGGATATATAGCACAAGTTATGGTTACATCGAGCGAAAATAGCAATGACAACCGATATATCAAATTCCATGTGCATCAAAAGTACTCCCCCGCAAGTTGGCTTTCTCTTGCGGCGGCGGGGAAAACTGCCATTACTGCCCCATAAGAAGTAGTTTAGACTGGCTGCGCACGGGCGAACACCCGCTGCAAAAAATGATCCTGGCCTACTCGCGGTGCTCACAGCCAATCAGCGCCTCAGCTCCTCCGACTCGTTGAACAACGTGTAGGCATGCATGCTGTCACAGGGGGAAAAAAAAAAAAATCCAGGACTATTTTGTGCCAAAACATGGCACGCAAGAAAGCTGCCATATTAATAACATGCTTTTCTTGGTGGTATGTGCCTTTATGTCATATATCGAATTATGCCATATATCGAACTATTAAATGTTTTTGGCGAGTTCGATATATGCAGGTTCAACTGTGCGCTATTAGGACTGGAATTACCATGGCCTTTGATGACAAAGCAAGGGTCGTATACAGTAACTTTAATCCAGAGTAAAGCCATTGAGGGACTTTCATTCAGAGAGGCATTTCCTGCCCTCTGGGAAAGATGGTCGACATGACAATCCCCTCTTCTTACCTACATCGCCTCTTTTTGGTACGGTAGCCTATTGTGATGGCCCTTGTAAACATGCCGACACGCGGTGCTCGATGGCAGCTCTTGCTAGAGTTCTAGGCCCACTTTAGGGGGCATGTACAGGGACATAGCTCTTGCAGCTGGTCCAGCCACGAGGCATACGTCGCGGGACTATATGGATGGATGCACGTTATAAGCGTAGGCGTGCGCACAGGACGAGGGGCCCCCCTTAATCACCCGAGGGTCACCCAAATCTGCCCCATAGCTTTATATTGCCCTACATTTTGGCTGCAATGGCCTTGGTCAGGAGGGGGAGGGGCTGCTGCAATGACTCTTCGACCACCGCAATGGATAACCCTGTGCGCACCCTTTAACGGGGCGGCGACTCTTGCGCGGCCAAACCCTATATTTAAATTGGCCCAATACATTAGCTATCTGGCTTGCGGCCTTCTTTCTTCAAGAAAATTTTTGAATTTACAACTTAAACGGGTAGTGAAAAGAATATGGAGCTGCCCAGTTGTAATTTTCACTGCTTCACTAAGCATTCGACATGCCCATTTTGAAATATTTCGGCACAATATTCAGTGTGCGTCTAATAACACCAGCTTGAAATCTTAGTGTTCTTGCGCTCTCGAAACGACTATGCAACACTGCAGGCCAGCATACGTACTATCCCGTGACTTCATCAGAGGATTTTTAAAAGTGAAAACATATCAACCTTGGTTTGCACTAAAATAATTTATATGAGAGCTAGCAAATAAGGAAACACTTGGACTCCGTGTGGTGCTGCCCCACCACGGTGGTCTTAGTGGTTGTGGCACTCAGCTGCTGTTCCGAAAGTCACGGGATCAAATCCCGGCCGCGGCGGCTGCATTTCGATGGAGGCGAAATGTTGAGGCTCATGTGCTGTGCGATGTCAGTGCACGTTAAAGAACACCAGGTGGTCGAAATTTCCGGAGACCTCCACTACGGCGTCTCTCATAATCGGAGCTGGTTTTGGGACGTTAAACCGCACAAATCAATCAACCTTGTGGTGCCGATGTTCGGAAGCAAGGCTGCAGCACGCACGGTTTGTCTTTCCGTTGCCTCCGAGGGCGCGCCATACTCTGAGGCCAGGATGGCGACTAAGATGACGTCAGCTGCAGAGGTGAAGGGAACGCGTGCGGTGGAAATCGAAACTGCATTTTTTATCGCTCTACATCAACCCACACGATTCAACGAAACTACATTACAGATTGCAGGGCGTTCAGAATACACACATCGTAAGAAATTTTTAGAAAACATATCACTACCCTTTTAAAGGGCCCCTCACCATGTCACATAGCAAATTTTGGCCATGCAGTGGAAGTCGTTCCATGCACAGTAAAGAGCATTCTACCGAAAAAAATTTTCAGAGTGGTTCATCACAAGCGAAGAAAAAAAGTATTTTGCAGCGGCGCGCGTACAAAAATGAAAAATAAAACGAAAAAGATGTGAGGAGAGCTCCATGCCCTTGCTGCTTGGCCTGTTGCCGGAGGAGAGGGGTCACGTGATGAATAAGTATCATTACGTCATGCCCCCTCCAGACGAAGTGTGTACGTGACGTCCCATTTTGTTTTTTCTTCTGAAGTTTACGCAGTGTGGCGACTTCCGGTAAAGTCTGTAAGCAACGTCATGGCACGGACGCTGACGTAAGCGACGGCGCTCGACGTAGGCGCTTGCAGTTGTGGCCTTCATCCTCTCCACGTTCGAGATGGACGTGCGCGAGAGGAGAGCAGGCAGCCAGAAACGGCTTTCCATTTGAAATTTGAACTGCTTCCACGGCGCATAGCGACTTAACTCTTGGCAGACATAATCGGGAGCGTGCAGTGAATGCATTGCGCTTGTCAGCTCAATATGACCAGACCTGGTGACGGCCCCTTTAAGGAAACTTTCTACTGCTCAGTACTCTTTAGCAGTGATGACGACGAACTGCAAAAGATGATTGAAGACTTAAGCTGAGAAAGTTCTAAGGTAGGATTAAGGATGAACATGCAGAAAACAAAGATAAGTGGCACAGCAAAAAAAAAGTGTCTTCACGATCGAAAACCAGACATTAGAAGTCGTAGAAGAATACCTATATCTAGCACAGCTACTGACAGGAGAACCTGCCCATATAAAAGAAATCCACCATACAATAAACATGGGATGGCACGCGTACGGGAGACATTCCCAACTCGTGAACGGAAATCTGCCGCTATCACTCAAGCGGAAACTATATAGCTACTGCATCTTGCCAGTACTAACATATAGGGCAGAAATTTGGAGAATTACAAAGAAGTTTGAGAGGAAGTTAAGAACCGCGCAGCGGGTGATGGAACGAAAAATGATAGGCATTACATTAAGAGAGAGAAAGACAGCCGAGTGGGTCAGAGAACATACAGGAGTCGGCGACATAATAACCGATGTTAAGAATAAAAAATGCACATGGGCAGGCCATGTGATGAGAAGACTAGATAACCAACGGACATTTAGCACGACAGAATGGATACCAAGAGAGGTTAAGCGTAGCCACGGACGACAGAGAATAAGATGGAGGTACGAAATCAAGAAATTCGCAGGCGTCAAATGGAATCAGCTCGTGCAGGACAGGCAAGGATGGAGAGGATTGGAAGAGGCCTTCGTCCTGCAGTGGACATAACATAGGCTGATGATAATGATAAAGATGAGAAGATGGTTCCTTATAGTGACGGAAACAAGCATTCTTGTACCCCTTAAGGGAATATTTATCAATAGGCCCGAAAGTTATGAAAAAATGACTGGTGGCGCTATCCTCGGCAATGAGTGTCAATCCCTAAGTGTATCGAAAAACCAAGAAATACCCACGCAGGTTCAATTATCGTGCTTGAAATAAAAGATTTGTCACTTCCAATGGTACTTGACACACATCTGGTAGCATTCCTTCACTACGGAGAGTAGTATTCATTCTTAAATTAATATTGCAAAAACCCAGTAGCCAGTGTTGCTGGCATCCTTTCATATACAGAAGAGGTGACCACGAAGATCGAAAACTGACTTCCCAGCAAAACCACAGCAAGCTTGTTTACTTTGAATGGTATGCTTTCTATTGTGATAAATAAACAGGAAACCAATGAAGGACGGTGGACACTCCCTTTAGCTTTTGTTCCCTCTGCCTACTTTTCTGCCACCAATCCTCCAACCATCTTTTAGTGATCTCTATTGCAGGCCTGTTCACCTTTCCTGTACTGTCCCTAAATCACGAGGCTTCATGTAGGCCAACACCCAAACCTCTGTTAGGGTGGATACCTCCATATAAAATAAAATTTGTTCTGCCGTTTCCCTAGCTTATCCCAGCAAGTACATTTATCTCAGCTGTTACTAAACCTCGCTTTGTAACTATGCGTCCTAGATCAAGCCACCCTTGCTTCAAACAGTGCAATGCTTCCTTTTGAATTATCATAAAACGCCTCTCTCCTTATTTCTTGGTTACCCTTTCGGTAGTTACTCAGAGCTGGCTTTGGTTCCGCTGCCACTATCCAATAAATTCTCTCCACCTCTCTGACCTTGCCCTTACTTCTCCCCCCTATGCAGGACAACGATGAGTGTTCTCCTGTGGTACAGTGCTACAACACAAGGCAGGAGGCTTTTTAATGGGGAAAGAGTGCGATGCTCAGGCATCTAATGTACCCTGTTGCTCACAGCAATAGCCCCATTGACAAAGGGCATGCTTGCATTACTCAATTGCCCTTCAATTGCCTATGGATAAGCTTACATAAATATGAATTTTATTTTCAGTACTAGAGTAACAGTAAGTTACCATACATTGAAAGAACACTAAAATGACATACCAGAGTGGTTTAGACCGATAAGTTATTGTTAGGGAACTGTACTCTCGCTACTTTTGCCATTTTATGTTCAATATTGAAGAGAAAATCAAAGGCGGAGTTCCATCGTTGAATGCCACGCTAAAACATTGAGGAGAGGACATCTTGGACCCCGTTCCTTTCCCTTTCATATTCTCGCCAAATTGGCTCAGTCGGATTGTTTGAAACATGCCATGTTGAGTGTGTCTGTTCTTTAGAATGCATTGTATATCTCCTTTACCCACAAACAATAATGTAGGCCTTAGTAAATATTATTACGTCACCCATGGGAACCTCTGAGCAGGTGCTGCCACTTGCATTTTCTGTTTGCACATTTTATAGCTTATCAAGAATCTTATCCACGTAATGCTAGTGAAGTGGTAATGTTAAAAGGTGATTTACTAATACAAGAAAAAGTTTTTCACTTTAGCAACGGCAGCTACAGCTCAACTGAACGACTACAGAAAGCGACAGACTCCATCAAGCATTACTTAGAAGGCACTGGCATTACAAGCTCAGCATAGCAACGGCAGCAACGGCTCAATTGAACAATGATTACAGAAAGTGATCAACACCATCGAGCATTACTTAGAAGGCACTGGCTTTACGTTCTCAGCAGAAAAATCTGAGCTTCTACTATACAGACCAAAATCAAAAGGGGCAATCTCCCGAAAACCACAGCATACAGCCATGCGCAGATATATATATCTCACAACACAAGATGGACACTCCATACCCACTGTCGAAAGGTTAGGGGTGCTAGGGTTAATCATAGAAGCTAAAGGCACCAATGGGGAAACGGTTCACAATCTAGAAGCGAAACTTTCTCAAACAATGCGCTTAATCAAAAGAATCACTAACAAGCATAACAGCATGAGAGAAGCACGGCATAATGGCATGAGATAAGGCTCATCCAAGCGTTCGTCATTAGCCAAATCACATATGTGGCCGCATACCAAAGTTGGTCCGCAGAGGAAAAATAAAACTAAGTGCCTTGATCAGGAAAGTATACGGACAAGCGCTAGGACTCGTGCACAGTACAAGCACTGAAAGACTCCTTGCACTAGGTTTACACAACACACTTGAAGAACTGATAGAAGTGCATGTGATATGAACGCCTCTCTAAAACAAAAGCTGACAGATACATCTTAGAGAAACTGGGCACGAATTATCACATACAACGTGGCACCAAATACGATATTCCGGAAACAAGACCGGGAGAGGCTCACGGTCCCACCGCTACCTAAAAACATGCACCCCATACACAACGAAGGAAGAAGGAAAAGCTGCACAAAAACCATGATAAACCGCTTCGGTAACAACAAAGGGGTGGTGTTTGTAGACACGGCCTGCTACAAACACAGGGCTTGTTTCGTCGCAGCAGTAGTTAACTACAATAAAGAATGCAGGACAAGTCTGACCGTAAAAACGAGACACGCGGCGGAAGAGACAGCTATAGCACTAGCCATAGCACAAACTGATGCCTACTATATAATCAGCAATTCACAAACAGTACACAGTTTTGTAAATGGCGGAATCTCCCCCGAGGCACTGCATATTCTTAGAACCAACTAAAGAACCCGCAATGAAAGGTGTGTCCAAATTCTCTAGATCCCAGCCCACATCACTGACCCCACTGGAGAGGACAACCCTAATGAGGCAGCCCACAACCTAGCTTGAGGGCTCACTTTCCGAGCTGTGACAGATGTTGGTCCCTCATCAGAGTGTCTCGACGCATGGGAGTGGGAAGACAGATTAACCTGTTTCAGTGACATAACTAAAAATTATAAACTGCAGAGGTGTGTCTACCCAACGCCCCATCCAAAACATAGTAGGTTGCAGTCTGTCCAATGGCGACAGTTGCAAACTAGTTCGTATAAGCGTCCGGCACTACTACATGTTATGTACCCAGAAATATATATATGACCAATAAATGCAAAGACTGTGATGGAAGTGCTACCTTAGAACATATGCTATGGGCTTGCCAGGGATTAGTAATACACAGTAATGAGAATGTGGCCTCCACTGACAGCCTCCGTGCACGTTGGTGGACCACGCTGCTCAGCTCAGCCCTCAACGAACAACTCTGGGCAATCCAGCAGGCCGAGGAAGCTGCTAGGAGGCAAGACCTCCTGGCCGACAAATAGGCAGAAAGCCCAGTCCATGAACACGCCGGATATGCAATGAAGTTGTCCTGTCTTGACCTGTTAGTGACCCTCTAAAACATCAAGTCACAAAGCAAGTTTCTCCACAACTTACTGTTTGGTTCAAAGCAGGATATGTTCATGTTCATGAACACCTTGCCTCGTGCAGCTGTTGTGCAGGCACGGTGGCACAATTTTTGAGTAGTGTTGAATCATTCTGTACTAAGAAAAGTGAGGGGCCGACTTGGCATATCTCGAGTTGGAATAAAATTTCTCTGTATTGTTGCGGAGTTGAAATGTGCAGTTTAGATGAGACTGTGGCAGCTAAGCCAGACTAGTGCCTAAGTAATGTGTATATGTGTGCAGGGAGCATGTTCGGTGGTGGCTCCAAGGACAGCAAGGATGGTGGCAGCAGTGGAAAGGAGGCCGAAATGCGCCCAGCTGCCGACGTGATCAGAGAGCTGCCCGATAAGGAGAAGGACAACCTGGCCGACACCATCCAGAGCACCATCTCCAAATTTGGAGATTTCAAGGACCCACAGGCACTGCTGAAGCTCATCACCGAGAATGCAATGGTTAAGCAGCTCATCACTAGCGCTGTCAAAAATTTCCTGGGCAACTTCCTCAAGAGCGCTGGTGGAGGTGCTGCCTGAGCTTTGGGCTGCACTTCTCCCCACTTACCCTAACCCCCTGCTCCCCCAAGGGGACATGATAGCTGCGCTCGTTGGTGTTGTCTCCTTATGGCTCGCTCTGTAGCAGCTGCTTTCTGAACCACCTCCTCCCTGTCTTGACAGCCCAAAGCTGCTTCACTGCCTTTTTTTTCAGGGCAGTGTTGCCAAGCTCAGGAAAAAAAATGATTCCACAAGATGCCACCGAGCTTGCTTCAAAAGTTGCAGATTTGCTCATGTCCTGTGGTGTAAGCTTTTACGCTCTTTTTCGTCCGCATCTTTTCATTTTCCCGGTGTTGTGCAGATTTCCTGGTTAGAAGGGCGTGTTCATTCATGGCTGACAGAAGTGTAGTTATCCTTGCATCACAATTTGAGATACCGTGAGATTGCAGTTATGAGGGACAGAAAGGTTTGGTTCATTCACAAAACATTGGACATATGAATCCTGCAATCATCCACTACCTTGCATTGTTTGTGAGAATTCTGGCAAAATGTTTCCATGTCTCATTACGTTAAAATCTCGAGGGGGGATATAAAGAAAGGCAAGAAAAGACTCCTTTCAGGATTAGCATACTTGGTATGGAAGGGTTATTGGCTGGACAGAAAAGAGGAAAGATGTTTAGAAGTAAATGACGTCTGTCAGCACACTAAAAAGCAGCTTATGCGTCCATAATCAAAAGAAGAGGCGTGCAGGACACGGACACAAGGAGAGCAGCTCTCCTTGTGTCCGTGTCCTGCACGCCTCTTCTTTTGATTATGGACTGTTACCAACTCGCTCAACTTTCTGTCCTTTTGAGCTTATGCGTCTACATGTCCAAGCTTTAATGGCTACAGTCCCTTGTTTTGCTTGGTTGAGATATGGAATACTGTGTTGGGATTAATGTGTATGGTTTACCTGGGCATTGTATTGAACAAAGTATGCAACCCTCATTTATTATCCTGAATCAGGGCTGTATTTTTTAATGATCCATTTCATTTTGCATCCTTTTCCCTGCTGGTAATATGACCATACGTCAGAGCATCACCATTACTACTGGGATCGACTGCTTGGTGCGTAGGGGGTGATTAAAATATAAAATGAAATAGATCATTACAATATGCAGGCCCTGATGGTATTTCATGTGAGCCCACTTCATTCCTGTAAAGGAATCAAGCTTATGTACACACACAAATACTACTATATATACCTAACAACAGAACTTAAATTTGAAAATGGCCCGAGATATCTCAGGGACTACTCAACAATGCTTTCAGTCATGCATGCTTGCACTTGTATACCTCAGAGGAAATATTTTTTTTGAACTTTTGTTGCCCTGAATTTCATTCTTTTCATACATGCAGCATTCATTTTTAAGAGGGGGTTACATCCAAGTTAAATTCATCAGTCATATAGCATACATTTAAAAGCAATACTTGTTTGATGTTTAGTAAATTATAGCTTAAAAAAAAAAAAGGCTTATTCTAAGGACAAGGCAGCCTGCAGCACTACAGCCATGAGTACCAAAAGCTATTTTCGCTGAACCATTTGCTACTGTGACAAACAGCCTTAATAAATACAAGCATAGTAGTATTTGATAACTGTAAACCTGCCGGATCAAATAGCCCTTATTTTTGTTTATATTTATTTTGTTTGTTTTACTCTAAACAGCCTTTTCAATGGATACACTGCCACTATTTGTGTTGAAGATGAGTGAGCAGTTGCATGTTTTTTTTCCTGCATAGAATGCAAGGGAATTTGACCGCCCATTTTAGCTGAAATGCCTTTTACGTACAGCATAAGCATTGTTTATTTAATGCTGTTAACTGAAGCACGCACACACACACACACAAAGAAAAAAAACTTTTATATACAGTTTATTTTATACAAGAAAGGCTTGAGAGTACTTCAGACACTAAGCAGTGTACAATCATAAAAGATTAGTTATCTGGAGGCCGTTACCTATTACTAATTTCTGTTGTTGCTGCTCGATATGTTTACAACCTATTTTTCATTTGGTAATTAGATATATTGTTTGTTGCCCAAAACTGCATTGTTATCTATACATATATACAAAAATGTATACTGGCTTTATGTATACACCATGTGCTGTTAATTACGCAGCTATTGTGAGCACTCAAATAAAATGCCTACATAAGTGCAAGTTCTTTCTTGGATGCAGAATCCATAGCACTTCAGCAACAGCCACCGGAAGCTGCTGGTGAAGTAGCGAACTATTGAAGGTACCGACACGAAAGGCCCTTTTTCAATTTTACAGATGTGCTTTGGCACACTGTTCACCTTCTTGGCTAACAACTGGGCTAGTCACAGATCAAATGAAGACAAGGTGCTGTTATGCCTCCTCCATATGCGCATATTTAAAAATTTGCCACATTACTACAGTAAACCTAGTTATAAAGAACCCGGATATAACGAACTATCTGATATAACGAAGCAATCGCAATTCCCCTTGAAGTTCCTATAGATGAAATTGGTATTGGTTATAACGAAGTAATGGTTATAACAAAGTAATTACCACTCCCCCTTCAACTTCGTTATAACGAGGTTTTACTGTATATGCTTGGTAAACTATATTATTGAAAAGTTAAACTTTACAATATCAAAAAGCATCTATTTATCTCTTATTCACTGATGCAGCAATTATTAGTAAGTGGATTCCAGCACTTATTAAAAGGTAACCAATGAGAGCAACTTGCTCGTGGCTTGGTTCACATTAGATATGGTTGCTGGAAATTTTAACATGAACGTACAGTAGATGAAAGGAAGACAAAAAAAGAAAAAAGTCAGAGGCAATGCTGCTGCGAGTCTATTAAATACTCTTTCACAGCCCTACAGTTTAAATTTTCCTTTGGCTTTCATTTCAATGACAGGAAACTGCAAATGGAACTGTGCAAGGTGAAGTGAACCTGTCCCTACTTTCAGGTCAAATATGTGTCTAGCGCATTAACTATGCTGCAGCGTATATATATATATATATAAGGAACAAAAGGGAGTACGACGCACGTTGGTTTTTGCACAGTATAGTTACTGACGTTTCGGCTGGTGGACCAGCCTTTGTCAAAGGCTGGTCCACTTTGACAAAGGCTGGTCCACCAGCCGAAACGTCAGTAAATATACTGTGCAAAAACCAACGTGCGTCGTACTCCCTTTTGTTCCTTATTGTACCGGGGCCAACGTGATTTCCTTGCTGCAACTATATATATATATATATATATATATATATATATATATATATAAAGCAACAGCACTAGTCTTCTTCCCACCAGTCTATCTTCATTACTAGAGAGGATGCTAGACTTGCAACATTTGAGCAATTACGTCCAATTTGAAGCCCTGCTCCAGAATGTATCTGTAGCATGATAATCACCACCATCTCCAGCACTAGTGTTGTGCAAGTTCATGCTCTTCAACCTGGAAGTTGCACTGTCACAGGTGAGTTAACAGAGTAACAGCAGTATGAGAAGGGTGGGGGGACAAAGCAAAATAAGGTGAGGACAAATGCCATGTGTTCTCCTTTTCCTGTTTCCCACCCTTCACAATCCTTTGTGAAGCAGAGGCTCACTTTTGATGTCCTGTAAAGACTTAACTAAGTGCAACACACAACGTTACAACTTTGGAAGGTGAAACTGAAACCACAGCCATAAGCAAGTTTCACAGGAGCACCTCCTGCATTAATGTTTATTGTAACACAACAACACTTGTTTATCAACACAGCATTGCATAATGCCACAATTTTCTTTGGCACACAGACAACATGCAGTGCCAGCTTCTCTGGTTACACCACACTCACCGACAATACGTTGTAAAACACCATGGAAGCAGTTTTATCACAGCCAATGCTTTTTCAGGCACTTGTGCCACATCAGAGGGCTTTATATAAATGGGACATATGTGAAGCATGAAAATTTTTCTCGAGCAACAATACTTTGAATGATGAACACTCACAAAGCTAAAGCATGCCACGTTTAAGAGCAAAGTGTTTACATTTAAGTGCAAAGTGCTTTTGCACGGCCAAGTTCTCTATTGGCGAGACCCTTTTGAATATGTCTCCTGCTTAGTGTAGTAAGTAGATTTGTGTCATCTTATAACTTCCTTCCTAGCTACAAAAAAAGAAAAAAAAAAAAAACTTATTTTGAGAGGTATACTTGAGGAGCACGTGTACAACTACATATGTATACTTGTATATTTTACCTCCAACACTCTATGTACAATATTAATCCCTCTCGACAGTCTACTTGTATACTATGCTCTATACTACAAATGTTCTTCAGCACATATTCAAAACCTCAAGACCAAGAAGCAAACAGAAAGTCACGATCTTGGCTGCCGACACTATGCTGCAGTGAGCTCCACACCCATAATATGTAGCAACAGCTGTGGCTAACTGAACATTTATTGTCAAAGCTTATCTCATTCATTTTTTGTTCACAACCTGGAGCAGTAATCAAGTATTCAAAATAGATGACCTGACAGCATTTCAGAAAGGTGCCCACAAAGCAGAACAAAGGCGCACTGCAATTTCTCAATTTCACTGTTTTCTCGCTTACAGATAGATGCTCTGTTCTCCCTAAGAATGGTGGATTGGCTGTTGATTGGGATTGGAAACATAATCTTTCAATCTTGCTCAACTTAATAATTCCCTTTAGTGTCCCTTTAAAAGCAGTCATATCCCAACTTCTTACAGAACAAAGACTGACAAAAAGAAGAGTGTAAAGTATGGAATCTTGCACAATACTCTGCACGAAACAGCACTCTTTGTTCGCCCAATGGCTCTCATCACAGTGGTCATCTATTACAACAAAAACCCATATAACTGTAGCTAAAATCATATAATACACCTAGAACGAAGATCAAATCTACGGACAGTGACAACCAAACTACAGGAAGAGTGTTGCACTAAAGGTGTCCAAATGACCTCTGCACTTGGTGGGAAGCACTAATGTTCAACAGACACTTTGTGGTTGGCATGTCAACTAGAAATACACAGCACTGTCGGGTGCCCCTTCAGTTATTTTCAGTAACATTAAAAACATTATTATAAGGCACACCAGAGTGGGGGACTGGCTCCGGCTTAATTCCGACCATTTGGCATTGCTTAACATGCACTACAGTACAAACCCATCCAAAAGCTATGGTAAAGTGTAGGTCAAAAGGAAAACATCACAACTTGTAATCAATTGTGCTGTTCATAGTGTAAGCAAGAACGAACGCAAGTTGCTAGAAAAAGCCTAAAAGAAAAAACAGCATGTGCCATCTTGCGGAGAAGCCTTAGTACTACGCAATGGAAGCATTCTGATTTTTCTACATATTTTATCGTCAAGTGCATCATACTCGCTGCTTAAGACTCGCCATTATATGCAGGGTTCATACAGGTCTCCAAGTGAGACTTGAGAACCTTACAAAAAATTTTAAAAATATTACGGTAGTTCACAGACGTTAAATTTTACTGTACAGATAAAACAAGTCATTTCCCTTACTGCACGTACACTTCCCTTCCACCAGATAAAGATACGAAGCTCAGAGAGGTGCTTATTCTTTTCTTTTTTATTTGCATTGCCATCGATTTTTCAAGTCCAAGCTCTTGCAGTCTTTTTCAGGCTGTTTACGTTAATTGCACGCATGATGTCTACAGTTGCTTCTGCATTTTCTGCATATCTATCTGGGGCCGTATTCTGAGATGTGTCGCTAAAGGCGATTGTGCCGCTTGGTGACCCAAGTGTCCCGATTGGTGCTTTCTACTGTGATGAATGGCTGGTTGAGCAAGCCGGAAAAGTGAGGTCGGGTTTCCGGTTTGTTCAACCAGCCAATCGCCACTACAAGGAGACACCAAAGGGGACACTTACGTCACCAAAATGATACTATCGCCTTTAACAACATATCTCAGACTACAGCCCTTACTATCACGTTTGTTAAGAAATCAACGGCCTGAAGCTTCCTTTTCTTCATCTCCATGCCCTCAACTTCGATGATTCTGCTTTCTGCCTGCTTTGAGTTTCTCTGGTAATCTCTCACTGAGGATACAGCTACTGACTTCTTTTGTGATATGAGCATTCAAAATGGATGTTACCTACTCTACCCACAGGATCACTGTGAGATGTAAGACAACTCTTCAGTGGGTGGCCAAGGGATCCAATTCCAACATAAAGCCAAAACAAAAACACTGAAATACTACTAAATGCAACTGTATTTTTGTTACAAAAATAAGTGGGTTGGTGCAACTTTTTTTTTCGGAGCAGCCAAAGACGCAGGCTTACTGTAGCCACGTAAGTTTTGCCTTTATGGCCTACTGAAGTCGAAGCGAGACGGGCAAAAAAGAGTTGAAGGCACTACCATGCCTTTAACTCTTTTTTGCCCGTAACTGGCAAAGGTGTCAAGTTATTGATGTCATACCATCCTTCATAATCTACTGACTGTACAGGATACTTCACGATGCACTTCTTTCTAGCTTGCTTGCTTTCCTTCTTTTTTTGCAGTTCACGCCATGAAAATACAGCCGCGGCTTCAGGGACCGAACCCGCAACTTAAGCTAACCTTTTCTGCACATTATCGCACACTGACCTTTGCATAATCACTATCATGTATCATGAATCAGAAAACTCAGTGCCCAATTCCCCCCCCCCTCCCCTTTTCTTATATGATTTCTTGCGTATCACTTCCTATTTCTTGCGTGTCTCTATTCCCAATTCCCTTCCCTTCCCTTCCTGCACCCCCCCCCCCGCCCCCCGATGAGTAGCACGTCAGCGACCTTTCTATGCTGGCTAAATTCTCTGCATTTCAATGAAGAGCCCTCTCTTTCTCACTATCATGTAGCAGTGCACTGAGGGTAAGAGTGGGTCGGCACGGCAGTGGGCCCAGTTCCCCTTCACTCGAAGAGTAGCATATCAGCGACTATGCTGGCTGAATTCTCTGCATTTCAATTAAGAGCCCTCTCACTATCATGTAGCAGTGGGCTGGGGAAAGAGCTTGTTCCTCCAGCGTGACAACCCACGACGCGATCATCCGACACGGCACATACTCGACTTTGAGCAGCTCCGTTGTTAAAAATCACGCAGACTGCTGTAAGCAATGACGTCTGCTGGGATCACAGTGAACCTCTACAAAATGCAACTCGCACTATCAGGCCCCATTAAAACCCTACAAATTCAAGGGTTCATAAGGAATGAAAAGAAATTCCAGGATTTTCAAGGCCTTGATAATGCAATATTCAAATTCAAGCACTTTCAAGGATTTCAAGGACTTGTGCACTCTGTACATTAGTATTTGCACTTCATTTTATGTGTACTGTGACATTACATATTACATGAGCCATTCCACCTTGTGAAAGTGGTTGTCCAGAGAAGCTCTGTAGATGGTATGGCTGCATGAATGATTGAGAGTTTTATTTCTTTCAATGTAACTTTGCATAGGCTGTAAAGGTAAATGGGCCCTGAAACCAAATTTTAATCACTGAGTTTTGCATTTAAACAGGCTCCTTCTATTGCCCTGAGATATACACACAAATAACTTGAATACTGATGAGGGCAAAGAGAAGTTGTTCAGCTTACAAACTCAAAATAAAAGCAGATGACAGATATCAACATCCCCTTTTGCATTTTATTCACCCAGTGGCATGTTATGCTGCTTCCAATCAAAATGTGGCCAACATGCTGTGGTGGTGGAACCCTGCTGCCCATTGTGACCTTCCTACCACAAGCAGTCACTGCACTCCTTGTGTCAGTTACATACAAAATGAAATTGTAATGCGTAAATTCATGTTTTTTTAATAGCTTTAGCAAGCATAAAATATGTTTTCATTTTATAAATCCCTTACAATCAGTACACTGTAAGCACGTGCGATATAACTTTTTATTCCCAACTGTTCTTAGCCAATCAGAACCATCAGAATAACGCATCACTTGCAGAAACTTTTGACATATACAACGCTGCAGTTGGCACGGCAGCTGATTTCAGGTACAAACTGAAATATAAGAAGGTTTGGTTTCGCCACTTTCACTGGCACTACAGTCATTATATGAGTCCGACAGCAAGCAAACCTACAACAAAAGCGACCTGAGTAATTTGCGTTTCAGGGCCCCTTTAACATTTATTCAATCATGCATGGCTCATCATCGCATATGCCTGGCTCATACCTGCACTGGGGTTTCTGATCATCAGTGGAATGTCGAGTTATATACAGCTTTGCCGCAAAATGCTCATGCTGACCAGTACAGCTACCTTCACTTATCAACGAGTGGAATGGCAAACCTGTGGTGGTGAGTCCCATGGCAGGACACTACAGTGCGTTTTGTACGTGCATTAGTTACCATCGAGTACACAGACTTCTGCGATCTCCCTGCATGATACAAGAGGCCACCAACTAATTCCGCTGTAAATGGATGCTAACACATCTATTCCTGGTGTACAATGGCAACTGCACACACCTATCAGTGTTTCCAGCATGCTTCCATCATACAGCTTCATCCTCATAGCAGATAGGTGAAATTCTGATGAAAAATTTTCAATGGCATTTCTTGTAGTATCTCAGAAAGAATAAACACTTGACTGGTAAATGTGCCATTGCACTTAAAAAAAAAAAGAAAGAAAAGAGAGAAAGCAGACTCACGTTACCAGTGTTCTTGTGCATGCTTCTGCTGTGGGAGTATATGAATGGATGGATGCTATGGGCATCCTCTCTGTAACAGGGCAGCAACACGTGCCACCAAGCTTTATTCAGGCCTAGCGTACTGCATGTCTCAATTAAGATCTTTTCTTTCTTTTTTTTTTTTTCAGGGAAACAATTTCAAAGCTTAACTTTTAACATGGTAGGGTATCACAATATTGGTTTTCACGGGTCTTACTTTTTTTCCTTTCTCCATAATTTTCCACCATCAATCCTACAGCCATCCTTTACTAATCTCTAATGCACGCACGTTTAGCTTTTCCTGTGCTGTGGTTATAAAATGCAGAGTATGACATCTGGCGGTAGGTTTTTTTTTTCATCCTCCCAGTCTATAAACTGCTACTCTAGATTTTATGATACAAAAGGATGGCTTGTTGGGCATATTTGTAATTCATACTGAAATTTACAGCATGAACCAATGAGCATTTTAAGGGCATTTTATCCTCTATATATGTTCTATACTTTCATTTAACTTTTCTGTTGATAGTCAGCGCATCGCTATGTGAACTCTGTACCATCTCATATGCTTGGGCTGTAAATTTCAGTCTAGATTTTACCTTAGATGGTGTCACCTCAAGATAGACACCAAACAAATAATGTAACCAGCACAAAAACCAGTTAACCTACTTTCTTTTTTTGTGTGTGAAATAGTACACATCTAATAAGATAGCAGCTGTTCCCACTGAGTGTGAGCAACAACAACTGGCTTTTAGTCTAGTTCTCCTGATTTTCCTTTACGCTAGGCTTTTGTGTAGCCATGCTATGATGCTGCATGTACATATAAATGAATAACAAAAAGCTTTTTCTACACATTCTTTTTTTCTAAAGGTAGAACGCATATCTGTGTAACAGAATCATATGAAGCAAAGAAACAGAATTTGAGCCTCTGGGCTCCCCTTCTTGTCCATGTAACAGAATTACTGGACAAAACAACTGTTGACAGTGTTGTTTGACACTAGCTAAAACCACATATCATGCATGAAACGCATCATATAATGCAGTGAAAAAATTTTTCGACTTGACACCTCACCTCTTGTCAAGACACCTGTTGCACTGCTACTTCAAATGTCTCCAAAGTGCTGCTACCAAATATAACAGGGAGAAAAGAAACAGCTCACAATGAGGTGAAAACATGGTAATTACAAACATAAAAATGCACTGTGATATTATGATGCACATACTAATGAATATGGCTTGATTCACTTGGGATCTCTAAACGCCAGCGTTAAAAAAGCCTGGCGCTTTGTAACATGTAGCAAACAAACACACAGAAAGATTTCTGCTTCATTATGGATCCTTAAGTGCACTTGCACCCATAAAGGTACTGAATGGAGCTGTCAGAAGTACCAGTAGTGCCATTCACCACTGCTGCTTCAGACAGCACATTCTTGGTTATGATAAGCACCAGTTTGTGCACTGCATCATGACACGCTGAATCAATTTTTTGTTTGCAATAATTTGTTTCATACAATAAATGTGTTTTTTTTTTTTCCCATTCCACTCTTTCACACAAGGTGATGTCTGCACAAGCAACTTTGTCACCCCAGTCATTCTCTCCCACAACATGTACCGATAGTGCTGACTGCTTTCAGAGTTGGAGTTAAATGAAATGCATGAGCAATATTTGTTCAGCAACTCCTACTTAAAGAAGAAAGAAGGCTTAATGTTTCAAATTGCATATCTGGCCTAATTTGCATTGACAGAAATATGCAGAATATGCGCTACATGCATGGAGGCACTTTGTTATACATTTTGAACTTGAGCATTAAATTGTATTCAGCATTTCTAAAGCCATAATTTGACAAACAAATTTTTTACCAGTGTGCAGAAGCAAATTTCCTTATCCTGCAGAGAAGTATTTATCTCCACGAGTTGTCCATGCCATGTGCTTCACAGAAATACAGAGCAATACTGTAAAAGCAAATTGGGCTCACACACCAAGAACAGCTTCTACAAATAAGACACCATGCTATTAAATGTTGAAAAACTCCGAAATGCGGCTTTCCCCAGTATAATAACAATCAGTCAATGATCTCCAAGCGCATCTGGCTGTGAAAATAGTCAATTATAGCACGTATGATCCGCTTTTTTATATGGATATCACCACAGAGAAGAGCCAGCAACTCCACAACATCTGCAACTTCAATGTCAGAGAATGCACGTTGCACAGCGATGATAAGCTCGTCCTTTTGGTCATCAGACATGTTGGTTATAATCTCAGCAGCAGACACGAACTTGTCTCGCATCATAACTGCTGCTGCACAGCCACCAAGTGCCCCACCTGCAAGGGAGGACGCATGTACATCACTTTCGACCCGCAAGACAGAATTCGCTTTTGTGCTTGAGGTAGGTGAACTCCCGGAAAATAATTCCTAAGACAAACGTTTCATCATACTTGAAAATACAGCAAAAAAAAAAAAAAGAAAAAAATCAGACGAAAAGAATGCGACAGGGACAGAGTGCTGAATTATCAACAGATAATTTAATTTTATTTAGGGGGGCTTCGCAATAAAACGCAAAATGGATAAAGAAAAGCAAAATGTACACAATGTTACGGTTCTTGTTAGTTGCTCTTCTGGCCCTTTGATAACTTTCTGACATACAGCACGATAGTGGATGCAATCTGTGCAACTACAGTAGAATCTCGATGATACGATTACGGTTGATGCAAATTTCGCGATGATACAAATATTAACGGCGTTTTGGACGGACTACGTTGTATACAATGCGCCGTCATTCGTTGTTATACGAACAGTCTCCAAAGCCATTGCAGATGATTCGAACGCGCAAAATGACCGCTTCATGCGAGCGACTGACTCAGTGCAGATTTTTTCCGCGAGTTCCTTATGACTTTGGACCGGAAAATGGCAGCGAAAAAAAAAAAATTTTGCTTTTCGTCGACCAGTGTTCAGCCTATCCCAAAGACTGCAACTTCAGCAATGTCGCCGTAAGGTTCCTGCCCGCAAACACCACGAGCCGTCTACAGCCGCTGCATGCGGAATAAACCGAAATGTGAAGCACCATTTCAAGGGATTGCTTGTACGGAGGCTCCTGGTGAAAATTGAGTGCAAGGATGAAAACTTGCGGATTAGCCTGCTTGACGCCTTACATTTCTTGGCCATGTCCTGGGATAATGTGACCCAGGACACGATCGCGAACTGCTTTCGCAAGTGAGGCTTTTTCGCGGAATCGGATGCGGCTCCGATGGAAGAAAACCAAGAGCCTGACGACGATTTGCACATCGAGGGTTGGGGGAACCTTGAAATTCTAGCTTCGGCGCGAGACTTTGTCATCGCGGACGACAACGTAGCGACCTGTGGGCTGCGATCCATCGAAAAATTGGTCGACGAGGCAAAGGATACCAAGTCCGAGAGTGATGGTGAAGATGCCGGTGGAGTGTGATCTCCTATCGTCAATGTCGGAAAACCTTGACGCCCTCGACGTACTGCGTCGCACCGTAAGCACCGGCAGCGTGAGTGAAGAAACCGCAGCACGGTTTTATTTTCCTTTCAGGCGGCTTTCTTGAGGGACAGCGAAGTTAAAAAAGTTCAAAAGAACATCATGGACTTTTTCAACAAGAAGTAGTTGACCCCAATAAAGTTCCTGTTCATCTTCATGATCAGCTTTAACTTGTTTTGGCTCATACGAATTCGGGATGATACGAATATTTTACGTGCTCCCTACGAATTCGTATCATCGAGATTCTACTGTATATTCTTGTTCCCAGACTCCGAGTCTACTCCAACGGTTCCTGTCGGCCATGTTTACAAATGCGCGTCTGTTGCTTGAGCTGCTTCAGCTGGTCTCGGCGCTTTGTTGTGAACACCTGTCGAGCAATTAATGTTCATTTGCAATGATCGTCGTCTATCATGGTGACAGGAATGCAGGCATGGTCCACGATACCACCAACTGTGGAAGAAATCGAAGCGGCTTTGCGCTTGTCTTGCTTTAGATACTTGTGCAGATTTCTTGCCTATTAACGAAGCCATATCATATTGTGATATACTTTCTCATAGCCTGCCAATGTTCACTACTGTGTTTCTAACAATAAAGAGAAAATGTGTAAATGAAACCCATAATTTATAACATTTTATTGTCCTAGTATCCTAGTATCCGGTGGGTAAACATTGACATCACTGGCAAATGTCATTTTGTATAACCATGTAGATGAACGCGAAACCACAATGACATTAGTGATGTTGTTTGCTGGGAATGAAGTTTACATGCGCCATGTGACAGGGGTATAACAACATGTACAACATGCTATTTATGAAAACGCTCTGTGGATCTGTGTGGTATGCGTGCAACACATAAAATTTTTTTTTCCTTGCAGCATTTCAGTCTTTAGCATGAACTTTCTGGCTAAATGTCTTAGGCCATGAGTGAATGAGAGGCGGTAAGCCACTATTCTTGGATTACAGCAGGAATAGATGACAAAAGATTGGTGCACTGCTGGCTTCCTATTTAAAGCACACTCACAGTCCGAGGAAAAAGATTGCTGCAAAACATTTGTAATGCTTGTTGTAGAGAATATGCAGTGTGTACTACTGTTTAATATCTGGTAAGAACTGTGTCAACATGTTCCACATGCAGCTATAAGTGGTTTGGGGTAACACACACTTCCAGTATTTTGTCTGGTGTTGCCAAATGATTGCAGCAAAATTTACCATAAAATGCTTTAAAGAGTTGGATTTTGTAAGCTGTCTCCTTCTTTTGCACCACGGTCATCATTCTATACACAGTGCAGACCTCTGCAGCATGGCAAGATAGTGTTGAACATATGTGCAAAGTAAGTGTGCGTGTGTGTATCAGCGTTCTCTCATGGTGGGCAGTGGTAGTATCACCACCCAATGCTCCGATTCACTAGCTACCCTTTGAAAACATGAACTTAAGGGGCAAAAAACGGCAATTGCACACATGCAGTGTTAAAGGCACATGCCTCCCACCACCTGGTTGCATAAGAGGAGCCCGAACAAGTGGCCTTGTGGCCTCAAATATCACCAAATTTGGTGCAAGTAATCAAACTCAAGAATGCTTCCTTCCATTCTTGGTTTGTGAATCTCCAAGTCAATGCACTGCAGGCGACAGATGTGCATTGTAGCTATTACAAATGCACAACCATAAATGCTTACCATTGCATGTCTTTAAGACATCTTATTATTGAACCATGCCATGGCAGCATATATTTAACTAGAGAATTTCTATAAAGAAAATTTGAAATGCAGGTCACCTCACCACCCCACCCCTGTGCTCTCAAAATGAGCATCCCTAAAAAATTTCTGGAGAGTGCCCTGTTATATCGTCATCTCCACAGATCTCCAATTACCCAGTCCTGTGCTAACTGTAACCACGTTACCCCCCAAAACTTTTTGATTTCTTCTGCCCATCTAACTTTCTGCTGGCCCCTGTCACACTTGCCTTCTCAAGGCACCCGCTCTGTTACCCTTGATGACCTTGCCTTTGTATTATATGCCCTGCCCACGCCCATTTCTCCTCCTTGATTTCTACTAGGATGTCATTAACACGCATTTGTTTCCTGACCCACTCCGTTCTATTCCTGTGCCTTAATGTTACACCTATAATTTTCCATTTCATGGCCTGCTGTGTTGCCCTCAATTTCAGTTCAACCCTTTTTAGTGAGGTGCCACATTTCTGTCCTGTATCTAAGTGCTGGTAAGATGCAGCTATTATTTTCCTCTTGAGGGACCAAGGTAAGCTGCCATTCATTATCTGAGAATCGTCTGCCGAATGCGCTCGACCCCATTCTTAACCTTCGAACTATCTCAGCCTCATGGTTCAGAATGCATCTACTGGCTGAAGTAGATGCATTCACTGACCACTTCCAGTGCTTTGTCACCTACCTAAATATGCTGTGGTCGTCAGAGGCTACTGAACATTACTTTAGTCTTCTGCATATTAATTTTCAGGACACAGTTCTACTTTGTGTAGTTCAGTAACCATGATTTGCAATTGGTCCCCGGAGTTACTTAGCAAAGCAGTGTGATCAGCAAATCCGAGGTTACTGAGGTACTCTCCATTAACCCTTACACATCTGTTCCCAACGCAATGGTCTATAAATACCTGTTATAAACATGCTGTGAATAACACTGGGGAGATTGTGTCACCTTGCCTTACACCCTTCCTTAGTGGTATTTTACTGCTCTCTTTATCGAGGATTACAAGTAGCTGCAACGCCTGTTATACAGATATCCTCTAATATTCTTAAGGTAATACTCATCTTACCATTCTATGGTCTCTACATCTGACCTTCCTGAGCATTTCCGCATTCTGCACTATGCCAAGGTGATCACAAAGTATGGAGTCTATTTCACTCTTATGCTCCCTGTTCGAGCTCTTCTACATCGGGTGATTCCACGTAAGATCGAACAACGCATGGCTGGTCACCCCCTTAAATTTCTTTCAAAATTTTATATATTGCTGCCCGATGAGTGGAAAGAAGAGATCCGCAGTTGGTTTTGCTAGCAAAAATTTTTTCGAAGCGCCGGGAGTGACTAATGACGAAGAGGTGGAGTGCCGCGCTTACCTACTCTTCTGTTTTGGCCAACTTTGGTTATTAATTACACAGAATATACTAAGGTTAGGAGGCTGAATTTTATTTAACTAATTATATGCATGCTTCTGCTTGTGTTCAATTATTTTTGCATTTTATGGGGAGCGTAGATATTTTTATAAAAATCCTCAAAAGCAGCCCAGGAAGCATTTTTCTGTCTACTTTGCGGGCTCATATCTCAAAAAAGGCTTGTGGCAGAACGGCGAAAATTCCTCATTATGTTCTAAGCATACCCATTTGTCAAACTGCAAAAGGTTATATTTATATGATTTTTTAATAAAGAGATAAGGGCAGGCTAACTTCAAAAAATCACCGTACAATGGAATTTTCTGGCGACAATGAAAAAAAAAAACCCCATTTTTGATATTTTTTAAACTTTGTACACTTATTCTCCTTCACATTGGCTTTCACAATCACCAAAAACATGTTGCATTATTTTGTTCCACTAGGAGTTACAGGCCGTCGAATTAGACCCTTACGGAAGGCTCAGCGAACCATGCACGTCTGATTATTCTGGCATTTATGATCGCGTACGGCTTTTCAATTTTGGCATGATAATATACCTGGTCATTTATGTCTGAACGCTGCATATTAGCTGTGAGGGACGCAATAATGAATGATTAGGGGTCAGTTTTGTACGCGTGGGGTTCTTTGATGCGCTGCGGTATCGGAGCGTGGACAGATATTTTCCACCTTTACCTCAGCAAAAAGGCAGTAGTAAGAACTCGATGCGTAGCTTAGATTCCTCCCCCCCCCCCCCCCAAAAAAAGAAGCAAAGGAAGAAAGGATAAAAATGCAATAACGCTTTCCAAATAATCTTTAGCAAAATGGAAAATTTGTGACGGTCAAGAAGAACCACTTTATTAAACCATGTTGCTGGGCTGAAATAGTTTATTTCATTGATTAAACAGTTCAGATTTCTTCTTTCGTGTACACATAACTCCTTCCAAGCAGGCCCGGCTATTCGTGCCACGTACAAGCCAGGAGATGCTTCCGTTGACGTGGATAGCTGCCAGGCATGCCAATACCATGGAACGCAGGTACTCTCATCCACTCTTCCTTCTTTAACTCGCGGAAGGCAACAACTTCTTTTTCTTCAAGGTGTATTAGATGTACCACCTTTCAGTTTCTCTGATAAAACGGTTACAAAGTCTCTGACTGTCCGAATTCCACTTTCAGGGTTGTTGAGCATTGCCTGATGCTTCACAAGACCTCCGACTCCATCGCATGCGTTTTTCCCATGTACCCATTGGGTACTGGGACAACAGCTCTTTCGGAACTCGAAAAGCTGATATCTATTTTTAAAATTACTGGTGGCTCCATCACTCACATGTCACGTTAGAGTAAACCGGCAGGTTGTCCTTCCACCCATTCTTTCACTTTCGCTATAGAGCCAAGCAGGCATGAGCGGAGTCGTGACTCAAGTCGTCACTAACAACAGCGAAACTCCTCGTAGATTTTCTCGTTGTGACCACTCATGTAAAGACGGATACTTGCTGCTTGTGCCACTGGTATGCCTGAACTTCATCAGGAAGCATGACAGTCCAGTTTTCGGCAATATCAAAGAGGAATACAATGCTTCCACGCTGCGTGCATTGCTTTTCCTCGTATATAACTCTACTTTGTGTCTTCCTGATGTGATTGTGCATCGTACACCTCACCACCAATACTCGAAGATAATTAAAAAAAAAATGTCAGCACCCAAAACTTTTTTCACAAGGTCGCCTGCCACCCGCATTTTTAGTAATATTTCTTCGTATTCTGGGATATTAAGTTCCTCCAGTGTCAGGGACCTGCCTTTTGGACACTGATTGCATTGGCCTAAAAGGCACTCCGATGGTGACGGAATGCAAACGAATGCTGAGTGAAGCTCATCAACATCGATTCTGTGGCCAGTAATTTTCTCAACAGCGGCAAGGCAAAGCTTATAGTTGCTGCAAATGGCACAAACACACACATGATGCTGGGGATAACATTTTACCCGGCGCGGTCGCAAGGTGTAGAATCTAATCTGAGATAGGTGCGAGCATCCGGTTACCAATTGTTTTGCTTTTGTTTGCTTTGGCGTTCTATACCTTGCTTTGCCACTGGAGTGCCACGTTCATGTGTTGTACTGATCGCAAGTGGCGGTGCACAGTTTCTTTGGCGGCAGCGGCTGTCAACCACATGCATGAAGCGAGTGCTCATATATATATATAGAGCTATACCTGATAGTGTTTTGATCTTGCTTCCATCTCCGCCTTGTTATCAGCGCCTAACTGCGGTGCGAACAAAAGGCATAATGAATAGCGAATCTCCAGTGCACACACTTTGAAGTTACCCAAGAAGTGTTTCGAACACTTTTGGTCTGAGGAGGCGAAAAGGAGCTCTGACTGTGCCTCTCTTAGAAAGAGCATCTGGGGGGCGCGCACACCAGCTTGGTAGCCCTGCGCTCATGGCTGCTTGGGTGATCAAATTGTTTCGAAATTGACGTCATCAGTGCCACCAACACCTTTTTTCGGTGCTGCTGGCCTCTTAAGGACCAGAAACTCAATTCTGTCTTCATTCTATCACTCAGCGGGCAAGAAGCCGGATCAACAATTGCCTATCATTGCGTAAAGGTCTAATTCGACGGCCTGCAACTCCTAGTGGAACAAAATTATGCAACATGTTTTTGGTGATTGTGAAAGCCAATGTGAAGGAGAATAAGTAAAGTGTACAAAATTTTTAAAATATCAAAAATGGGGTTTTTTTTTTTCATTGTTGCCAGAAATTTCCATTGGTCGGTGATTTTTTGAAGTGAGCCCGCCCTTATCTCTTTATTAAAAAATCATATAAATATAACCTTTTGCAGTTTGACAAATGGGTATGCTTAGAACATAATGAGGAATTTTCGCCGTTCTGCCACAAGCCTTTTTTGAGATATGAGCCCGCAAAGTAGACAGAAAAATGCTTCCTGGGCTGATTTTGAGGATTTTTATAAAAATATCTACGCTCCCCATAAAATGCAAAAATAACTGAACACAAGCAGAAGCATGCATATAATTAGTTAAATAAAATTCAGCCTCCTAACCTTAGTATATTCTGTGTAATTAATAACCAAAGTTGGCCAAAACAGAAGAGTAGGTAAGCGCGGCACTCCACCTCTTCGTCATTAGTCACTCCCGGCGCTTCGAAAAAATTTTTGCTAGCAAAACCAACTGCGGATCTCTTCTTTCCACTCATTGGGCAACAATATATAAAATTTTGAAAGAAATTTAAGGGGGTGACCAGCCATGCGTTGTTCTATCTTACGTGGAATCACCCATCCACTTCCAGTTCTCCCATTTCTTCTTTCTTTTAAAGGATGCATTCATGATACGTAGATTATTGCATTCATTCTGTGAACTCTACTAATAATTCCCCTCTGCTATTACTACAACTTATGCCACAGTTCCCAACTCTCTTGTCTCCAGCCTCCTTCTTGCCCGCTTTAACACTGAAGTCTCCCATAACTATGGTATACTATGTATTACTTTAGCTATTACCGATTCAGCGTCTTCAGAGAAGTGTTCAACTAGCTTGTCATCATGGCTAGATGTAGGCACATAGCCTTATATCACCTTCAATTTTTGCCTCTTATTAAGCTTAATTACAAGAATGGCTATCCTCTCATTAATGCTATAGTATTCACCTATGAAACCAGCTATGCTTTTGTTGACCAGAAATCCCCATGCTAGCTGTCTCCTGTCAACTAGACCACAGTAGCATAAGGTGTGCCCATTTTCCAACACTGTAAAAGTGTCACCTGTCATCCCAACCTCACTAAGCCCTATAACATCCCATTTAATGCCTCCTAATTCCTCAAACAGCACCTCTAGACTCTCCTCGCTAGATAATGCTCTAACATTAAGTGTTGCCAGGGTCAGATTCCAATGGCAGCCTGTCCAGAGACTGAGGGCCGAGGGTTAATTGGTGTGTTCAGTGGGGGGTTCTGGCCATTATTGCACCAAGGTGGCCGATCCTGCTCTGGTGAAAGAGTGCATCACCAGCTATGGTCACCAGGATCAGCCACATCCCAAGCCTCCTTCTGCAATTTCATGAACATGCACAATTTTTTTTGTTTAAAGTCCAGTGGAGATTTGCACAGCACCGGATTCGAACCACAGTCCTCTTGCACGCGAGGCGGATGCTCTGCTTCTATGCCACCACTAGGGTTTTATGTCTCAAAACTACGATAAGATTATAACACACACCACAGTGGTGGACTTCATTTTCTAATGTACAGATAAACCTAGGTGAATAGGTGTTCTGGTACTATGGCTCTATCAAAATCTAATCATCATAGCCAGAAGCTGAACCTGGATCCATGAGCTAAGCAGTGCGGCACCTTACCTGTGAAGTTACCATGGCCAGACATCTGTCATCATCATCAGCCCAAAGATCTCCAATTATCCCAGTCCTGTGCTAAATGCGACCAATTCAGCCTTGCAAACTTCTAGATCTGACCTGCCCACGTAACTTTCTGCTGCCCCCTGCCATGCTTGCCTCCTCTAGGGATCCACTCTGTTACCCTTAATGACCAACGGTTGTCTTGGCTTCACATTACACACCCCACCCACATCCATTTCGTCTCAATTTCTATTACTATGTTTTAACAGACATTTGTTCCATAACCCACTCCGCTCTCTTCTTGTCCCTTAAGGTTACACCTACTATTTTCCGTTCCATTACTTGATGAGTCGTCGTCAAGTTAAGCTGAACCCTTCTAGTGAGCCTCCAAGTTTCTGCCTCATAGTTGAGTACCGGTAAGATGCAGCTGTTAAACAATTTCATCTCCAGAGACAATGGTAAGCTGTCATTCATTATCTGACAATGCTTGCCGAATGTACCTCCACCCCATTCTTATCCTCATAGCCTGAAAGCGGCGAAGAAACGTCTAAGCATAGGCAAAAATCAGACATATGCACTTAGAGACAAGCAAGGCAATGACATCACAAGTAGGGATGAGATAGTTATGGTAGCCAAGGAGTTCTACAGAGATCTTTACAGTAGCCGCAATAACCAGGATAACATTGAACAAAGAAGTAATTCAGAAGAGGTAGAATTTCTACCAGTAATGACAGAGGAAGTAATGAAAGCTATGAAAGAAATGCAAGTGGGAAAGGCACCTGGTGAGGATCAGGTAACAGCAGATCTCTTAAAGATGGTGGGCAGATTATACTAGAAAAACTGGAGAGCCTGTATATGCAATGCCTAATGACTATGAGCATACCAGAATCTTTGAAGAAGTGCGAACATCATCCTAATCCATAAGAAAGTTATCTGTCATGCAGTAATTAGCTTAATGGCTTCCTGTGGAAAGCACACAGATAGGTAAGGATAACTCAACTAGCTGTGCAATGTTGCATACACAAACATGAAGCAGTCGGGTAGTTCTCAGATCCAAGCAGTTCAATACATATTTTTAAACGTATGCAAAAACGGAAAAGGACGAATGGGAGAGAAGTGCAAACACACAGAGCAAGGTTTGTTACTTCAATAAACACACCAAACTGCTTTACCCAGGTATTCCAAAGTGACTGAGACAAGACTTAGCCAGAAAACTTTAATGTTTCTTAGAAGAGTGTGTGGGTAGCCTGTCACACCAAAGCTGGCAATATAAAAGCTACAACACTGAATTGTTGTTGTTATGTGGGGTTTAACATCCCAAAACCAGCTCTGATTATGAGAGACGCCGTAGTGGAGGGCTCCGGAAATTTTGACCACCTGGGGTTCTTTAACGTGCACTGATATCGCACAGCACATGGGCTTCAACATTTCGCCTCCATCGAAATGCAGCCGCCGCGGCCGGGATTCGATCCCGCGACCCTCGGATCAGCAGCCGAGTACCATAGCCACTAGACCACAACACTGAATTAGTTATGGTGTCCTGAGGCTTGCCAGTATGCTGTCTTAGGGTTTCAAGGTACAGAGCCTTGTATAACAAAAGGAATGTAGTGTTTAAACATGTCATTATGTTCTGTGGACAGTGCACACTGCTGTGAACATGCCAGCAAAATTCAGCAGTCGTGCATAGTGCATGAAGCTCACAAATGAAGCACACTTTTGGCTTCTTTCGAAACACTTCTCTTTTCAACTGGAGGCCTGCTGCCAGCAGTGTGCCAGCCACCAGCAGCTATTTACTCGCATCATGGGACATGCACGTTCCCCAATGTAATCTATGGCCCATTGGCCAAAGATGACACTTTCAATATGCACCACAGGGATGAATTTTTGGGGTAAGCATGAAGTCCAGTGTTTGACGGAATTCCAGTCTGGTCGGATGGAGGCATTGTTAAAATGTGAAATCGCCGACCACAATAAAACACTTTAAAAGCAAAACAAGCCGCTTCGGCTCCTACATGGGAATGGGAGCCTTGTTCACTATGAGGTTGAAAAGTATTATTAGTTAGGTACATCTTAATGCACTTGAGGGTGTGCTTTGCCATTTGTATTATCAAAGATTCTAGATGAAGTTGCAAAGCCAAATTCTTTTCTTTGTCAATGATGTATGCGTTGTCCCAATTGATTACATGGCCGACTGTTTCGGCATGTTCCGCCAATCCATTAGATGCAACACTCTTTTTGGGAGTGAGCACGATGTAGAATGCAAGTCCAGAATTTATGTTAAAATGAAGCTGTATATACAGCTGTATATTTAGGTATATGATCAGAAAACACGGCAGAAAATGCACCAAGCCTTCCAGATAAAAATATTTCAACTACAATAGATGATGGGATGTAGGATGAAAGGGGACAAGTTGCTTTCAGAGAACATGAAAGGAGAACTACTTGCTTTGAGACACATGAATTTCAAACAGTGTTTGTATCTATGGTTTCCTTGTTTGGTGTTCTTGTTCCTTTAAGATATTTGCATTAGTAGCCAAGACAGTTCTTTTTATTTTTTCCATTTTACATACTAGATGCAGATAAAACAGTACAACTAAGGTGCTTATTTATTGTTAGGCAGGACTGCCAGGAACTGCGTTCGACGCATGAAGGAAATTTAAATTAATTCAGCGAGAACGCATTAAAGCTAAGATAAAAAAATAATAAAACACCAAAACTGTCCATCTCCCATATGTATTGTTTTCTCCTTGAGAAGTAAGCGTAAGGTCATGAGGGATGAGGCAGGAAGAACCAATAAACGTCAGAGCCAGACCAATATTTTGATGCAGACATCTGAAATCATAAAAGGCTACACAAATTAAACGTGAAGTTTGAAGACGAACACTCCAACAGATGTTTATTACGTAACACTTCAGCCTTTCCTATACGCTGAACACCACAGATGCCTCGTGCACGCGAAGGTCCCGATAGTGTCGAACAGAGGAAAAAAGTTGCAACAAGAAATTGCCTTTCGGCGAAGAGCGCCCTTTACCCGAGGCATCAACGGAGAGCTTTTGGAACAATTCGTAAAGGTACTTACCAAGTGCTAACCCAATGGGTCCCATAATAAAACCGGCTGCCATTGCAGTTGCACCAGTGATAAGACCTCCTTTAGCTGAATGCTTCAATGTCACTTTCAAATTTTCTTCTTTCGACACCATGCACAGAACATCCAACATTTCGTCCCTCTTGACAGGCATGTCTGCAGTCAATCCGCAACAAAGGCCCAGAACCACTAGTGTGGGCGCGTTCCGCTAGTGCTGAACAAAATCAAGGAAATGTAATTTTTCTTTCCGGCACTTTCTCAGCACCGGTGTGACGGCGCGTTAAACAATGCGTCGCAACACTTCAAGGAAATCTTGTGCAACGTGGCGGTGCCAAATATTCCGCGTGCGAAGCCTCCAGCGCGAAGATTATGCGCTTACTGAAGAAGCGAACTGTCCGTGCAAAACTTCACTAGATGAGCAGCTGTCATCGCATTCAAAACAACAAAAGCCAGGTAACGTAGAACACACCGTTCCTTGAGCGTAGGGACAGCCGAGTAGCGCCGGCGTAAACAAGCGCCATGTGATCTTAATGACGTCACTCGTCCTAAAAAAAAAAAAACAACGGAAGTTGGCAACAAGGGCCGATGGACCCATGGAGGAAAGAAACTTTCCTCCATGGATGGACCGCGCGCACTCCGCCAGCCAATCACAGAAGCAAAGAAAAACGTCGTTAAGTGGGCTAGACCACGGTAGGGTGGCTAGAATGCTATAGCCTCCCATTCTAGCCACCCTAACCATGTCAGCAACGCAGTGCGTTTTTATCGAGCAGCCGTCTTCTCTAGGCTCTAGCCCGTCATGACACCTTTTCAAAATGGCTCCTTGCTTATGCCTTTAGCACCTGCGGAGCGTCTGCTGTTCCTGAGTCCTTTCATCGGTATAAGCCATGATGTGCTCAAGAAGCATGGCATGGACATGTGGAGACATGTGGAAATGTGTGGAGTGTCAGCGTTGTCATCTACAAAAGGACGCGGTACAGTTTATTTCTCTTCTGAGTCCGTTTTACGTGTGAAGCTTCACTGAATGTGCTGGAAAACTCGGGTGGCGGAGCTTGTTGCGCGCAGGGGTTTTCGCATTGCAAGCGCTTGATTTCAGCTCAATAAAGAATTGTCCTTTCCATGTTGTATTCTAATAATCAAATGAAGACATAAAATTTTATGCACCTATTCATTATTGCTGCCACCCTCGCTTTATTTTGGTAACATGAAAAGTTCAAAGAAAAAACTATTGAGGGCTTCATTGCAGGGGCTTCACTGCAGACTTCAGCTGTATCACTTTGGGCGCGTGGTTAATAAAAATGATACCATTATGAAACACGGTCAATGATAATATATAGGGTTTTATACCTTGGTTTTAGATATGTAGCATATTAACCCAGATTAGAGTGTACTAGAATATTTTGAGTGGCGCGACCGCCAGCCGGAGAGGGCCCTCTCCGCATGGAACGCAGCGGCGGTAGAGTGTACTAGATATTCTAGTACACTCTAGCGGCGGCGCTGCAGTTGGCAGAGTTGGAGGAAAATTAAAAGAGAGAAAAAAAAAGTTCTTAAATCTTCTTACGAGCCTGGTGGCGCACATGTCACCGCCCCGTTACAAAGGGGAAGCTCATAGCATCCATCCATCCATCCATGGTACGGCCGGCTCTGCCTCGCGGGCGTCTGCTTGCCGGCGCGCTCACAAAAATGTTCGCAACAGTGGCGAGTTTATATGAAAGGAACGTAAAAACGACCGTTTCATCACACCTGAACTGCAATACCATCCTGATGGCAATTAATTTCCGCCGGGAGAGCGCCTGGCAGGCGTCGATAGGTTTGTTTTGGTTTTATAACGAAGCGCTAATGGACCACTTGAGAAGCACTTGTTTTTGGGCTAGTTGGTGGCTTAGCTTATTAAACATATGTTCCGGCGCAAAAAGAAACGAGGAAGAGAAGAGAACAAAGGAAAGGTACACACGAGCGCCAACTACCAACTGTTTATTGACGTTCAGGTACATAGCTTGAGCAGCGATGGGCGACATACAGCTTCATCAACTGTTAACTAGGCGATCGAGGTATTTTCACATTGCTTGCCTGCTTACTTCCAAGGTTTCTGCTCAAAGCGCAATGTTATTACCTATGAACACGGCGAGCGTGCGAGCATTATATTGCAATCACTGTATCAAATATAGTTTTAAATCAGCCAGCAGTTCTACCGAATGCTATTGGTGCACACTTTTGGTATCGGCATTTTTACTCAAACACAAGGAAGGTTCTACCTATCGCCGACTTGTGAAAAGTGAGATATTGTTTTGCTGCGTGTCCACATAACCTTTTAGGTGTTACGTACCTGATCCAAACATGCAGTACCAAGCATAATTATTCACCCTGTTACTTTTGTTTCCTACAAATATAGGTAAACTGAAAAACCATACACTCACTCTTATAGCTCAGAAATCTTAGAATGTTGATTAATGAGAAGAGTGTAATGTGACAATGTTACATTTAGGTACTAATATTGAAGTGTGGTGAAGAAACTGATTGATTTGTGGGGTTTAATGTCCCAAAACCAGCTCTGATTATGAGAGACGCCGTAGTGGATGGCTCCGGAAATCTCGACCACCTGGGGTTCTTTAACGTGCGCTGACATCGCACAGCACACGGGCCTCAACATTCCGCCTCCATCGAAATGCAGCCGCCGCGGCCGGGATTCGATACCGCGACCTTCGGATCAGCAGCCGAGTGCCATAACCACTAGACCACCGTGGCGCGGCGGCGAAGAATCTTTAAGGAATTAAGGTGTTCTACGAAAAATTAGGTCCGTGCTGTGCAAAGTCGTGAGAGATAAACTACTCCATTCAGAGATGATGCGAGGGAAAAACAGATATTCCAAAGAACTCGTTTTGGTGCTAAAAGGGATTAAAGATTTAATATGGTGATGTCTGCTCAGCTGCGTCCGCAGTGGTAAAGCATATACGGCTCAGGGGAAGACATTTTAGTCTGGATTTTCTGGCACAGTCACAATCTTCATACATTGTGCTCTTTAATTAGGTCTGAAAGGTCATTTCCGCTACTAGAATATAAGTAGCGAACGGCGTTGCGCTTTGAATCTTCTCCTGTCTTTGTACTACAATTTATGTAGGTCGCAAACGAGCAATGATGCACGTGTGAGCTACCACAGGAAATACAACCGCGCCCAGCCCAACGCGCCGACGATAATTCGGTGAGCAGCTAAACAAACCTTTCTTCTTATAACAGATAGTAAAATGTGTTAGCTACTAGCACGGCTGCCTATTCTCATAGTATTCCGCACAGACAGGAAACCCATGCATGCGACGCTGGACATAACCAACCGACGGTCTCCGATAATAGCAACTCATAAGAAACGGAGAAAATAGACAGATAGATAGATTCATGGCGAAATTAACATCGCAAGCGCAATAAGGAATATAAATTACTCCTTGATTACTCCTTTCCTTAAGACAAGCCGTACACTACTAACCTTTACACAAATCTTTTAGCTGGCCGATGAAAATCGGATGACGCATTTAACACTCTGAACCCACTTCCTATAAGAATGTACACGATAATATGCCTTCACCACCACAATAGGCAGTTTGCGTATTTTTCCTGGGGTGTATGTTTGCTTGTGTGTGCCGCTGTATATAGATATGTGTGTATGTATCTGTGTGACTGCTACCTCCCTGATGCCTATATATTTCCATTTTGACTTCGCACGTCCATTCCGGCATAGGAAATTATAGATTTCATTACTCATTGCACATCATGCAACCGCGACCTACAACCAGCGATTTGTTTTGTTTTCCCATTCACGTACGTCGCAAAAAAAAAAAAAAAAAAACTTGTTTGCGGGACCACGTGGAATGTTATCAATAATTTCGTTTACCCTAACTTCTACTACAACGTTCGGGCTACGCGCGGAATCCGCGAAAACATGTCTGATTAGCGACAACGGAGACGTTATAAAAGACTCGCTAAAACACGATTTTCCACGCGCGTCAACCTTACTGTCAGAGCAATTTTAGAAAGCATGACGTCCTGGATTTAGCGATAATCGCGGACATTTTGAGACCAAATACTGTACGAAATACTAATGCCGTTAGAAATTATCGCGCATGAAAGGCTTTGAAAGAATGTACGTTTAACGATGCGGCGCCGCCGCAATTGGAATCTCCAAGGGTCGCAGGTTCGATGCCCATCGTTCCCCTCTTTTTTTTTTTTTTTTTTTTAAGGGATGTTTGTTATAAGCTCGAGATTACGTCGGTAGAGGGGGCCTGGCGACGGTTGGATACCTGAAAGCTTTCAGTCGTTCAAGTGCCGTTTACGACTCACTCCTACACCAGAACAGGAATTGGCCTCCCTGGTGAAGTACTTGGCCACCACCTCCCACACGATGTCTTCGCCCTCAGTGTCCAGCAGCTGCAGCACATCTGTCCATGGCGGCGGTCAGCTCTGTGAAGCAGCAGAGGGCAATAACAATCACTGGACCCGGACAGGCCGCCACTGGAAAATAAACATTGGAACGTTCAATGCAAGATCCCTCTCAAGCGAAGCTAGATTAGCGGAACTACTCGAGGAACTAGAGGGAGTTAATTGGGACGTCATTTAGAACGAATAAACAAAACCATAACGAAAACAATCCTTGAAACCGCGATAGAAATCGGGGGTAAAACAACAAAGCAAGCAACAAGTAAGTTGTCCCAATCTACCAAGGACTTAATAAAAAAACGCCAACAAATGAAAATAACTTCATCAAAAGATAAGATAGAATTCGCAGAACTATCAAAATTGATCGGTAAAGTCAGGCAAAGAGATGTAAGAAATTTTAACATGAGAGAAATAGAGAAAGCAGTAGAAAAAGGCACCAGCATTAAATCGGTCAAAAAGAAACTGCGCTTAGGACAAAACAAAGTACATGCGCTAAAGGATAAACAAGGTAACGTTATCAACAGTTTGAACGAAATAGTAAAGGTAGCAGAAGATTTCTACTCGGAACTGTACAGCTCTCAGACAGACCATACAACCTTAACAGAAATGGAACCAGAGGAGGACACCGAAATTCCATGTATAACCGCTGACGAAGTCAAAAATGCTGCCAAAGGCATGTCCCGCGGTAAAGCAGCTGGTGAAGATGGTATAACAGCCGACTTAATCAAAGACGGAGGAGATATTGTACTTGAAAAACTTGCATCGCTCTTCACGAAATGTATCAAGACATGTAGTGTACCGCGCAGCTGGAAAAATGCTAACATAATCCTTATCCACAAGAAAGGTGACATAAAGGAGTTCAAGAATTACAGACCAATCAGCCTACTCCCAGTGATATACAAGCTATTTACAAAGGTAATTTCTACGAGGATAAGAGAAACACTCGACTTTAACCAACCGAGAAAGCAAGCTGGTTTTAGGAAAGGTTACTCGATAATGGACCACAGCCACGCTATCAACCTAGTAATTGAGAAGTACGCGGAATATAACAAACCTCTTTATATGGCGTTTATCGACTACGAGAAAGCATTTGACTCCATAGAAATACAAGCAGTTCTAGAAGCTCTACGTCGACAAGGGGTACCTGGCGTATACGTGAAAACCATAAACAATATATACAAAGATTGCACAGCCACACTACTCCTACATGAGAGAAGCAGAGAAATCCCGATCAGGAGAGGTGTGAGACAGGGAGATACAATATCCCCGATGCTATTCACTGCATGTTTAGAGGAAGTCTTTAAACGTCTAGACTGGGAAGAAAAGGGCATTCGAATAGACGGAGAATACCTAAACAATTTAAGATTTGCAGACGACATTGTGCTCTTTAGCAATGATGGTGACGAATTACAAAACATGATTGATGACCTAAACAGGGAAAGTATTAAAATTGGATTAAAAATTGTGGGGCCGGGTCCCGCGCGACGCCATGTTTTCGTAGGAATGCTCCGCATCCCCCTCCCCCAGCTTGACGGAGCGGCGGCCCGCCCGTTTGCCCCCATGTGGCTTTAACTAGTTTCCCATTGGTCAGTTACTAATTTCGAACGTTTGCGGGAGGACGACGAAGTGCATCTCTTGTAGAACGCTTCAGCTGCTGCTCCTTCCATTTTCGCTATATTTATCTGTTTCTCGGGGGCCCTGTCCCCTCCCTCGTGGCTACGGACACGGACTCGTCCAGAGGTCCGCCCAGCCAGAGGTCTACCGTGACGAGCGCAGCGGTACATCAGCGCGCCTGGTCCAGTACCGGTGAAGCCACCAGTCACCACGCAATGGATATGGACGCGGAGCCTTCTGTTGCGCCGACCGTCCAAAGGTCAGTTATGCCAAGATCATCAAGAAAACGCAGCACCAGCCCCAGCAGCAGCGAGGACACCGAGGTGTACTCGATCTCGGGCGATGAGTCGTCGGATGATGGCTTCGAAACGGTGCGGAGTAGGAAGGCAAACGAAGAATCGTCGCGGCGTCATCGCCAGCGAGCACCCTAGTTTCGAAAACTAAAGAAGAACGATGGCCGCACACCATCTTATTCATGCCTGATGACCCTACCGTTAGCCTCCGAACAGTCAACAGGCAAGTCCTTTCGGTATTTCTCGAGGGGATCGCGCCGAACGAAATCAAGGATGTCCGATTAAACACGCGCAAGAACATCCTTGCTGTGGACATGATGAATGCAAGCGCCTTAGACAAGCTCCGACGAATATCGGATTTGGCCGGCATCAAAGTCCGATCTATTATTCCAATGGATGGCGCCTGCGTGGCGGGTGTCATTTACGACATTGATTTGGCAATCGTCAACTCGGACCTTCCAATCCTTATAAAACCGGCGGAGGCGGGGGTCGTCATCACTGGTGTTTTTCGTCTAGGAAACACCCGCTGCGTGAAGCTGGTCTTCAAAGGGGACTCTCTACCATCCCATGTAAAAGTTGGGCATTTCAGACATCCTGTTCGGCCTTTCATGCCCAAACCGCTTCAGTGTCATAACTGCATGAAGCTTGGCCATGTGAAGGGTGTCTGCGCAAGCAACACAGTGTGCCCCCGATGCGCTGAGCAGCACACGGCCGACGCTTGCCGTGCGGAAACTCTCAAGTGCGGCAACTGTGATGGCCCTCATGATGCTGCCTCTAAAGACTGTCCACGAATCAAGCGGGAACTCGCTGTTATAAAACAAATGGTGAGAGACAGCTCAACCCACAAAGAAGCTGCTGAAAGGGTACGGCGTCGGCGCAACCGTCGACGAAAGCGATCTAGACAGAGTGCTAATCTCAAGCTACCTGAGAACAGCACGTCACCGTCGAGCACGAAGACTACAAGCACGAACAGAAACGTGACACAGGGATCTAATAAGGTCGAAGACTGGCCTGCGCTTCCGCGCATACAGCCTGCGAAGGAACCTGCCCAGCCTTCCCGCCCAGCACCCACATCTAAGCCTATTTCAGCTGATGATGCGCCAAGGGTTGATCGCCAGATCGTTCCGATGCTGCGATCCCTAGTGGCTGTCATAACAGAGCTACTGAGAAGCCTGGGAACCCCGACCGCTCGAAGTGGTCTGCAGATATTGGACGCGCTGAGCCCAGTCCTAGCAACCCTCGGATAGAACAATGGCTGCAAATCACCAATCATTCCGTGAAGAGGTCGGACATGCGTCTATAATCCAGTGGAACGCGAGAGGACTTAAATCTCGAATCTCTGATTTCCGTCAATACGTTTTCTCCAACCGTTTTCCAATCGTCGTTATCTGCGAGCCAAAGCTATCGCATCCATTCAGGCTATCCGGTTATGAATCAACGATGTCCTCAACACATAACGAAAGCAGCAAGGTCCTGGTGTACATTCGTCGTGAGCTTACCTACATCATTCGGCCTGTGCCACCTCACGATGACAACCAATACGTTTGCATCACCGTAAAAAAGAAGAGCCTCACTTTTACTTTTGTGTGCGTGTACTTATCACCTGCGGCCCGATTTGATAGAAAAAGACTGGACGACATTCTGGCAGGGGTTCCTGGCCCATGGATCATTACAGGTGACTTTAACGCTCACCACCCTATTTGGGGAAGCTCCAAAGTTAACGCCACAGGCAGGCGGCTGGCTTCTTTCGTGTCCGATCATGACCTGCTTGCTTAACGATGGGAACCCTACGTTTTTACGAGGCGCAACGTACAGCAGCTGTTTGGACTTGACATTCGTGTCACGTCGCTTTGCCTCACGCGTTAATTGGTTTTTAGACATCGAGACCCACGGGAGTGACCATATCCCCAGTTACGTCAACATCAAAGGCCTGGCTGGATGTCATCCTTCTAACACATTCCGGAGGATTGATTGGACTGCGTTCAAGACGAACGTCGAAGACGCTTGTCGCAGCGGCCTCCCGTCAGGTCTAGAACAAGCTATAAAGGAAACGGTACAGACGGCGATGCGCACACTGACATGCTCCCCGAAGCGCTCGGAAACGGACGTAGAGTTGGAACGACTCCGTACGATTCGTGGACGTGCCGAGCGCAGATATAGACGGACTAATTCCGTACACGATCTAAGGACAGCCAGGCGCATGCAAAAGAAGATACAGCGTCGCATAGCTAAACTTGAGTCTCAACGGTGGGTAAGGTTCTGTGAGTCTCTGGACCCCCGGAAACCTTTATCGCAAATATGGAGAACAGTGCGAGGTCTGCGTACGCTTCCTGAGCAGCGGTTTCCGTTCAAAGATTTAGCGCTTTACCAAGGTCGACGGGATATCGAGGTAGCTGAAGAATTTTGCAAGAAGATTGTCGGCAATGCAGCTTGCACAGGAGTCCTTGCTACACAGAACACTCCACATTCACTGGACTCACGCATGGACCTGCCCTTTACCATTGAGGAGCTGGATGCGGCCCTTGTGTTGTGCAATCGTTCTTCATCACCTGGCCCAGATGGCATCTCCTACAGGATCTTATGCAACCTAGGTGAGCAGGCGCAGAAAGCTTTGTTGGAAATGTTCAATAACTCATGGCGAGACGGACATGTCCCCCAAGAATGGAAAACGAGCCGATTGGTTCCGCTCCTAAAACCTGGGAAATCGCCTCTAGAGCTCTCGTCATACCGCCCAATAGCGCTAGCTAGCTGTGTAGGGAAGCTGATGGAGCGCATGATCCTCGCCAGACTGGAGTGGTTCCTAGAGCGCTACGAGGTTTATCCAAGTGCCATGGCCGGTTTTCGACGCGTTCGTTGCTCTATCGACAACGTTGTTGACCTCGTAACGTACGTCCAGCACCAGAAATTGAGCAGGCGATTAACCGCGGCACTATTTTTGGATATCAAAGGAGCTTACGACAACGTTTCTCACGAGGCCATACTCGACGCCCTTGAGTCCGTCGGTCTTGGTGGCCGAGCGTACCGCTGGATTCGTACCTACCTACAGATGAGATCCTTCTTTGTGCAAACCGACGATGGGCCAACCTCTCAGCACTGCACACACCGTGGAGTTCCTCAAGGGGGCGTCTTGAGCCCCACGTTATTCAATTTGGTTCTGATTGGTCTCGTGGAACGCATACCAGGTTGTGTACAGATATCGATTTATGCTGACGACATCTGTGTTTGGACGTCAGGCGTAACACGTCCTCAGATACGCGCGAGGCTCCAAAAAGCCGCGACTTCGATATCGGCATACCTTAATGAACAAGGCCTTGACATTTCGCCTGAAAAATCGGCGCTGGTCGCTTTCACGCGAAAGCCAATGACAGCCTATGCCATCTCTATCAAGGGGAAAAAAATTTGTTACGCTAGGACGCACAGGTTCCTGGGAGTAACCATCGATCGGGACCTCTGCTGGAGTCCCCATGTGGCCAGTCTCAAGAAGCGCCTAACGGCCACCTCACAAGTTTTCCACTTCCTCGGAGGGAAAACGTGGGGTACGTCAGTGACCGCCATGTTGCACCTATACCGGACGCTCTTTCTCGGGTACTTGAGATACAGCTTACCGGTGCTGACTGACACCTGTAAAGGTAACCTACGCGCACTCGAGAGCGTTCAGGGCCAGGCACTCAAGATCTGCCTCGGATTGCCACGCTGCACCTCAACAGTGGATACTATAGCAATGGCCAAAGACCTTCCTGCGACCACTCACATCACTTTGGAGGTGCTTAGGACACACATTCGACACCTAGCTCGTGCTCCTGCTCACCACCTCGCCTCGCTTCCAGAAGACCGGCCCGGTGCCTCTTTTTGTAAGAGGATATCGGCATTCCGCGAGTGCCTCCCAAAGAATTATACTCCTGCTGAGAGACTTCCGACGCCTCCTTGGTGTTTGGCCCGTCCAAAGGTACGGCTGACAGTGCCAGGGATTCGGACGAAAGCGGAGCTCTCACCGCCGGCTGTAAAACAGCTGTCTCTACTAATGCTACATGAGGACTACAGGAATCATCTTCAGCTTTACACTGATGGCTCAACAGCAGCAGGCAGATCTGCAGGAGCTGTGACCTTCCCTGCCAAAGCAGTAGATGTGCTGTTCAGGACGTCTCATGGCACAACATCGACAGCCGTGGAGCTTGAGGCACTACGCACCGCACTTTGCGTGATCGATGGAGAGCCACCACAGAAATGGGCCATCTTTACAGATTCCAAGTCAGCCCTTCAGTGCCTTTTATCGGCCTTACGTAGCGGGCCGCAAGACCAATTAGTGCTTCAAACACGACAGATCTATCACGAATTAACCGACAAAGGCCATGACATCAAGTTTCAGTGGCTACCAGGCCACTCTGGAATAATCGGCAACGAGCACGCAGATAATGCTGCGAAACGTGCCCACGAAATTGGAGTGCTGCAAGCCATCCCACTGTCAAGAACGGATGCAGTAAGAAAACTTCGCTCGCTTGCGCGTGATATGACTATAGCGCTGTGGAACACTCCTGGTCTTCTGCATACCCGTCTGCACCGCCTCGACCCATCACTACAACTTCGAGTTCCGCGTGGGCTTACCCGCTGTGAAACTACCGTACTTTGCCGCCTGTGGCTAGGCACGTCATTCACAAGAAGTTTCAGCTGTCGCATTGGACTGGAAGACAGTGCTGCCTGTATTCACTGCGGCAGCGAGGAAACAATTGTGCACGTCCTCTGCGATTGCTCTGGGTACTGCTCCCAGCGACAGACTCTCGCCACAGAATTGTCACGCCTTGATGGTCGACCGCTGTCCGAGCAAACCATATTGGAATGCCGGACAGACAGTGTCTCGCAGCAGAAAGCCACGAAGGCTGTGCTCAAGTTTTTGCGCGCAACGGGCCTCGTGAACCGTCTGTGACACATGCCGTGCTTGTGTGTGTGCGCGATTTGACCTCTCTCTTTCTTTATTCTTTTTCCATCTCTTTCTGTCTCCCTTCACCCCTTCCCCAGTGCAGGGTAGCAAACTGGATATTTTCTCTTCCGGTTAACCTCCCTGCCTTCCGCCCATCATCTCTCTCTCTCTCTCTCGAACGTTTGCGCGTTTCTGGTTTTGGAGATGCCTCGAGAGAACTTGCTGGGTCCTGGAGAGGTGCGCACGTACTTTTGTGACCCTCCGGCCGACCGGGCCATCGGTCGGATGGCGTGCCTCTGCAGGCCCCGGCGACCACGGCGGCGACCTGCGATCGACGCCCATGTCTGTATGTTCTTCTTCTATTTTCCTTTTCTGAGGGCTCGCGGTCGCGGGTGCGCTAGCCGGGGTTAGGCTCTCCTTCCTTGCATGGTTGTTTTTGTGTGTTATTCTGTGTTCGCGTGTTGTTCTTTGTTACTGTCCTTTGTGTTATCGTGCTCGCGTTTTGTTAATCGTTATCGTTACTCTTTGTTTATATTTAATTCGACTTATTCGGCCTTGTATTATTTGTTCTGTTTTAACGTGTGTTTATTAAATTACCATGCTCGGAGAGTGACGCCTAATGTTCTCATCCTTCGCCGCGTGCGGCGGTTCGTGCTGTCCCGCCTCGAGTCGGGCCGCGGGCCGACGCGCGCGGTAACGCGGCATGCATGGCTGAGACTAGCTAGCGCGCGAACGCGACTACCACATTCTCTGCTCGTTGAGTGCTCGAACCCACTGCAAGGGGTTGCTAGCGACGATGCCGCTGCTAGCAGTAATTAATTAGTAGAAGAACCCCTACAAAATGAATAGGCAAAAGACCAAAGTTATGCTCAATAGCTTAGCTAAGGAACAGGAATTTAAAATCAACAATGAACCTTTACAATGTGTAAACGAATATGTATACCTGGGACAGTTAATAACCGGAACTCGTACCCAGGAAAAAGAAATTCTCCGTAGAATAAGGATGGGCTGGAGCGCATTCGGAAGGCATTACGAAATCATGACTGGAAACTTACCGCTCTCACTAAAGCGAAAAGTATTCAATCACTGCATTCTCCCAGTACTAACGTACGGTGCAGAAACATGGAGAATAACGAAAAAACTAGATATGAAACTAAGGAGCAAGCAACGTGCAATGGAAAGAAAAATGATAGGGGTAACGCTAAGAGATAAAAAGCGAGCGGAATGGATCAGAGAACAGACAGGAGTAGCCGATATTATCTTATCAATTAAAAGAAGGAAGTGGACCTGGGCAGGACATGTCATGAGGAGGAAGGATAATAGGTGGACAGTAAGAGCGACGGAATGGATACCAAGAGAGGGAAAACGCAACAGTGGTAGGCAAAAGGTTAGATGGAGCGGCGAAATTAAAAAAGTTTGCCGGCATTAAGTGGAACCAACTCGCTCAGGATAGGGTGTATTGGAAATCGTTGGGAGAGGCCTTCGTCCTGCAGTGGACCTAAGCAGGCTGATGATGATGATTATGTAGGACTCCCAAACTCCGCACGCCTGTCCAGGTCCTTGTCTGAAAAACGATATGTATTCTGACAAATTAGATTTTGCAAATGTTTCTTTTATTTATTGCCTAATGGAACCAAGGTTACGGACTGATGACGCTCTGGTGAGAATAGTGTGACCTTTCGAAATGAGAGTGTGAGTAATGCGACGCGGCCGACGCCTAAGTACTCGCATTCAAATATATCTGGGAGCGATTGCGATTGAAAACCGTAAGGAAAGAAGAGCTTGTATCGCGTTCCCCCTTTTTTTTTTGTTCCTATAAACACTGGTTTATCTCCACTCAGCTACCTGCCGTAATGAGAGCACCAGGGAGAAATGTGTCCATTCCTCATAGCTTTTCGTTAAGATGGACGCAAGAGTCAGCTAATAATTTCATCTGAAATGGTGCCTTAATAAGTTATAACTTCCATCAATATGTCGATTGTTAATATGTATTAAAATAACATCGGATTCCGAACGCTAGTCCAAAGTACTGAGAAGTAACCAGTAGCTCACGAGAACAATCACTATAATGCTGTCAAAGCGAACGCATCTAGATACGTAAAAGGTCATCTATTGTAGGGGTTCTTCTAATACTAGCAGCGGCATCGCCGCGAGTAACCCCGTGTTGTGGGTTCGAGCACTCGACGAGCAGAGAATGAGGTCGTCGCGTTCGCGCACTCGCTATCTCAGCCATGCATCGCCGCGTTGCCGCGCGCGTCAGCCCGCGGCCCGTCTCGAGGCAGGACAGCGCGAACCGTCGCACGCCGCGAAAGAGGAGAACATTAGGCGTCACTCTCCCAGCATGTTCATTTAATAAACACGTTAAAACAAATAATACAGGGCCGAATGTAAGATCGAATTAAATATAAACGAAGGGTAACAATAACGATTAACAACACGAGAACACAATAACACAAACAAAGGACAGTAACAACACGCGAACACACAGTAACACAAAGGACGATAATCAGTATAACGCGGACACACAATAACACACAAAACCATGCAAGGAAGGAACCGCCCAACCCCCGGCCAGCGTACCCGCGACCGCGCCCCAAGAAAAGGAAAAAATTAACACCATCTTCCCAAAGGGAACCCTGATGGGATGCGAAGCAGCAGCGTTGCGCACGGGTAGCGTCACGGGTTGAACGGCGCTAACGCGGGTGCTTCGCATCCCATCAGCGTTCCCTTTGGGAAGATGGTGTTAATTTTTTCCGCGTGAACCGACGAGTCGACGGTGTAGCGAGCGGCGGTAGCGGCAGATGTTGCGGGCGAACGGACGAGGCGGCAGCTGCGGGCGCTGCGGCGAGCGCGCGGCAGGCGAGGGAGAAAGTGACGTCAGCGCGCACTGCGAGGGGAGCGTGACGTCAACGCGCAGCTGCGGCGTGACCTACTTGGCACCGCTCCAACACCTGCGGCGAGGGGAGCGCGTTGCGGCGTGTTCGTACGGACGGAGGGACAGCGTTACACGGGATAGTCAAAGAGCTGCTTCGCATCTAAAAGAAGTGAAAAGAACATACAGAGGTGGGTGCCGGTCGCAGGTCGCCGCCGTGGTCGCTGGGGCTCGCAAAGGCGCGCCATCCGACCGATGGCCTGGTCGGCCGGAGGGCCACAAATGTACGTGCGCACCCCTTCGAGTCCCAGCGAGTTCTCTCGAGCATCTCCAAACCAGAAACGGGCGAACATTCTAGAAATTAGTCGCTGTCCAATGGCAGCCTAGTTAAAGCCACATGGAGCGAAGCGGCCAGCCCTCCACAGTGGTGAGTCGCCGCCACGTCCAGCTGGGAGAGGGGGATGCGAGGCATTTCGTACAAAACATGGCGTCGCGCTGGACCCCGTCCCCACACTATTAAGAAAAAAGTAGGTAGACGGGTTGAGACCCTATGAATTGGTATTATACATGTGGAACCAGTTCAACTGCTCCCTTAGAATATAAAAAAATGACGTCGACTTCGCCTGACATAACGGGAGCAATTACGTCAGCAAAACTATACTGGAACAGAAATTACTGAGGCATTTAAGTTGGGTCATTTTCAAGAAATCTTTACAAAAGATATGGCTGCGACATCAACATAACTATCGGTAACGAACTAGCTAAATAATTGTGTGAGACGTATTCAATAATTTTACAGGATGAGAATAAGGATGTTGGTAATACCGGGCAGTAACTTGTAACAGTTCACTATTTCACTTTAGCCAAATGGGGCCCTGTACGCAGCATAAAACAGTCCTAGAAGGCCCTGCCGTTTTCTTCATTGGCCTGCTAGGACAGATTGAAATTAATGTTGCTCATTTCGAGCTCTATTCCCGTACTCGACACATCTTTATGAATAACATCGGGAATGACGGATATCCCTGCCTCCACTCTTACGACAACTTTTTCCTTGTTTTTCTTTCTTCTTATTTTGCGCAGGCTGCGTTTTTGCGATGTTATCCCCATCCTAAAACGTGTGCCGTCGTCACCTATCCCAGATTTTTGCAATATATCCCACAAAGTAATTCACTGCCTACCGTTTTCCTGCACGCCAATAATGTATAAAGAAGTTCTGATTAAAAAATGCTTTCTTTTCATTAAAATTACCAAATAAAGTTGTTACCAACTACCAACCAATTAAAATTACCGCCTCCATCGCGCCCTGTGAGAGGGATCGTGCGACGAAGCTGCGAGCGCGATCAGAGGCTTGCAAGGCGGTAAAGGGCACCGAATGGATCTTTCTTATTTTATTTCATTAGATGTATTTTTGTAAACGTCGGCCAGCGTGACTGTGGTGCCGTACCTATGTTTATACGATATTAATTGCAATGTGCATGGCACAGCACGCACGCGCACACGAAAAAGAGAAGGAAAGAGCACCACAGCTCGGGCCACGCTGGCCGTGCCCGCTGCGAGCCGGCTGCCCCAATGGTTATAAAACCCCTCTATTTTTTAAAAGTAGCGCCATTCATTGTCCTTTTCTCCACCGCGCTCTCCCCGGCGTTTGCTCCCCGCATGCTCCCCGCCACCTGCTGCGTCCCGACCTCTTGCGCTCCCCGATTGGCCGGTTCGTGTCACGTAGAAGAAGACGAGCACTCCTTCGTATTTTTTATCGATTTTTTCTTTCCACCGCGCTCCTGTCGCCATTTTCGGACCTGCGCGACGACGGGGCTGTGCTCGCGAACGGATTATTGGGCTACAATGTTAGGAGGAACGTGTTAAGGAGGACAGCTGTATTCTATGGCCGTGCTGCTGCTCATTCGCTTGTCGCAAGCGACGAGGCACGGCCGCTCGATAAAAACGCACGTTGCTAATCGAGCGGCCATGGACAAGGTTACGGGAAAAGCTTTTTAAGTTTTTTTTTGTTTGCATTCCGACAAACGCGACGTACAAAGAAGAAATGTGTAAATCGACAGGATCGGGCGTACTGACTTCAAGGAGATTGCAAAAAGCGCAAGGTTTCGTAAAGTCCCACATTTCACGTTGTTTTCCGTCGACAGTGCTCGCATCTTGCGCTGGCCTGTGACTTCAAAGCAACTTTATTAGGGTCATGTTTTCACATCGACCAGAAGTTAGCGTCGAATGCAGTCGTTTAGCGCAATGTACTCCCGCATGTGTTGATTTAGTGTGTTGTGTTTAACCTTTTTAACATCTTGAAGTGATCTCGCTATTAGGGAAGTCTTAATAGATGTTTGTGGGTAACAGAGGTAACCTGGGGAGCGTCTAATGTGCACTTTGAAAGCTCCAACACTCGTGCATCATCCAAACAGCGCGAAGAAGCGACCTATTTCATAAACATTGTTCAGCCAAGACGGGTGGAATATTTCACACTCCAGCCGAGCGAGGGCATTCTGTATGTATCCTGCGAATCAGCACGTTCATATAAATTCACGTACTGGAAACCTGGAACCTTCGTAATCGCGAGCTAAATCGCGCTTGTTTACGCCGAGTTCATGCGTCGTATGCCAACACAAGCCCTTTACGAGCGGATCTTTTATGTCTTAAATAATTGTAGTTTTAAATGCGAAGCATTTCTTAGCGAACTTCGGCGACTTTGAGCGTATCTATCTATCTATCTAGCCGCCTACGATTTTGTGCTCTCCTGGCCGTTTCCCTCATCGGATGTTTACGAAAATTGGTATGCCACAACATGACAACATGACGAACATAAATGACAGGTCATAACATGAAAATCATGACATGAATGTCATGAGCGGCATGATTTACATGCCACGGTCTTGGTGCTCTCCTGGCCGTTTCGCTAACGGGATGTATGCGAAAATTGGTATGGCACAACATGACTCCCTGACGAACATAAATGGCAGGTCATAACATGAAAATCATGATATGCATGTCATGAGTGGCATGATTTACATGCCACGGTCGTAGTGCTCTCCTGGTCGTTTCGCTAATGGGATGTATGCGAAAAGTGGTATGGCACAACATGACTGCCTGACGAACGTAAATGACAGGTCATAACATGAAAATCATGATATTCATGTCATGAGCGGCATGATTTACAGGCCACGGTCTTGGTGATCTCCTGGCCGTTTCGCTAATGGGGTGTATGCGAAAACTGGTATGGCCCAACATGACTGCCTGACGAACGTAAATGACAGGTCATAACATGAAAATCATGATATGCATGTCATGAGAGACATGATTTACATGCTACGGTCTTGGTGCTCTCCTGGCTGTTTCGTTAATTTGATGTATACAAAAATTGGTATGCCACAATATGACTGCATGGCGAACATAAGTAACAGGTCATGACATGAAAATCGTGACATGCATGTCGTGAGCGACATGATTTACATGGCACGCGTTTCGTTAACGGGATGTATACGAAAATTGGCATGCCACAACATGACTGCATGACGAACGTAAATGACAGGTCATAACATGAAAATCATGACATGCATGTAATGAGCGACATGATTTACATGCCACAGTCTTGGTGCTCTTGCGACCGTTTCGTTATGGTCACATGTACCAACCTCGGTATAGCTAGTTTGGTAGGTTAGGTTAGGTTGACCTAACCTATCCATTTTACGTTCCTGGTACGTGCTTCGCATTTCCTTGATTCCCACTGCTCGTGGGATCTGCAAATTTTTTTTTATTCTTTTTCGCGCGGTTTAAACACTCCATTATTAACGCCATTTACTGACCGAAGCATGATATTCCAGACCTAAGAACTGCTCCGCAGGTCTCCTACGAACTTTTCCACGTATTTCCACCGATATCACGTCAGCCGTCTCTGGTCCCGCATAGGCGGCGGCACCATCGAGACCGCGCCAGGCGGGAGAGGGAGGCGGAGAATTTAGGACGAGGAGGAGAGAACTGGTTGGCGCTACTTTCCTAGGAGGGGCTTTAAATGGTTAGGCACCCCAGCGCCACCGCTGCTTTCCATGAGAGAGGGGACACCGGTTTGCACGGCGCGCCCAGTGTCGCTCCAACCATTGTGCTCTGCCATTGCTCCAATACGTGATCCTCATGTCAGAGCACGCTTTCGTTGGAGAAGTTGTTGTATGGAGTTTTTCATTCGTACGGTTACCTAAATTGGAGGCAGAGCAAAGCAGATACACAAAACGCACAAATCCCAAAGGTCGCGTGTGGGGCCTGCGCAGAGCGTTCACTTGCCTAAGTGTGGAAGCGTGATGTGATGCTCATCGCATGCATGCTTAGTTTAAATCAACTTATTCTTCTACAAAATTAATGAAAGACAACGACGTCCCCGTGCTTCAAGATCGTCGCAGAATCACACGCCTGAAATTTTTGCATTCCATTTATAATGGTAAGCTGAATATGCCTGCACATAAATACATACAATCCCTGCGCATCTAGGCATCGTCATATGCATAACCTGCTCCCATACACCACCCGGACTAACATCTTTAAACATTCCGTCTTTCCCCGAACAATTATTCAGTGGAATAGCTTACCACCTGATGTCGTTTCATCAGACTTCGAGAAAGCGTTGCTCGGAGCATCAACCGTGACATGTGTACCCTCATTCAAATAAATGTTTTTTCTCTCTCTCTCTCTCTCTATGTACTTCTAATGCTTATTATAATGTTTATATTCTGTCGTTAAGCAATATCGCTTCTTCGGATTGTTAATGCGGAGTATTTGTATTACTTGAAGCGTTATTGTGTATAAATATATGTAAATAAATGTGTATAAATGTGTGTAAATATAAATGTATATAAATATAATGTGTATAAATGTGTGTATGTATGTGTAGAGACATCATTTCTGCCACTGTTTATTCTCATATACGGTTTGTTATATTTTTGTTGTGTATTTGGTGCCATCCACATTGTATTCTTGTAAATTTGATTATTCCTTTGATTTCTTTCTCGATGTTCACATATTTGTTTATTGTAATGTTCCCCACCTGCGTCTTCAGTGACCGCAGTATTTTCTAAATAAATAAAAAAAAGCGCAGCTGTGCCTTATTTTGCTGCAGATGAAAACGCATTTCTCACAAGTGCGCCGTTCGGCAAGCCAGGATGCCTGAGTCCAAGAATTTCGAGCCGTCACCGTATTGACCCTAGCCATTGCCTTCGTACAGAAGTAACTCCGCCGCCAGAGAATTGCCCCTAGCGGCGAAGCCCGAAGAGTTTTTCGCTGGGCCCGGGTAGGGTGGCCCGGGCCGTGTTCAGGCCTGAAACCACGGGCAAGGGCCGGAATGGGGCCCGTACACTGAAGGGGCTATAGGTCGGGTCTTCAAGCACACTGCGAATTTAGGACATTTAGTTTTCCTGTACATGAATTTTAAAATTTTTTTAGCGGATTCTCACGCGGGCCACCCTGTGTTTTTGACGTCATCACCTCCGCGCTGCCTACCCGAGCCAGCGGGCCTTCAAAAGCAAAACGACGGTACTTCAGAGCTCAAATCGTAGCTGCCGTGATCAGAAAAGCTGGCACAACTCGATACATCGTCGGGTGACCCGGCCACTGGCATTTCTTTGGCGCCAGTTCCATATTTCTGGTGACGGGAAGGTTATGACGTCACCACACACACGGCACGAAGCGTCTACCCGTTTCAGTTTCGGTTTGAAGACGACTTTCAGTTGCTTATTTAAAATTGTTGGTGTGTTTTTGAGCAAAGTGAACCACCGTGGCGGTTACAGGACTATTAGTACCATTTGAAAACATCATGTCAGAACATGGTGAAAAACCGCCGGAGTTGCCCCTTAAGGGGGATATGGGGTGGTCTGACTTTGAGGTGAGGGAAGCTCAGAGTAAAATTAGATACGAACAGAGGTTAACGAATATGAAAGAAAGTAGATGGGCAGGGAAAGTATTCAGGTATTTGTATAGGAAGAACGTTGACTCACAATGGAGGAAGAGAACTAGGAGGCTTACCAGTAAGTATACAGCCAGTAACAAAAGGGATGGGACGAAAAAGAGCGTTAAGAGCATGGTCAGAGCGGCGGAGAAGTCGGATTGGATAGCAGGAATGGAGAAGAAGCCGGCATTCATCAACTACAGAAAAGGGAAAGACGAAATCAAGAGAGAAGAATTTTACGATAATTCAACGGGAAGCGCTTTACTGTTTGAAGCAAGGTCAGGTTGCCTGAAAACCCGAAGTTACAGAGCGAAATAACAATAAAGAAGGGGACACATGTACGTGCTGTGCAAAAGCTAGGGAAACGACAGATCATATTTTGATTAAATGTACAGATGTCCGCCCAGGTGTAGTTGTGGACACTACCCTAGGCCATGGGTTTCAGGAGTAACACGGGAAAGCTGAACACGTCGGCGATAGAGATAAGTAAAATGCGCTTAGAGTACTGGTGGCGCAAAATATGGAGCAAACAGAAGCACAAGGTAGTTCGGGTAAGATTGTTACATCACAGCGGAAAGACTATAGATAAAATAGGTAGACGAGGAGAAAAATTAGTTGTGAAAATATGTTTGATTCGGGAAAAGAAATGTTTGTAGAAGAAAAATAAATAAAGCTAGAGCTTGGTGGCCCGGCTACCGCCCTGTTATAAAGGGTACGCTCCTAATATCCATCCATCCATCCATCCATCCATCCATCCATCCGGAGCTCTGCACAGTCGCATAGCTTTGTCAGATGATGGGCAGAGGATAAAAAGACGTAAAATATCTTTTCTACTTCTTCTGCTTGCACGTGCAGCATAAGCGCCTGCCAGCCGCACTTTAGCGTTCGCGTAGCTAAAGTGTAGCTATAGTGGGCTGAAGGCATTAGCACAAAGAAAGAAAGAAGCGCGTGCGAACACCGCACATCGGACATTTTCACAGAAGATCACGCGCAATCTTGGGGACCAGATTTAATGATGATGATAGTTTTGTTATATTCGATCCATTTTTAGCGAGCAATAACAATTTCGCTTTTGGAATCTAGTGCGCTTAGATTTAGGCGCGCGTTAAAGGACTTTAGGTGCTCTAAATTAATTAGGTTCCAGCTAATGCGTGTCAAACGTAATCATTTCGTGCATTTTTTCGCACGTGATGCCTGAGAACGAAAATGAAATTTACCTTAAGCGGTTCATGAAGAATGATATCCCGAGAAGAAGAAGAAGAGGCAGTCAGGTAGTCATGCTATGTCTGCATCTCTGTTCTTTCGTACGATGGAGCTGACGGATGTCACAATGATCGAGTTCTTCGTCCTCAAGCAGCGACAGGAGGATGGTGTGGCTACCGGCAACAAGCCTGCGAGCCAGGTGCGTGCCTCGGCAGCCCAGCTATGCATTGCGCTGGACATTAACGAGTTGAACCTACCGAAGACCTGTCAGACGGAGTTCCCCGAACCGTGCGATCTCCTGAATTTCAAACTGGTCATCTGCTCTGTGGAGAGCTTCCACCGAAACGGACGCTTCATGGTCAGCTTTCGTGCAACTCCCAACTATCCGCACGAACCGCCCAAGGGCAAGTGCGACACGGTGTTCCGCCACCCTAGCACACACCTGGACGGCAACTTATTGAACCTGCTCAAACCTGCCAGGTGAAGTTCCCCGATCGTCACGATCAGCTGAATTTCAATACGGTCATCTGCCCCGATGAGAGCTTCTACCGAAACGGACGCTTCGTGTTCAACTTTCATAGAAGTCCCAACTATCCGCACGAACCGCCCAAGGTTATGTGCGTCACGATGGTCTACCACCCGAACACAGACCTGGACGGCGACGTCTGCCTCAACATCTCGGGCGAAGACCGGAAGCATGTGCTGACGGTCAACTCTATTGTCTATATTTCACTTTGATATATGAATATATATTTTGTTTTAAGGCGCATGAATTTCAAGCTGTATTGTCTTAATTTGAAAGTACGCTTGTTGGAGTTGTTCCATATTTGATAGCGTGGTCGTTCTTTTTTAGAAGATGTTCTTTGTGTGTGAGCCCAAGTTGCTTTTACAGTATTGCTCTGTATTTCTGAGAAACACGTAGCATGAACAACTCTTGGAGATGAATCCTTCTCCTTATGATAAGCAAATTTGTGTGACCGCACTGGTAAAAAAAAATTTTAATTAGTCAAATTATGGCTTCATAAATGTGGAATACAATTTATTGCAAAGTTCAAACTATATAATAAGGAGCCTTTACGCATGTAGTGCAAATTCTATACATTTCTATCAATGCCAATTAGGCCAATCTATTCAGTTTGAAGGATAAAGGTTATTTTTTTCTTCTTTAATAGGAAGTAGAACAAACATTATTCGTCATGACGCAGGGTTGCGTTGAACCCAGATACCGCTTGATAGCGTGGAAAGGTGTTCGGGTTGAGAAACACTTAAAGGGCAACTCCGGCGATTTACCAGTGTTCACTGATCTCAATAAAATTTTCCGTATATATTCTTCTCAGTACTGTATATTAATATGTGTCAAGTCACGCGGCTGTAGCTCATTTGGTTTTCCCGTAAAGTAATTTTAAAAACTTTTAAGCGGGTTCTCACGCGGGCCACCCTGTGTTTTTGACGTCATCACCTCCGCGCTGCCTACCCGAGCTAGCGGGCCTTCAAAAGCAAAACATAGATACTTCAGCGCTCAATTCGTCGCAGTCAAGATCGGAAAAGCTCGCATAACTCAATATATCGTCGGCTGACCTCGCCACTTGCGTTTCTTTGGCCCCAGTTCCATATTTCTGGCGACGGGAAGGTTGTGACGTCACCTCACGCGCTCCACGAAGACTCTACCCGTTTCGGTTTCGGTTTGAAGACGACTTTCAGTTGCTTATTTAAAATTATTGGTGCGTTTCTGAGCAAATTGAACCATCTTGGCGGATACAGGACTATCAGTACCACTGAAAAACATTGGTATCAGAACGTAGCGAAAAAACCGCCGGAGTTGACCTTTAAGGCCGAAGTTGGGAAAACGATAACAAAGAAGGTTTAATGATAGGAAGACTTATTTACATGTGTTATAGGGAAAATGCGGTATAGGGAGCTTGCACGGACGGCGGCGACGCTGTGCACTCTGGGTAGGCAGCCATTTTTTTTGTCAGAGCCGACCGGCGAGTGCAGTCGTTTTCGTGGCGTCGGCGCTGCCTGGAGACGTAATGGTGCACTGTGTAATTTTAGGCTGCAATAATTACAGCCAGAGCCGGCCGAAGAAGCTAAAGAGCCATACGAAAGACTACAGTTTCTCCAAAATCCCAAAGATGCGCCTACACGAGTGCGGGAAGGCGAAGAAGCTGTCGGAGCGTTGGCGGCTTGGCTGTCGCGTACACGGCATTCAAGAAGCTAACGCCGACAACCATTTCGTCTGTTCTCGCTACTTCGTGTCAGGTACGTGAACACTTTAAGGAGGAATCAGTCTACTCTACCGGTTATCGTTTAAGCTATCGGTTTATTTTAAACAAAAAATGCCACGCTTTACAACTTTGACCGGCTGAGCATGTGTTGGCCCCGAGAGCATTCGCAGTGCAGACGTCGACGGGGGGCTTGTTAACGCTCTGGGAGTGGTTAACCTGGACAGAAACAAACATTAGCATCTACGGCAAGGTCAAATAATTTAACACGTCTTACTTGAGTGACGACGATCACGGTGTAGGCGGCGACTTTCTTCACCCACGGCTCCTGCACCCAGCCACTCGTCACAAAGTTGTGGCCCTCTGGGGCCTTCTCGACTTCATCTGCTCCCGGGTAATAAAACTCGTCCTCCGAACGAGAAATTCGTGAATATACGAGCTGTCGACGCGCGGCCACTAGTCCACGTCGCTTACACAGTCGCCCGCACGAAGCGTCTGTGTGTATTCCTGGCCACGGCGGGTGCATTTCGATGGAGGCGAGATGTTAAGGCCCGTGTGCGGTGCGATGTCAGTGCACGTTAAAGAACCCCAGGTGGTCGAAATTTCCGGAGACTTCCACTACAGCGTCTCTCATAATCAGAGCTGGTTTTGGGACGTGAAACCCCACAAGTCAATCAATCAACCGCACGAAGCGTGAATGGGTCCAGTCCGCAGAGTCTCATCTTTTCTTCCTACCGCTCGCAGTCTTTTTGGCACAGCGTTGCAGTGTAGTCTTCCCGTGTCGCTGACATCGTGCACGGCACTCCAGATGCCCGCTGATTGTAGTACTGTAGAAAAGAGAGGACCTTCGGACAGCGGGAAACGACCCCCCCCCCCCCTCTCCCCCTCTCCCGCAGATCTCAGGAATGTGGGTGCTTCGCCACTGCAATCTATGACCGGTATGTCTGGTGGGATGTGCCCTGTGCTCCACTGCACCTCGCTGAGGAGGGAGGGACTTGATATGATGCAAACCCAGAACATTGGGTACGGTGTCCATCCAGATCACTCTTCGCTATAGGGAGCTTGCACGGACGGAGGCGACGCTATGCACTCTGGGTAGGCAGCCATTTTTTTGTCAGAGGTGGCCGCGGAGTGGAGCAGTGCAGTCGTGTTTGCGAGCTTTGGAGTAGCGTGCAGGTGTGATCGAGTGTGAGCGCGACGGAAATTTAACTCCAAGAGTTAAATTCCAATCACATGACCACCAAGGTAATCACACTGTTACTGCAGATCACAACTGACGGCGCAAGAAATTAATTTCACTATCCAGTAAAACTATTAAAGTCTGGCTTACACAGGCATCCCCTCTTAACGAGATCTAAAAGGCTTCCACTAGTTCACGGGCCGTACTATTGTGGCTTTTAACCAATACTTTCATACGAGCTGGAACACGAGCTGTAGATAATTAATCAAGAAAATGCGCATTTGCCTGCGCACGTCCGGCGTCGCACGTGTCCTCCGATTTTCCGAGGTCTGATATTTACAGCAACGAAAAATAAAGTTATTTTTGGAAGTTTGCGCTTGCCTTTGTCTCCTTTCTGTGTCCTCGTCATATTGGCGAGCAAGTCATCTTTAATTCCAACAATATAGCAATTAACTCGCCCATTAGAACATCTTATTGAAGTTTTATTCTCTCTCTCTCTCCCCAAGTGTTCGTGCCAGTAGGTGCTTCGATTGACGTCAACGCTCGCTAAAAGCATTTCTGCGGAAGCTAGCAGCATTACGTCAAAGCCGAGATGCCCGCTGATTATAGTACTGTAGAAAAGAGAGGACCTTCGGACAGCGGGAAAGGACCCCCCCCCTTCTACAGATCTCAGGAATGTGGGTGCTTCGCCACTGCAATCTATGACCGGTATGTCTGGTGGGATGTGCCCTGCGCTCCACTGCACCTCGCTGAGAAGGAGGGAGGGACTTGATATGCGTTGAGAGCGATGCAAACCCAGAACATTGGGTACGATGTCCACCCAGATCACAATTCGCTATACCGCATTTTCCCTATAAGACATGTAAATAAGTCTTCCTAGTGTCATTAAACCTTCTTTGTTATCGTTATCCCAACTTCGGCCTTAAAGGTCAACTCCGGCGGTTTTTTCGCTATGTTCTGATACCAATGTTTTTCAGTGGTATACTGATAGTCCTGTAACCGCCAAGATGGTTCAATTTGCTCAGAAACGCACCAATAATTTTAAATAAGCAACTGAAAGTCGTCTTCAAACCGAAACCGAAACGGCTAGAGTCTTCGTGGAGCGCGTGAGGTGACATCACAACCTTCCCGTCGCCAGAAATATGGAACTGGGGCCAAAGAAACGCAAGTGGCGAGGTCGACCGACGATATAGTGAGTTATGCGAGCTTTTCTGATCTTGACTGCGACGAATTGAGCGCTGAACTATCGACGTTTTGCTTTTGAAGGCCCGCTAGCTCGGGTAGGCAGAGCGGAGGTGATCACGTCAAACACACAGGGTGGCCCGCGTGAGACCCCTTAAAATTTTTTATAAAATTAACTTAAGGGAACACCAAATGACCTACAGCCGCGTGACTTGACACATATTAATATACAGTACTGAGAAGAATACATACTGAGAATTTTATTGAGATCAGTGAACTCTGGTAAATCGCCGGAGTTGCCCTTTAAGTGTTTCTCAACCCTAACACCTTCCCATGCTATCAAGTGGTATCTGGGTTCAACGCAACCCTGCGTCATGACGAGTAATATTTGTTCCACTTCCTATTAAAGAAGAAAAAAATAACCTTAATCCTTCAAACTGAATAGATTGGCGTAATTGCCATTGATAGAAATGTATAGAATACGCCCTACATGCGTAAAGGCTCCTTGTTATATATTTCGAACTTCGCAATAAATTGTATTCAGCATTTATGAAGCCATAATTTGGCTGACGAAAAAATTTTTTAACAGTGCGGTCACAAAACCTTCCTTATCCTACGGAGATGGATTCATCTCCAAAAGTTGTTCATGCTACGTGTTTCTCAGAAATACAGAGCGATACTGTAAAAGCAACTTGGGCACAAACACAAAGAACAGCTTCTAAAAAAGAACGACCATGCTATCAAATATGGAAGAACTCCAACAAGCGTACTTTCAAATTAAGACAATACAGCTTGAAATTCATGTGCCTTAAAACAAAATATCTATTCATATATTAACGTGAAATACAGACAATAGAGTTGACCGTCAGCACATGCTTCCGGTCTTCACCCGAGATGTTGAGGCAGACGCCGCCGTCCAGGTCTGTGTTCGGGTGGTAGACCATCGTGATGCACTTGACCTTGGGCGGTTCGTGCGGATAGTTGGGAGTTTTACGAAAGTCAAACACGAGGCGTCCGTTTCGGTAGAAGCTCTCTTCAGGGCAGATGTCCAGTTTGAAATTCAGCTGATCGTGAGGATCGGGGAACTCCACCTGGCAGGTCTTGAGCAGGTTCAATAAGTTGCTGTCCAGGTGTGTGTTAGGGTGGCGGAACACCGTGTCGCACTTGCCCTTGGGCGGTTCGTGCGGATAGCTGGGACTTGCACGAAAGCTGACCATGAAGCGTCCGTTTCGGTGGAGGCTCTCCTCAGGGCAGATGAGCAGTTTGAAATTCAGGAGATCGCCCGGTTCGGGGAACTCCATCTGACAGGTCTTCGGTAGGTTCAACTCGTTAATGTCCAGCGCAATGCATAGCTGGGCTGCCGAGGCACGCACCTGGCTCGCAGGCTTGTTGCCGGTAGCCACACCATCCTCCTGTCGCTGCTTGAGGACGAAGAACTCGATCATTGTGACACCCGTCAGCTCCATCGTACGAAAGAACAGAGATGCAGACATAGCATGACTACCTTACTGCCTCTTCTTCTTCTTCTCTGGATATCATTCTTCATGAACCGCTTAAGGTAAATTTCATTTTCGTTCTCAGGCATCACGTGCGAAATGCACGAAATGATTACGTTTGACACGCATTAGCTGGGACCTAATTAATTTAGAGCACCTAAAGTCCTTTAACGCACACCTAAATCTAAGCGCACTAGATTCCAAAAGCGAAATTGTTATTGCTCGCTAAAAATGGATCGAATATAACAAAACTATCATCATCATTAGGTCTGGTCCCCAAGAGTGCGCATGCACTTCTGTGAAAATGTCCAATGTGCGGTGTTCGCACGCGCTTCTTTCTTTCTTTGTGCTAATGCCTTCAGGCCACTATAGCTACACTTTTGCTGCACTAACGCTAAAGTGCGGCTGGCAGGCGCTCATGCTGCACGTGCAAGCAGAAGAAGTAGAAAAGAGATTTTACGTCTTTTTATCCTCTGCACATCATCCAGCTGTGCGACTGTGCAGAGCTCCGTGCCTCGAGAACTAGCGTCCTCTTTGTGGCGTTCAAGCAGCTCTTATAGAATAGCCGGGCCAACGCGTGCCGCTGCTGCCGCGTCTCACCGTCCCTTGTTAGACGCGAACCAACGTTACTAAATTTTCATCTAGTAACGCTGACGCGGGCATCCTTATGCTGAACTCGGTGCGAAACACTGAGAAGCGTTCGCTCGGTTTCGCAGTGTTCCGCGAGGCGTTTTCTGACCCATTGGACCACGACGAAATGCGGGGATGCCAGAACAAAACCCCGACCACCCAAGTGCCATTCAGTTTCGCTGGCATTTGCGCCGCTACTGCAAGCTTCACTATTTTTTATTAAACTTTCCTGAAAATGTAGCCATTGTCGCCGACTGTGGAACGCGCGTTCGATGCTAATCACAAATATAGAAATACATCGTGATGCTATGATTCACCTGCTAATGTACATGCCTTCATTCACTCGAGATCTCTAAATGCCAGTGTTAAAAAAAGGTTGGCACTTTGTCAGATATATGTAGGAAACGAACACAAAAAATTACACCACCTCACGCTAGAGGGGACCACGAGGCAACGCGAAGCAGCACGGGGGGTGCACACCGCTTTTGCATCGGTTTGACTAGGTTTCTCCGTTAATGTTAACTGGAGGAGAACTGCCGTTGTGGTTCGATAACAATTTGACCGAGGTCGGTAGCATGCGCAACGAACGCCAACGGAACGCGGTCGTGCAAGTGCTGCGGTGCGAGTTTACCAACGAGTTGTCGGAGAGGGGGAGCGGAGAGGAGGAGTGTGGAGAGGTGGTGTGTGGAGAGGATTTGATATGCGCAGTAAGGGTGGTCACGCCGCACACCACCACCACCGGATTCAACTCTGCCATAAGCTGCTTCGCATCTAAAATGATTTCTGCTTCATTTCGAATCCTTAAGTGCATTTGTATCCATAAAGGTGCTGAATGGATTTCAATGAACAAATCGCAAAATACGATTTAGAACAGGGAATGTCGGAGGAGCGAACTTTTCGACAAGCGGACTTGTCTTTGCCGCCCTACGAAGACAAGCCCGCTTGTCGAAACGTTGGCTCCTGCGACATTCCCTGTTCTAAGTCGTACATTGCGATTTCTTTATCGATTCAAGCATCCATCTTACCCTAAGCTTCTCTTCTAGTTTGAATGGATTTCAGAAGTACGAGTAGTGCAATTTTCCACAGCTGCATCAAACAGTACATCCTTTGTCATGCCAAGCACTAGTGTGCGCATTGCACCTTCACAAGCTGAACCGTTGTTCTTTCTTGCAATAACTTCTTTCATGCAAAAGAACTTTCCGTTTCACTCTATCACACAAGCTGATGCATACAGGCAACTTTTGTCAACTTTATCATTCTCTCCCACAACATGTACTGGTTGTGCTGACTGATTTTTGAGTTGGAGGTAAATCAAATGTATGATGTACTAACTTAAGCCGGCGACAGCCTGAGGGCCCACTGTAGAAGAGAAGGATAGGACACGCCGAGCGGAGAAAATTGCCCACATCCATCCCTTACGCTTTCTATAGCTCTTCTTCCCAAGTGCGGGCACCTTCAAGAGGCCTTTCAACCACCCCAAGCTGCGGTCGTCCAGGCCGGAGCTTGGTAAAGCACTCTCCCAAAGCTCCGTTGTGGAAAGGTTGAGGTTAAGGGGAGTAAGTGGGGAGTTATCGAATCCGCTGGTCATGTGCCACAGCGTCCGGAGTTCCCCGCGAAAGCGGCAAAGCGGGGATCGGGGAGCACTCAATGCGTCCTGGAACGAGTAAGCCTCCCGGAGCTTCCAGACCAAGATGGTCCGGTGTAAATTCAAATAAACATGTTTATTCTATCTTTCTCCCCAAGTGTTCGTGACAGTGGATGCTGCGGTTTACGTCACCGCTCGCAAAAAGCATTTCTGCGGAAGCTAGCAGCATTACGTCAAAGCCGAGAAGCCCGCTGATTATAGTACTGTAGAAAAGAGAGGACCTTCGACAGCGGGAAAGGACCCCCCCCCTCCCCCCCCCCCCCTTCTACAGATCTCAGGAATGTGGGTGCTTCGCCACTGCAATCTATGACCGGTATGTCTGGTGGGATGTGCCTTGTGCTCCACTGCACCTCGCTGAGGAGGGAGGGACTTGATATGCGTTGAGGGCGATGCAAACCCAGAACATTGGGTACGGTGTCCACCCAGATCACTCTCCGCTATACCGCATTTTCCCTATAAGACATGTAAATAAGTCTTCCTAGTGTCATTAAACCTTCTTTGTTATCGTTTTCCCAACTTCGGCCTTAAAGGGCTACTCCGGCGGTTTTTTCGCTATGTTCTCACACCAATGTTTTCCAGTGGTACTGATAGTCCTGTAACCGCCAAGATGGTTCAATTTGCTCAGAAACGCACCAATAATTTTAAATAAGCAACTGAAAGTCGTCTTCAAACCGAAACCGAAACGGGTAGAGTCTTCGTGGAGCGCGTGAGGTGACATCACAACCTTCCCGTCGCCAGAAATATGGAACTGGGGCCAAAGAAACGCAAGTGGCGAGGTCAGCCGACGATATAGTGAGTTATGCGAGCTTTTCTGATCTTGACTGCGACGAATTGAGCGCTGAACTATCGACGTTTTGCTTTTGAAGGCCCGCTAGCTCGGGTAGGCAGAGCGGAGGTGATGACGTCAAAAACACAGGGTGGCCCGCGTGAGACCCCTTAAAATTTTTACAAAGTTAACTTAAGGGAAAACCAAATGACCTACAGCCGCCTGACTTGGCACATATTAGTACAGTACGGAGAAGAATACATACTGAGAATTTTATTGAGATCAGTGAACACTGGTAAATCGCCGGAGGTGCCCTTTAAGTGTTTCTCAACCCTAACACCTTCCTACGCTATCAAGTGGTATCTGGGTTCAACGCAACCCTGCGTCATTACGAGTAATATTTGTTCTACTTCCTATTAAAGAAGAAAAAAATAACCTTAATCCTTCAAACTGAATAGATTGGCGTAATTGCCATTGATAGAAATGTATAGAATACGCCCTACATGCGTAAAGGCTCCTTGTTATATATTTCGAACTTCGCAATAAATTGTATTCAGCATTTATGAAGCCATAATTTGGCTGACGAAAAAATTTTTTAACAGTGCGGTCACAAAACCTTCCTTATCCTACGGAGATGGATTCATCTCCAAAAGTTGTTCATGCTACGTGTTTCTCAGAAATACAGAGCGATACTGTAAAAGCAACTTGGGCACAAACACAAAGAACAGCTTCTAAAAAAGAACGACCACGCTATCAAATATGGAAGAACTCCAACAAGCGTACTTTCAAATTAAGACAATACAGCTTGAAATTCATGCGCCTTAAAAAAATATATATTTATATATCAAAGTGAAATATAGACAATAGTGTTGACCGTCAGCACATGCTTCCGGTCTTCGCCCGAGATGTTGAGGCAGACGTCGCCGTCCAGGTCTGTGTTCGGGTGGTAGACCATCGTGACGCACTTGACCTTGGGCGGTTCGTGCGGATAGTTGGGACTTTTACGAAAGTCAAACACGAAGCCGCCCGTTTTGGTATAAGCTGTCTTCAGGGCAGATGTCCAGTTTGAAATTCAGCAGATCGTCCGGATTAGAGAACTCCATCTCCGCAGGTTTAATAAGTTGCCGTCCAGGACTCTGTTAAGGGGCGCCCACACTACCGGCAAGCTCGCCGTAACGGCGCGTCGGCCTCCGGAGGTTGGAGACGGCAGCCGAGCGAGCGCTGTCCACACTGCACACCGGCGCGTTTCACCGGCGCGGCAGTCACGTGACACGAACAGACGGCGACGTTGTGCGCGCTTCCAGTCTCGCACAGTCGCTGCATGATCGTGTGGAGGCGACGTTTCACTCGCTTTGCGTTGTCTGCGCGTCGACGCCGCGAACTTAGTCGGGGCTGCTTTTTTGTGTGACAAACTGTGAAGCTGTGACGCCTGATGACGGCACGAACACGGATATAACGTAACGACGGCGGATGTAATCACCTGGTGTGCTGCCTCCTACTACGACATCGGCGTACTCTTTACGCACGACGCCGAATGGTTGAAACGGAACCAAGCTGGAATAATCGAAACATAGACGACCGTTCAAGTTTAGTTCTGCTGCTCGACTTAATTGAAAAACAGCGCTGTGCGTGCAGTAAGTGGTGTTGTCAAGCGGCGTGTTCTATACGTGCAGGAAAGTACTGATCGCAAAAAGAAAACCACGTGCATCTGTGTGTTCGTGTCGTATTGTAGGTCTGTGTGAGCCACGATTGCGCACTGAAAGGTAAGTGCCACACGGGCTAGTGCGCTGTCTGCTAGCATGCTGTCTCTTGCGGGCTATAGCGACCAGTTTGCTTTTTTGCCGGCGCCACACCGGTGGCCGCTTCATGTGGTCCGATCGTCTTCAAATCTAATTTGCACCGCCGATCATTTGCTCTTCTGAATTTCGTAATAGCATGGTGACGTATAGCAAATACTGTTTCCAGCACCCCGAGCACAATATCGTGGCACGGGCAATTCCAATGTTACAATGTGCATGTACTTTTCGTGTAAATAAATTCTTGATCAACATTATTTATGTGTCTATATATTTGTAATCTGGGTTTATTTTATCCTAATAAAACGGGTACAAACGTCTCTGAAACACTCGTCGTGTGGAATTTTCTTTCGCGAAGTCGAGGATCGGGTACGAAGAAAAGAAAAAAAAAATGCGAACCGCTGCCAGGCTGACGACGCCGTCTCGGCGGCTCGCGAGTGTGGTCATAGCAACCAATCCTCGGTCGCCGATTGGTCACATCGCCGCCGGCGGCCGGCACCGGCCGCCGGCTGCCGGACAATTTGGGTCTCGGCACCAAATCCTCCGGCAAGCTCTCCGGCGAGGAATACTTACCGTTTTGAGGACTATCGCCGTCGCCCGGCGAGGTTCAGAACGGCAAACGGCGAACGGCAAGCTGTTTTGCCGGTAGTGTGGGCGCCCCTTTAGGGTGGTGGACTATCGCGTCGCACTTGACCTTGGGCGGTTCGGGCGGATAGCTGGGACTTGCACGAAAGCTGGCCATGAAGCGTCCGTTTCGGTAGAAGCCCTGTTCAGGGCAGATGACTAGTTTGAAATACAGCAGATCGTCCCGTTCGGGGAACTCCATATCGGGGGTCTTCGGTAGGTTCAATTCTCGTTAATGTCCCGTGTAATGCGTAGCTCTGCTGCCGAGGTATGCTTCTGGCTCGCAGGCTTGTTGCTGGTCGCCTCGCCATCCTTCTGTTCCTGCTTGAGGGCGCAGAGCTTAATCATTCTGATGCCCGTCAGCTCCTTCACGCGAAATCACAGAACAGCTAGGATGGAAGGATGGAAGGAAGGGTAAAACAGAAAGGCAGGGAGGTTAACCAGAAAGGCGTCCGGTTGGCTACCCTACACTGGGGGAATGGGAAGGGGGAATAGAAGGATGGGAGAGAGAGAGAAAGAAGGGAAATAATGAAAAAGACGTTGCAGGACAAGTCCAACTGTCAAAGGCGTTCCCGCAAACCAGTCATCTTCAAAAAACGCAAAAGTGCTTTTAGTGCCGTGTGGGCCGACGAGCGATGAGGGCGGTATTCGGGTAGCATATGTACGGAAAGTGGCCGATCGTCAAGGTGGCGTAGCGTCTCAGCAAGTATTTTCCTTTCCTCGACGAATCGCGGAGAGTGGCACAGCAGATGGTCCAGGGTTTCGTCGGCGTCGCACATGTCGCGTGTTGCACTGTCGATCGCTCCAATTAATGCGGAGTATGCCTTTGTGAAGGCAACTCCCAGCCAAAGTCGACAAAGGAACGAGGCCTCATGTCGAGGAACTCCTGATGGAGGGCGGAGATACAGGGAAAGGTTTAGCTGGTACAGTCGCGTTCGTCTGATCTTTGGTGAGTTCCACTCAACCAGTGAGAGACGGCGTGCCAGGTGTCGAAGCTGCATTGCAGCATCTGTCCTTGAGAGTGGAATTGAAACAATGTTCGCTTCATGATGAGAAGTGCGAGCTGCGCCATCTGCGGAATCGTTGCCGCTGATTCCGCAGTGACTGGGCACCCACTGAAAGTCAATCTCGTGGCCATTTTTGCTGAGGTGGTGGTGAAGCACGATTATATCGCACGTCAGCTGCTCGTGGCATCCGCGCCTAAGAGCTGACCGTATGCACTGCAATGCCGCCCTCGAGTCCGAAAACACAGCCCATTTTCTCGGACTCTCAGTACGGATGAATTCTAGTGCACGACGTAGAGCCCTGAGTTCTGCCGCCGTGGACATCCTGACATGAGACGTCTTTAGTCGAAGCGTTATCCCCTGCGTTGGTACGACCACCGCTCCGCCAGAACTGGAGGACGTAGTCGATCCATCGGTGTATACGTGTACGTGGTTACCGTACCGTTCGTACAACAGGTGTAAGCTGAGTTGCTTTAGCGCAGATACTGGTAGATCTGTCTTCTTCTGTATCCCAGGAATTGTGAGGTGTGCTTGTGGGAGACTCAAACACCACGGGGGGAGCACTCGCTTAGCCGCAGGCGCGTACCCTGGAGTAAACGCTGCAATGTGTGCATTGACATTAGCACTGAATGACGTGCGGGGCCTTACGGCAACGAGGCTCGCCCGATGGTGTGAGGGAGTCCTAGCCACATGCCTGAGGTGAAGTCGCATGGTCTCAACGGCGATGTGCGTCGCGATAGAGAAATCCTGCGCTATGGCAATGGTTTCAGCCGTTGACGCGCTACGTGGTAAGCCAAGGCATATCTTAAGAGCTTGTGCTTGAATTCTGTGTATCGTGCGCAGATTAGTATTGCAGGTGTTGGCGATAGCAGGTAGGCTGTACACTCTTAGCACGGTAACCTTTAGTTTATTTTATAGGCACACAACAATGCGAAAATATGCTCCTTTACTAAAGGCAGAGTCCTTCAATGCTTTTCTGGTCACGAAACTCCGCCGTCACTCTATGGGAGAGCTTCATACGCTGCCCAAAACTGCCGCGACGCGGCGCCACTGCGCCACAGAGGGCATCGTTCGGGCTGCTCGCGTACTGAAACGCGTGCGCACAGCGAGACAAGCTGGTGGATAAAGTGTGCGTACGTGTCCGAGTTTGCTAAAATGTTGTAAGACGACGATGCCCAACACGTGTTGCGTGCCGGGGTGCCGTTCCGGCTACAGAGGAACGACCAAGAAGGTGTCGTTGTTTTCTTTTCCATCGAACAAGGAGCAGCGCGAGAAATGGAAGCGGGCCATACCGCGCCAGGAAAGTGGCGACTTCAACTTTGAGTCGAAATATACACGTGTGTGTGCAAAGCATTTCGATGCCTCGGACATTGTCACTTCTTATGATTTTAATATCAACGGCGACGCGCATTAAAAGAACCAAAATAACTTCTGGTGTGTTTTTGTCGAAAGCACGAGCGGCGTAAGTTACTGGTTTGCTGTCTCTTCTATATGAGACTGCTTATAAAACAATGGCCTAATTACAATACACTGTCAACTGTGTTCGACCTTACTTTTCACGTTCGCCGTGATCATAAACTAAACGCCGCGCCGATTGACTGATCGGGTTTTACGTCCCAAAACCAGCTGTGATTATGACAGACGCCCCGTGGTGGAGGGCTCCGGAATAATTTTGACCACCTGGGGTCTTTAACGTGCACCAAACTCTAAGTACACGGGCCTCAACATTTCGCCTCAACCAAAAATGCAGGAGCCGCGGCCGGGATTAGATCTCGCAACCTTCGGATCTGCAGCCGGGTGCCATAACCGCTAGACCACTGTGGCGGGGCAACACGCCGCACCGAAGATTGCTATGAGGTTAGTATTACCAGAGTCCTTCACTGCTGGCATTTAAGGACTCTGATATTACATATATTGCACCTAAGGCTCGTAGTGGGATTTAATCGTTAGGTCGAGAAATTTGAAGCGCATGGAACAGCTGTTTTCTTTTTCTTTTTGTCTTGAAAAGAAGGCATTCTATGGAAGCATTTCTTGCAGTAATGATTTAATTGTTCGGGTTTTCGGTCGAATAAAATGACACCAGGAGTCTGATAATGTTCACAGTTTAATAGAAATTGAGCAGCCGTGCCGTGCGAACCATCTGGCCTTAATGCGCCACTTTGCGCAGTCGAGAGATTTCGCTCACTTGCGGGCGAATGGACGTGTAACAACACGTACAGTTTGCGTCTGTTCACAAGTGGCACAGCAAGTGCATTATTGCGAATGTACAGTGTCTGATTTCTGGCAAATTTTGAAAAGCTGGACCAGTTGCAGTGTTGCGGCGAACGAGCGGCGCTCCCCCGACCACGACGGCTGCATTTAGACGAGGCGAAACGCAAGAGCAGAAAACAGGCGTGCACTTTGATTTACATGCATATAAAAACGACCCCAGCTGTAAAACATTAATCAAGGATCCCCCACTACGACATTTCTCAAAATCATGTCATGATTCTGGTGCGGCAAACCCCGAATTTTGTGTCATTTTCGACTGCGACTGCGGCGAGCAGCATGTCCAGAGCTGTTAGTTCCTTTCCTCCCGGGTGCTCATTTCAAGGCAGACGGCGCGTTCACGCAGTCACCGACGCACGCTGAATGTCCCAAGTAAGTGCGGGAAAGTGAAACGATTTTTGCAGAAGTTTAGAAAGCTTGGAAATCAAAGCAGACCAACACACTACCGCAGCGGTAGCGGACGGCAGCATGCCCTCGCGTGCACAGCTGCGCCCCTAGCGGCCAGTGCTGGCTCCATATGAAGCGGAGGCGGCACTTTCGTGACCAGAAAAGCGTTGAAAGACTCTGCTAAAGGTTAAAGCACTTAACCTTTATAAAGGAGCATATTTTCACATTTTTGTGTACCTATAAAATAAACTAAAGGTTACTGTGCTAAGAGTGTACCGCAGGAATCCGACGAACAGCACCCTGTACAGCTGTAGCATGGCGTGTATGGACAGGCCCCAATTTTTTCCTGCAAGGAATCTGAACACGTGGCAGATAGCAGTCAGCCGTTTCTTCACGTAGTTCACGTGCGGAGTCCAAGACAGGTCTCTATCAATTACTACTCCCAGGATCCTATGACTTCGGCAGTATGGTATTAGTTGTCCGTTAATGGAGATGTTATATGCAAACATCGGTTTCCTGGTGAATGCCGCCATTGCGCACTTTTCGCATGAAATTTCGAGCCCTTGTTTCTGGAGGAAACGTGACGTCGTCGTGACTGCCTTCTGAAGCCGAGCACGAAGCTGAAGCCGTGTCACAGCGGACGTCCAAACGCATATGTCATCGACATAGATGGAAAGTCGTACGGTGCTTGGCAGATGATCTACTAATCCAATGAGGGTTATGTTAAAAAGCGTTGGACTTAGCACTCTGCCTTGAGGGACCAACTCGCTCAACTTTCTGTCCTTTTGAGGGACTCCACGGCTAAGTGATGCTTTGATGTCGGGCCGTTCTCTGTGTGAACGTAGAACGTCCTCATCTGTAGGTAGCTGCATACCCACGTATACATCTTGCCACCAAGTCCTACAGAGTCTAGCGCGCCCAGAATGGCTTCATGGGTGACGTTGTCATAAGCGCCTTTAACGTCCAGGAATGCAGCGGCAGATAGTCGCTTACAGGCTTTCTGGTGTTGGACGTATGTGACCAGATACCAACGCTGTCTGTTGATGAACGACCGCGTCTGAAACCGGTCATAGCATGCGGATAAACGTCGTAGTACTCCAAGTACCATTCTAGGCGCGTTAAAATCATCCCCTCCATCGTTTTGCCGACACAACTGGCAAGCGCGATCGGACGATATGAGGAGATGTCCAAATGAGATTTGCCGGCCTTAAGGAGTGGAATTAAGCGGCTGCATTTCCATTCCTGCGGTACCGTGCCCGTCTGCCAGTAGTCGTAAAGGATCAGGAGTGCCTTCCGTGCTGCTCACCCAGGTTGCACAGGGCACGATAAGTGATGCCGTCCGGTCCTGGCGCTGAAGAACCCCTGCAAACAGCCAGTGCAGCTTGTAGTTCTTCCATGGAAAATGGACATTCCATGCCAGGATCACGTGAGGAGAGAGGGTGCTCGGGGGACCCCAACACCGCTCCATCGGATTTGCCTCACCAGCGATCCTTTTACTGAAAGACTCGGCGACTTCTATCTCACTGCACTTTAGATGGAGTGCCAGAGATTTAACGGTGGCGCTGACCGGGTGTTGTACGGAGGCCACGAACAGTTCTCCATACGAGCGACAAACGGCTTGCAAGACTCGCAAAAGGATACCCATCGCCGCGAAGCCAGCTTGTTCATTTGACGCTGTATTTTCTTTTGTGTTCGTCTAGCCAGTCTCAAGTCGTGGATAGATGCGGAAACACTATGACGACCTGACTGGCTCTTCTTCTTCTCTAGATATCACTCTTCATGAACCGAATAAGGTAAATTCCATTTTAATTCTAGGTCATCTCGTGCAAAATGCACGAAATCATTGCGTTTGATACGCAGCAGCTGGGACATAAATAATTTCGATCATCTGGAGTTCTCTAACGCACACCTAAATCTAAGGGCACTGGATTCTAACAGCGAAATTGCTCTTGCTCGCCACCTAGGGTGGCCTGAGGGCCCACCGTTTTCCTTTTCCCGTTACCCTCCCTACCCCACCCTCACTTGACCTAGTGTCAATAAAGTTCTTTCCTCCTCCTCGCGGTAAAATGGACCGAGTATGCAAAGATATGGTCATTACGTCTGCGTGGTCCCCCTATATAGAGTGCGCGTGCACTTCTGTGCAATGCTCAATGTCGCGTTCGCACGCGCGCTTCTTTCTTTCCTCGCGCTAATGCCCTGAGCCCACTGCTACACGGGCAGAACTGCAGCTGGCGGGTGCACATAGCCGCGTGGTGTAGTGGTTGCGGTGCTCGTTGCCACCCAAAAAACGCGGATATGGTTCGAACCCGGCCGCGGTAGTCGCATTTTAGATGAGGAGGAAACGCCAGAGGCCCGCGTAATGTGCGTTTGTCAGTGTACGTTAAGGACCCCAGTGGTCAAAATTTCCATAGCCCTCAACTATGGCTTTTCTCTCCCTTCTATTCTGCGGCGAGCAGCATGTCCAGAGCTGTTAGTTCCTTTCCTCCCGGGTGCTCATTTCAAGGCAGACGGCGCGTTCACGCAGTCACCGACGCACGCTGAATGTCCCAAGTAAGTGCGGGAAAGTGAAACGATTTTTGCAGAAGTTTAGAAAGCTTGGAAATCAAAGCAGACCAACACACTACCGCAGCGGTAGCGGACGGCAGCATGCCCTCGCGTGCACAGCTGCGCCCCTAGCGGCCAGTGCTGGCTCCATATGAAGCGGAGGCGGCACTTTCGTGACCAGAAAAGCGTTGAAAGACTCTGCTAAAGGTTTAAAGCACTTAACCTTTATAAAGGAGCATATTTTCACATTTTTGTGTACCTATAAAATAAACTAAAGGTTACTGTGCTAAGAGTGTACCGCAGGAATCCGACGAACAGCACCCTGTACAGCTGTAGCATAGCGTGTATGGACAGGCCCCAATTTTTTTCCTGCAAGGAATCTGAACACGTGGCAGATAGCAGTCAGCCGTTTCTTCACGTAGTTCACGTGCGGAGTCCAAGACAGGTCTCTATCAATTACTACTCCCAGGATCCTATGACTTCGGCAGTATGGTATTAGTTGTCCGTTACTGGAGATGTTATATGCAAACATCGGTTTCCTGGTGAATGCCACCATTGCGCACTTTTCGCATGAAATTCGAGCCCTGTTCTGGAGGTAACGTGACGTCGTCGTGACTGCCTTCTGAAGCCGAGCACGAAGCTGAAGCCGTGTCACAGCGGACGTCCAAACGCATATGTCATCGACATAGATGGAAAGTCGTACGGCTGCTAGGCAGATGATCTACTAATCCAATGAGGGTTATGTTAAAAAGCGTTGGACTTAGCACTCTGCCTTGAGGGACTCCACGGCTAAGTGATGCTTTGATGTCGGGCCGTTCTCTGTGTGAACGTTAGAACGTCCTCATCTGTAGGTAGCTGCATACCCCACGTATACATCTTGCCACCAAGTCCTACAGAGTCTAGCGCGCCCAGATGGCTTCATGGGTGACGTTGTCATAAGCGCCTTTAACGTCCAGGAATGCAGGCGGCAGATAGTCGCCTTACAGGCTTTCTGGTGTTGGACGTATGTGACCAGATACCAACGCTGTCTGTTGATGAACGACCGCGTCTGAAACCGGTCATAGCATGCGGAATAAACGTCAGTAGTACTCCAAGTACCATTCTAGGCGCGTTTAAAATCATCCCCTCCATCGTTTTTGCCGACACAACTGGCAAGCGCGATCGGACGATATGAGGAGATGTCCAAATGAGATTTGCCGGCCTTAAGGAGTGGAATTAAGCGGCTGCATTTCCATTCCTGCGGTACCGTGCCCGTCTGCCAGTAGTCGTAAAGGATCAGGAGTGCCTTCCGTGCTGCTCACCCAGGTTGCACAGGGCACGATAAGTGATGCCGTCCGGTCCTGGCGCTGAAGAACCCCTGCAAACAGCCAGTGCAGCTTGTAGTTCTTCCATGGAAAATGGACATTCCATGCCAGGATCACGTGAGGAGAGAGGGTGCTCGGGGGACCCCAACACCGCTCCATCGGATTTGCCTCACCAGCGATCCTTTTACTGAAAGACTCGGCGACTTCTATCTCACTGCACTTTAGATGGAGTGCCAGAGATTTAAACGGGTGGCGCTGACCGGGTGTTGTACGGAGGCCACGAACAGTTCTCCATACGAGCGACAACGGCTTGCAAGACTCGCAAAAGGATACCCATCGCCGCGAAGCCAGCTTGTTCATTTGACGCTGTATTTTCTTTTGTGTTCGTCTAGCCAGTCTCAAGTCGTGGATAGATGCGGAAACACTATGACGACCTGACTGGCTCTTCTTCTTCTCTAGATATCACTCTTCATGAACCGAATAAGGTAAATTCCATTTTAATTCTAGGTCATCTCGTGCAAAATGCACGAAATCATTACGTTTGATACGCAGCAGCTGGGACATAAATAATTTCTATCATCTGGAGTTCTCTAACGCACACCTAAATCTAAGGGCACTGGATTCTAACAGCGAAATTGCTCTTGCTCGCCACCGCCTGAGGGCCCACCGTTTTCCTTTTCCCGTTACCCTCCCTACCCCACCCTCACTTGACCTAGTGTCAATAAAGTTCTTTCCTCCTCCTCGCGGTAAAATGGACCGAGTATGCAAAGATATCATGGTCATTACGTGTGCGTGGTCCCCTATATAGAGTGCGCGTGCACTTCTGTGCAATGCTCAATGTGCGGCGTTCGCACGCGCGCTTCTTTCTTTCCTCGCGCTAATGCCCTGAGCCCACTGCTACACGGGCAGAACTGCAGCTGGCGGGTGCACATAGCCGCGGTGGTGTAGTGGTTGCGGTGCTCGGTTGCCACCCAAAAAACGCGGATATGGTTCGAACCCGGCCGCGGTAGTCGCATTTCAGATGGAGGAGGAAACGCCAGAGGCCCGCGTAATGTGCGTTGTCAGTGTACGTTAAGGAACCCCAGGTGGTCAAAATTTCCATAGCCCTCAACTATGGCTTTTCTCTCCCTTCTATTCTTTCATTTCTTTTCCCCTACCCCCACGGACGCTTAGCCGTGCTTTCGACATGAGCGGCCAGAATTAGCGTCGTTTCCTTAACCAAACCACAATCATCATCATTAATATCATCATCATCACATGCGACAGAAGCAGAAGCAGAAGTGCACGTAGAAGAAAAGAATGACAGTGTATGCATGTAATTCCTTATTAAATAATCTAAATGACTATCGACACCTCTTATTCCCTTGGAATAGAAATGCATTCCTGTCCAGAAAACTAGAAGTTATCTTTACGCAATTACGCTGTCGCATTCCAAAACTAAACTTTTATATGCTGGTCTGGCCCCATCGCCTTTGTGTCAATATTGCGGCGAAGACGAATCTATCGAACATTATTTTTTAAAATGCGCTCGTTTATCCTCATTAAGAAAACACACATTAGAAGATTCTTTTCATAGGGTTGGGTTGCAATTCACCGTCTCTAATATTCTGTCTTTGGGAGCCTCCTCATTAGGACATTGCCACAGGGATGTGTGCTCTACTGTTTCAAAATTCATAATTGATTCAGGTCGGATCTTTTCATAAATTCGTACTTTTCACTGTTAATTTCATCCTGATTATTCGTTTCTGATTGATATTCTATAGTACTTCAGGCTTAACTATTTGAACTTAATCTTGGCCAATCCCCCAGGGTGGGTATGTGCCAGATTTGAGGAAACAACAACAACAACAACAGCAGGCATATCTGACAACATCTCAGAGTCTCTGGTGGACCGAGGACTGACACGTGATCACCGAAGAGGACAGGCAGCGTGGAAGAAGCTTATTTATAACCAGTCCCCTCAAGATTGGTCACATTACAAATTTATGTCCGCGGTATTTAGACAAACAGTTGCTAAGGCTAAAGAAGAGTATGATAAAAGACACTATTATTTCCTTTCGAATCCTAAAGAGATGAAGGCTCTGTTCAGATATCTCAGGTCTCGTAAAATTCTGCCAGCACCAATTAATACAGATTATATGACTCTGACCCCAGATGAAATGGATAAATCGCTAAACCAGATTGCAATTGGCCTGCAAGGTAGATTTACATCATCCATGCCCAAGGTATTGCGAGCCCCAGCGACTGACTTTACAGGTTTTATTATCCGAGTTAGCTCAAGTGATTAGATATTTGCCCTCCTGAGCTCGTGGTGCTGATGGAATTACAGTTACGACGATAAAAATTTTATTCGACGTGTCTCCAAGCGACTTGCTCAACACTATAGACTATTCGTTAAACAAGGCTTAGATACCCTATGAGTGTACTAAATTAATCCCGTTACTTAAAAAACAAGGATTAAGATATAACATCGAGAACATCAGACCTATTTCTCTTACGTCGAATATGATCAAGTTGATAGAGAGAGTATTGCACTGCAGAATAACTACCTGGATTACGGATAATTTGGTACTAAATCCGAACCGAATTGGTTTCCGTGTTAACTGCTCTATATGGTACGCTCACGCTGATTCAGAAAGCCGAATCCAACTTGCTCGGAAAAGAAGACAGTATGCTGCTTTAGTCAACGTTACTAGAATAAACTCAGTTTCAAAGCTCCGCCGGAGAGGCGGTCCGCGTGGCGGTCGCGAGAACTAGTGGCGCTGTAGTCACGTCTTGCGCTGCCGCTGGCTCCCGCCACCGGCGCTTGTTGTGACGGCGCAGTCGACGTTCACGTGGGTTGCAGCAACTGGTACGCTTTGTTCGCTCATAATTTTTGGAACTGTTTTTGCCCATGCGAAGTGTCTTGGACGAAAACATACGTCGTGTATACGACGCCTAGCGAGGAGCCACAGGATCATTTACGCGCGGTATGCCGACTTGCTTTGCACCGGGGTGCAAGATCGGGGTGCATCGTTGCAGACACCGCAACGATGACTCCGGCTCACGCCACTTCGGACCGCCAAAAGACCCTACGGAATTCAGAAGGTGGGAGGAAGCTTAACATCGCAAAGTTGAAAGCTTACTCCGATATGCAGACTCTGCGACCTTCTTTTTGAGCACGGCAACATTATAAAGCGCTACTTTCACGTTTTTGCTGGACAATAAGCTTTGATCCCTCGGGGAAAATGGGAACTAGCGCTTGGTACGCTTGTTCGCAGCATTTCCACCCCATATATCTAAGCCAAAATGATCAGGGTCAAGGCGCAAGTCCCCGAAAAAACGCATGGCGTCCTGCGAAAGCCCAGTGCCCACCTCGTCGGCGGAGGAGCCGTCAGAGCTAGAACAGCAAGACGAAGGACAAGCGATTACCAACACTGCCGCGACATAGAATTGCCCTCGCGTCACATTCACATTCGATCACTTGTCAACTGTCGCGCTACCTTCAAAGCAATGGCTTTTTGTGTGTTTTTACGACGTAGTAACGAACAGTAGGTGCGGAATATTTTACACTCACCGGCTTGTGAACGGGGACTTCCTTATGCAAAAAACAGCTGTAGTTGATGAGCAGTTTAACTGCACAGTGAACACCTACAGAACGTAAAGCAAACAGCTGTCGTACAGTCTAAGCTGTGCTGCGGGCATGGAAGATGTACTCTGCGAAGTTGACGAACTGAAGGTGTGTGAACGATAGCGACAGAGTACGCGAAAAAAAACTGCTTGGTTCTCACGTCACGCCAGATCTGTCCGAATTGTTTAAGGCACCGTAGAAATGAGCGACTGCAGACACCAGCGAAGGCAACCATTAAGAACTTTAAGATGAATCTCAGAAGAACGTTGCTTAGGGCCACAGCAGCTCGCGAGAAGCAGGACAAACAAATCATGGAACTGAAAGGAGTGATAGAAACGACCTCGGAGGAGTGCCTGAGCAAGCAGCTGGACTGCCTCCCACCGCTCGAAAAGCTGACGGTTGCAAATGCGTACAATACAGAATGGTTGCTTAACTGCATGCTTGTACGAATCGCCAGCCCACGGGCCTCAAGGCTGCTGATAGACCTGAACATGCTACCACTGCCAACCACAAACTGGCTGGCACAAAGACTGGAGGACATTTAATGTAAATATGGATTTGAAGCCGTCTGTCTGGAATACATACAACGTCAAATAAACAAGCAGCTTGGGGTCGCTTGTTGTCGATGAAACGAAGCTTAGGCATTCTTGCGAGTTCAACAAATCTACCTACAAAATAGACGGCTTTGTTGATTACGGTGGGATCGTGAAGGAGGGCACAGCTGCCAGTTAGCCCACCATGCGTTGGTGGTTATGTTCGTGCCCATGTTTGAAGGATGGGTACAGTCTATAGCAAGTTTTGTCACAAAGAGCGCCGCACCTGGCCGTATGTTGGCCGAGCTTGTGCTCGAAGCCGTTTTGCAGCTGCACGAGTACGGTGCGGCCGTTATTGCCGTGGTGAGCGACGGTGCCGGGAATAACATGTCCATGTGGCAGCAGTTTGGCGTTAGTGTGCCATTTCAGACACCAGGCATAAAAATTCAACACCTGTGCAATCCAATGAGCAATGCATGCGGGTCGATGCATACAGACGACCTTATGCATACCCACTTAAGTAGTGCACAAATGGGATGCGGGAACGTCGTATGGACGGACGATAAATGTTTAACTTTCGCAATAGCACTACTAGAAAGCCGCCGTGCGAAATGCGCGGTGGACCGCCGCTGTGCTCCGCTGTAGCAGACGACGCGCCGAGAGTAGCGCAAGACGTGACTGCAGCGCCGCAAGTTCACGCGACCGCCGTTCGGACCACCCTCCTCCGCTGGCGGAGATACGGAGCTGCGAAACTGAGTTTATTCTAGTAACGTTGGCTTTAGTGACGTTGGACGTTGCCAAACCATATGACAGCGTAGAACATTCCATTTTGTTCAGTACCCTGCAGAGTTATAGTTTCCCTAAATACGTGATTGCGTGGGTGGCAGAATTCTTAATGTGCAGAGAATTTTATTGTTTTAAAGACGAATTCTGCTCGAATAAGTTCAAGCAGACTCGCGGTGTCCCACAAGGAGGGCGTGCAAGTTTATGTCTATGCAGATGATATTGCATTTTTTTGCCGCGGACACTGACATTTATGACCATACCAACATTTGCAAAGACACATCAGCATGTTGGAAATCTGGCTTGACAACCTTTGCATGACATTAAACGTCAGAAAAAGTGCCATGTTGGTGTTCCCGTTAACAGACCCTATTGCCATTTCTCTTCTGTATAAGCAAGATATGATTCCCCAGGTAGCCTCTCTCAAGTATCTAGGAATTACTTATACTGAAAAACTGAACTGTAGACCACATAAAAAATGTAGCTTTCAAGGCACAGCATGCCTTAGGTCTACTGCGCCGGTTGAGTAAGAAACAATATGAGCTTCGTAGGGACACTTTGTTAATGATCTACATAATGTACATGCACCCGATACTAGAGTTTGGCTGCATTTTATTCTCTGGCTACCCTGCTTAGAAAACTAAGCCTCTGGTTGTATTGGAGTGCGAAGCCGTGCGACTGTGTCTGGGACTCCCTGAGTTTTTGGCGAACAATGTTCTGTACCAAGAAGCGCGCCTGTCAACATTGTCCTGCAGATTCCACAACTTAACTGTGCAAACGTTCCTAAAATTGTATAGCCTTCCATTCAGACGATCTGAATATGTATTTATATAAAGGATTCTGCTTCCTTCTTCCTATCTCATTGTCCACGATTTCACACACCCCAAAATGTTTCTGTGCAAAAGCAGTTAGATTGCATAAGTGTGAACATTAGAGATGTACATTGCGTTAATTGAATCAAATCGGCATATCAGTCTTCAATTAGACAACATTTTCCCCTCTAATCCTAAATTTCAATCAGGTAAATTATTAAATACCTTGTTGCAAGATTACTTTGAGCTAGCACAAACTAAGTACATAGCCACAGATGCTTACGGGAACGAAGAAAAGGCAGGCGTGGGTGTTTTCACCTCTTCGCTTGGCTGGTCCTATTCACAGATTTCCAAATTTCCCCCCTGTATTTGTAGCCGAGCTTTCAGCGCTCACCTTAGCATTGCGCAATCTCCCTCCGGATGCAGTCAGAGCGGTGATTACAACAGATTCCCTTTCAGTTTGCACTGCACTAACAGCTTCTTCTAATTCTGCTGCCCTGCAGACGTTCCTCACCTTAGTTCCTCCACAGATAAATCTGGTAAAATTATTATGGGTTCCTGGTCACAGCGGATTAAATATAAACGATATAGCCGATTCATTAGCACGAGCTTCGCTTAACGGACCAACAGTCTCGGTGCTCCCACCAATAGAACTTATCACAGGGATAAGATATCAGACATTTGCACTTCACCGGGATGCTATTGAAATGGTGACAACGTGGACAGATTTTCGGCACCTAAAATTTCCGTGGAAAAGCCAGTAGTGTCTGCCGCGACAAGTTTAAGTGATGACTACGAGGTTATATACCCGGTCGACTTCTTCCATTAAACCTCTATTCGCACAGGGCTGGTCTGGTGATATCGCCTCTGTGCCCATTCTCTTCTGAAATTGAAACTATAGAGCATTACTTTTTAAAATGTAGCCGATACACACCAATAAGAAAAAAACTGGAAATTACTTCTGGAAATTACGCTTTCCAAGCTTGGGCTAACCTTGTCAACGTAAATTATTCTCTCTTTAGGTGCCTCGGTATTGGGCTTCAGCCACAGGGACGTCTTTGATGCAGTTTATAAGTTTTATTAAAACATGGAAACGGATACGTTTGTAGTTATTTGCAGTTATTAACACAAAAAGAAGTTCTTGGGGTTATGATGGCAATGTCGGAAACGAAATAATAAAAATATAAAAAAGAAACGTAAGCTCTCTCTGTTTTGATAGTACAAACGCACAATCGCTCTATGTAAATTTTTTTCTCTTATTTCCTTCTTTATTTTCTCTCCAAATTCGTTTTATTTTTCTTCTTTTTTTTCTTCATGAAGTGGTACACGCGAAATGCAATATAACGCTAAGATTATCGGGTGTTGGCCCGTCCCCCGATGTGGGTATGCGCCATATATGTAGGATTATTATCACCATATTCTGTCTTTTGGAGCCTCCTCATTAGGACATTGTCACGGGGATGTATGCTCTACTGTTGCAAAATTCATAATTGATTCAGGCCGGTTCTGTGCATAAATTCGTAATCTTCACTGCTAATTTCATCCTGATTAGTCGATTTTGATTGGTATTTCATAGTATTTCTGACATAACTCTTCATACTTTTCACATCTTTTCCTGTATGCTCACACCATTTCCTGTGTACTCATGATTGTGCCTTTCTTATCTTGTTAACATTGTTTCTACAGAACACACCAGCTGTAACCTCTCCATGAGATTGCAGTATAAATAAATAAATAAATAAATAAATAAATAAATAAATAAATAAATAAATAAATAAAAATCTTGGCCAATCCCCCAGGGTGGGTATGCGCCAGAGTTGACAACAGCAGCAGCAGTAGCAGCAGCATCGCAGAGGCCACGCGGGCCGACTCAGCCGACGCTGCCGTGTCTCACCGTCTCTCGTTCGGCGCGAGCATCTTTACGTTGAGCTCGGTGCTAAACATTGAGAAGCGTTCACTGGGGCCTCGCAGTGCTTCGCGAGGCGTTTTCCGAAGCCTCGGACCACGACGAAATGCGTTTTTTTTAATGTGAGAACATGGGGCGGAGAAAAAGCGGGGCCATCCGAGTGCTATTCAGCTTCGCTATGCCTCGCGCCGCTAGTGGAGGCTTCGGGCTTCGACATACATACAGTCGAACACGGGTATGTCGAACCCACACATATCGAATTTTTGGCTATAACGAACTCGTAAATTACCCCCTTGAAAATCCTTTGTAAAAGTATAGAAATTCGCACGTTTATATCGAACGGTATTTTTACCCGCCATCGGATATATCGAACGCCGCGCGAGCTGGAAGGTGCGCTTCGACATTCGCTGCGCCCCGCGACCTTCGCCACCTTCGCGGGACCGCGCCTCCGCTGACACCCGAAACGCTCGAAAAACGTGAGGGCGAGCGGGCTCGGACTGTACTCAGCTGTTGGGCGCGTTCTCCAACTTGCGGAGCGGCTTTTTTTATTTCTTTTCTCTCTCTCTATCTCTTTCTCATGCTTTCTCCGCGTTACCGTCGGCTCGGAGAGCAGGGACAGAGTAAAGTCCCTAGATCAAAAAGCGAGAAAAGCGATCTGGGGACTTTAGAACGGAGGAGCCGGCGGCCTCCTCCTTTCGCCTTTTCTTCCTTTTTTTTTTGTTGCTGTTTTGTGATTTTTGATCAGCCAACCACAGCCCGCGCCTTTCGTATTTGCTCAGTCAACCACAGCTCGCGCCTTTCGTACATCGCTGCTGCCCTCGCAGGTAGTCCATGTCACCAAACCCGTTCTGTGAGGTACGGGTCGCAATCGCCGGAAAAGATCCCAAAGACTAACGTATTAATCCCCCGGAAATAATCCCACGAAAGCTTGGACAATACGGTTTTTGGTCCCCTTCAGCACACTAGCAAAACGCCAGCAGTGGTTCAAAGACCGAGTCAGGGCCAAGGGTGATCAAACAAAACAAATATATTCTCATCAAATAGGCAGTTACACAAACACGGCTCTTCCAAACTCAAACACAGATGGGTTACAACGTTACACGAAAACCAACCAACACGAACAAGCTCATGCACTGCAACAAAGGACAAAACACAAAAGAGTCCTATTCACCAAGTCACTCGGGCGTCTTCGCAACTCGAAGCTTGCAGGTGGGCTTGTCAGCTGGCTCGTGGAACAGCGTCTGAGTCACGCACGACTTCTTGCTTCTTCTTTTACTTGCTACTCTTCTACTCTCTTTTCGGCCCGTGTCCGACTGCTTATATAGCCCTGGGAGGTCGTGCTAGAAAGTTCGGTGCGGCCCATGTGAATCAAGCACACACAAAATTGGGAACCTTCTCGCCCATTCTAGGTCCTTCTTCGTTGGGGCGGCGCCTCTTTCTCTCTTTCACTGCGCGAGGAGCGTCGGTGTGTACACTCCGCATCCTCTCTCTCCTTACGTCTGTCCCGCGCGCGCGCTCGCCCGCGATAAGAAAGGTTCCACAAAATTCTCCCCTTTTGGAGACGCGGCGTGACCTTGGGCGCCTCCTCCGTGCGCGCCGCTTTTGTTGTTGTTTTGGACCTTCCCTCTAGTTCGACGCCGCGTTTCTCGTCGAAATAGGCACTATTTTGTGACAAGCAGCCGCGGCGGGGATTCGATCACGCGACCTTCGGATCAGCAGCCGAATGCCATGGCCACTGGACTACTAACTGTGAGGGGAGTGGGGAGCTTTTTCTGTCTCCTTTTAACGTGAAAGTGTTTTATGCCGGGGCCCACCACGGCCCCATGCGTCACTACTGTGACGGATATGACGCAATAAAATAAACACGAAAAGCTTCCGTTCATGCACTGGGAATCGAACTCACAACCACCCGCTCCACGACAAAAGGCGCCCGGTGCTCTACCTCTGCGCTAACGCCGTACGTGTCTGAAGCTGTACGAATTCGAGGTCGCTTCGTTCGACGCTCTCGTCCGGCTCGGCGCATCCTGGCGCACATTGCCTGGAACGGTGCCGCTATCCAAGAGAAGCGAAGTGAACCACTGCAGCTTTACTTCGCCTATCCTGGATGGCGGTACCATTCCAGGCGCGTTCCAATCCGCTTCGATGCCCGCGATGCACGCACTGGAGCACGTGCATCAGAAATAAGCGTGATAGCAAAGAACATAGCAGCGTTCGCGCGGCGTCGAGCGTATGTGCGCCGATAGCGCAGTGGTACAGCACAGGTCACCTTTCCTCGTTGGTAGCGTTTCCCCGCCGACCACTCATCGAGTGTGATGGGAACAAGAAAACTTCTGCGTTGGGCGCCCAAGCACGGTAACGATGTTCACGGATCAGTGTGGCGCCAGTCAATAGGATCGATACCTTTGTCGCGCGGCATTTACTATCGATTTTATGCGGTTATTATGTAAGCTTTTTCAATTACGACGGGGGTTGGTCCTTGATATTATGGACGCGATGCCTCAACGTGGGTTCATCCATGTCAAACGGTGCCGTACCAGCGAAACACCGATAGGTATGGGCAAGTTAACCTCGATGTTGCTATAAACATTTAACTGTTTACGCGAGGACACATTGCACTTTCGTTTCATGCTGATTCCTTTGACAGAGAGATCAGCCACATTTTTTTGCCCTTACGTTCATTCCTTTGTTCTTTCTTTCTTTCTTTCTTTCTTTCTTTCTTTCTTTCTTTCTTTCTTTCTTTCTTTCTTTCTTTCTTTCTTTCTTTCTTGTGGGCGATATCTTGGCATATATTGGCAGGGTATTCTCATATATATGCAATGTGACCTAGAAATAAATTGTTGGCTTTAGTCATAACTCTGCCCTGTGTCTTTCTAGTTTTTTACATGTTGTATTTACCAGGTTTGGACAGGCGTTTTCTTTTCTTCTTTTTTTTTCCGAGGTACTCTTGTTGCAATGGACCCGCACATCCTCTGAGGGTGAGTAACACGCTGCAGCGCACTTCATGCTTTCAGCGTCACCCACTATGACAACTGACTTCAGTTATTATTCTATAATGCCTACGCGGAACAAGTGTTTCCGCTGCAAACGTTCGCGAAGCAAAATAACGGCAGAAGTAAAAGCGGGCTCTTCACGTGATTCATACACACGTTGGGCTACAGTGCATGAGAAAAGCCAGGGAAAGAACACCGCTTGCACACGCTAGCCGAGGCGAAAGATGGAGAATGCATGCGTTAACGCTGATATTGGCCTTCTGGTGGCAGGGTAACGAAACAGTTCAGCATGTTGCAATTGTTCAACTGAAAAAAGACACTAAAAAAACTGGCAGATCCCACGTGCAGTGGGAATCAAGGAAATGCGAAGCACGCATCAGGAACGTAAAATGGATTTGCATTCTTGTCTCGCTATACCGAGTTTGGTTCATATGAAGTTAACGAAACCGCCGCAAGAGCACCATGACTGTGGCATGTAAACCATGCCGCTCATGCACGCATGTCATGATTCTAACGTTATGACTTGTCATTTACGTTCGTCATGCAGTCGTGTTGTGCCATAGCAATTTTAGTATACATCCCATTAACGAAACGCGTGGCATGTAAATCATGTTGCTCATGACATGCATATCATGATTTTCATGTTGTGACTTGTCATTTATGTTCGCCATGCAGTCATGTTGTGGCATACTAATTTTCGTATACATACCATTAACGAAACGGCCAGGAGAGCACCAAGACCATCGCATGTAAATCATGTCGCTCATGACATGCATGTCATGATTTGTTATGACCTGTCATTTATGTTTGTCCTGCAGTCATGTTGCGGTATGCCAATTTTCGTATACGTCTGTCATGATAGGTTCGAAGAACACTTATTTATGTTGGGAACGCGGGCGTTCCCATCGAAGAGACGAGGCTATTTGTGCGTTCCGAATGGCGCTTTATACACAGAGAAGGCGCACAATAAACACACACACACACACACATACACACACACACACACACACAAACACACACACACACACACACACACACACAAACACACAAACACAAACACGCGCGCGCGCGCGCGCAGAGCGGATAAACAAAACAACAAAACAAATTGAGGAATTCCCATGAGGAATTCCCTACTATCCACGAGGCAAACGAGAGCCGTCATCGACAGTCCGCACGACCGCTGCCGACGAGGACGAGGGGGCAGCCAGAGAACACCGTTTTGGGCCAGCGGCGGAACAGCCCCAGCACCACCCCACGAGACTACTCGGAGGCTGCCTGCGGTGCTGCTTCCGGGAGCGACGACTGACTTGTCCGAACAGGTGCGACCCGCTCCAGCTCACATTGGTCTCGAGATTTTATGGCCTTGTGTAAAACAGTAGATAAGCGCGTGCGTTTCGAAATGCATGCTTCAAATCTTGAAACCTATATATCGTCAGGTTCGACACCAAGGGGTCTTAGAGTGTACCTAGAGCCTGCAATGGGCACCTTTAGCAGACATGAAAAGCAACAGTGGAGCAGTATATTAAACGATGCATCTCTGGACCTCACGCGGGTGGTAATACAGCACTTCACACGTAGAGCCTTGGAATTTAAGGAGGAAGAACGGGCGCGACTAAACCAGTCGAGTTTGAATCGATTAGAAACCGCAGGACTCGCTAAATACGAAGAGGGAAAGCGATTTACCATTCAGGGCAAGAAGGAAAAGAAATGTCAGCGCGACGGCGTACTGCCGACTTTGGGCAATCACGCCAACCCTCCTCTTAACAAGCTCATCAATCAAACTGAAGCCTCGCGTGAATCACCTCAGAACATCCCCGAAGTCACTAATGTTGTTAATCTGTCCAAAGAACCGCTGACCACTTCTCAAATACAACTTTTATCAAAGGGCCTCACCTTCTGTCCCACATCAGGCAAGATCGACGAATTTCAGCTCTATCAGGATTTGGACAATTTCGCCAGAACGTTGCGTCTAAAGGAATATTTTTTTTATCAAAACACCACACAGGGAAACCGACCACCTGGGCTTTCCGATAAAACATGGACTCCATGCGAGCAACGTGACAAATACCTGGATATGTATATTTCAGCTGTGCAAAGGGATATAATCAAAGAATACGAAAAACGCCGACCTATTCGCAGCAATCTATCCCAAGAGGAACGACATGCTTTGCGCAGCCTAAATGATAACCCAAATATCATTGTCAAACCGGCCGAAAAATGTGGTGCTGTGGTTGTCCTCGACAGGACCGATTACATCAATCAAGGGCTTCGGCAGTTGGCTGACACAAATTTCTATGAAGAACTTCCCTGCGAACCCACACGGGATTATGAAAAAGAGATTACGACTGTGCTAACCTCATTACGGAAAAGTGGGCAAATAACAAATGCTGTATTAAAAATGATATCTCCTAGCAATTCCTGCGCGGGCCGCCTTTACTTGCTACCCAAGATTCACAAAGCCAATAATCCCGGCCGCCCTATATTTTCCAGTAACGGAACCGCTACTGAAAAGATCTCCAGTTTCATTGACTCACTAATCAGGCATATCCCAGAATTATTTCTGCCATACATTAAAGATACCAGCCACTTTCTTCGAGAGGTCTCAAATCTAGTGGTGCCCCCTGGTAGCCACCTAGTCACTATGGATGTCGCGTTCCTGTACACTAATATACCTCACACTGAAGGAATCGCTGCCGCGGTCTCAGCGTATGGGGATGGTGCACAAGGCCAGGCGGCTCCACCGTCGCCCCCTGCGTTCAGCGCCAATGCGGGCGCTCCCCCGTCGTTGGGGTGATAAGGCTCCTTCCCACACCGCGTGCGTAACCTGCTTGTGCGGGCTGGCGTCGTCTGCTTGTGTTCCGCCGCAGCTTCTTACTAGTTTTAAGACCGTAGAAGGTTTGGAAAATTTCTTCCGTAGGGGTAATATGGCTAAAGGAAAACATTTATACCAGGCCATGTGCATCAAGTTACAGAAAGTGTGTCTACGGACGGAAGCGTGATGACCGGCCGAAGTGTCTCCCAAACGCGGGAGTCAAAATACTCCGAAAGTTCTAAGATTGCCAGGCTGGAAAGCAAAAATGATTTTTATTGGGATCCTTGTTAATTTGTAATTATTTTTATCGGTATGTATACACGGTTATCAATATATTAGTCCCATAAGAGGCACCACAATAAAGCAGTGAAAGTCTGTAGCTGTATCTATCACGTGTGAGCACAGTGCTTGTGTGCGCGTGTTGGAAAGAGAAGCTGTGAAGCCACGGACTGCAAGACCCCATCTGTTTACTTCCGTTAATCTTACTTATACTAAGGGAGAAAACGCGGGGCCGGTGCCATGAAGCGGCGACAATGTACGTCCGTTTATTTATTTCTAAATAATGAAAGCTGAACTAAGCAATAGCGTTCTAACTCGTTTTGAAAAATTGTTAGAAACCAAAAAAATACCCGCATTTCCCCGAAGGGGAGTATGAGGAAGTGCGAAGCACGGGGTGATGCTATGAGGGGGCGCGCGCGACTAAACTGCAGAGCCGAGCGAAAGAGACGGCAGCGAGAGAGCACGCGCCAGCCGACCCACGGAGGTCTGGCCGTTTTTAAGTGCAAAGCACTTTTACTGATGATGATGATTAAGTGTAATTAATGATTTAAAGTGTTGTTGTCATGATGCATTTGTACACACACACACACATTTATATATGAAGTATTATTTATTTATTTTACACTTCACGCTTTTCGTATGATGCATTAATGCACCTCGCGAGTGCGTCACACACGCACACATACACACACTACACACGTCACTACAGATCAGCACCTATTCGGCGGCCGAGGGTGAGTGCAAACCTAACGGGGGGAGAGGCACACCAGCTGCGCGGAGAGGGTGCGAGGAGCCGGCGCGGCGCGCGCAGCCACAGCGCGGAGGCGCCAGCTGCACAACGCGCCGTGACGTCACGGCGCGGAGAGCGGTGCGGAGCCGGCGCGGGGCGCGCGCAGTCACGTGGGGCGTGACGTCGCTGCGCCGTTGCTACAGACGCTCCTCTCCGCTCCTCGCGCCGTTGCTAGGGGAGAGGAGGAGGAGCGCGGATGCCGGCGGAGTTTTCGGGGTCGCTTAAGAAGTGCATTCGCACTTAAAAGAAAGAAAGAAAGAGAAACACGACAGGAAAGAAAACAGCAGGACGCCTCTCAGTGGCTTTTGTTATCTGGTGCCTCAGCGCCTTCGTGCGGCGTCTAGGCCGGCAGGCGCATGCAAGGGGCACACACTCCGTTTTTAACGAGTTTTTCATCTTTCTTTCCTTTTTAGGGGCGAAGCTCCTCTTAGTCTAACCTTGTCACGCGTCAGGCGTCAGTCGTCAGGCGTAACCCGCGTGCCTCCCGGCACGCGCTCGCCCTCGGCGTTCGCCTCGGCGCGTGCCTCTCTCTCGCTCTCCTGGCGCTGCCTCCCGGCGCGTGCCTCTGCTGTCTTGTGTGAGAGAGAGACAGAGAGAGAGCGAAAGGCGCGCGTTGGCTATGGAAACGCTCTTTCTTAGAGGAACGCTGTACCAGCTCGCAAAGAAGGAGAACGCGCCTTCACCCGCGAGAGGCGCGAGAGACAACGTTGGCGCAGGCAGCGTCTCCTAGCGAGTTTCTTGATTGAGAAATACCGACTGCTCGCGTTGGAGAAGCGTTCACCGGCAACCCATATATATGTATATATATAGGCACTGGATCTCGACTTGCAATGAAATGCCGGAGATTTCACTTGTGCACAGTTGAACCATGAGGATTCGTAGCGTGCGCGTTAACTAAATTAATCCAGAACTCGGCACGATCTACGACGAACCTCCCGAGCTTCGCCCATTCACCATCATTCACTCCGTGGATATGCTGCATTTTTTTTTTTTTTTTTGCGAGAGGCACTCCAGTAGACCGCGATCCTTGTTTCGGTCGGAGTACCAACGAAAGGAAAGACCAAACCAGTCAGATGCGTGAGGGGGCTCTAGGACAAAAAGAAAAAAAAAAGAAGAAAAAAGAGGAAAAGGGCAGCAGTGCGGGCGGCGAACGAAATGTACGCAGCGCCCAGCGTGGTAGCCCACACAAGTGGCTCGTTAAAAACAGCGCGAACCATTGCAAATCGACATGTCCCGGAACGCGCGCACCCCCTTCGACAACCCACCTTTCACGTACTCCACGCAGAATGCCGGGGGACAGAATGCTCGTTACATTGCAAACTAGCAACACATGTCGTCTGCTGAGTAGACAGCGTCAACGGAACGCGCGCGCGCGAGCGACCTCGCTTCTCCTTCAGCATTGAGCTTTTTGGAGGCTATAAATATTTGTCCCTGGTGATCTGACATAAGCATTGTTACGGCCGAGGACAAACAAATCTTGTTGCTGATCACCGAGCCGTAGTACGACAACCTTTGGAAGAAACGAAAAACCGCAGGAAACGCGAACTCGATGGTTTTGAACCGGTATATTAGATACGATTCTCGTTGCTCACGTTCTCGCTTTGACTTGAAGCCCGTTTCTAATAGTGTCACTGTTCCTTTATGAATGGACATGCAAATTGAATTAGCAATATCAAGACCTCACATACATTGCCCGGTTAATCATGCGTCCGAAAATGGGGCGATGGGATGGGAAGGTATGCCGTGAACCACGTACAGCTGTCAACGTGAATAGAAACGTCACTTATCACACGTGTACCGTCCGCGCAAGTGCAGGAGATGTAGTGCCTATTCGCGCTTGAATAAGTACCATTGCGCGGGATGTCTGAGTATTCCCAGTGATAGCTAATTAAATTACCGAGCACCTTTTACGCGAGCGGCCTTGTCACTTTCGTCGTGCATAGCACGCGGGCACACGTTTCCGACAAGCGTGGACGATGCGGCGATGCCTCTTGTTCACTCGCAAAATGCTTTGCCGACCTGTAGAACAGGTTATTTTGCAGCTAAGATACGCACAGGGAACTCTTGCATCACGAAAAAAACCGTGTCCGAACGAGCTGCGACATTGTAGGCGTCGTACGCTGCGCGGCCGGTATCACGTGATGTCGTTTTGTACGTCACGGGAGAGGTTCCGGCAGATGGCGCCACGGTATGTCCTCGAGGCCAATACCCCTGCGCTATGGCTGACTGGACGAATTTCGGGGGGGGGGGGGGGCCCCAGGGCCCCCCCTTGCCTACGTGCCTGACAGCCGACTTGATCAAAGACGGAGGAGATATTGTACTTGAAAAACTTGCATCGCTCTTCACGAAATGTATCAAGACATGTAGCGTACCGCGCAGCTGGAAAAATGCTAATATAATCCTTATCCACAAGAAAGGTGACATAAAGGACTTAAAGAATTACAGACCAATCAGCCTACTCCCAGTAATATACAAGCTATTTACAAAGGTAATTTCTACGAGGATAAGAGAAACACTCGACTTTAACCAACCGAGAGAACAAGCTGGTTTTAGGAAAGGTTACTCGACAATGGACCACAGCCACGCTATCAACCTAGTAATTGAGAAGTACGCGGAATATAACAAACCTCTTTACATGGCGTTTATCGACTACGAGAAAGCATTTGACTCCATAGAAATGCAAACAGTTCTAGAAGCTCTACATCGTCAAGGGGTACCTGGCGTATACGTGAGAACCATAAACAACATATACAAAGATTGCACAGCCACACTACTCCTACATGAGAGAAGCAGAGAAATCCCGATCAGGAGAGGCGTGAGACAGGGCGATACAATATCACCGATGCTATTCACTGCATGTTTAGAGGAAGTCTTTAAACGTCTAGACTGGGAAGAAAAGGGCATTCGAATAGACGGAGAATATCTAAACAATTTAAGATTTGCAGACGACATTGTGCTCTTTAGCAATGATGGTGACGAACTACAAAACATGATTGATGACCTAAACAGGGAAAGCATTAAAATTGGATTAAAAATGAATAGGCAAAAGACCAAAGTTATGCTCAATAGCTTAGCTAAGGAACAGGAATTTAAAATCAACAATGAACCCTTACAGTGTGTAAACGAATATGTATATCTGGGACAGTTAATATCAGGAACTCCTACCCAGGAAAATGAAATTCTCCGTAGAATAAGGCTGGGCTGGAGCGCATTCGGAAGGCATTACGAAATCATGACCGGACACTTGCCGCTCTCATTAAAGCGAAAAGTATTCAATCACTGCATTCTCCCAGTACTAACGTACGGTGCAGAAACATGGAGAATAACGAAAAAACTAGAGATGAAACTGAGGAGCACGCAACGTGCAATGGAAAGAAAAATGATAGGGGTAACGCTAAGAGATAAAAAACGAGAGGAGTGGATCAGAGAACAGACAGGAGTAGCCGATATTATCTTATCAATTAAAAGAAAGAAGTGGACCTGGGCAGGACATGTCATGAGGAGGAAGGATAATAGGTGGACAGTAAGAGCGACGGAATGGATACCACGAGAGGGAAAACGTAACAGAGGTAGGCAAAAGGTTAGATGGAGCGATGAAATTAAAAAGTTTGCGGGCATAAAGTGGAACCAACTCGCTCAGGATAGGGTGGATTGGAAATCGTTGGGAGAGGCCTTCGTCCTGCAGTGGACCTAAACAGGCTGATGATGATATATATATATATATAATATATATATATATCTATATATATATATATAATATATATATATATATAGATATATATATATATATAATATATATATATATATATATAATTAGTTTGACCTACGTACTGCATTCTACATACAGTACACTCCAGCAGATAGACAACATTCGAGGAATCGCATGTTAAATTACTGCGAATTTTTACAGAGTACTGTGATTGGGAGCTATCGAGAAAGGTATAAATGAGAACCCGGGAACCATCGCAATAATAAAATCATTGGCAAGCGTTTAACCTGTGGCACCGTATGTACAGCGGGAACCGGACTATTGAAATATGACGCATCTTTCAAAGCGAATCATGTAAACCTGTTTGATGACTTTTCCCTTCTTGATATTTTATTTTTTTTAACTGCCTGACCATTCATCTTTTACATGCCTTATTCTAACTATTTCTCTGAAACATTCCTTTTCCTTTTTTTTTTTTTCTCTTTCGTCGGCTGTGGCCAAACGCGCAGGCAGGTCAGTGCATGTTCTCGCCCGTCCGGGCGCAGACTTCTAGGCGCCACCGCCACCGACGTCACTGCAATTGTACTCCCCCACCCGCTTTCTTCTTTCCTTCCTTTTTACTGGTATATTTTTTTCTTGACAGTGACACACCTGAGGGGGGCCTGAAGTGTAGGCTTGACTATTGTGTCCAGCCCCGGAAACCACTTCGTAAGGAGGGGAGGAAATAAAAAAGAGGGGAGAGAGGGGAAACACACACACACAAAAAAAAGTGGGGGGGTGGGGGGTGGACATGATGCCCGCATATGACACACGTCGTCTGCTCTAACCCCACCCACTCTTTGCTCTGTTTCTTTCAGGTTCTAGATCTTTCCTGTTCTTTCTTTTCTTATTCTTTCTTTTTTCATGTTTTTCTTCCTCCCTCTTTTAAGAAAATCTCTCTCAGATAGATATAAATAGAAGCGGAAATACAACCATAGGCATTCCTGATGAAGGCCGGTCTCCGGCTGAAACGTTGAATAAACGCTTTCCGCATTTTTGCTGCCAATTCCGAGGGTCTACTACTCATCTCTGCCTTCACGCCTCCGGCCTATTCACCACCATGACTGCTATATATATATATATATATATATATATATATATATATATATATATATATATATATATATATATATATATATATATATATATATATATATATATATATATATATATATATATATATATATATATAGATGAGGTAGTTCACAGTCAACAGGTCCTCGGTTGTTCTTTTTTGTTTTTCTCCATTGATTCGCGCTGCACAAACTGAGCACTCAAGTCTGTGACAGAACCACTCTCAAATAGGGGTCCCCAATTACACCGTGGCATTTTCATGAGGCCTCTGGTTACGCTATGTGTAGTCACCAGAACATCACCACAAGTCCCCCTATGAGCGACATTCACCGTCGTCGATATACACACGGCGATACTTGCAAAGCTCGCGGCCTTATCTGCTCACCGGTGCCCGCAAGCGCTCGAATCTAAGATGACCTGCCACGGGCAGGCGCTGATAGCCCGAAAGGCGTCGATAGAAAGGCTCGCGGCAAGGGGGGACGGCCGGCGGCGCAGCGCTCTAGTCGAGGAGAATAGCGCGCGGCCACGAGACGCACAAGTTTTGTGGCTTGAACCTGTCGCGATGTCTTTCGACCCGGACAGCAAGGTCCTGCGCTCGGCGTATTCGCCAATGCCCATACCCAAGGGGCTCACCTACAGTCGCCTCATGGTTAACGCACTGTCCAAGCACGGGGACTCTGTCTGTCAGGTGAGCGCTCAATCGCCTCGTCTCGGTGCTCAGCAAGACGAGATTGACGTGTGTAGTCACGAAGCGTATATGTATATTTTCACAGATGGGTAACGACAACACCGAAGTACCCATGGCAACGGTGGTTCAACTTAAGCTTCGCTTTTTTTTTCTTTTTTTCACTCAGGGTCTGACATTTGAGAAGCTTCTATGCTATAGGGTTGTTGTACGGTCACGTGTAGGCGCTTGTGATTGAATGTGCTGTTAAAAAAACGGCCTGCGATGTGTACACAAACTCGCGCTTATGTTTCGTGCGATATGTGTTTCAGGGTAATCGTAAGTTTTTTAAAACATTCAAGGTGCGAAAAATATATGTATCTTCTCCATTCGATTCTCAACAGAACGTGACATGCTGAATGAGTGTCGTCGCTGCACGAGACGCTTTTCTTTCTCCTCGTTGTCATCTGTGTCAAGTGGAGATAGTTGTGCCGTAGAACGTTCGCTCGCTAAGCGCTCACGCTTTATCGTATAGGGTTTTTTTTTTTTCTATACAAGGAGTGCAGAAGTCAGTTCCTGGCTACAACGTCTTGACCTCCTCTGCATCTTATCTATCCATGCAAATCGCGCAGCTGTATAGCGCGAGCCCATTCTTGGCTGCTTTTTGGCTGCCTTTTGGTGGCGAAACATTGATTATTTCAAAAGGACAGAAAGTTGAGCGAGTTGGTAACATTCCATAATCAAAAGAAGAGGCGTGCTCTTCTTGTGTCCGTGTCCTGCACGCCTCTTCTTTTGATTATTGATTATTTGTTATATGCCTGAGTATACCTCGTTTTAGAAAAGCTGGGCCATCCTTTTTGACAATATTAAATTGCGGGGTTTAATTTCATGGCCGTAAATGCGGACTGTGGGCTATGGGGGACGCTGCACGTAGCGGAGGGCTTCGAATTCATTTGGACCACGCGAGCTTATTTAATGAGCACAAAAATCTCAGCAAGCGCGAGCTCTCTCTGCACCGCGTTAATTCTTGCACCGCGGCCAGGAATCTAACCCGCCACCTCGTGGTAAGCACAGAAGGGGCGTTGGAGGACTGTGGCTGGTTTAAAATGTGTTTAACAAGATAAAATGAGGCGAACAGGGTGCAAGGAAAAAAGTAAACTATCTATATATACTGGCAGTGAGCAGTTCATATATATAGCATATGTAGGACGAGCACGCACCACGCTCTTTCGATCCTTCCTGTCATCAAAGTCGAGTTTGATCGCTACAGGCAGGCCGAAAAGGCTATGAAAGGATTATCGATACACAGCACTTCTATCATTCAAGGGGCCTGAATGAAATACAAAGCAAAAGAGTGTAATCTGTGCGAATCAGGCCTCGAGTGGTTCTACATATCTTCAGTGCTTTCTTTGCTGACATAGGTGGCAACGTCAGAGTCCGAAGGTAATTTCCAACTTGCTCATGTTAGGCGAAATACGCTGTAAATCTTTGCATAGAAAGGTAAAATCTGTTAAGACGAGCGATCGGGTCCTCATTGTCGAAATGATTTGGTTGATTAATTTCTGGAGTTTTACGCCCAGAAACCACGATATCATTATAAGAGATGGTCACCAGGGGCTCTTTAACGTGCACTGACATCGCACCGTACACGGGCCTTAACATTTCTCCTTTGTTCATCGGATCAGCAGCCGATTGCCATAGGATCACCGTGGAGGCGGGGCGTCGATGTCGAAATGATAGACATGTATACAGCGAGCAACTATCTGTGTAGAGAACAATAATCGGTGACACCAAATATTCTGTTTTCACCAAAGACAACAATTTATTGCCCGACTTCAGTCTTTCCCTTCCGCCATTACCAGACATCGTCATTAGCGAAGAGGGAATACTCAACTTGCTCTCAATTATAGATATTAAGAAATCGTGCGGTCCTGATCTCATCCCAAACGAATTTTTAAAGCGGTATGCGGAGTGGATGGCTAAGTACCTTCACGTAGTGTTTTCGAAATCATTGCAGGAGGGCGAGGTTCCTAAAGATTGGAAAATAGCCAAGATTATACCGCTACACAAAAATGGGAGCAAATGTTCCGTTAAAAATTACCTTCCCAAATCATTAATCTTAACGGCTTGCAAACTGATGGAACATACAATACATAAATACATTTCAGAATTTCTCGAGGAACAAAACTTCTTCACCAAAGGACAACATGGCTTTCGCAGGGGCTTTTCTACACAAACTCAATTAGTACAAACCTAGGGGTAACGCTAAGAGATAAAAAACGAGCGGAATGGATCAGAGAACAGACAGGAGTAGCCGATATTATCTTATCAATTAAAAGAAAGAAGTGGACCTGGGCAGGACATGTCATGAGGAGGAAGGATAATAGGTGGACAGTAGGAGCGACAGAATGGATACCAAGAGAAGGAAAACTCTGAACAGAGGTAGGCAAAAGGTTAGATGGAGCGATGAAATTAAAAAGTTTGCGGGCATAAAGTGGAACCAACTCGCTCAGGATAGGGTGGATTGGAAATCGTTGGGAGAGGCCTTCGTCCTGCAGTGGACCTAGACAGGCTGATGACGATGATGATGATACACGATTTTGCGATATCCATTAATAATGGTAATCAAACTGGCGCTATTTTTTCTGGACTTTCGCAAAGCCTTCGACACCAGTTTCTCATAATAAACTGATTTATAAATTAAACTCAGTACTTCAAAACCCTAAGCTAACATCCTGGATTTCATCACATATAACTGGTCGTCAACAAATTGTTTCTTTTAACCAACATTGCTCGGGTAGAATCTCAGTATCATCTGGTGTCCCACAGGGATTCGGTAATCGGACCACCTTTTTTTCCCCTTATTTTTATAAATGATATAGCTGTTGACATCTCGGTAAAAATTAAACTTTACGCCGACAACTGCATTCTGTACCGCGAGGTTAAAAACCCGACCGACCAGCTGCTCCTAAATCAAGCTTTTGAGAAGGTTGTGTCATGGTGTGAAAGTTGGCATATGTGTCTTAATCTAGAAAAACCAGTAGCAATGAAAATTACTCCCAAAAGAACGCCCCTAAATTATTATTACGGATACAACAACAATTATCTTACCGAGGTAACCGACAACAAATACTTAGGACTTTTAATAACAAATGATCTCCGGTGGAATAAACACATCGACCAAGTCATAGCTCACACACAACGCAAACTATTTTTTTTTCTTCGCAGGGCACTGAAACTATCCACCCCCACAGCACGTCTCCTTGCGTACAAATCTGTTATTCTGCCCAGATTGGACTACGCTGCTGTTATTTGGGACCCATATATACTAAAACGAATATTCATAAACTGGAAATGATTCAAAATAGAGCAGTTCGCTTTATATATAATCGCTATGACCGTACATCAATAACAGCCCTGTTAACCAGAGCTCATCTGCAACCTCTATCCACTTGAAACCGTCATTCACGTTTCAAGTTTCTCTATTAAATATTAATGGGACACGTTAAGGTGGACGCATACTCTGTTATGCCACTCACCTCCAGATATAGCACAAGACAACGGCATGATAGAACACTAGCTAACACTGCATCAAACGCGAAATAATTCATTTAAATATTCATTTTTTCCCAGAACCGTGAATGACTGGAATTTATTAACAAATGAGCAAGTGTTGCAGCCTTCGTTGGCAAGTTTTATTTCTAGATTCTGTTCATGAACCTGCTTCTCATGTATATTTTGTGTATAGGCATATATGTGTATTTAGTTCGAGCATACCTTGAAGCGCCTATGTGTGTATTGCGCTTGTTATTTTGTTACAGTTACTTTATTTACCTACATTCGGTATTTCGTTGCTATGTGCACGTAATTGCATTGAGGACTGCATATATATATATATATATATATATATATATATATATATATATATATATATATATATATATATATATATATATATATATATATATATATCTGTGTGTGTGTGTGTGTGTGTGTGTGTGTGTGTGTGTGTGTGTGTGTGTGTGTGTGTGCATATGTACGTGTATGTACAGAAGTGTTACTGCGTTTCTTTTGCTGTAACCCTCTTTCTGCTCGCGCAAATTATATAACCCAGCTGTGCCTACCACTTGTTCAACAAATTTCGTTGTATCAGGTCATGTAAGGTTCATCTTTCCACCCTACCAAAATCCCAACCAGGGATTGTATAGTTATAAATAAATAAATAAATAAATAAATAAATAAATAAATAAATAAATAAATAAATAAATAATGCTGTCTTCTTGCTTCATTTTCCTAGCAATTAAAGTGATAGATCGAATAAACAGCAGTACCAGCATAAAATCAAATATCGTTGGCATAAAGAGATATGGTGAATATCTTGATGAAGTGGGACAGAAGATGAGGAAATGCTAAAGATACGCGGGCAAGGAACTGATCCCTGCGGAAGCCTCTTGTTTGTTTATATGCGCCAGAATTAACAGCCTCCTGAAAACACGGCTTAATTTCAGGAAGGAACTCCTGTACCAAGGATATAATGTAGTCAGTAACAGCACAACTATAATGATCTAGAAAGAAAATCCCGTGTTCAACAACACTGTCGTGGCCTTTGCTGTATCTAAAGTTATTAGTGCTTAAATATACCTCCATATGCTGCTCGAATTCGGCTGTAAAAATCGACATTAGCACACCGTGTTGAAGATTCCTTGCGAAAGCATAGTTCTCCTCATCAAAGAATATTGGCTAGAAATAAAGTCACACGCCGAACATGTATAACTTCTGCAATTATCTTATCTGGATCAGAGACAAGCGAGATTGCCAGAGCTTTATTTATATACATTGGCTTTTATGTAAAAGGACAACAAGAGTAGCATTATTTCTAGGTCACAGCGGTTTGCAATTTTCCAAGAGATTGGAACCCGTATATTTGCAAGGAGCAACTCACTACGTTCAGTAGTTCTCTAAGATAATCGTTAAACCGTATCTTAACTATATAGCAGTAGTAATTAATACGGTCTGTGCCAGGAGCCGATTTTCGATCTCGTTCCGCCATGTCGACCTCATAGGTCTCTCATATGTCGACGAAAAGCGTACTCCAAGTTGCTGCCCCTTTAGAGGATATATAGAAACGCGGAGTGTGAGCACCAGATCAGTTAGTCAGCCAGTCAGTCAAGAACTTTATTGAGGTCCTGGGGAGTTTTAAGCCGTTGGAGATGCCACGCGGGGAGCTGCTCGGGCCGAAACCGTAGGCGACGCCCAAGTCGTGGCGGGAACGTGGTGACGCTCAGCCAGTTCTTGGGCCCTCTGGACGGCCTGGAGTTGGAGTTTGAGGTCCGGGATTTTGAAGGCTTCTTCCCATTCGGGCTCACTGGAGAGAGGACCCTTTGGTAACGCGGTACATTGTCATAGCATGTGCGAGAGCGAGCAATAATGTTCTGGGCAGTCGGACAATTTGCCGGGATGTCTGAGTTGTAGTGACTTAGTAGGCCTCGTGACGGATGCGAATCCGTTTGTAGCATTCGGAACGCGCCCGCCTGCGCGCGTTCGAGTTTGGCATGCGGGAGCAGGTATCTGATTCTACCTTTTCGATAGTGTGAGGTGATCTCTTGGTAAGTGAGCAGCGGGTCACTAAATTGAATGTCCAGCCCCTCGGAGGCCGTTGGACCGTCGCGGCAGGCAATGTGGGTGAATGTCTTCACCCATGTGAGCGGGGAACTATACCCGGCGACAACTTTCTGTGGCAGCACGGCTAAGGCTACGTGGGCGGAGCCTATGCACATGTGCTACTGCGCCAAGTAGTCCGACCGCTTCGACGGGTGTTTCGGTTTCACCAGCGCAGGTCGTTTTTCCTTACTTGCGCGTAAACGTTGTGCACCTGTGCGGACAGATTTTGATTTGGCAACGCCTGGTACGACTGCGAAGCTGTTGGACTCGCGGCACGCGGCGGTGTTTCCTCCGTAAGCGACGTTGACGAGCTGCAACCGGAGGACGCCATCTTTGACGGTGACGAATGCGGTGAGGTAAAAAAGCGACGGAAGCCAAAGAAACCCACAAAACCTGAGAGAGCATGAAACGAATTTTTTTTCTACTGCGCTACGTTTTTATTCACTAATTGAAAAATAAATCCGCGAAAAAGTAAGTGGTGAATGGTAAAATCTTAGTTACCGAGAACAGTATACAAACGTTTTCGTTGGGGGACTACATGCTGTGGCGCAGTAAGACAAGCGTGCTTCGGCTCCGTAGCCTTGGCTGTGCTGCCACAGAAAGTTGTCGCCAGGTATAGGAGAGGCATCGTTTGCTCGCTTTTGAGCTTGCCAGTAGTATACGCGCTACTTCTTTAGATACGTTGCCGCTTCCGTATGCCCGAATCGCGGTACGCGAGTCCGTGGGGTCATGGCGTAAATGTGGGGTCTGCCATGGCGATGGCTACGGCTATCTGTCCTGCTTTAGCGCTGGTGGTTGTTTTAACCGATGCGGATGATCGTAACGTTACCCAGATCACTGCGAAGATTTTTTTTATTGTTATTGTTGCGTATATATACCTACACAGCTCCGATTTTTAAAATCTGGCTTTGGCAAATACATGTGCAAATATTTTCACGTTCATTTATAGGTAATGTCGCAGTGCGTTTGAAAACAACGGCGTATAATTAATAGACAGTCATCAAATTATTGGTGCACGATTACGTTGGCGAAGTTTCTGCGCGCTTTCTGTCTCCTGTTATCAAATGTGCACGTGTGACATTCCGCCAGGCGAAGTTTGACGGTCGATTTCCATCAAGAGCTGTGCACATTGAACAGCAGAACTAATCAGCGCTACAGATGAGTATAAGCTCTCCTTTGCTCGTCACATGATGTCAAAACACCGAATTTCAGCAGGCATCGCTTAACAGGCGCGAGAGGATTTTTAGATGCGAAAGCATCTGAAAATCCTCTCGCATCATTGGACCATTGCGCTGGACCATTGCGTTTGGCCCATTACTGCCAAACCCAGGCCTTCCGTGTGCGAGGCAGTTGCGCTCCGAAGAGGTCACAAGGGCTGATTATTTCAAGCTGAATAAAAAGGACATATACTAGTAAGAAAGAAGTGCGCGCCAACTTGACTCCTGCCCTCTGCCCACTATATACTACCGAACACAGGCCTCTCACGGATGCGAGGCAAAGCTTCTCTGAAGACGCCACGAGGGCTCGTTATTTCAATTCGAATTAGAGGGATGTAAAAAGTGCGTGCCCCCTTCCTTCCTGCGCTCGAACCACTCACGTCCTCGGCCCATTACATGGAGCGAACTCTTCTCTGTAAGTTAAGCGGGCGGGTGCTCCTTCGCCCCCGACATGCGAACGTAGTGCGGCAACGCTATCGCATTCCACTCTCAAACTACGCATCCTCAAACTTTTTCGTATTCTAGCCAAATATGCTAAGTAAAGCTTTCTGAAACACGACATCTAACACAGTGTGTATAATTTTTACCGATTATTAAGTGTGAGGCCTTACTAGACGCCTGTATGTCCATGACGTAACACGTGCCTATATTCGTGCGGGGACCGCAGCGCGGAGTCGCCACCTGTATTTTCTGTTTGCGCGTTTTCGAGCTCCCCAAGTGCTTGCTTCTTGAAAGAGTGGCGCTTTTGACATCGTGAACAGGTATAGTTTACTAATGTGAGAAGAACGTTTTCTCACTTTAGTGTCCCCTTACCTGGGGATAAACTCCTGTTTGAATCTTTCGCGAATTTATGGCCTTCTATGCTCTTAGATGTGTCACAAAATAGCGCCCACTTCATAGAATTAAAAGGCACGGCACCAAGTCGGAAAGTTAACTGCGCAAAGAACGCGACGCGCACAGAGAAAGCCACATCGCGGCCGACGTTACGTAGCCCGGTGGCCAAAATCCGTACAGCGCGATAGGCGTGCACGGGGTTCTCGATGCGGGAAATGGGGACAAAGGTTTACTGCAGAGCCTCCCTCCTCTTCTTAATCCCCTCCCAATGGGGCCATTTCGATCGAAACGCGATTGGACAAACACAAAAATTATGTCTGTACAATACAATTTTGCAGTAATACTGTTTGCCCGATTGGACTGCTTCTCGCGCAGATTGGTGCAGTGAGCGGCCGGCGGCAGACGTACCGCGAGGTTCTGCAAGCCAGCTATAGGCTGGCATGTGCCCTTCAACGGCTCGGCCTGAAGCCAGGTGACTTGGTGGGTGTCCGCTGCGGCCTCATCCTAGAGTTCCTCGTCACTGCACTCGCCATCATACGCGCTGGATGCACGCTGCTGTCAGTCCGCGGCGAAACAATCCGTAAGCAAAGTTGTCTCCGTGACCTGTGTCAAGCCGGCTGGATTATACAGTTCGCCATCTTGCATGCTCTGTTTGGTTTTCCAGAATGACTAGCGCTCGTCTCGAATCACGCGCACACAACAGAAAAATATGGCGGAATTTGGCAGCATTAAACCGGTGCTATTACATTGCTTGTGCTCAGATGCACGGCATGCTGAGGTCAAGATTTACCTATGCGTATAAACTATGCCAGTAAGCTATACTGGCTATACGGAGTAAGAGTGTAAGCTGCAAATCGTACGAAGAATTAAACGATCGACATCTGGTGACGTCACGTGACGTCAATTAACGCGCGCGTACACTATTATTTTGAACGATTCGTAGCTATACTGTACCATAGTACAACAGTAATTGTCAATGGTCTTCCTTGCATTTGGTATTTACGAAACAAGACCGCTTGTTAGCTTTCCTGTAAGGAATGTTATGTCACGAAGACAACGTGCATGATGCTGAGACTGTAAAGATAGGCGACGAATATTATTGCGAAACAAAGATATGTCCCGCGATGGTGTCACCACTGTTTTTTCTTTTTTTGTCTGAACTACGAGTCCAGCTGCTTGCTGTTTTCATTTTGTAAGCGCGTATTTACACCGGAGAATAGGTGATGACCACAATTGGCATCATTCTGACATTTTCCTCCTTAAAGGCTGCATGTTCGGCGTTTTCCTGTTAGAAAAGCGGATATGAAAATACTTTATAATGTTCCTCAGATGAAAACATCGAGCGCGCGTGTATAAATATGGCCATGAGTTTCTAAGTGACCTTGCTGTCTGTCATGGCGTCGCAGATGGATAATGACCTTCCGTGGACATGGTATAGTTCATTCTACAAGGGGCCGATCACATAATGTAAAAATCTCTGGAACTTCTTTCTGTACAAAAACTAGGGCGAAAAAATCGTGACGTGTACCACCACTGCGATCTGTGCTACGCGACGGTCCCGCTCCATACGCGTCAGGCTTCACTGAAAAGTTGCAAAATGGGAGGCGACCGAGCAGACTGGTAGGGGTTGAGTGTATCAAAGCGTTCCAGTGCCGTATGTTCCACGTAACTACACCTGCATGCATGATAAGTCGTGACGTCACGGCATAAAAACAAGGTTGAAACGCAAACTAAAACTGGTTGTGGCACAACAAACTTTTCGGAGCGCCTCGAGGCTTGCCAGTATAATGTTATAGTCGAAATGTGCCAGCAGTTCTTTAAGCACACGTAAGAGTTTGCCATTGGCCGATATAGTTTATATGAGCAAGGCGAGATTATAGGATCAGTGTACTTTTTATTCTGTCACTTTGTGTGTTTTAATAGACGCGTAACTAAACAAGCTGAACTAATCTCTCTCTTCTTCTTCTTTTTAAGCTGCGTTCAATAAGAATTCCGCACTTCCTGCAGAGAGGTGGCTTGCTCAACACCTCGGAAGGGGACCACATTGGAACATCGAGTGCCTATTGCATCCCTCTTTTTGCGGGCATGGACATATAGTTTATTACTGTTATGTTTATCTTTCCGACCCGACTCAATGTTAGGCATGCGCACACTCCATCTTGCCAGTTCGCATACGAGGGCATGTCGATGGGGAATGGGCAAGATAACGTGCTCATACTGCATCAACTCATACAAGGTATTCTTCAGAAATTATTTCGATAATATATTCACTGGAAGTTGAAAACAGACATCACTCGTTCCAGGACGCCTTCGAGTCTTCTAAGAAAGGCGCTGTTTTCATAGAGTGTATACTATACACGTGCACACAACCTCGCATTTTGCAGGGGAGTTCAAGTACCAGCTCGAAGACGCCAAGCCATCGTTAGTATTTGCAGAGCCAGAACACTGTCCCAAGATGCTCGAGGCTGCCAAGGGACTCGAAAACTTTAAGGTATATGGGAAACATAAAGCGCTTGTATAGTTACTTTCACATAACTGCAAGTATAGTATGGCGTTGCACTTTTGCCATGCTATCGCTCTCCTCCCCCCACCCGTTTTTTTTTCTTCTTTTTCGAAACACTTTATTTTAAGCATTAACCTACAATAAACGCCATTGTAATACATCAGACGGCTCAGAAAGGTGGCTTTGCTATACGCTGGTTCTGGAATAGGACGAATCGTTTCATCTTTTAGGTCTTAAGAATTCGTTGCGTGGCACTATCGATAAATATAGTTAGTGAGCTGCATGTGCAGTTATTTCGTCTGCAGAAAAAAATGTATATATAACGGTCGACAATTAAATATCATTCAAACAAACCACTAAAAATTAAAAATTAATGCATCCCAAAGCACAAGAATTCGCCAGACAATAACAGACGTTCGCGGGAAGATGGAAGCGTTAACTGATTCAAGAGAATCGTTGAAAGCAATGAAGAACAGGGAATGTTGCTGGAGCCAACGTTTCGACAAGTGTGCTTGTTTTCGCCAGGGTCCTGACGAATTAAGACGTATAACCACTTTGAGTTATGGTTCTGGAAAATGACGCGTGTTTGTCTTCGTCAGGGCCCGGACGTATACGTATAACCATTTTCTATGATCTGTTCAATTCTCCAAATCATCTCCATCAGGGCAGGCGTAAATATTCTCTATAGCTGACAATGACAGTGAAGGTTTGCTTGTACGATTGGCGACAGCAGATAGGATGCGCCCAGTTGCTATAACCTTACAGATTTCAGTGTGCGTCCGGCCGACGTTGTGGTGTCCTACAAATTAGAGGGTGGCATGCACACGTTTTGCAATGAAGCGCTAAAGGGCCATCCCCTGACGCACTTTTAAAGACGACAGCCTTTCTGGGATACTTGAACGCAGAAATTTTGGTCCGTCTGTTTGTCTGTCACAAGATTCAGCCACCCGGCCAAAGTTTAAGCACTTGCCTAACGTCCAGACATCTTGAACTGGTAGCTGCGTTCATACTTGTGAACATTGTCGATCAAAAAGCAAACATTACGCATATCTGAGGCGCAACATCACCTCGTTTTTATTAGGTGGTGTGTTCATTTACTAGAAAATACATAGATGCGTAATTCTAAAGACCCTAGTGTTTGTTAGGCTGCGCTAAAAATTCGACGCTATGCACGAAAAAGACCTCTGCCGACGATTTGGTGCTGCCACCTGGCAGTTGCCCAGCGATTCTGCACAAGTTCACGTTTCCCGACGGCGCAGCCAGATGGCGTCCATATCTCACGCAGCGTAGTACGGCCGGCAGAAGACTATCGTCTTTCGATATTTGCAGCGAAGCACGCATATACGCGGCCAATTTTTACTTTGTTTTGGTAGCTCCTTCAAGCGTTCGTTGCGTCGCCATCTTCCTGTCTAACGTACTGATGTTTACCACACGAGAGCGGAGCGCGGTAGGCTGCACCAACATCACGTGCAACGAATTGCTGATGATACAGCTTATTACAGACCGGATTAGGGGGTCTCCTCAACTTCCTATCCTTTTCAAGCTGTGCAATGTCTGGTAGATACAAGGGATCACACCGGTTTTCAAATGGTCACAGCCGCTTATATTCCCGTGTTTCACTGGGGACACATTTTCGAGTGTTCCTCCTTTAGCAGCCGGCTGCGGACACCGACATGTGGATGGGGTAGCCGGCCTCTTTAAGACGCCTGATTTGCAGATGGAAACTTGCGTTCATTAGGCGAAGGCATTTAGTAGTTCCTATACATATGTTACTTAAGAGTGGGGCGAGGAAGAGCTTGATCATGTTTTCTGCAGTTAACCCAGTTACACCTAACCGGGGAAAATAAAGCACAGACAGATGATTTTGTGTTTATTGTTGTGTCCCTTGACGCAGTGCCACTCCACTCCACTCCACTCCACTCCACTCCACACACACACACACACACACACACACACACACACACACACACACACACACACACACACACACACACACACACACACACACACACACACTCACGCACGCACGCACGCACACACACACACACACACACACACACAGAATCACAGAGAAATCCCGGTCAAGCCTGCCCGGCTCACTCGGCAGTAATCTATTGATCGAACGTAGGAGTTGAACTTGTGATTCACTGAGCGAAAGCACCCACCTCCGCTCAGCTTGCTTTCGTGGCCCTTGCAGTGGCGATTCGATAGTGGCACGCGCTTTCCCTATAGGACACGACACGTGTGCGCCCATGCAGGGCGTCGTATCTTACGGCGACTGCGAAGGATGCACGTCGTACGACGAGCTGGTGGCCGAAGGGGAGGCGCTGGCTCTTCGCGAGCCGAACCTGGACCCACGCGAGGCCGTCATGGTGATCACCTACTCGGGAGGTACCACAGGAGCTCCGAAGGGCGTCATGCTTACACACCACAACTTCGTCGCTACTCAGATCATGTGGGATGCGTACGTACCTACAGAATCTGTTTCAACTGCTTACTAGTTTATATTATTGCAAAAATAACTTACGCACGCAAAAAAAAAAAAAAAACCGATTCGATAACGACTTCCGAAAACATCAGCCATACGTAATGCTGCAACTGCCGGCCATCGGCAAAGCACCGCAACTACAGGCAGCGCTGCACTTTCAGTCACTGGGAGAACAGTGATGTCTGCCGCGGAACCTGTCTGCGGCAGAACTGAAGCGCCCTTTTACCCCACATTTAAAGGGGCCCTGAAACCATATTTTACTCGCTGAGTTTTGCATCGAAACGGGTTCGTTGTATTGTTCTGAGGTAAATGCAAAAAGAATTTTCGAGATCGATGCAGGCAAACGCAAGTTATTCAACTTACAAATTCAAAATAAAAGCAGACGACAGATATTGGCATCCCAAGGCGTGCATGCTGCTTCCAATCAAAACGCGGCTTACATCTTGCAGAACCGGAACCGTGCTGCCCTCTGTGGCCTTCCTACCACAACCACCACGTGGGCCGCACAGCGATCCTTGTGTCAGTTACAAGCAAAATGAAGTTGTAATGCCCAAATTTGTACCTTTAGCAAGCATAAAACACGTTCTGAATTTGGAATTTCTTATATTCGGTGCATTATCGATATGTGCGATGTATATTTTTATTCCCTACTGTTCCCAGCCAATCAGAACCTGCAGCAAAGCAGCATGGTGATGTCATATCCGCTCGGAGAAACTGTTGATGTATGGCGCTGCAGTCAGCGCGGAAACCGATTTCAGGTACAAATTAAAATATAATACGGTTCAATTTCGCCGCTTTCACTGGTGTTTCGGTCATCGTCAAGTCCCACACAAAGCAAATGTGCAATAAAATCAATGTGCGTAAAATGCGTTTCAGGGCCCCTTTAACAGCAGTGAGCACGCTTCCCACGTTAAGCGTTGCCACGAACAGCGCACGTTTTCAGGCACCAATTTCGATTTATCGAAACGCGAATGTAATCGGTGCTATATATGATGCCTCAAGCCTAACCGCTGGCCGACAACCACATGCAATAACGACGCAGGTGGACGGCCACACTGCCTGTAGCCAATGCCCGCGTGGTGCGTCCAGTGACGCTGGATTGGATGCCGCCTGTGCACCTGTCGGGCATTGTCACAGTCCTTGGGAACTGCCTTCGAGGTTGCACTCAGGTGCTCCTGTCCTCCACGGAGACTGAGGATATATTCGCTGCCATCGAGAAATATCGCGTATGTAATGCTTCAACGTCACTCCCCCCTTCCTTTTTTTATGACCATCATGCCCATTTCGTGCCCACGATTATAAACGAAAAATTAGCATCCATTCGTTTGTAGCACAAGGCTACAAGGAAAACCATACGGATTTCTCAGAAATGAAAGCTTCTTAGTCGCCGGAAAGTAGGGGGGGGGAAGGGGGGGGGAGGGCACCTTCCGACCGCTTACGCTGAAATTGACAAGAATTTTCAAGCTGGTGGTTCTGCGGTCTGCGCAGGTTTTCAGCACTTCCGGAATTTCCAACCATTTTAAAGGTGTACACCAATGTAAAATAGGCGAGGATGCAAATATGCAAAATTTAATACGGCTAAAATGAATTAAGACATTATTAAATGATGTCATTAAAACTATTACTTATTAATCTAATAATGTGTAATGTAAATCCAAAATAATCCACAAATATTGAGGGCAAATAAATAATAAACACAACATACAAAGACGACAATACTTGCCGCCTCCCACCCCCTCCCAAACGCGTTCCGGAGTCCCCGGACCAGGACGAATCTTGCGGCAACTAGGAAGATTTCATTTCTGAGAAATCTGTGTGTATTTCCTTGTGGCCTTGTGCTACAAACGAGTGGATGCTAATTTTTCGTTTCACAAACGTTACTCCACCTTGTGGGTTTCCGCAGAACTCATTTGCCATTCCTACGATTATGCCAATGCCAATGATTATAGATCCGTCTGTCTGCTGAGTCATTTGTACTTTGCCCGCAGTCTTTATTCTCTTGGAAGAAAAAAATCAATACCGAGATCGTCAGAGGTGGCGCCGGGCTTTTCTTCTTTTTTTCCTGTTGGGATAGCAGGATGCCATTACGTAACATTGGTTCGATACAGGAGATTCTAGCATGAGAGAGATGGCAGGGTGTCCTGCTTTAAAGCTATCCCATACTCCTATGGCATTTTCTAGTAGAATAGAATATTTGTAGTGCGCGTACGACATTTCCGAGCCAAAGCTTTGTCTGGAACTTTATACGGTTGTATGTAAGACATCCAACTAGAAGTCAGATGATAAGGCACGTACAGAAAGAACTGGGATGCGCGGCAACAAAAAACATGCTAAAAAAACGCTACACGGTGTCGTTAAATTCAATAAAAAAACTTGGCCCAGAATTGCCCTGGGCGATGCATGCTGTCCGATAAAACGTGAGCACGCCTGACGCGGCTGCGAATGACCATGCGCAATTCACCGTTTCCGCCAGATAACGCATGTGCCGCTGATGCCTACGCGCCTGATGACACTGGCCAACAGTCCTCTGGCTTCCAAGTACAACTTGACCAGCTGGACGAGTGCCGGCCTAGGTGGAGGCGTCTTGCCGGCTTCCATCATAGAAGATTTTAAAGAGAAGTTCAAGCTGGACCATATATACTTCGGTAAGCATGCAAATGCGATAGCCTCAGCCGTATACTTTTGCAAAAGTATGTCTGTGGGTGCAACTTCCGCGAAACAGCGACACGTACACACACTGCAACTGGAAAAACTGCGCTCTTCGCAAACCCTGCACGCGATGTCAGTGCGCGTTAAAGAACCCCAGGTGGTCGAAATTTTCGGAGCCCTCCCCTACAGTGTCTTTCAAAATGGTATCGTGGTTTTAGGACGTAAAACCCCGGATATCAAATAAATCAGAAATCTTGCGCGTAGTCTCGTGCAGCAGTTCGAATACACCAGTGACCGCAATCGTAACACTATAATCCTTCCTCGGCGGCACTTTCTAACCTTTACTGACCGTGGACACTGCTATCGAGACTATAGTTCTCACAAAGAAATAAAGTGTCCAATCACGGAATCGAATACCGGCCCCCGAAAAAAAAAAAAAAACAGCCCGATGCTCTAACCACTTGACCGCAATCGCGCGCACATTTCTGTCGTGTCAACGCAAGCTTATTGAAGCGATTGGCGCGTGTGTCAGTTTATCGCGTGCGCGCGCAAATTACCTCCTGACGCAGGAATTAAATGGTTAAAAAAAATTCACAGCATATCCATGGAGTGAATGATGATGAGTGGGCGAAGCTCCGGATGTTCATCGTAGATCGTGCCGAGTTCCGGATTAATTGAGTTAACGCGCACGCTACGAATCCTTATGGTTCAACTACGCACAAGTGAAATCTCCCACCGGCACTTCATTGCAAGTCAGATCCAGTGCATATATATATATATATATATATATATATATATATATATATATATATATATATATATATATATATATATATATGTGTGTGTGTGTGTGTGTGTGTGTGTGTGTGTGTGTGTGTGTGTGTGTGTGTGTGTGGTCGGTGAACGGTTCTCCAGCGCGAGCAGTCGGTATTTTTCAATCAAGAAACTCGCTAGAAGACGCTGCCTGCGTCAAGCTTGACTCTCGCGGGTGAGGGCGCGTTCTCCTTCTTTGCGAGCTGGTAGCGCGTGCATCGAAGTAGTAGCGCGTTCCTAGTAGGTAACGCGCTACTACAACGGACGGACAGACCCAAACCTTAAGGAGCTTCGCCCCTAAAAAAGTTACCACTGTTTTCCGCATCGCAGTTCTATAAACATGCATTTCACCACTTTAGCCTTCCCTAAACCAACATGGTCCATCGCTTTCGACCTCATGAGATCGCTGCGTCGACGTAGTTGCATACGCATGATGAGCTGCTTCCATTGGCAGCACACCGGCGTACCTTGTGTACAGTGTAATGCGTAAACAAGAATGTAAGTCATATTATATGTGTAGTGCATAAACACAATCATTGTGTGATAAATGTCTTGCGCAATCTAGTGAAATCAGTTAACCAATCCACTGAAGATTCGCTCCATTCCAACATGCGAATTGTATGTGTACATGCCACCTAGACGATTTTTTTTTTCACTGGGCGACTTTTCAATTTGCCAGGCTATTCCATGACGGAGTTGACTGGTTTTATGACGATGCCTACGACAAACCCAGAATCAATAGGAGCCCCTTTCCCCATGACTGAAATAAAGGTAAGTCGTGTACTCTCTGTCATGAAGATTGACAGCAGGTGTTTGCCACAAAGCGAAAGCATCCTCCTCCGTCTCAGGTCGTCGACATCGACACCAAGGAGTCGATGGGTCCCAACGAAGACGGCGAAATCTGCGCCCGCGGTCCTCAAGTTATGAAAGGTTACATAAACAACAAGGAAGCCACGGACCAAACGATTGACGCTGACGGCTGGCTGCACACAGGTGCGAAAAATCTTTTACTTAATTGTGCAGGTGCGTGTGGGAGGCTTGAACCGCTTTTTTTTTTTTTTCGTGTGTGCGTGCGCGCGCGCGCGCGGGAGGGGAGGAGGGTATGTCGTGCGCGTGCTTGTCTGTGTGCGTATATGTATAATTCTGCAAAGAGGGTTCCCCTTCCCTCTTCGGCTACGCCATGGGCAGAGCGTAAGCTTCGCAGGCGTCTTCCTATTTTTCGTGTGGTGGGTCAGTGCATGCTCGACTTACCACTCCGTACATGACGTTTCGTATACACGCTCACGCAGAGTTTAGAGATATGGCCACCAGCGTGGACAGGTAGACATACAGGATCTTCCCAGGATGACTGCAAGATAGATGTATATCTTCTAGCCCAAAGCAGCTATCTTAGAGCAGGGGTATCAAACTCACCTAGCAGGCCGCAGTCGCGAAATTTAGGGCCGAAAGGGCCGCACCAGCGGGTAAATTAAAGAAAGAAAGAAAGAAAGAAAGAAAGAAAGAAAGAAAGAAAGAAAGAAAGAAAGCGGGGAGTGGCAAAAGAAAGGGGCGGGGGGGGGGGGGGGGGAGGGCGTTTTTGAACAAACTGCTGCGCTAAAACCCTTTGATCTAGGAAAATAACGACACACCCGTGCGCGTTTTCTCTTCGATTTCCTCGCCCACCAGCTGCGCGCGCTGCGCACGGCACCATTTTTCGCCGCGGCTCTCGCGGACGCGCCGCAGAATTCAATGGAGGCGCGTGATTTCGGGCCACTTGAGCACTTCCCGGGTAATGTAGCAAATTCTGAAAAATGGTGATAACAAGATCGAGAACACTGAAATGAACTTGTATTAAAGGAGTTGTTTCTTCCAAAAACCGTGTAGATGGGCATACTAATTTAAAAGGAGCCTTATGAAGAGTTCTTTCATGTAGAATTTTTTTTTCTGCTACATGATAGCATGCTTTACGTTTCCATCTGATTAGTTTTGCTTGTGGCATGTCTGTCTGTGTTTGGACTTTCTTTTTCTCGTCGAAATGAACACGAAACTTGCGCAGTGCCAGTACGATCAAATGGCGCCAACAATGACTCATCTACCATCATAACAGAAGCTCAGAAAAATGAATTTTTCAGAATTTTCGATCTAGTTCTTCAGTGCTGACAGTTGCTTGACGCTCGTTGAGTGGAAGAAACGCTTCGATATTTACACATTTACAATTTTACACTAACGTACTTCCAAATACATAAAACAAATCTCTTCGGAGCAGTCGTCGTTGAGTCCTTTCTCGTTCGCTCCTCCGAGTCGTTCTCGTCAGTTCTGGTGGTTCGTTCTCACGGTTGCGGTTATCATTGCGTTCCGACGCGTCGCCCGTGTGTGCCGGGAACCACTTAGTTCTTTTCTGTCTTGTATTTTGGCCGCTCGCAATACTCGCTCGGCTTCTCTACAAATTTGGCCTTTGGCAAAGTTTCGTACCGCCCGTCTCGAGTCACTCAGCACCGTGCAGTCCGGGTCGACGACGGCCAGGGCGATGGACACCTCCTCCGCTTGTTCCGCTCCGGTGCTTTTCACACTCGCTGCCGTACTCGTCGTGCCGGTCGGCGCCTCGATAACGGCCGCTGCGAAGGCGTTCTCTTGGTATTCTCTTGGTACCGCGCCCCGGCGACACAATGTCGGAAGTGGTCCAGAGTCAAGGGCCGCATGACAGACTACAACGACGTCACGAAGGCCTACCGCCTGGCTCGCAGGACCTTCCCACTCCCGCACCCGCGGTTGAGTCGAGCGAAGGCGGTATTACTAAAGACAGCTGCAGACCGGATCGCTACCTAGCCCGGGACTGATGCATCGCATGTTCCAACTTCCCCGAGACATACCAGACCGACAAGAGCAAGGTCTGCCGGAGGGAGACGGCAGATGACACGCACATCTTGTGGGACCGCATCAGACACACAGAGAAAGCAAGATTAAAACGATCCCGCCGCAGCTCGAGGAAGCCGCGAAGAGCTACGACCAGGACCAACAACTATGGGCTGTCCAGCAGGTCCTCAGGGCGCTGGAAAGCAGGGACTCAGCGAGCCGGCAACGGCAAGCGGAGACTGCAGCGCCGAGTAAACCCCGAAGACATAGGCCCTCGTCGGGCTGCGCGAGTGCCCAGCTTCAGGCAGAAATAAAGCTTTTTCCAATCCAATCCAATCTCACGGTCGCGCTCCTACCGTCCCTTTGTTATCTCTCCCCGTCTGTCCCTCTCTGACCAGTTTGAGTGACATTCGTTGCGCATCACAAGGATTGTTAGTAATGGCAAAGCCCCTGCTAATGGTGTTTCCGTGGTTCCAAGAAACGCAAAAAATATAAATAAAGCAAAAGGAAGAGCGCGCACCTGTATTGGCAATACTGCCCGACCGAATAAGCTCGCTCATTCTATGGTTCGTCAATCTCCAGCGGGTAGAGTCCCTGAACGAGGCGTATTACATGTTTGCCGTGCGGCATCGACTTCACAAGCTCTCGCAACTCCAGAAAAAGTGGTTCATCTGGCAACATTGCTGAGAAAAACAAAGATGGCTTCTACATCCAGGGTCACGGCCGCGCTTCCGCTTAGCGCTGTGCTAAAGTTTCTTGATTACGGGTTCGAATCACGATGCTTCGTCGAATGCGAAAGGGTTCTTGCTGCCGAACGTCTGATATTAATCGGTCTAAAATATTTGAGCGGCGAAACAGCGGAAATAATTGCACTGTGCGTTCAAACGTCGCACTTGTTCGGAGACCCGCATCAGATTTTCTTAATGATAAAAAGCCTTTCCAGCGAGCCTGAAGTTGAAGAAGGCAGGTACGTGTTCATGCGTAGCAGGCCTCTCCGAAAGTTGCAAGCACCTGTGCGCGGCGTTGGTCCATTGAGTACAAATGCGTCACTTATAAACGTGTTAAAAGAGGGCAGTTCTATGCGCGGTGCCGGAAGACAAACTTAGAGGCGCGGTGAACAGGTCGAGGGCTGAAAAGTTGGAACGAGCGCAATAAATCCTGAATTGTCACCAGATGAACTCGAAATGCAAACGCGCTACGTTAAACGATCACACATTACCTCCATAACCACCACACAAATTACGAGGCGCAGTGCGCGCATGGGACGAAGGCGGCGAACGAAGGCAAGCGCTTGCTTTATATCTGCTTACTACAATGTATGCGGACAAAAGTACGTCAGCAATAATGTACCGCGGTTCAAGTTGAGCATAGGCACGCTCAGAAAACGTTACCAGATATACACGTATAAACTATGTCGCTATTTTGTTCACGCGCTTGCGTAAACTAAACTACACTCCGGCTCTTCGAAAAGCGCGCATGATAATAAACGCGCGCACACAATCTGTGTATACTCTCTGGGGAGGAAGAAATCGTCGCGAGTGAAGTGCCTGGACCAAACTAGTATATTTCCCGCCACCTTCTTGCCGATGCACAAGTTCCTAATCCATGTTGCCCTGCGCGAAGCGTCGTCTGCTTCTTTGGGGAACTGATGAAACGACGTGTTGCTGTCTTTGCATCGCGATGACACGCACTTAGGCGCGCAAAAAAAGTCTTTTGATTAGGATTCTTTCTTTTTCGGGCTGCTTCGAGGCCTCATGGCGTCGATTAAGGAACTATAGAGCTGTTTTACAGCCCGCGGTAATGCGATACCACGCCGCGTTTCGAGGTCGACCTTGGATCGGCTGGTTCCAGGAGCGTCCGCTAGGTGGCCAGCATTTAGATGGAATCGCGAATAGGCCAGGAAAGAGCGAAACAATGACAGCAGCTTTCCATAAATGTCGCGGGAGATTCCCCTGAACTAGCACCACGTCTCCAACCTTAGGTTCCCTCCCCTTTGCCTGTTTCGCTCTGTACGCCGAGCGTAGCTGTCTGAAATATTGGTTTTGCCAGACTTGCTAGAACGCGTTAAACATCTGTTTCCGTGTTTTCCACAGTGCTCGTAGGGAAAGCGCGTCTGGTTCTAGCTCTCGCTTTTCAGCCGCCGGCAACGCAGTTAGTCGCTTCCCAGTAATGAAGCTGGCAGGTGTGAGGGGAGGACCGTCGTTTGGGTCGTCGTGAATGTGGGTGAGAGGCCTAGAATTTATGACCGCTTCCACTTCAGCCAGTACGGTCGCTCAATGTAGCCGAGGCATCGGTGCCCGATTACCTTCTTGAGCGCAGTTTTCACACTGCGAACCAGCCGTTCGTAAAAGCCTCCCCACCATGGTGCGTGCTCGACTGTGAATCTCCATTCTATGTTCGAATTGGCAAAGTGCATCAATGTCAGGGTGCTACAGAGTTTTCCAAAGAACGGCGAGTTCTTTCGATGTGCGTTTGAAAGCGAGAGCTTTATCAGAGTAAATTGCTTTGCACAGCTCCCTACGTGCCACAAAACGACGGAAAGCCTGCAAAAAACTCTCCGTAGTCATGTCCGCCACAATTAGTTCCGGGTTAACAGCGCTGGTCACCGCGTACGTGGAAAGTACAATACACGCTTTCCCTTTCAGTCTTCTCCTCGACAAAAAGTGGGCAGGCAGTCACCGACCACTTCAAAGGGGTCAGCCTTCGTGGTTCGGTCAGGTGAAAGGAGCCCCGTCATTCCATACTTGACGCACCGAAAGGTTTGCACACAACACATGACCGCACAACACTTCTCACTACTGGCGCCCGCGCACTATCAAGTATTTTTCGCGCAGTTGCACGAGGGTGTCTCTGGCGCCTGTATGAAAAAGCTGTCGGTGGGCCCGTTGCACGATTAGCAGCGTGTAGCGGTGTTGTTTTGTGAGAAGAACCGGGTGCCGTTCGTCTCCGGTCGTATTTTGTGAGCAGAGACGCCCACGAATCCGCAGGGGGCCGTTGTCGTCAGTCCAGAGCTGGAACTCCTTGAGTGGAGAAATTCGAGATCCCCCACTTGCGTTGCGCTCAAACTTCGAAGAAAATGCTGAGCTCTGAGCCCGTTTGAGCCAATAGACAAGGGCAGGTTTGATCTGCGCGGCCGTAAGTGGTTCTGATGTCCGGTCTTTTGTTCTGATGTTCTTTAGGAACCGGAAAATCCAGCCCGTCACTCGTTCCACCTTTGAGGCACAGCTGAATCTCGTGAGGTCTATCAAATCGTCTTCTTTGCTGAATCTCGTGGTGAGCACTCCAATCTCTTTGCGCTGTTCAAGTTCCTGGGAGTGAAGTCTGCACGTTGTTGTTCAATAGCCACCGCCTTTTGCATGGTCCGAGTGCGCATGCGCCGAATCCGGCACAAACGACCCGTACGGCATCGTAGCAGACGACGCAAGCGGCGCGCAGTGTGGAACGGTGCACCCGTTACCGAAAGTAATGATACTCGGCGCCAGCTGGGCCGGTACGCCAGTACGCCATCCAGACACACATTTTTGCTAACATGAAGTTCTCTCACATCATTGTACTGTGCAGGCAGGCAAATGCCGCGTATCTGACACGGCCTTAGCCGCGAAGAACGCGCGCCGAACACATCAGAGCTTGTATTTCAGTGAAACCATTGCTCCGTACTCCCGTAGCCAAACAGTTTTTTTTTTTTTTGATAACGACACGGACAGAAAAAAATCAGACATCCGGCAATGCGTATGGTCACTCGGATCATCACAATAACGAAAAATCTTATCCTGCAAGATAGAGCTAGGTGTTATTCCAGCACGTTGCCTCTCGTATCGTATGCTGGAGGACGAATACTTCACATAACTCCGTGAGTTGACGTGGGGTTCAACTAATTAAAAATTGGATCGCACACACACACACACACACACACACACACACACACACACACACACACACACACACACACACACACACACACACACACACACACACACACACATCATCCCCGAGTATTCCTCGTTCTTTGCTGCCATGAATTCCTTCAGTTGCGCTCTTAGCGCTTTCAGTGATCCGTGACCTGGTTGTACATCCGTTCGTGACTCAGTCAGGTATGCTGGTGCTCCGTGGCTTGAACAAACGCTACTGGCAGCAAACCTTACGCGGATTGAGATCTAGCTATCTCTCTGTAGGCTTAATCGGAGAGAAACTTCGGAGTTGAAAAAGACACGACACGTCCGTTCACTTTCAGCGCACCAGGACGACTGCTTTATTTTCGAAAGGAGAAATGGAAAGCGGACGTATAGAAAAACAACAAATAACAAAACACAAAATCCAGCAAAAGCGATCCTCGCGTTTATTGTGCAGACAGCGTGAGCTTGGGCGCAGCAGTGCAAACTTGCTTTCAGAATCAGAATCAGAATCCACTTTATTTCCGACAGATTTGTTGGGGGTTTGTTGGGGATTTGTTGGGTCAATCCCACAGACGGGATTGGTACCGCATGCACGCCCTACAGGTGTCGATCCCGTGCTTTCGTGCTGCGTTCCCACACTCGGTGTGGGCTATGTCGTTGAACTAAGAGCATGCCGCTTTTTTTTCTTTTTTTTCCCCAGAAAGCTTGCCCTTGGCATAGTGGCATACAATGCCGCTCTTCAACCGAACGTCGATGACAAGCGAGCGGTGTTTGCGTGTGATCGCGCTTTTTGTGTCGTCCTCGTCGGGTAGCCGTGACCCACGGCACTCGTAGCGGGAGCAGTGACGGCCACTGCCACCGACACCATGGCAGTGGCCGTTGTGGGAGGCAGGCCCACGGGCTGTGTTGGATGCAGGGGCAGGTGCCATACGCTTTCACGAGAAGTAACCCCCCCCCCCCCCCCCACCGCTTTTTCTTTTACGCACGCGGTCTCAAACAAACCGATCCACCCCTCAACTGACCATGTGCACATGGGAAGCGAGCGGCGCCTGCTCGCTTCCGTGCCTTTCCCGTTCGGGCGGCATTTTGCGACGTTTTTAGACACCCAAGGCTTTCTCATGGTCGGCTCTTTTCGCTGTAAGTGTTCACCATGCCGGAGAGGCCTCCCAGAAATTCGTACAGCGTTTCAAATCGAAAATGACCGCAACGCTCACTGTGTGTGTCGCTGCCCGACCATGTGGTGCCATAGAGAAACGCTTGGGTAGCGCACGACAGGTTCGACGCGACGCCGTACAGATTGTTTCGTGCCGTGTCCGCGAGAGGCCGCCACACAGACATGCAAAAGGCGGATTAGCCATGTTTCTGCTGCTTGTGCCAGCCAAGATGGTCCGTTCCACCACAGCGTCTTAGACGTTAGACTGTGACCTGAAAGTCCCCTATAGTTAGGAGATCTGCTGGCTTCGTCTTTCCGGGGCAGTGTCGTCAGACGTGTCGGTGTTTCGTTGAATTTCCAAGATTCAATTTCGTACAAGTTCCTCACAACGTGCGGCATCACCCCGGATCCAGCTTAGAGCAATTATTAAATCTGTCCACAGGTAAACGTTGTCCACTGGTAAGTCGAGATTCGTCTTCAGAAAGTGGTACAGTCGTGATGCTCCCAATGCTGCCATGAGGTCAAGTCTTGTGGGTGTTATTTTTTTTTAACGGAGCGACGCGACATTTGCCAGGACCTAGATCAGAGCTGCGTGTTCCTAGATCACATTACACGACAGCGCCATAGGCCTTCGGGCTAGCGTCTGAGAAAATGTGCAGAGTACGACGTGTCGGCTTCCCGTCAATGTTGGAGTCGTATGTCCGAGGGATCTTGATCTCACGCACACACATGAGCTCTTCACACCATTTTGCCCAGTCGTTGAGTAGGTGTAGTGGCAGTGGTTGGTCCCACGGCAAGTTTTCTATCCAGGTTTCCTGAGAGCCTTTGCTCTCACTGTGGAGACAGGAATCCCAGAGTGTCGTACAGGCGGACGCGCAGTGGTTTGCAGAAAAAAACGTTTGATATTTACTTGCGCCTTGGCGAATTCGATCACGGAGCCAGTGATAAGGGTTAAGCAGTCTTCATTTGTTTCGCACGCGAGGCCAAACATGTGCACCTTCAACGGGTTTGTCGTTTGGCCTAACGGTCGTTATCGTCGGGACTCTCATGAGTGAAAACAGCCCTCATCTTGTTATTAGACGCCCACTTGTGAAGGCGCATCATCATCACCATCAGCCTGTCTACGCCCACTGCAGGCCAAAGGCCTCTCCCATGGATATCCAATTATCCCTGTCCTGTGCTAACTGGGCCCAATTTATCCCCGCAAACATCCTGATCTCATCTGCCCACCTAACTTTCTGCCGCCCCCTGCTACGCTTGCCTTCTCTAGGAATCCACTCTGTTACCCTTAATGACCAACGGTTGTCTTGTCTTCGCATTACATGGCCCGCCCAGGCCCATTTCTTCTTCTTGATTTCTATTAGTATGTCCCTAACACGCATTTGTTCCCTAACCCACAGCGCTCTCTTCTTGTCCCTTAAGGTTACACCTACCATTTTCCGTTCCATAGCTCGCTGTGTCGTCCTCAATTTAAGCTGAACCCTCTTAGTTAACCTCCAAGTTTCTGCCCCAGGTGAGTACCGGTAAGATGCAGCTGTTATACACTTTCCTCTTCAGAGACAATCGTAAGCTACCATTCATTATCTGAGACTGCTTGCCGAATGCACTCCACCCCATTCTAATCCTCCTAATCATCTCAGCCTCATGATTCGGATCAGGGGTCACTACCTGGCCTAAGTAGACATATTCACTTACTACTTCCAGTGCCTCTCCAGCTATCTGAAATCGCTGTACTCGCCCAAGGCTGTTGAACATTACTTTAGTTTTCTGCATATTAATTTTCAGGCCCACTGTTATACTTTGCCTGTTAAGGTCAGTAATCATGCTTTGTAATTCATCTCCCGAGTTACTTAGCAAGGCAATGTCATCAGCAAATCGGAGGTTACTGAGGTATTCCCCATTAACCCTTACACCCACCTGTTCCCAATCCAGCGTTCTAAATACTTCTTGTAAAGATGCTGTGAATAACATTGGAGAGATTGTGTCACCTTGTCTTACGCCCTTCCTTATAGGTATCTTGCTGCTCTCCTTATGGAGGACTATGGTGGCTGTGGAGCCGTTGTAGATGTCTTCCAGTAGTCTTACGTAGTGCTCGTCTACGCCGTGATTCCGCAATGCCTGCATGACTGCTGAGGTATCGACCGAGTCAAATGCCTTCTCGTAATCAATGAAGGCTATATATAGGGGTTGTTTATACTCCGCGCATTTCTCTATCACCTGATTGATAGTGTGAATACGGTCTACTGTTGAGTAGCCTTTACGAAACCCTGCTTGTTCCTTAGGTTGACTGAATCTAAGGTGGCACAAATTCTGTTAGTGATTACCTTGGTAAATACCTTGTAAACGACTGACAGTAAGCTAATCGGCCTGTAATTTTTCAAGTCCTTTGTGTCGCCTTTCTTATGGATTAGGATGATGTTAGCATTCTTCCAAGATTCCGTTATGCTCGCAGTCTTTAGGCATTGCGTATACAGGCTTGCCAGTTTTTCCAGTATAATCTGCCCACCATCCTTTAGCAGTTCTGCTGTTATCTGATCCTCACCGGGTGCCTTTACCGCTTGCATCTCTTTCAAAGCTTTCATTACTTCCTCTGTCAGTACTGGTGGAATGTCAGCCTCTTCTAAACTGCTTCCCCGTTCACTATTCTGGTTATCACGACTATTGTAGAGATCTCCGTAAAACTCCTCTGCGATTATCACTATCTCATCCCTATTCGTGATCACATTGCCTTGCCTGTCTTGTAATGCACACATCTGATTTTTACCTATGCCTAGACGTCTCTTCGCCGCTTTCAGGCTCCTTCCGTTCTTTAGAGCATGCTCAATCCGCTCCATATTATACTTTCGTATGGTTGGCTGTCTTACGCTTATTGATTACCTTCGAAAGCTCCGCTAGTTCTATTCTGTCAATTGCATTTGATACTGTCATGCCTTGCCGCTTTCTAATCAAGTCTTTCGTCTCCTGGGAAAGTTTGCTAATAATCTCTCTACCGATCTTACCTCCTACTTCTATTGCACATTCCTTGACAATCCGCGTGAGATCATCGCTTACTTCCTGAACGCAATTGTCTGCTTGGTCTCAGAATATCTGTTCTGCCGCGCTATCTGGAATTCCTCGACTTTCCGTCTTACAGTTAGCTCATTGATCGGCGTCTTTCGTACTAGCTTATTGCAGTCCCTCCTCAAGTCTAGCCCAATTAGAGATCTCACCATCCTGTGGTCACTGCACCTAACTCTGCCCAGCACTTCCACATCCTGCGCGACGCCAGGGTTGTCGCATAGTATGTAGTCTATTTCATTTTTATGCTCGCCATTCGGGCTTTTCCACGTCCGCTTCCGATTCTCCCGTTTACGGAAGAACGTGTTCATGATACGCAGATTATTCTGCTCGGCGAACTCTACTAGTAAGTCCCCTCTGTCATTCCTACAACCTAAGCCATAGTTCCCGACTGCCTTGTCTCCAGCCTGCCTCTTGCCTACCTTAGCATTGAAGTCTCCCATCACAATAGTGTACTGCGTCTTTACTTTAGTCATTGCCAATTCCACATCTTCATATATAGAAGCGTTCAACTAGCTGGTCGTCATGGCTGGATGTAGGTGCATAGCCCTGTACCACCTTCAATTTGTACTCTTATTAAGCTTAATTACAAGACCTGCTACCCTCTCGTTAATGCTATAGTATTCTACTATGTTGGCAGCAACGGTCTTGTTGACCAGAAATGCCACTCCTAGTCCTCTTTTGTCTTCTAGGGCATGATAACATAGGATATGTGCCATTTCAGCAGTATAAAGGCTTCACCTGTCCTCCTAATCTCACTGAGCCCTATAATGTCCCATTTAATGCCCGCTAATTCGTCCAACAGTACCTCTAGACTTCCCTCGCTAGATAAAGTTCTTGGGTTAAACGTTGCCAGGGTCAGATTCCAGTGGCGGCCTGTCCGGACCCAGAGATTCTTAGCACCCTCTGCTGCATCACAGGTCTGACCGCCGCCATGGTCAGTTAATTGCTTCGCAGCCGCTGTGGACTGAGGGCCGAGGGTTAATTGGCGTATTCATGGGAGGTTGTGGCCGTTACTGCACCAGGGTGGCCAATCCTTCTCCGGTGAGGGAGTGCCTTATACCGGCTATGGTCGCCGGGATCCGGCCGCACCCCAAGCCTCCTTATGCAATTCGATCAACACGCGGATTTTTTTTTAATCCGGTGGAGAATTGCCCGGAACCGGGATTCGAACCACGGTCCTTTTGCACGCGAGGCGGATGCTTTACCTCTACGCCACCGCTGCGTGGTTTCTTTATGCCATCAGCACTCGGTGTTCCCAGGTGGTCTCCCTCCCTAGTAGTGACCGAGCCCAATGCTGCTTAGCTTCGGTGATCGGACGAGAACCGGCCTCCCACGAGATCTGCCTCGCACGTAAATTGTTATGACTTCCGCTTAGTTTGATGCTCCGCACAGTACGTCGTCCACGACGTACATGGACTGCTGTAGAATGGTCACTGTTTCGGGAAATTCATGCTTCATCGTTGTAAGATGGTGTTGAAGCGTCGCTGCTAAGAGGAAAGGGTTCGATGTGGTCCTGAATGGGACTCTGAAAACTGCTACCTCGGGAACTGGCCCGCCAATATGGGGTTTCTCTGTGAACCACAGAAATCTTAATGCATCTCAGTCAGTGCGATGGACTAGAATCTGTAGAAATGCCTTTTCGATGTCACTAACGAGTGCGATTTTGTGGCGTCGAAAATTTAGCAGCACACGGAGAAGATGGGGATTAAGGTACGGTCCGATTTCCAAATCTTCATTGAGAGATTTGCTTCCTGCGCGAGAAAACGATCCGCAGCTTCGTAATTGTACTGCTCGCGGAGCACCGGCTGGTGTGGAATGTAGTAAATGCGCTGGCCGTCGTTGTGTGTTTCTTCCCGCGCATTTTTTGCCACTCCTTCAGCCAGTAGCCATCTCATTTCGTTATCGTATTCTTCCAGCAGGTTGGGTGCTTTCAGCAGCCGTCTAGTCAAGTGCTGGAAGTGTTTCTCAGCGACGGCGCGGTTGTCTGCAAGGTCGACCTCGTTTTTACACGGTAATTTGACTTCATATATATACCGCCCGTTCGCTTCCTGATCCCTGATTACGCGCTTATCCGTGGCGGTTTCTGCATGGTCGGACATTCCCATAATTTCAAACTCCCGCTTCGGAAGCTTTGTTCTTTGAGTCCGTACGGCAGGAATCTCATGGCTCGTTGTCTCATTTTGAGATGCACCGTTCTTTCGCAACTCTAGTCGCACGACGCAAGTCGCAATCCTGTCGCTATATTCTAGCACGCTCTCAAATTCAGCCTCTGCGTCTTCCTCTCTGAGGTGAGGTAACTGAGGTCCTATCGCGGTGTCGGTGTCTTTCAGTTGCCGTTCGACTAACCGCGATCGTTCAATAAGAACACTCACCTCTTCGAGGTCGACCGCGGAAGTGCTGCTGAGGAGCTTGTTCGCGTCGTTGGTGAAGCGTGTCGCTGAGACCTGATGACGTTGCGCTTCTTCTTCAGGGTCCCCATATTTTTTTGTCGGGTTAGTCGTTGGCGGGCACGGTCGATGATATTCATTTGTTTAGTTCGTGTCGCGGGGTTTCGGAACCAGAAATGTTCGATCTAAATCTTCAGTGTCGGCAGTTGCTTGATGCTCTTTGAGTAGAAGAAACGCTTCGACATTTACCATTTATTTATTTACAGGTATTTACAATTTTAAACAAACGTACTTCCAAATGCATCAAACAAATCTCTTCGGAGCTGTCGTCGTTGAGTCCTCTCTCGTCCGCACCTCCGAGTCGTTCTCGTCAGTTCTGGTCGTTCGTTCTCACGGTCGCACTCCTACCGTCCCTTTGTTAGCTCCCCACGTCTGTCCCTCTCCCACTAGTTTGAGTGACAGTCGTCGCGCAGCACATAGAAGGATTGTTAGTAATGGCAAAGCCCCTGCTAATGGTGCTTCTGTGGTTCCAAGAAGTGCAAAAAAATAATATAAATGAAGCAAAAGGAGGTCTACTCATTTCGTAGACGTGAGTGCCAGTGAGTGTGAGTGGACGTGAGTGTGAGTGCAAGTGAGTGCGAGTGAGTGCCAGTGAGTGTGAGTGGAAGTGAGTGAGAGTGCGAGTGAGTGCGAGTGGAGGTGAGTGTCAGCGGTGGTGAGTGTGAGTGAGTGCCAGCGAATGTGAGTGGAAGTGAGTGCGAGTGAGTTTTCTCCCACACTGGCGATCTATGTAGTAGAGCACAATCATGTGACATTAAAAGCTCAGTTGACGTTAGACAAGCGCTATCACCACAAGTGCTGGTGCAATAGGTTTACTTATTATATGCCGTGTGGAAGCCGCCGTAGGCTAGTGGCAGCGCGTCTGCTACGTGCTGTAGTTTTTTTTTTTGCATTCAGCTTCTATGCAAGATACTTGGAGGCTATTTAACTTTAATGCTGCGGTACGGCAACGGACTTACCCATCTTTAAGCGTTGTCCTAGTGCTGGGGCAGCAAGATAATGCAAAACTCATGTGCCGATCGGCATCAGCGGGGCCTTGTTTTCGTGCTAGAGTTCGGGAATGGTAATGAGGGAACTGTGCGTGCGCAGAAACCCGTAAAATGAAGTCATGCGCGCAAGGAGGGAATGAAAACAGTTATTCGAACGGGTATGTGTGCAAAAGGGTGATGCATGCAAGAATTAAAAGCAACAAAAAAAAGGTAAGTTACTCGCGTAGTCAACTGCAGTACTTACGTGCAGTGACAGCTGCGCTGACCACTACGTGCTTTTCAGTCACTGTCGCCAACGCTTTACAGGCATATCGACTATGTCTTCATTAGACAATTTGTTAGCCGGGACTGGTAATTTATTATGCGAAGAGTGTAGAAAGAGGGCGCAAGGGAAACGAGAGAAAGAGTAGCTCCGTAATAATGTTACCTTATTTCGCTTCAGAGATAGCATGCAGCGACAAACATCACCGTACCTAAACGAAGCTTGTATTAAATGCAGACATAAGAAACAAAAGCAATGCCAAGTATAAAATGTCCAATAACAACGTGCCCATAATTACGTAAAATAAGATTCTGCTCGAAGTGCTTTTGGCAGACTGCCGACGTCTGTGAGAGAGGCTTGTCCTTACAGCGCAGGTTCTTTTCCCATTGTTTTCTGAGATCCTCGTCCTTTGGGGCTCTAAAGGGGGACTGCGTGCGTCCTTCATGCTCCCTATGGCCAAGGTAGCCAGTCTTGCAGCCTGGCGCGCAGCAGTGCGATAAACCGTTGCAGACATGCGGTTCGAGGAAGCACGAGTGTAACTTCGAACAAAAACAATAAACTGAAAAGCTATCAGCTTAAATAAATTGAGTTAGTGAGTGAGGGAAAGGTCAGCGAAATTGCAGGCGATGGTGCAATGCCTAGCAATGCGGCAGAGGCGCGTAACCACGGAATGAACGAAGAGAAGAAAGTAAAGGAACATCGGGAGCGGTGATGCAATGTGAGAAGAACATTGCTCCGTATGAAACCACAATATGAGAAGCGAGAAAGGGGATTGGAGGTGATGTAATGCGGAGACTACATTATTAAGAATACACTGTATGATTAAAGACGTGTGGGGGCTTTATTTCGCATATGATAGGTCAATAAGAAGAGAGAAAGGAGTCGGGTCGGGGCGTGATATGGTTCGGGGACATCCAGACATCGCGCCAGAAGCATTGAATCTTACACATGCATCATCTGCATTTGCCCGGCCAATTCTCATTTTCGAAAATTTTCCATTGATACCCTAAATTACTAGATTAAAATCAACAGATAGCTATTACTGGCCCAGCCGTTTACTCATTTGTTATGTGAAGGTTGAACTGTTACAACAGCTAGTTTTGTTATGTAATCCGTGAATCATATATCTTTAAACCATCAACTCACCTAATGCTATCGTATGCAAATGGCCCACCGGTGGGATATTTGTAGGCGTTATCTATCTTATAACGTACGATTCTTACGTAAACTAGCAAGAACTTAGGGCGCATAACGATGGCATGTGTGTTGGCATATTATATTAAAGGAGTACTGACACCAATTTTCGAAGCTGGGTTTACTCCACCATACAATTCTCCTATATGCGTAGACAGCGCAGAGCAAATGTTAAGCTCAGGAAATGCTGATAAGATATTTTAATTTGACGTCGAAATCAATTTTCACATGGCGTGCCTACTGACATCGACACTAATGTGACGTCAGGCTACAGTACGAATTTCGGTGACTTCACGCAGCAGCATGGCAAGTTGTGATGACGTCAGGTACAAAAACATGCAAAATGGCCGCTCGCGCGTCACTCTCGGTCGTCTGCTCTCGCCGTTCAGTCGCCGTAGTCGAGAGTGCCGGTGAAGCGAGCGAGCGAGCGAAGTCGAATTACCCTCTATCGTCGTGCGTGCCCGCGTATAATCAGAAGGCAAGCTCGCTGTGGTGCCGGCATTTTGCCCTTGAAATGCCGCGGTGGTCTCGGAGGCCACCTTAGCTTATCGCGGGCTCCGGATCCACGCCGACTCCCACCGTGCGCGCCGTACGTTGCATCTTGCACTGTGCCGAAGTATTTGCTGTCGTCGCGGTGTCGCTATACAAAATTTTGTACATCGTTGACCCCGCACTTGCTACGGGCGCTGTGCGCGAGAGACCACTGGGCCAAAACGTCACGATTTTTTGCGGGAGCACGTCGCGAGGGGCTCATTACTATGCACATACTGTGTCGTGACGTCAGGCTACAGTAGGAACCGAAACCAGCTTTTAAAGGCATGCTGTAAATAAATTTTGACGGCGCGCTCACGCTTACCAGTACGTTTTCTGGGCTCTGGAGGGCTTGGCCTTTTATTTCATGCAAAAAAAAAAACGCCAACTGAAAATTTTCGTGGCAGTACTCCCTTAACATATATATGTAGTTTTTGTGAAAATTAACCCTTTGATGGACTACAAGTGGTTCTATTAACTTTAAATATCAGTGCACCTAGTGTCTTCAATGGAAGTCAAACATGAAAAGTTAGCGTCTTTGTAATAAGTTGACTCTTTTCATTATGTAATTACAATTGCGTATTAATTTATAAGTGAGTATATTTGCTATGTACGAACCGGCAAGCGTACTGAATAAATTGCTAAATTTACTTTCATGTTCACAAGATAACAGCCCAGCGCGGAAGGCAGTCTTGTGACGCAAATCGAACGCATGAAACAAAAAATAAATGAAGGGCGCAAAGCGTTAGCATGAGCAAGTCGTTTATGTCTGCTTAGTTCTCTTATTTATGTACGCCTTCTCGTGTTTATTCTATTTTGCAGCAAGTTTACCTTTGTCATTCCACACTCAACTAAATTAATATACCTCCGCTCACGATAAAGTGCAACCAGAATGCGTGCCTGAAACAGCCACATAAGTGCAGACTATTGCGGTGACAAATCTGCAAGCATAGAAGAAATATACAAAATCCCCGTATTTACAGCACAAACGCGTTCTCTGTGCGGTGAGTCACTGTAGTAATATTTTCCAGTGACGTAATATTTTATAGGAACTAAATTGCTGTAAATAAATTTTCATGGCGCGCTCACGCTTACCAGTGCGTTTTCTGGGCTCCGGAGGGCTTGGCCTTTCATTTCATACAAAAAAAAAAAAAGCCAATTGAAAATTTTCGTGGCAGTACTCCTTTAAAAGCTGGTTTCGGTTCCTACTGTAGCCTGACGTCCCGACACAGTATGTGCATAGTAATGAGCCCCTCGTTACGTGCTCCCGCAAAAAATCGTGACGCTTTCGCCCAGTGGTCTCTCGCGTACAGCGCCTGCAGCAAGTGCGGGGTCAACGATGTACAAAATTTCGTATAGCGACTCCGCGACGACAGCAATACTTCGGCACAGTGCAAGATGCAAAGTACAGCACGCACGGTGGGTGTCGGCGTGGCTCCGGAGCCCGCGATAAGCTAAGGTGGCCTCCGAGACTTCCGCGGCATTTCAGGGGCGAAATGCTGGCACCACAGCGAGCTTGCCTTCCGATTATACGCGGGCACACACGACGATAGAGAGTAATTCGACTTCGCTCGCTCGCTTCACGGGCACTCTCAACCAACGTCACTAGCTAATCTAGTAACGTTGCTCTCAACTACGGCGACTGAATGGAGAGAGCAGACGACCGAGAGTGACGCGCGAGCGGCCATATTGCATGTTTTTGTACCTGACGTCATCACAACTTGCCATACTGCTGCGTGAAGTCACCAAAATTTGTACTGTAGCCTGACGTCACACTAGTGTCGATGTCAGTAGGCACGCCATGTGAATATTGACTTTGACGTCAAATTAAAATATCTTATCAGTTCCTGAGCTTAACATTTGCTCAGAGCTGTCTACGCATATAGGAGAGTTGTATGGTGGAGGAAACTCGGCTTCGAAAATTGGTGTCAGTACTCCTTTAAAGCACTTTAACCTTTAAAGGAGTACTGACGCGAATTTTTGACATTCTCGTATTGTTGCTGTAAGTGAAAGCACTGGCGGGGAGAACCACCAAAAAAGTGTCATGGTGCCTCGAAACGCAATGAATATATTTTTAATACGACTCCCTTAAAAGCCCACTTTCGGTTTCGATTTCGAGGGGGCGGTTTCCTAGTGACGTGCCAACAGAGTCGGATGTGTGCCTGAGTCACGTAGAGATAGAAATTCGTGATAGCGTCGCTGCAACTCTGTCGTCTGTGGTCAATTACAAGTGGGGCACGCAAACAACGACAATTTCATGGTCGTCCAGTGACTCTGAGAGCGATTTCGGCTATTTTTAACAGACTGTGCTCATACGTCATCGTAGTGTCCATTGCGCTGGGGCTGGCTTGCAGTGCTGGGCGACGAAAACTTTAAAACCAAACTAAAATATTTTGTACGTGTTTCCTGGCTTCCATGTGCGGAGGGCGTTAACAATACATGGCTAGAAAACGAAAAATGCACATTTTGAGCCGCCGCAAAATCGTGTCAGTACTCCTTTAATAAAGGAGCATATTTTCACATATTTGTGTACCTATAAAATAAAATAAAGGTCACCGTGCTAAGAGTGTATCTCCAGAATGACTATAATCGGGACGCCGTTATGAAATATGGAGTTTTTGTTCCAAGGTTACGTCTCAAGACATGGTCGCGTGTTTGAGACCCCTGCCTTAGAGGATACTCAATCTTCTACATAAGAAAATAAGAGAAAACCCACTGCGTATAAAGCCCCACGCGGCCGTTCGAATACGCGCGCGTTCTTTATCACCAGTGAACCGACGCAGGGGATGTCGGACACTTCGATGAAGACGGCAACGTGTGCGTGGTGGAGCGAGTCAAGGACCTGATTCGCTGCCTGGACGTGCACGTGGTGCCGGCCGAGTTGGAACAGCTGCTGTTGAGCCACCCGGCTGTCGCCGAGGCTCTCGTCGTGGGCCTGCCGCACCCGCAGATGGGCGAGGCCCCCAGGGCCTTCGTTGTGCTCGCCGAGGGCGTCAGCGCCGACGATGCGCTCGCGCAGGAGCTACTCCTGCACGTCTCGGGTGCGTGTGTATTCTGCCTCTCTTGCAAAGTGTATGGGAGAAGGTTATGCTTGTGATCACTCGGTTTACTTCCTCACTCTACGTGCTTCAGTGAAGACATATGGAGTAGCTCCGATCCGAGCCCAATTTCGCACTCACTCCGTGCAGTACGTATATGAATCACTTTTTTTTTTCAAAAACCCATACATGTATGTATACGTTCTTGTCAGTGGCTACAAATACGCCATATTCCGTTAATAAACAAATACATTAACCAGCTAATAGCATGTCTTTGACACTTCGTGACGTCCGCCGCAGCTGACCCATACTCACATTTAAGTAATAAAAAAAAGCGGTTTGCTTCTGAAGGGGTTTGCTGCTTTCCTAGAACAGCTTATTTTGCTGAAACACCCTATATATGTAGTGCTCGTGTAATGCCGTGTTGGCAGCGAGTATGTTTATGCATGTCTCCACATAACGCCTTAAGACTTCCTTGGCTGTGCCAGAAATGTATTGCGATCTGGGAGCAATTGATTTTAAGTTCCCGGAATGCGATACTCTACAAGGTTTTCAATAAGCGGCTCGGAGTCGTGACGCGTGGAGACCTTCAGTCACCTATGCTCTCTTGCACAGGTGAATGGCAGGCACTCTGCGGTTCTGTGGGCGGCGCTTACATTGATTCTTAGCATGTAACCGACTATGTAAATTCCGGGTTACGTGTTTGTGCTGTTATACCGACGAGGCTACGAAACTTCTTCCATATACATGCTTACCACTAAAGTAAAACAAGGACGGAGAATGACAAGACGGCACGGGCAGTCGTCTCCGTCCTTGTTTTACTTTAGTGGTAAACACGTATAACATAAATCAACTACGACAAGTTGACGTTCTTCTGAAACTTATTTTTCGTATCAAAATTTACACAAAGGTAGCTTCATCATCGGCCGAACCAGGGGTCTATCCAGGATTTCGTTTTTTCTTTTTTTTTTCGGGGGGGGGGGGGGGGTGTTACCCATGGTATTACCAGTACGCATGGAGGGGGGGGGGGGGTGTATAAATCCTTGGGCTGCAGGCGTTGTGGCATTCAGACGAGACGGAACTGCCGAACAGGTGCAACGCGACCACAGAAAAATGGTTCTTGGCACATCGACGGTGGCATTTTATGCTAGGCGTGTACTGTACCGCTGAGCATAATGCCTCAGCAACGATGAAGCAAGACAAAAACAAATCATTAGAGAAAATGCACCATATTCTAATTATTACTTCCAGAGCAAGTGGAACACGCGATGCAACTGCACGGCGGACTGGAGTTTGTCTCGGACCTTCCGAAGTCCCCGACGGGCCAGTATCTTCGCCGGGAACTACGCTCCAACTTTCTTCGCCAGCACAGGACGGCCTAGTTCGCGCCGGCCAATGCCGCCAGGGAGACGTTGGATTACCGCCATCCATAACACAACGCTGCCAATAAACGTTATTTCAACACCCGTACTGAATGCTCAACAATAAGCAAGCGCTACTTATGCGCTGCACGAGAAAAAAAAATAATAAAAATAATTCTATTGAGAGTAAGGTACGTAGTAGTCTCTTGAAATTTGCAATGTTCGGCGACCAATTTACTATGAATTATCATAGTTTAGGTCCCTATCGAATGGACAGCACCTTCACAGATTTTTCTAAGCAATTTTAGGACCACACTAACGTCGCCCCTCTGTCAAGCGACGTTACAAAACCTTGGAAATTCACCCCGTAAAGGTAACGTGTACGCATTAAACAGCGCACCATATTCGCCTGGTGTGCGACCGATGGCGGCGCTGCGAACGGCGCCTGTATGACGTCAGAGCGGGGATTCGCGCGCTTTCGTCTGCTACGTAGGCCCAGCGCCGTGTTGAAGCCACCGTTGCGGTAAATCTCAACAAAAAAGCAGTTCAGTTGGTTATCTCGCATATGGTGGCTACTGACGCTGTTCGAACAACCGTGGGTCTGCTTTTAACGTTCATTTAGAACTGCGGCCGCTTGTCTCCGCGGCGAGTGCTGCGCAATGGTGAAGCACTGCTCTGTGCCTCAGTGTACTTCGTCCGCTCGTGAAAGAGGCGTTAGCTTTCACAACTATCCTAAGGACCCAAAGCTGAAGAAGTGGATGGTCAAGCTCAGAATGGGAAAGCGCCCCACGCCTTCATCGACCGTGTGCAGCAAACACTTCGCGGACAGTGACTTCTGCTACCCACCGTATACGCGCCACTCTTCGGTAAGTTTCCGACCGTGTTTAAGCGCCTCGCCAATACTTAAGCCGTTTATTGCACGCAGGCTATAAGCATAGGCGACTTACACCAGGTGCGGTGCCGTCCCACAACCTGCCGCGAAGGCCCCTAGACAAGGAGCCGACGACGCGGCCTCCGAATCGCCTCGCGGGTAAGCGCGCCTCGTGAGCTCAGCTGAGCGGCGCAGGATGTATGACACTACGGCTGCGTCTGGATGGTGTACATACGTATTTTACCTACGAAGCCACGAAGTCACCTACGAAGTCTCTTTTCATTTATAGAAATAATAGAAATGGTGCCGCAATTAAATATTTCATGGTGCCAACATTAAACATTCAAACTAGTCTCAATAGTGAACTTGCCTCTTAATTTAGAAACATTAACACAATGCAAAAGGCGATATGAGCTCGACACCAACTGCAGACCAGCAGTGAACATAAATTCTATGTTATGTTACACGTTGACATTGCCTCACTCTGCTTTGCACGAGCAGCGAGCATTGGCCACTTCACTGCTGTCGATCACGACAGAGACGTTGTGCGGTGGGTTGGTGAGTCCACTTGTTTGGAGGACGAGAGCGGCGACGGTGATGCGACCTCCGTTGACGGCCTCGACCGCGCATTCAACAACGTGGCCTGCGTCGTACACCGCCTCGCCCTGGATGAGACACCGCGACGTTTCGCAAGCTTTATCTACATACTTGTAGATGCTCGAGAACGGCACGCTTACTGTAATATCGAAACACCCAAACTAATTAGTATCGTACGGCGGAAACAAAATAACGAGCGCGAACACTCACACATAGTTTCACTTTCTTACGAGCAATGCGGTCGGTGGCATCGGCGCACTCGTCGGCCATCCGGGGGATTTCTTGGCCCTGTCGATTGGGCCGCAACTAAAACAAGTTCAAGATTACACTCGAAAACAATCGTTGCAGGCGTTAGTTGACCGTCGCGAGGCTGTTCGTTCGACAAAGTTCTCACGTGAAGCAGACGATACGCGTACAGGAGCAGCGGCTGCTGCAGCGTGGTTGAAATCGGAGTCCCCGCTCTGACGTCACACGCGAGAGGGCGCCACTCCAAGATCTCGAGGCCAATAGCGCAAAAAAGAAAGAAAGAAAAAGACTAGAAAGAAAACCTAGGCGCCCCTGTGGAAGGGAGTCGTGCAATAGGTAATGAGGTCAAGTGAAAATGTGCGCGTATCCTCCATCCAGTCTATAACGTCTCCTTGTAAGGCCGCCCAGTGGTGGATTAATTGTAAGGCTCTAGGACGGCTCAAACTTTGTTATCTGGGACAAAGATTAAGTTGTTGAGAAATGAAGGTCAATGTAGGACATCAAGACGACATAGTACTATAGTCCGACCTGTCACCATCGCTCAAAACAGGCATACATCACCTGCTGTTATCACCTGCTGACGCGGCCAGCACAGAACAGGTACAGTAGGTTTGGTTATTACAAAGCTGATGGAGAGCTGACGTTATCGGCAAGCAGAACACGGCTCAAAAAAAAAAAAGAAAAAAAAAAGGACCGGTCCGCTTTACCTCGCGTGATTGCACAGAGTCGCGCTCGCGACAGCTAAACCGCGAACGGCTCCACTTTTGGAACCGTTACGGAATTTCGCCTTGGTCGCTTGGTGGTTCATTTCACCAGCACAGAGCCAGGGATGGCAGCCCTCATGAGCGATGAAAATACCGGCACTTATAAAAAATATCGTTGTAACGCAAAGTAAGATTACACTCGAACCAAACGAAAAAACTAGAGATAAAACTAAGGATCACGCAACGGGCAATGGAAAGGAAAATGATAGGGGTAACGCTAAGAGATAAGAAACGAGCGGAATGGAGTATCAGGGAACAGACAGGAGTAGCTGATATTATATCAATTAAACGAAAGATGTGGACCTGGGCCGGACATGTCATGAGGAGGAAAGATAACAGATGGACAGTAAGGGCGACGGAATGGATACCAAGAGAGGGAAAACGCAGCAGAGGCAGGCAAAAGGTTAGATGGAGCGATGAAATTAAGAAGTTTGCAGACATAAAGTGGAACCAACTCGCTCAGGATAGAGTGGATTGGAAATAGTTGGGAGAGGCCTTCGTCCTGTAGTGGGCATAAATAGGCTGATGATGATGATGACGTTGTAATGAAGGAAGGTAGGTAATTCGTTATATCCATTACTTCGTTATAACCATTATTACCCTCTAACTGCAGCACTTGACACTTTGGGTGGGAAAATTCTAGCGTGCAAATGAGAAGGAAGCGCTGAAGCCCGCGGTAATACTATATAGAGCCACGTATGCGATAAAGTTTTATTAAAGGGACCCTGAAATTGATTTGATTGATTGATTTGTGGGGTTTAACGTCCCAAAACCAGCTCTGATTATGAGAGACGCCGTAGTGGAGGTCTCCGGAAATTTAGACCACCTGGGGTTCTTTAACGTGCACTGACATCGCACAGCACACGGGCCTCAACATTTCGCCTCCATCGAAATGCAGCCGCCGCGGCCGGGATTCGATCCCGCGACCCTCGGATAGAGTGTACTAGAAACCTTTCTAGTACACTCTACCTCGGATCAGCAGCCGAGTACCGTAGCCACTAGACCACCGTGGCGGGGCAAAAGGGACCCTGAAACGGTTTTGGTGATCTTGTAGAAATGGGTTGCACCGATAGCCCGAGTCCTTCTGATCATTAGCACAATATCAGCACTCTGCGTTAAGCGTGTAATTTACTACAAAGTTTTAAATACGCACATCGTGAGAGATCGACGCGACTCGACTCAAAGCGTTTTCAACTGCCCCTTCCACGGAACGTGAGAAGTCTTCTAGTTCACTATATAGTTGCCACAAAGCGCAAGTCATGTTACGTCTCGAGCACCGAAGGGCCAGCCAACGGTAACGCCGCGGCATATGGCGGTGTACACACGAGTCGCCGGCGCACTATTACAGAGGCTAGCACAGCCTAGGCCGGCGACCTCAGTGAAGACATCGCAGCGCTGTCGCTACGGAGGGCTCAGCACAGCGGCTGACGCGGGAGGCGCAGTCGTCGCTAGCGCGCACTCCGCAGCTGATCGAGTTGAGGAGGAACAGCAGTGGTAAGGAGGAAGGCGACAGAGATAAGCCCATAGCTGCCTTATCGCAAGGTGCTTCGTTTATTCATGGTATGAATGATTTCACAACTGTATTGCTTAATCAGTGACACAATATCAAAAAAAAAAAAAAAAAACGTTTCAGTGACCCTTTAAAGGAAAAAAAAAAAAGATCGAACCGGCAACGCCATTGTCTTTTGCTTCCGCTTGAAGCGCGGCTCGTCCACGTTACCGCGAAACCGTTGAAAAGGCAATGCTATCGAACTGTAAAGAGCGAAAATACGCTCGCCGTGAACGCGCAGCACGCGGCGGACTACCGAGCTCGCCGTCTTGACCTTAACAACGTGCACGATGCGTAGGCTAATTCCCACCAGACATACCGGTCATAGATTGCAGTGGCGAAGCACCCACATTCCTGAGATCTGCAGGAGGGGGGGGGGGGTCCTTTCCAGCTGTCCGAAGGTCCTCTATTTTCTACAGTACTATAATCAGCCGACATCTCGGCCTTGACGTAATGCTGCTAGCTTCCGCAGAAATGCTTTTAGCGAGCGTTGACGTCAATCGCAGCACCTACTGTCACGAACACTTGGGGAGAGAGAGAGAATAAAACTTCAATAAGATGTTCTAATGGGCGAGTTAATTGCTATATTCTTGGAATTAAAGATGACTTGCTCGCCAATATGACTAGGACACAGAAAGGAGACACAGGCAAGCGCAAACTTCCAAAAATAACTTTATTTTTCGTTGCTGTAAATATCAGGCCTCGGACAATCGGAGGACACGTGCGACGCCGGACGTGCGCAGGCAAATGCGCATTTTCTTGATTAATTATCTACAGCTCGTGTTCCAGCTCGTATGAAAGTATTGGTTAAAAGCCACAATAGTACGGCCCGTGAACTAGTGGAAGCCTTTTAGATCTCGTTAAGAGGGGATGCCTGTGTAAGTCAGACTTTATTAGTTTTACTGGATAGTGAAATTAATTTTTTGCGCCGTCAGTTGTGATCTGCAGTAACAGTGTGATTACCTTGGCGGTCATGTGATTGGATATGTGCTTATATTTTGACAGCGACGAAAAATAAAGTTAGTTGGAAGTTTGCGCTTGCCTGTGTCCCCTCCTTTCTGTGTCCTCGTCATATCTGCGCGCAAATCATCTCATTTTCCGAGAAAATAAACATGTTTATTTGAATTTACACTAGACCATCTTGGTCTGGCAGCTCCGGGATTCGTCCTCACTCTAGGACGCTTTGAGGGCTCTCCGCCCCCCGCTGTGCCGCTTTCGCGGAGAACTGGGGACGCTGAGGCACAGGATCAGCGGATGCGATAACTCCCCACTTACTCCCCTCAACCTCCGCCTTGCCACAACGGTGCTTTCGGAGAGTGCTTTAGCGAGCTGCGACCAGGACGACCGCAGCATGGTGTGGATGAAAGGCCTCTTGAAGCAGCCCGCGCTTGGGGAGAGAAGCTAGAAAGCGTAGTGGATGGATGTGGGCAATTTTCTCCGCGCGGTGCGTCCTATCCTTATGTTCTGCAGTGAGCCCTCAGGCTGTCGCCGGCTTAAGTTGGAACATCACACATTCTATTTAACTCCAACTCAAAAATCAGTCAGCACAACCAATACATTTTGTGGGAGAGAATGATAGAGGTGACAAAAGTTGCCTGTAAAAATCAGCTGGTGTGAAAGAGTGAAAAGCAAATTTTTTTGCATGCAACAAATTATTGCAAGAAAAAACAACAATTAAGCTTCTGAAGGTGCAACTGTCGCTTGTCATAACAAAGGATGTGCTGTTTCAGGCAGCAGTGCAAAAATTGTACTACTCGTACTTCCGAAATCTATTAGTACCCTTATGGATACAAATCCACTTAAGGATTTGTAATGAAGCAGAAATCCTTTTTTCTGCTCGTTTGCTACATATATGTGACAAAGTGCCAGCTTTTTAACACTGGCATTTAGAGATCTCGAGTGAATGGAGGCATATTCATTAGCACGTGCATCATAGCATCACAGCATATTTCTATATTTGTGATTGGCATAGAATGCGCGTTGCACTGTCGGTGACAATGGCCACATTTTCAGGAAAGTTTAATAAAAAATGGTGAAGCTTGCACTAGCGGCGCAAATGCCAGCGAAACTGAATGGCACTTGGGTGGTCGGGGCTTTGTTCCGGCATCCCGCATTTCGTCGAGGTCCAGAAAACGCCTCGCGAAACACTGCGAAACCGAGCGAACGCTTCTCAGTGTTTCGCGCCGAGTTCAGCTTAAGGATGCCCGCGTCAGCGTTACTAGATGAAAATTTAGTAACGTTGGTTCGCGTCTAACAAGGGACGGTGAGACGCGGCAGCAGCGGCACGCGTTGCCTCGGCTATTCTATAAGAGCTGCTTGAACGCCACAAAGAGGACGCTAGTTCTCAAGGCACGGAGCTCTGCACTGCCGCACAGCTGATGATGATGATGATGATGGGCCTCTTTTATGGCGCTCACCCACTGAGGGGGATAGGCCAAGAATCGGGCAGCACAGCTGGATGATGTGCAGAGGATAAAAAGACCTAAAATCTCTTTTCTACTTCTTCTGCTTGCACGTGCAGCATGAGCGCCTGCCAGCCGCACTTTAGCGTTCGTGCAGCTAGAGTCTAGCTATAGTGGGCTGAAGGCATTAGCACAAAGAAAGAAAGAAGCGCGTGCGAACACCGCACATTGGACATTTTCACAGAAGTGCATGCGCACTCTTGGGGACCAGACTTAATGATGATGATAGTTTTCTTATATTCGATCCATTTTTAGCGAGCAATAACAATTTCGCTTTTGGAATCTAGTGCGCTTAGATTTGGGCGCGCGTTAAAGGACTTTAGGTGCTCTAAATTAATTAGGTCCCAGCTAATGCGTGTCAAACGTAATCATTTCGTGCATTTCGCACGTGATGCCTGAGAACGAAAATGAAATTTACCTTAAGCGGTTCATGAAGAACGATATCCAGAGAAGAAGAAGAAGAAGAGGCAGTCAGGTAGTCATGCTATCTGTTCTTTCGTACGATGGAGCTGATGGGTGTCACAATGATCGAGTTCTTCGTCCTCAAGCAGCGACAGGAGGATGGTGTGGCTACCGGCAACAAGCCTGCGAGCCAGGTGCGTGCCTCGGCAGCCCAGCTATGCATTGCACTGGACATTAACGAGTTGAACCTACCGAAGACCTGTCAGATGGAGTTCCCCGAACCGGGCGATCTCCTGAATTTCAAACTGCTCATCTGCCCTGAGGAGAGCCTCCACCGAAACGGACGCTTCATGGTCAGCTTTCGTGCAAGTCCCAGCTATCCGCACGAACCGCCCAAGGGCAAGTGCGACACGGTGTTCCGCCACCCTAACACAGACCTGGACGGCAACTTATTGAACCTGCTCAAGACCTGCCAGGTGGAGTTCCCCGATCCTCACGATCAGCTGAATTTCAAACTGGACATCTGCCCTGAAGAGAGCTTCTACCGAAACGGACGCTTCGTGTTTGACTTTCGTAAAACTCCCAACTATCCGCACGAACCGCCCAAGGTCAAGTGCGTCACGATGGTCTACCACCCGAACACAGACCTGGACGGCGACGTCTGCCTCAACATCTCGGGCGAAGACCGGAAGCATGTGCTGACGGTCAACTCTATTGTCTATATTTCACTTTGATATATAAATATATATTTTGTTTTAAGGCGCATGAATTTCAAGCTGTATTGTCTTAATTTGAAAGTACGCTTGTTGGAGTTCTTCCATATTTGATAGCGTGGTCGTTCTTTTTTAGAAGCTGTTCTTTGTGTGTGAGCCCAAGTTGCTTTTACAGTATCGCTCTGTATTTCTGAGAAACACGTAGCATGAACAACTTTTGGAGATGAATCCATCTCCGTAGGATAAGGAAGGTTTTGTGACCGCACTGTTAAAAAATTTTTTCGTCAGCCAAATTATGGCTTCATAAATGCTGAATACAATTTATTGCGAAGTTCGAAATATATAACAAGGAGCCTTTACGCATGTAGGGCGTATTCTATACATTTCTATCAATGGCAATTACGCCAATCTATTCAGTTTGAAGGATTAAGGTTATTTTTTTCTTCTTTAATAGGAAGTAGAACAAATATTACTCGTCATGACGCAGGGTTGCGTTGAACCCAGATACCACTTGATAGCGTGGGAAGGTGTTAGGGTTGAGAAACACTTAAAGGGCACCTCCGGCGATTTACCAGTGTTCATTGATCTCAATAAAATTCTCAGTATGTATTCTTCTCGGTACTGTACTAATATGTGCCAAGTCAGGCGGCTGTAGGTCATTTGGTTTTCCCTTAAGTTAATTTTATAAAAATTTTAAGGGGTCTCACGCGGGCCACCCTGTGTTTTTGACGTCATCACCTCCGCTCTGCCTACCCGAGCTAGCTGGCCTTCAAAAGCAAAACGTCGATAGTTCAGCGCTCAATTCGTCGCAGTCAAGATCAGAAAAGCTCGCATAACTCAATATATCGTCGGCTGACCTCGCCACTTGCGTTTCTTTGGCCCCAGTTCCATATTTCTGGCGACGGGAAGGTTGTGACGTCACCTCACGCGCTCCAGGAAGACTCTACCCGTGTCGGTTTCGGTTTGAAGACGACTTTCAGTTGCTTATTTAAAATTATTGGTGCGTTTCTGAGCAAATTGAACCATCTTGGCGGTTACAGGACTATCAGTACCACTGGAAAGCATTGGTGTGAGAACATAGCGAAAAAACCGCCGGAGTAGCCCTTTAAGGCCGAAGTTGGGAAAACGATAACAAAGAAGGTTTAATGACACTAGGAAGACTTATTTACATGTCTTATAGGGAAAATGCGATATAGCGAAGAGTGATCTGGATGGACACCGTACCCAATGTTCTGGGTTTGCATCGCCCTCAACGCATATCAAGTCCCTCCCTCCTTCTCAGCGAGGTGCAGTGGAGCGCAGGGCACATCCCTGGGACCCTGGCTAACGACCGTCGCCGCGCCGGCTTGGCTGCCTGCGGCCACTTGCGGCTCCCAAGGTAGCTACGTGACCGATGCACTCTCGGAGGCCACACACAGCCGCATCATCGTTCGACCAGCGTCCGGTAGCGTTAATTTCTCACCACCGCACGCAAGCAATGACGCACCATCAAGTTCGTCCCTCACATCTTTACTGCCGGCCGTCTAGGACTTAGCGTGACCCCCAAGATCGGCACTATGCGATCTCGGAGGCCATGCATTGACATATAGCTGCTGCGAGCAAAAAGATAAAGCGGGGGTGGAAAGTGAATTCTGCAAAAGGTCGGAGGAAGGCAACAGCATATATTCAATTAAGTTGTAGCTGCTTGCACGCGGCTAAGCACGGTTATGTGCGTCAGTTTCATCAGGCCGCGGGATTTTTGAATTGCCCCGCCGAACAGCGCGGGAAGCGATTCTGTTGGCACGAACGCGCGCCGATTTTCGGAATGGGAAATGATTTTAGTTCGTTACATCCATGGAAAGGTGAATTTTACTGCCTTAAAACGAGGTTTCAAATGTATTTCAAAAGAAATTCGTTATATCACGTTACGTTATAACGAGCTTCGAGTGTATTTGAAGGGCTGCTACGTGTGAACATTTATTGCATTCTTGGAAAAAAAATATAGCGTCTTGACGTTATACCTAGCGGGGACGCGAGTGGTGGTATCGTTTTCATGCGGATCGGCGCCGCCCAGGAGCTCTGCGTTTTTGGAAGTTTCGTTATTGCAGTGCTCCGTTAACACTGCTCGCTGGCTAAAATCACGAACGGCAAGTGCTATGAGGTTGAAGACGTAAGAGTTGCTTTGTGGGGTTTTACGTCCCAAAACCAGTTCTGATTGTGAGAGACGCCGTATGGAGGGCTCCGGAAATTTCGACCACCTAGGGTTCTTTAACGTGCACTGACATCGCACAGCACATGGGCCTCAACATTTCGCCTCCATCGAAATGCAGCCGCCGCGGCCGGGATTCGATCCCGCGACCCTTAGATCAGCAGCCGAGTGCCTTAGCCACTAGACCACCGTGGCGGGGCAAGACTTAAGAGTGGATAACGTCGCAGCAAGTGTCGTGTCTTTTGTCTTCCTCCCTTGTCTCTTCGTTAGAAGTGCGCTTCTTGACGTACACGGTATGATGCGCGCGTGCGAGAAAATGCCGTATTTCATTGATGTCATATGCGCATATGTGGTGCGTTTTGCAAAAAAGGAATTTTCGCTAAAACATTTTCTTCATACGAAACAAGTCCTGTGGGGTTCCTGGAATGGTACTTCAACAGTCTACGTAGACTTAACATTATATTTTTTGTGCCTTCATTCGAGGTTTCATTCCCCCACATGTCTTTAGTTTTTCAGAGCAGAAAATGATGTGCCAATTAAAGATATTACACAGGTTTCAAATGCTGCAATTAAGATGTCAATATTAAAGCTTCTTTGGTTTTCACTATGACAGGTGTCACCATTTAGTGTCCGACCGTACTCATGTTTCCTTGGATATGTCACGGGCAGGCAAGCAGTAGACCTGCAATTTGTTGGTCTACATCCACTGCACAGAAGAAAATGAGAGTTGACTGCAAGATCTTTTTGGAGCATTAAAGACCTTGGTGTGATCAAAGAGAGTATTACTAGCTTTTTGTGGTACAGTTTTCGCAATGCATTTCAGACACTACTGCATATGCCTCTGCCATAAAGCTATACATACTTATCTCTGGGTGGAAACATCTTATAAAAGTGGAACGCAAATTTCTTCACAGCTTCCTCATGCACAGTGATAAGGTCTCGCTCACTACGAGTTAATTATAAAACAATATAACACACCTGATATATTTGTGACTTGCATAAAAAGGATGTTCCAAGTTTGAATATACATTACATAAATATTATACTAAGAGTATCACATTATGAATGAGTGAATCGAAGTAGTTGCCACTATGTAAAGTGGCAAATTGGATCCAGCCTTTTCAATGCACACAGTACAGCTTGGCAGGCATTCTGTATGTGCACAAAGCTTAGTTGCAGGTATCAATGCCGCTTCACTATTGATATTGCCGCACCTTCCTCAGGGTTTCTCACATCATGCAAGCCAAATTTCATATTTTCATTTCTAGGCCTTGACAACAGGAGACTTGTTACCGCTGCAACAACAAGAATAGGTTAGGGTGCATCTACAGAATGATCTGTTAACTACAACTGTTAGAGCACCTGAGAGGGCAGCAACACAATGAATCTGGTGTAAGTATGCAGGGTGACTAGAAAACATTGCTAGTTACGTGCTTGGTGTGCTGTTCTTGCAACTCCTAGTTTTTATTTTTATAGCTAGGCTTCAAGATTTGTACGAGAGGCTCCCTCACATAGTGTCCTTTTCCTTTCCTGCACGATCAAACAAGCATCGCTAAATGCAGAAGGCACACCTTATCGCACAAATCTGGCAAGTGATACAGCAACACGCTCCTCTTCCTTGGTTTTGCTAACATAAGTAAGCTTCCCCATGCAAACGTCAACATGGACCGTGCCATGATCATCCATCCTTAGGTTAGAAAGGAGAGCCTCAGGGCTAACAAAAATGTACATATCGTACAGCATGGTTGTAAACTATGTGTGCGGAGGGCTAGAGTACGCCAATCCCTTAGCTGCCACCTTAGTCATGTTTGTGGACAATAACTTTGCAAAGAGGCCAATCCATATTAGCAGTCAGTAATTTAAACCACTTCCCAATTCGAAAAATATGAATGCTGAAATTCACTAATGAAACACGAATTTATTGTTGCTTTATAGAACAAATTTCTCATAACCATCAGCAGCAGCACCACCTTCACTTTTCTGGAGTGGGTAAACGTAACAGTATGTAAAGGGTGATAAGCTTGAAGCAACAAGACACTTGACATGGCAGCCAGGAGAAGCACATTTTTGCTGCTACAAGGCCTCCTTGGGTACGATGCTCTACTATTCAAAACAAGGTTGCAAGTTCCTTTTCTCAATGTGGTGGCTGCATCTCATAGGGACCTCGCAAAAATACTTCTCTACGTAAAATCAGGTGCGTTTTCCAGCCAGGTGCGCAATATAAACCTCTTGAAACACACACTTCTTTGTGATGCTAATTTCTATTGATTAATAAAAAAACACTTTTTACAATGCAACAGAAAGAATGAGGGTATGAATTTTATATGCCGGTAGACAAACGTTAAATACTCACAAGACAGGGCAAAAAAAAACAACTAAACTGAGTACACAGAAATAAAAAAGGCCCAATACAAATGGCCCATCCAAATCTATATTAAGCTTTTTATAATTTCTTGTGATATACCTTTATTAGTGAAATATACTGCAAATGAGAGCCGATGAGAAAAGAGCATTTTGTTCACAATTTGAGGTCACACAATGTAGAATTAAAAAATGGATATTGGTTTGCAAGTTGGCGAGAGCTGATGCTATAAGAGCAGCTGAACCCGGACAGCAAACGTCGTATTACTTCTTGAACCTCTGTTTGTGTGGTGTTTCCCACAGAACACACCGTGGAGGCTCTCCACTAGAAAGAGAGTAATTTTTCTAAAATATTCACTGCCATAGAAAATGTAGCAGCATAAAAGCTGAACACATTTATTGTAACACAAGGATACAAAAGATCCTCAGTAACAAAAATGGCACAAGCTGTGCACAAGCTGTACACCAGCTTCATAAGACACATTAGCCGAGGTACACAGGTTTCACAATATGATCACAAGATTCCAAAGGCACCAAAAAACCCAGTGCATGAAAACGGGATTAGAAAAAGCTTTCCCTGGTCCCTAAGCTTTGGAAAAATGCCTTGGCGACGCAATAGGTAAGACAACTTATTGTGAGCTTATCACATTAGGCCTTAGCAACACAAACTACTTTAACTGCAACAACAGAAACAATAAATGACTACATAGAGCACTCTAAAGCCTATACACATAGAACAGCTAAACAACCAGCAAAGAAAAACATTAAAAGCCTTCAAAAAAAAAAAAAAAAAGAGAAGATCAACATATACATGTAAGAAAACTGCAACAGATGGATATGTACCAAAATACTTCCTGAGCAACAGCAACAGGACAGGTAAACACAACAAAGCACAGGAGCCCGACAAAACAGCAATAAAGCCTTAACAAAAGTTCAATTGCAGTGAAAGTGTATAAGAGCTTCCAAAGGTACACTTACAAATTTACTTGCTCCTTTGCATCGTTTATAATAAAAGAATGAGCATACTGGTCAAGTTCAAGACAATTTTGAGTTATAGATTCAAACTGTACACCATGTGTGGCTTCACATATTAGCAACATCAATACACAGTGCTTCCCAATATACTTCAGAAGACTGTAGATGTACAGTAGGGTCTCTTCAAACTTGAGGGGACCCAAGAATTCTGTTTGAAGTATCAGAAGTTTGTATTATTGAGAGTCTATTGTACTATATGCATACAAAAGAAAAGTATCTGAGTGAGCCACAATACACATCATCAGTGTGTTACTTGGCAAGACATCTTTGTCCCACACGGCCCATGATCACCTCAATACGAGATAAAGTGGGTATAGGCTAGTTGATGATGACAAATTAACAGTGTGAGTGAAGGATAAACAGAGCCATTTGATGCTGTTCTTGTCCTTAACGAAGGTCATTTCTCACATTTTTACGAAATAAGAGGGAGCGCAAACCCCAGTCATTTAAAACAAACAAACAAACATAATATACACTGCAGTTCCTGCAAAAATATCAATATGATCCACATATGGCAGCTGTAAATCTCAGTCTCAATAAAAGCTGTGGTGGCACACGATTTAAATGAACACAAAAGTGACATACTACGCTATGTGCATTTATCAGAGAACGATCTCAGACAACAAAGAGTTAAGTTCAAAGAAAAATTAAAAAGAAAAAAGGAGGAATGTCTTTTTCACCAACTTTGATGGACCCATGAGTTTGAAGACTGCAAACTAATAGGCAAGACTCTTCAAGACAAAGATTAACTTAAGTGGATTGTCAGCCTACATTTCAAAATCCCATGCTTCTATGGTGCAACAGAATTAAGCATGCACATTCACAGTGCCTTCTACAAAGAACACGAAAAAATTAAGGATGCGATGATTAGACCTAGAAGCCCCTGTGAATGTGAATAATTATATAAGTGCACTGTGAGGACCAAGCTTGAAGAAAGGTTTTAACTACCATGTTACATAAAAACAATAATGCAAACATGTTCGCTTCCTGTCTTGTTGACAGGACATTCAAATGCCTAGCAGTTACCTATATAATTTTATAAGGAGCAAAAGTGCCATTGCAGCACAGGATAGCTTTTGATAAGGACAACAATGCTAATATAATGCCAGAGAAGTTATTATACAATATTGCATCACTGTGCACTGACTCATGTAATCCTAATGTGCATGTGTCCAATTTAGAATATGGCTACCATTAAAGAATAATTACCTACCCTTACTTTATTTCATATCTATATTATCAATCATGGTGTTATCATAGCAGACTGCTGCTGGGCCACTAATGATGCACAAAAATAAGAAAAATACAAACAGAATAGTTGCTTTCTCTTGGCTCATATAATTTCTTGTTATTTTTATACAAAGTATATATAGAAGATATTAAAATGTGGCCTTCCGTACTGTATAGTCCCAGGACACATTCCAGACAGTCAATAGTGCCTTAAGCAAGCAACGAGCTGATAATCTAAGAGCACTTTTAAAAAGAGAAGAATGAATTGCCCATCATATGTAACTGACGAAAGCAGAAGCACTTAACAGTCTCAATATGGAAACAAACTATCCACCTTTTTTTTAAAAATTCAAACACGCTTTTGCAGTATTTACTCTAGCACACACGTTGCGCTTGTAAAATTAAACAGCACTGACGTGACATCTTAACAGAAACCATAAGAACTACCCATCTGGAGATTGCAATGGTATGTGCACACCTATTCAGGTAATACACTCGAACTGGCTGAATACCATTATGTCCAACATCCATGGCCTGAGATATATATACCTGCCAAGGGTACAACATCGTTAAAAAAGCAAAGGCAAGCTAGAGAAGCAGCTATACATTTTGTGCCATTAGAAGATCCCTCACTAAGCCATAGCAAGTTTTGGTTATGCAATGAAAGACTTAAGACATCATCTCAAGAGCATTTCACCAAAATAATAAATTTCCATGTCAGTTAATTATTTGAAGAATCATTTTCAGCAGAGCCATTTGCCACCTTTGCCTTAGCTAAAATCCTTTCACATGGCTCCATATTCTCACACATGCAGAAACCAAGGTAGTGTGCCATCATCCATTACAAGGCCTACCCTTTGTTCTTTTCAGGTGAAAGCCTTATGTCAATTGGAAGGTGTGGCCTTGAAAAATGTGTAGATGAAAAACGTACAAAAAATTGAGAACTCACATCTCATTCACATGATATATACCACAATTTGCATAGTACCACATATAATATGACTGTATGATTACCATGGCTGATGGATCAGTGCATCAATACCTTTACATGCTCGTTGTTTATGCTATGATTAATGACTATAAAATCACTTGTGGCACATTACTTGGCTAGGGATATGGAGGTGCACGCCACATGTGATTGAATGTTAACCTGTGAAAAATACACATTCACATGAAGTTCGACTGCAAAGGTTCTGGGTCTGAACCCCTAGGTCTTGGGTTCCGCTACCAAAAGTCTTACAGCTAAGGACTCCTAGGAATTTTGTTTCTTCCTTCTATTTTGATTCACAGTGAATTTTCAGGGGCGACATTACATGCTCCACATCTGACCATGGTTAGTACTGTTTCAAGCAGCGCCTGTTGCATAGGGCACAAAATTTTTACCATCTCTCAATGTACAGCTTCGTCAGGAGAAAAGGTGTGCAGCCATTATAGAATGAAATTTTGACCATTGCCATGTCATGCAGTTATTTCATACCTTGCAGACACAATCACCACCAAGTTATCTATGTCAGTTATCTGCACCTTGATTGTTTACGATGGCCAAACGTGATTAGCAACCTTTCAACAGGTATAATAGTCCTGATGTAAGCTTTTTAAAGGTCTTACATGGCTTGAGACAAGGAGGCTGAAAAGTCGCTAGCATTCATCAACGTTTGAATGCACATACTGAATTGAGTCACAAAACCAGCTGGCCCCCTTGATGGGCCCCTCTTTAGAGGCACTGATAATACCACACATCTAAAACTACAACCCCTAATATTCACAATGAAGGACCCCCCACAAGCAAGCAATATAAAGTAACACAAGAAGCAGCGACAAAAAGTTTAAATACGTAATGTCAGCAAAAGATAGACCTTGTTTTAGAAGTACTAGTGACACAGGAGAGAAACACTGAATGATTATAAATTGACAGACAATTCACAAACTCCATTTTTAATTATTTGACAGACACAAAGTAAAGATTATAGGGTCCAAACTTCCTTTTTTTTATTTCATGCCCAAATGACAGTACCATTATGCCTGCATGACATCACAGACTCCACAACACTAGTACCTATACACAACATGCTTCAAAGGTGAAGAGAAAGATTTTTTGGACAGAGCAGTGCATATAAATTGTTCTTTTTGCCCCAATGAATTAGTACCATTAGCAAAGAACTGTGAATTTGTTGCACCACCTAAACATTATACCGGATTTTTTTAACGTAACTTTGGAATAGGTTAATAAGCTGCAAGGGCAGAATTGAAACAGGCCAGCAATCAAAGCATGTGGCTTCACCTAATGGGAGTCTAGAGACCCTAGCACAACTTTCGATATCTCAACCTAAAAATCTATAGAGACCGAGGGATGATGTTGCTGCATTGGGTTCTAATTATTAGTCTCACAAAAAGTAAGTTAAGATGGCACTCCTACAACACTACACCTTGTAAATGAGCAAACGCTTCTTGAAAGTGCGTATGTTATGCTTCTACCAAAGTCGAGACGCCTCGAGCAATAGCTAAACAGCTTTAATTTCACCATGTGCATCGTGTCTTAAGTGAGAACTCAATTATTAATCTTAGTAAACAATATTGATGTCCTGCGCACATTGTAAGTTCAACCAAAGATAAGTGAAATCTGCAAGCTCTGCATACTCCTTTTTGAAAGCCTGCACAAAGGAGTCATGAAGGATCACATACGAATAGCCTTTGCTTTCCGTACTCCTTAAGACTCCTCACCAGGCACCTTTTAAAGGTTTGGTTACACACTGGAAATTGCGACGTGCAACACAAGAAGCATTTACTGAAATAAATTTACGACTTGGTTTATTATTGGAGGAGTGTGAAGAAAGCCAACTGCCCCGATGCCACACCCCAAGGAGGCAAGAGCCATTGTCAAAAGACAACTCTCCTCCTTCACCTCGGCAAGCATCCATAAGCGGCGTTACCTTCCATGTGTTCAAGCCGAGGGAGTGAACATGATGGGCCACATGTGCTTTGCACCTCCTCTTTAACAGAAGAGCAGTTTAGGGGCCCGCCATGTCAGCTCTCACGCAGAACAGAAAAAGTGGACCTGCTCTTGCCCTTGGCCCACTACACACACCCGTGCCCTCAGCCCAGTGCTACATGAGAGTGATAGTGAAGTCGATGCCCTTGCCCCAGCTCCGCTGTTTACTCAGATTTCACAGGCATGAAAACTGGCTTTAGTTTTTTTTTTTCCTCTTTTTATTTTGCTATCAGACACACTTTCAGTGGCAGTATTGCACTCGCATAGGCTGATGAACCAAAGCAACATGCCATGACCAGTGCATGCGACTTGGACCCTCATTCAAAGCACAGTTTTACTAAGAAGGCTGTGCACCCTTCTGTTAAAAAATTTTAATCATTTCAGAACCATGGAGCTATTTCAAACTTTGCAGACACAATAGTCTGCCACTTCATCTGCTTACCATCCTGGTTTGTTTGCGAAGTTCAAACATGGAGAGGGGCCATTTGGAAGTGGGTATGCAAACACATAACCTCACTTGTAAAGCATTATGCAAAACAGCAACATAACAAACTTGAGTGCACTGTCCCTCAAGATGATTGCTCATCTCACTTGAAGCAGGTAGTAGATAGTACCTTACTGTATAGGAAATTAAGCAATGAGTGTGGTAATACGTTTAAATGTGACAGGTTTCCATTGATAAAGAGCACTCAGAACAGACAAGCTAGAAATCTATGATGATTGATTGATTTGTGGGGTTTAACGTCCCAAAACCAGCTCTGATTATGAGAGACGCCGTAGTGGAGGTCTCCGGAAATTTCGACCACCTGGGGTTCTTTAACGTGCACTGACATCGCACAGCACACGGGCCTCAACATTTCGCCTCCATCGAAATGCAGCCGCCGCGGCCGGGATTCGATCCCGCGACCTTTGGATCTGCAGCCGAGTGCCATAGCCACTAGACCACCGTGGCGGGGTAGAAATCTATGATGTCATGAGGTAATGGTGATAGTATGAAAATTTTAATATACCTCCATCGACACCTCTCTCTCTCTCACACACACACAAGGTAAGCAAGCACTGTTTTTTTTTTGTTCTACGTGGCAAGTGCTATCCCCAAAGAAAGTATATATATTCCCCACAAGTGATGTTTTGCCAAAATCAGGATTATGTGAAAAAACTTGCATGGCAATGACCACTGAATTTTTCAATTCCAGAAGTCATATGAAACATGCCCAACTAGCTTCATTCAATGTTTCTCTTCAGTGCCTCTTTAAAGAAACAATAATACAAGACATATAATCAACACCTATCCTTAATGTTACTTTTATACAATATCTAAACTCAAAAACAATAAAAAGCTGCCTCATAAACGCAAATGAGCTGCTCCAAATAACAAGTGGTGGTATCAAAGAGCTTCGTGACTGCCCCTGTTTTGAAAAAAGTAATTTATAGGTGGGGGGGTGCATTAAGACACTGTTGTTTCTAAAACAGCCCCTTCCAAAGCAACACAGTGGTCCCAATGTACGTACCCCTTCAGAAGAAGTATGTCTTGGAAGTCTACGTTTTGAACAAATCAAGCATAGTCTGTGATTTGCACATGGCCTGGCAATTAAGTAAAAATTATTGCCTCTAAGTTTGCTTTTACTTTAAAAAGAAAGTGCACCAAGCAGCAAAAAAAACTTGTGAATTACCATCTCTCATGTTAAGGAACATGATTAGGGACAAAAATAGAGTGCAAGAGTCCGGCCACAAGATAAAAGTAACTGCAACAAAAAGGCCCGTCTTCCCAACTGCAAAAAGGGACAAGCAAGTTCACAGTTCGACAAAGTGAACCCCTATACTTCTGGACATTCACAACATATCTGTCCTAAATTACCAAACCATTCAAAGTGAGATTTATTTCCAAAGGGTCAAAGCACCTAAGGGGGTAAAAGTTGAGTGAAAATGATTTGATCTAGGACACACAAAGAACTGGACACTGCACGACAATAATATGTCATGCAAAGTCCAGTTTGGCGAGAACTTGACACATAACCCTGCACAAACAAGTCTCCCACCGAAAGCAACATGCTTTCTCTCCCACGTTTAGCTCCTGTTTATTTTGCTCTTTCCTAAATTAAAAACTTCGCCAAAGGGAGGCCATATTGATGAGATTTGGGTGATAAAAGTTGAACTACAGAAGGTGACAGGCTCATTCTAGAAAGATTTCATGTTCGCAGTATGGCAGGAATTACAGGTGCTCTGTATAACTGCAATGGGACAATTTGCCCTTGCATAGTGTTGCAAAATAACATATTGGAAGAATAACAGCACTGTAATGACAAATTACATTATTCGAAACAGGGTCAGTCTTGAAACTCTGACACTACCTCATATGCCCCAGCACAATATCACTCACTGAAAACCTCTTGCTATCAGACATTTCCTTATAAAACATCAACAGAGAGCTAACTTATGGCTGCATATTCGAACTATTCATTGTTTATTGATTCTATTCTCATTATGCATTGCACTATGTTGCTCATTACACTGACAGCGGTAGCTCAGAAGGGTGTGAGCCAGTGATGTAGGATAAGAGCACTGATTAAATAAAAGAACTGTTGCTTAAAATATGTAGAACACCCAATCAACGCCATTTGGTTAGATAAACCTCAATAGTAAGGGCTTAAAAATGAGCCGATTTGGTTAAATATGAAAGCAACTAACAATTTCTATACATTTAGCAGTTCTTAAAGTATTTTAGATGATTCAGAACATTATTACTAAACTCATATACTCATAGCAAAAGGAATTCAATGTGCCCATCACCTAGCAAGAGATATTTTTCTGCTATACACTCGGTGAAAAATAAATATGCAGGTAGCAACACACACGCATGCCAATCAGACATGTTCCATTGACTGCCGAATGTTGGAGAAGACACATTTGTCAGCATCTGAAGTCGTGACTTTCGGGACAAACATGCCAGCGAGAAGTGACAGTACTGTCCTGTGAGGATTAAGAAAAAAAAAGTGTACTTCTTACCTTAAGACCTATTTTGTATGCTTACCAGGTGCACTTTCATGGTGCACTTATCAAAGCACTTCACAGACTCTGACAGTTGTGACTGTGCAATACTGTGTAGCCCCTCTTACACTCTCAAAATACCTGATGAGCAGTCGACTGAAACAGTCGACCTGGAATGTCACACATCAAACCACTTAAACTAAGGCAATTTGTTTATTCTTAAACAAGCACTGATTAGCACATGTGCTCATTGTAGTACTCCAACCAGAAGGAGAGAGTTGACATATGCTGAAGTTAAGCCTTTTCTAAGCAGATTATGTAAGTATTGATAGCAATGTAAATGACTTGCACGTAAACGTTGACACTTAAGAATGACATCAGCAATGATGAAAAGCTCCGGGAGATGCAACAGACTGGAGCTTGAGTGCGAGCATAACTCCGAAATTCAAAATATTGTCTGAGTGCACTGAGCACTCGGACAATATTGGGAAATGTTATTCACACAGTGGAATCTTGTCAATCCTTTGAGGGTTTTTGTCATACATGTATGATGGAAGTTTTCTGTCCCGCAAAGTCTTTGTCGTATGAGTGCGCTTTCGACCCTCCAGTTAAAATTTCACGGCATAATGATGATGCACACTCACTGGGAGGTGCTGCCACCTCCTGGGACTTGCAAGAATTTTCAAAATTTGATTGTAAACAGAACTAATTCGTACCTACCGCATGTTGCGTACCTACGGCAACAGCCTTTCGTGGTTTTGGTTTTGCTGTGCTATCACAATGGAGGAGTGCGAATTTTGATTTTTATCTTCATTGGAACTCCTTCGCAGGGGCAGCGGAAGGTCGTTTCCATCTTTTTTAGTGCTGTTCTTAGCTTGTTTATCACTGACCATTACGAGATATTTTCGCCGTCCTTATCACTGAGTTTTTATCGAGTTCTTCAGATGCATAGCAGAGTGGCGATATGATCGGACGCACTAGCCGGTCTCTTGACACTGACAGCGATGACTTGTTGGACTCGGATTTTGCTCCATTCACCGAATTTGAATCAGCGCTGTGTGTAGAACCATTCTTCAAGGACTACCACACTTGAAAACACCACTGAACATTTTCCACTTCTGAGTGATGCTGATACTAAAATACTGCTCCTGATTTCTTTTTACAATTTTTCCTGACTTTACACATTTTATACCATTAAAATCTGCAATAAAAGTACTGACCATCCAGGAAAGTTCTTTTTTTTTTTTTAAATTCAACCCTCAAAGAGGCAATCCAAACATTACAGGGGCTAAAAACTGCTTGTAATGAAGAACAGTATGAACTAATGGAAGCTGCTTTGACACAAAGGTATTTACAAACTGGTAACTACAATGAACATGCTTAAACCTGTAAGTAAACAATTACCACAACCTTTTTCTGCATATAGTACATGTGTGAAGCACGTACGCACACCATAGTTAATGCTTATCAATACTGATATCCATGAAAGAGGCATTTTTACTGATAGGTTAATTGCATTTACGCATCATATATACATGGCTAAGCCATTTCCAGGTAGAAATGTAAAAAAAGAGATGGTTAAAATGACTAGCATGTCAGTAACACGCAAAACAAAACAAATGGCGCAGATGTAAATGAAGCTGCTGATTTGCTATTGTGCTTGCATCAAACGGTTGCCTTCAGCACGTAAGTGCAGTAGCCAGGAAGTGGCATGAAGAAAAAAACAAAAACAATAATTGCACTGCATTTGATAGAGCCTTTAACAGCATTATGGAAATAGAAAATTGCAGCTGGGCTTCAGGTTTCTATGAACAGAAAATTTAGCTTACACAAACAGGCTTGTGCTTTTATATGCACAAGCTGCTGAAGTTTTTCATCTCCACTGAAATCCATGAAGCGTAAGACAACTGAAAATTGAGCTGGTTAGGAAGGACGTACTACAGAAGTAAGGCATGCAAACATGGACACAAGAGAAACAAATGTTTGTGCTGCATTTCTCAGCTCTTGTGGTTGTATTTACATGCCTTAGTTTTTTTTTACGACGAAATGAATCAACCTGCTATAAGCTACAAGAATTCACTTCATTTCTCTCTACTCTGAATGATTAGTACTGCATTACAGTACTATAATCGGGTACAGGTCATGAAAAAAGTGAATTCTACCTTTCAAAGGATGACCCCCCCCCCCTGCAGCCAGTGGTGCCGCTCTGTCAACGTGACGACGCGGTAGACCTTCTCCGTGTGGCGTTTTGACTTCTCTCTTGAGCGCCATGCAGGGAGGGTCTACCGCGACGTCACTTTGACAGAGTGGCATCATTGGACGGAGGGAGCTCCTTTGACAGGCAGAATCCACTTTTTTCTTGACCTGTACCCGAGTACAGTACTTCTGCAGAACTTGCTTGGAACAGAATGATATTATAATAATTGAACAGTTCCTGCAAGTAAATAAATCCTTAGCTTGATTAAATTTCTCAATGCACAGCTTAGTTCAAACTTTACAAAACACCAACAGTTTTGCAAGGCACATCAAGCTCAAATTATCAGAAGTTGACTGAGCTGTGTTTGTGCACCGTTCATTTTGCAACTCACCAGAAGAAGTAATCTTGTGGCACTGCAGGTATTCCAAATGACAGCAGAGAGATAGCTGACACAATAACCTGAGAAACAGCAACAGTACACTACAATTTAGATTTTTTGAAAGTGCCACGACTTCAATAAAACTTATAATGTTCAGTGTAAAAGCAAATCAACTACATAAAAGGTGAAAGATTTGTTGAAAGGTTTGTGGTCAGTCTTCTCAAAAGCTTCCAAATTCTAGAGCCCCTAGCAAATACGAGAACAAATGTGCTTTAGCATCCTGAACATGCAATATGGATGCTTAGAGATGAATCTAACCCAACGAAGTAGCTCGTTTCTTTATACTCTTACATATTTACTCAATGTTTCCCCAGCATAGCCAAGACAAGCTTGCTCGCACTGCTTGCACCATTCCTCCCGAAGACTGACTGGGCTTGTCCACACCAAGAGAAGCACTTCTACAGCACTACAGTCATGCTATCCTGAACTTTTCCGTTTAGTTTTCAATAGCATTAACAGATGATGCAGCAGAGAATGAAATAATAATGTGCTCAAGGAATCTATTTCGACCAAGAATGGGTCTGACACAGGCAACCAGGTTTTAAAAGGCTGCTGTCCTCTGTGCAAGCACATCCCAGCAACTGGTGGGTTCAAAAAGAGAGAGAGAGAAAGAAGAAAACTGTTTTTGGAAGTCTTTTTCGGGTCTTGAGCAGCAGTTCTCCAGGGAATCGCCAGACTTAGACAACAACAGCATTCTGCTGTATCAGTGGCAGACATGGGGAGCCATGAACCCCAACTAACCACCTGCCTCTAAAGATTTGTTTTATGGCTGTGCACGACATCAAAGTAATTATGGCAAGTGTTTTACAACTTTACAAACGATAAAACCTTCTGCACACACTCATAAGGCCTCCATTGTACAGTGCAGCAAACCTGATTCTTAGTCTCTTAAAGCTTTTGTTATACAGTTAAACCTGCTTATAACGAACCTCCATATAACGAATTGCTGGATGTAACAAAGTTTTTCTATTCCCCGCCATTACTCTATAGAAGCACATGTATTTGAGACTTCTACATAACGAAGTGGCAGTGGAAGAGCCCCTCAAGATAACGAATTTTCTCCACCGACAACCCAGAGATTTTGCCCCAAATTTTGTCAAAATGCGCGAGCAGCAACCAGAAGCGCGTTCTCCGCCGTTACAAAATGTGAAGTGACGGCGCCGCGCTTGGCGTGTTCCAAGGCACGGCGACTTTGAAGCGAGAGCGAGCGCACGTGTGCGTGCGTGCGAGCTTGCGCGACGCGGGCCTGCATCCCTCGACCTGGCAATCTTGCCGCCGCGGGTGTGTCCCCTCACTTCAAACGTGATCCCCCCACTTGGTGCAGCTGGCCTAGCCCGCCAAGCCGCACCGGCTTGAGAAAGAAAGAGAAAAGAAACTTGTTTTTTTCAACACGCTGGCCGCGCCACTCTTTGGTTACTGTGCAAGTCTCTGCACTTCACTTCTCTAGCCTGACACTAGGTGACAGCACTTGTTAGGCCTAGCTTGTGGGGTCGCGGGCGGCGCACCTCATGGGAAGCTTGACCTTGACAACACGGGGACCAGATTCACAGGAGATCGCGCTCATGGGGTGACTCAAGGGCAGCGTGCACGAGATAATGATAAAAGAACTGGAGACAAACAGCGGTAAAGTGGACACGAGCACGCGTTCCGTGCGGAGCGTTCGCAGCTGACAAACGGCCATAGCAGCATTCCGTGTCGCCTTGGAAATCCTATTCTCAGAGGGCGTGCACACGGAGCGCTGCTGCTGCAGCCTTTTTTTTTTTCTTCCCTCCGCTCATTGTTCATTCATTCCGCGCTGCTTCCTCATCCAAGGCGATTCGCTGCACTCTTTTCGGGCCACGCACTTCCTTTGTGAAGCCTGCTGGTGACCTATATTGTCCACGGATTTCCCGGCAGCCGCATTATAACCGGTACTTCATTTCTGGGGGAAAGAGGGGGTGGGGTGGTATGGGGCACATTATGCTGGATGCGTACAGAGTTCTATGGGAGGGTAAACGGGAGTCAGAAAAAAAACGTATTATAGTTGGTCCTTCACTATAAATGGTTACGCTATAAGTGGTCTCAGCTGTAAATGTTTTCTCACCCAAAATAAATGTCTTGGGTGAGCTCTGCCGTCTGTTACCTTTTTGCTTACTTAAGCGTTCCTTTTTCGAATTTTCGTGCCTAACCTGCATATAACGAAATCCTCTTTATAACGAAGTTCTTCGGGAATTTGTCAATTTCGTTATATCCAGGTTTAACTGTATCGAAATGGCTCTGATGAATATTTGTTGTCTTCAGGTGTATACATCTGATTAGAGAAATAGAAAGATATTAGTAGTTTTAGATAGTCTTTGGCCAGAAAACTCAAGTGAATGAGTTAAATGTTAACATTTCTACGATAATTTATTTTCGACACAATGCCTCAATTGAGAGGAAGATGAACCTACGGTCAATTGTAAGGCTACAGTTATCGACACCCTCTCATATTATATATATAAAACCTCCATCAATTTCAGGTGCCATAAATAATGCCCAGACATCTGTAGTGAAACATCCTTCCAAAAGTCTCACCATTTTGAAGTAAAATGCTTCAGATGTAGGGAATCGCTTGAAAGTAATATAGATAGTAACTACAAAATGTACAATGACTGAGGAGAGTGAGGAAGATATGTTCATAACGCACTTTGGGTTCATTACCTTAGCAAGGCCAACGTGATTCAAGTTGACCACTTCTAAAGACGAAATCATACGTTGGAGCATTAACAGCAAACATCCCAAAACAGCACTGAAAAAGAGGCCCCATGTGTTAAATCTGCACACAAGCAAAGCACACAAAAAGTGTAAAGATGGAAACCTTGCAACAAATGACCAACAAAACCCAGGAGATGTAAGATAGGGGTACAGGAAGACTGCATGAAAATCACCTGCAAAGATATAAACAAGCCTTGCTGCAGATAGCTGCCCACCAAAAGGATCAACACATAGACATGTACACAGGCAGAATTATGCTCACCCAAGAAGTAGCTTGCAGGCAACAGTAAAACAAAACTGTAAAGAAGAATGAGAAACATTGAGTTGAGCCCTTTTAACGTACTTGAAATGCAGTGTAATGAAGTAAAAACACAGTACCCCTTCAAGCTACATGGCTCGAGAAACAAACCTTGTTGTAGCATATATGATTTGTCTGTTGAACGCACTGCAATAAAGCAACATTTTATTAGAGAGCAAACACGCTCCAATCATCAGCTACTTGCATTACTCAGTTTTAATGCAGACAGTTGAAGACTTCTCTGTGGAGAGGATAACACCTGAAATGGATAAAAAAGCCTTTTATGTGCATTCATCTGATTGACCAATAACAAAACACAGTTAATCTTTTAAGATGCTGGTTCCACCTGCTTATATTTTGTATTATGCACACGTCTTGCTGGTCCAGCATTATTAGAATTGGGCCTCTGCGAAACAGGGCGAATTTTTTACTTTTTTACATCTTTAAAAGAAATCAATATTTTAGTATAGCCTAACACACTTGGGTTTGCTTTAGCATATGACAATACTACAGACAATATAGGCTGTGCTGCATGACACTTTTAGGATATCTGAAAGGAAAGAAACATTAGAGCTAACATAAACATACACAGCACTGTCTACATGCAAAAACAGTGAAGACTGACAAAAATTAAAAAGTTTGCAGGCGTAAAGTGGAACCAACTCGCTCAGGATAGGGTGGAGTGGGAATCGATGGGAGAGGCCTTCGTCCTGCAGTGGACCTAAATAGGCTGATGATGATGGTGACACTTCACTAGGCTTATAGAGTTCTACATGGTGAAACAACAATATGGAGAGGCATGACATTGTGGACAACTCCAGCTTAATTTTTACCTCCTGGGATACATTAACATAAACCTAAATTTAGCTACACATCTCACGAAGACATGAAGCTGGTACATAATTTCCATAGCAGGAAAAAAAAAGCATTCAATCACAATGGGAATACATCGCTTAATGTTGCCGTGCCCGTGCATGCGAGGTTGTTCTGAACACAAGCAAGCAAACAAGCAAATAAAATCGTTCGCACGCCTGTACAAACTCAAAGATTCTATGGGTGTTTTTGCATTTCATCTCCATCAAAAGATGGCCAACATGGCTGGGTGGAAATCATACCCATGCATCATGCTTAGCAACATAGCATCACAGCCGTTAAACCCCTGCAGTGGGTACTACACCTATTGGCTCAATTTCACTGCTGCCACTAATAAAATGTCAGTAATGCTGTTATCCATAATGTAGAGCTAAGTAAATTAAAATTACCCATATCATGTGGGCAATCTTAAGAAAAATGGAACAAGTATTTTCATCAAAATTCTTCCAGTCTCAACCGACAATTATCAGCCATTTTCTGCACCAGTGACCCAGAACATAGCGGACTAGTGTATATGTACATGCTCTCTGAAAAAGTACATGCTTGAATTGATCACTTGACTGAGTAGGCACAAATGAGTTCTGTCCCTTTACAATTCATATGCATGTTTGCCAATATTAGCTACCTCTCTTCTATGTGCCTAGAACCCGTTGCACATCTAGCTAGCTAGATGGCCTAGCTCATTTGCGCTAGAGAAGGCGCAAATGAGTTCTGTCCCTTTACAATTCATATGCATGTTTGCCAATATTAGCTACCTCTCTTCTATCTGCCTAGAACCCGCTGCACATCTAGCTAGCTAGATGGCCTAGCTCATTTGCGCTAGAGAAGGCGCAAATGAGTTCTGTCCCTTTACAATTCATATGCATGTTTGCCAATATTAGCTACCTCTCTTCTATCTGCCTAGAACCCGTTGCACATCTAGCTAGCTAGATGGCCTAGCTCATTTGCGCTAGAGAAGGCGCAAATGAGTTCTGTCCCTTTACAATTCATATGCATGTTTGCCAATATTAGCTACCTCTCTTCTATCTGCCTAGAACCCGCTGCACATCTAGCTAGCTAGATGGCCTAGCTCATTTGCGCTAGAGAAGGTGCAAATGAGTTCTGTCCTTTACAATTCATATGCATGTTTGCCAATATTCTCTTCTAGGCTGCCCTATAACCGACAGTTGCACATATAGCTAGCGATGATGCCGAGCTCATTTCGCTAGAGAAGGCGCAAATGAGTTCTGTCCCTTTACAATTCATATGCCATGTTTGCCAATATTACTACCGCTCTTCTATCTGCCTAGAACCCGTTGCACACTAGCTAGCTAGATGGACCTAGCTCATTTGCTGCTAGAGAAGGCGCACAGGATTCTGGTCCCTTACAATTCATATGCGAATGGGTGGAGTTCTGCCAATAGTTAGCTACCCTCTATCTCTATCTGCCTAGAACCCGCGTGCACATCTAGCTAGCTAGATGGCCTAGCTTCATTTCGCTAGAAGAAGGCGCAAATGAGTTCTGTCCCTCTTTAGACATTCATAGGCATGTTTGCCAATATTAGCTACCTCTCTTCTATGTGCCTAGAACCCACTGCACATATAGCTAGCTAGATGGCCTGGCAAACAATGCCTTTAACTGACATCTCTTCAAAATGCACAATTCGAATTTAGCTACAATCTCATAGTGAAGATGGGAAGTGCATGGCTGGCCAACACTGTGTTGCCCCTTATCTCAGCAGCTGTGGCGCACAAGCACAAGCATGCACTCAAGACCTATCATGCACATATGCTGTCTATTGGTGCTACTGCTACATCTGTATGAACTGCAGTTGTGCATAGCAATGTGCTGTGTCCATTGAACCATGCAGACACCATGGCTGACACAGGTAGCCACAAGGTAGCCTTGCGCTGGCAAGGCGCTCTGATAACTGCATGCTCCAACAGGTCTCACTGGGTGACTATTGCAAAGCTTGTGTCCAGATAATGCAGTCCCAGTAGCGTAAGTGTGTCGAGAGAGCATCGCGCATGCCTGAACTAGAAGCAATGGTTCACACATTCAAAGAATAAACAAGAGAAAGTTCCATAGACCATAATGTCCAGCAACATAACTTTCAGGTGAGTCTATGTACCTTGCTATGCATCTTTGCTGTGTAGCTTCCAATGTGTTAGTGGGGATGAAAGGAGCTATAAGGTGCTATAACTACAGGTACCTCTGATAACTGATGAGGGATTTGAGAAGTTCTCGCGCTGGGGGATTTCTGGGGAAACACAGTCTTGACTTCAACCAACTTTAGCTATGACCTGGTTGATGACAGATTATTTAACATTTATTATCCATAGTTTTAATTATTTCAATAAATGCAATTGCACATTTTCTTTACTGAATCTTAGCACAAAACTGGCGGCACCAACATGATTTATTTATGGGGTTGAATGTCCGAAAACCCCGATGTGATTATGAGAGACTCTGTAGTGCAGGGCTCCGGAAATTTCGACCACCTGGGGTTCCTTAGCGTGCAATTACATCACACAGTACAAGGGCCCCAACATTTCACCCCATCGAAATGCAGCCACTGCGGCTGGGACTCGATCCTGTGACCTTCAGACCAGCAGCTGAGTGCCATAACCACTAGACCACCGTGGCAGGGCTGGCGGCACTGACATGCAATACTACAGATGGAACTAGTAAATAACATGTACACACAAGAAAAAAGGTAATCCTTACAATGTTAATTTGGACACCTGTACAGACACTGCCCTTTAGACAAACCTGCTGTCTTCTAAACAGTTTCAATACTTGCCTGCACAACAGATATGAAGCAACATCCACCACATCGCACTACCAAAGCCCTGAAAGAAAGAAACAGCCAGAACAGGTAAGCTGCAGAAATTACCTCCTGCCTAACTGCCAAACATACAGCAAGAAAGATGACTTTTACCAGTTTAGGCATTATGTTGATTTGACATCCTGTGTAAGCAAGCTTGCAGAACAGAAAAAGAATATTGCACATGGAGCTTGAAGACCACAAACTAATAATCAAAACTACAGTTATTACTGTAAAAGAAATTTAAGACTCAAAGCAACAGATGTGCTAGCAATACAGTGGAGTGGAGGATTTTCTAGTCTTGCCAAATAAAAAGGCACTTACTCTTGGCACAGTGGTAACAAGCATTATGCTGCTTACAGCCACTGAAGTAAATGCCACCAAGTCCTTCGGGTTTGTACTGAAGAAAATACTCTGAAACAGAGCCACAAAAAAAAAAAAAAAGTAATTATTTCAGTCTGAATTATTAAAACAAAACCTGACCCACACAATAAGATGACACAGTAGGTAGCTCTACAAATTTTTTTTAAAGGTAGCATCAGCTTGAAGGTCTAGTAGGTGGAGCTGGGAGAGGTGGATTGCTTCCAGAGATTGTCTAAGAAGTTGAGCATGCTTTTCAAAAGTCAGATGCAAGTCTAGGTGGATTCTGCTGAAGTCGACCTACCTGGATGCTGGTCAGATGAATAATGTAAGATCCCTTTACAATGCCTAAAACACTGGCTAAACGGATTTGTAACTGGCATGTCATTAACAATGTAGCTGTTGCGCTGACCATGGTATGGTATGGTATGCCATATTGAAAGGCGACATGTGCAATGTAAATCACTCTTAGGGGAAACATTGGGAGCCTGCACGTAGTCGCCATGAGAACCGCTTTGCTTGTGTGCGTTGTGAGCATATAGAGGTACCTCGCTTGCTGCTCCACGCAAGTAGCGTTATCCACTGTTTATGTCACAGGAAACCAAATTTGTGTTTAAATTTTGCAAGTCATTTGTAAACATTCTATGACTCACTGCTAGGCAATTTTGTCAGCCTGCAAGTCTGATGTTCAGACACAACCCTTATTTATCCCTTGTCACTTCGTTACTATGTTGACGATTTGTCACTTTGCGTGAGAAAGTATCAGTTGTGGGGCTTCTACTAACAGCGACCTCGCCGCTAGCAACCCCGTGCTGTGGTGTTCAGCACTCAACGGGCATAGAATGGGGCTGTCAAGTCCGCGTGCGTGCACTCGCCTCAGGCCATGCACTGCCGCGCTGCCGCGTGTGAGCCCGTGGCCCACCTTGAGGCAGAACAGCAAGGACCAGCGCAAGTGGCGAAGGAGAACATTAGGCGCCACTCTCCAAGCATGGTAATTTAATAAGAAGGTTAATAATACAAACAAAACAAGGCCCAATCTAAGGTCGAATGAATACAATGAAAGGATAATAACAATCAACAACATGCAAACAAAACAACACACAAAGACCATGCAGGGGGAGAACTACCTAACCCTCAGCCAGTGCACCTGCGACCGCGCGGCCCCAGAAGAGGAAAATAGAAGGAAAAGAACATACAGATGGGTGCTGATCGCAGGTCGCCGCCAGTGGTCGCTGGCGCTCGCAATGGCATGCAATCCGGCCGATGGCCGTGTCGGCCGGAGGGTCACAAAAGTATGTGCGCACCCTTCCGAGTCCCAGCGAGTTCTCTCCTAGCATCTCCGAAAACCCGAAACGCGCAAACCACCGAGAACTTGCCAGTCTGTCACTGGCCAATGACAGACTGGCCACTAGCCACGTGGGCAAAGAGAGTGGCCTTCCACAGTGACGGGTCGCCACTCCGTCCAGCTGGGAGGGGGGGATGCGGGGGCATTTCAAGGAAAACGAGGCGTCACGCGTCCCACGGGACGCATGGCCCCTGATCCCCACACAGTACACAAAAAACTGTTACAGTTTGATTTCCAGTCTTCTATGTTGAAAGTTCATTTGAGTGGTTTCTTGAACGCAAATTTTTTTTGCACATGCTGTCACGCACACTCCTTTCAAGAGACCAGCTTTAAGAAGTTGACTCTACCCGTGAGGAACAGTTGATACTTGGTGCACCCCACATGGGATGAAAGATATGAAAACAGGCCATATGCAATGGAACCTCTATTCATTTGCAGTGTATGCCTCAGTGCTTCCTGGTTTCATCATTTTACAAACAGAGTAACAAAAGCACCTGGATGAGCCACATATAAAGAAAAAAAGTACAAATATACCAGGGCAACATTTGTGATTTCGAGCAATTTAACCAGGTAAGGGCGGCAAACATTTCTGCGCAAAAGACACCAGCAATGCTGAGTGCCTGTAGCCAGGTGCAGTAGATGAGGACATGGCAAGACATAGCCCTTTTCTCAAAATCCAAATGCACTGAGCAGTGGCCAAAGGCAATCTGCTTCCATGTTTCCCCTAAGTGTAGAATATCCTGCACAATATAACTTTATAGCATACAAAATGAGAATTGGAAGTAAAAGTGTTTCTATGGGAGAGGACTTTGTCCTGCAGTGGGCGTACACAGGCTGATGATGATTATCAAGTGTTTCAGAGACAAAATAACTTGTCCAAGAAATACTAATGGTATGACCAAAAAAAAGAAGAGAGAGCGGGAGAGGGAAGCTCACCTGCTTTCCAAAATCAAGATCCAACCCACAGTGAATAAGTAGCAAAGAGTTGTGGATACCAAGAAATACTGAAAGAGGCTAGAGTGAAAAGAAGAAAATTGTGTGGTCAATGTACAACAGCAAGTGTATAATATAGTATACAAATGATTGTGCCTACCACGTCCTGTGTACCATCTGTAGAGGCACTCATCGGAATGCCAGCATGACTAGCCTTTAAGTGCATATGTTCTGGCCCCAAAAGGGGATTTTCTCTACAGCACTCGCAGACTGAAAAGTGAACTTTTAGGGCTAAGTAATGCATGTGCTTTTGTTTCTACCATATTCAACTCGAGCCCCATCAGCATAATGTTCGTTCATACATTTGCACCAGAACCAACATCACCATCAGCATCCAAATTCGTAGCTATGTATATGATGAGGTGTTACATTGAGCAACTGCCCATTTTAGTTTGTGTAATTCAATGCTTACACGTCCTCTTTCATTCCGTGAGTAGTGTACCTGAACAACACAAGCAAATGTTGTCAAAGATCCAATGAGAGGAAGACCTTTTCAGAAAATTGTCATAAAAATAATTATACGCTATTCTGAAAGAAACGATTAGTGATCCTAAAAGTGATCCTAGAAACACAGCTTCTTTACCCTCACTGCCGGTTTACTGTGCTGTTCATGCGGACTGGCAAGGGGCACAAGAATGCTGCACGGCCTCTTTACCTTCAGTTATGAAAGTGAGAGCAGAGCAGACTGTTGTGTGCCTTAAGACAGAGACAGTTTCAGAGCTAACGGCATCACCGACAGTTTTTGCAATTAAACTTGTTTTTCACAGCAGCTATACATGTTAGTGCAGTTATTTATATGGACACATATTTTTCTGTAATTTTGTAGCAAAGTTTTTACAAGCTGTTCCTAGAACCATAATTCTATTTTAGTTCAACAGGTAAGAGATGCGAGTGCCACATACTAACTGCAAAGGAGAATTAAAGAACAAGACAGTAGATTCATTCACTCAAATGATGTTGACAGCATGCTTTGCCTAAGGTTACACTTGACAACAGAATACACCTCGTTAACTTGGCTACTCATTAACTGGGCAACCTCTTCTATTTTAACCAACAAGGCTTTCAAATTCCCCACCCTGTTTCAATTACAACAAGCATTATTTGCAGAGTTGTTTCCTATTGTAGAGATAGCCATAGCTACTACTGATGTAACACGGGTCCTAAAGAAGGCTTAAGCGTGGCATCACACCAATGTGTGTGTTTTTTTTTTTTTTTTTTTACAATTTATGATCAACAGGGGAAATTTATAAGAGATTACATAAAATGCAGCCTGATAAAGTCAGTACATACAGATTCAGGTTTTAAGTTTATGAAGACAGCAATGCACCAATATTACCACAGAAACTTAGGAAATAAAACCAATAATATTCCACAGCACTTAACCTTAGCAGAGGAGTTCATTTCTTTTGCCATTTTTAACCATTCATACCTTGTGGTATATGTAAATAGAACATCACACCGAGACAATGTAAAGGCGTAGCTCGATGCACTTGACTATTAGGGAAAAGGCAGCTGAACTGAAGCAATGTGGCAAAATTACACAAGCCCCTTCAACAGACAAGCCGTTGCGTTCAAGTTCAAGAGCGAACTAGCTTTCACAAAGCAATCGGCAGCAGACTTCAGTGAATTCATACGGTGTTAAAATTGTGTCCGACACACAGGCACATCCACACTTGACTAAAGATATACCTTTAATTCAAAAGGACTAAAGAAGCGCCCTTTTTGCAACTGTCATTACTGACATCAATAATTCTTGGCAAAGATGCCTTGAATAAAAAAAAAAGAGCCATGATTGTACTAGAAAACAACAAGAACAGTGTGTAAGGAGAAGTGGAATTGTAAGAAAAGTCTTTACTGATTAAGAAGAGTTAAAAATATCAAAAATGTTGCAGTTAAAAAGAAAGATTTGGCTTAAGCTGCACAAAGTGAGTAAAGCCACATCTCTGACCGGCAGCAGGACAGAAATTTATGATTATCAACAGTAACAGCTGAAACAGAAGCAAAATGCTTAACAAAAGTGTCATGTCAGCACAAACATTAAAGTTAACCCTTTTGCAGTGATGTGGCAGGCCCAGGCTGCTGTGTGAAACTACTGGCTCCGGCCATATGTCAGGAAGCGCCCAGGCCGTGCTAACATACATCAAAGTGGTATTAGCTGTCTCTAAGTAGCATTTTTTTTTCACAGCATTTTGTAGTTTTCATTGTCTCCAGTTGTTGTTGTTGTTATGTGGGGTTTAATGTCCCAAAACCAGCTCTGATTATGAGAGACGCCGTAGTGGAGGGCTCCGGAAATTTCGACCACCTGGGGTTCTTTAACGTGCACTGACATCGCACAGCACACGGGCCTCAACATTTCGCCTCCATCGAAATGCAGCCGCGGCGGCCGGGATTCGATCCCGCGACCCTCGGATCAGCAGCCGAGTACCGTAGCCACTAGACCACCGTGGCGGGGCTCATTGTCTCCAGTTGAGGGAGCATTTGTTTCAAAGGGAATTGAAGAAATTTCTGCTTGCATATTTTAGTCAGTAATGATGACTGTATGGCAGTGACTTGCTGTCAATACCAAAGAAGAGGTGCCTATATGCAATCTCCCAAGAGGATGAGCCCTCTGATGACGAGCCACACTTCATATATAAAAATGAAGACAGTAGCAACAACTGCACTGCGTGCAGTGACAGAAAGAAGAAAGGCAGGAGCAAGGAGACTGTTTTCTACTACAAGACACTGTACAAGTCCTGGCTTCCAACCTGGCAACTGCTTCCAGCATTACCCTACAATGCTTAAGTATGCCTGACAGCCAAGGGTACAGAGGAATGTTTCTAAAACGAATCCCCTAGCATGTGTCCGTGTACCGAGCCGTTTTTCGGCATGGCGCCCAAAATGTGTAGTGTGGCTTCTTGCTGAGAGAAGCGCAAAATGGGTTAAGCGTTACGGCTGCAAAGGGTTAATAGCTTATAATTTATGCCAACAACTTGGACACGTGGAAAAAAATATGACAGTGCCGGGCGTAGTATGAAAAAAGTAAATATAATCTTCTGGTGCATAAGATGCACTTTTTCAAAAATTTTCATTGATGCATTTTATACAACGGTGCATTTTATATAGGCAACAAATCATGTGCACTTGAGTGACCAATATATTGATACTTTATTCTAAAGCACTGCAAACCATACGTGACAGTTTGCAAAAGCAACATAATCTTGGTTGTATAACACAGGAGCGTCTCTTGTGTTGCACATCGGCCACTCGCTGTTACGTCGCACATGCTGTTTGGCAGTTCTAAATTTTTCTTAGAGCATTAAATTCACAGAATTTATGCAACGGATAAGAGATGGATGCTACTATGTCTCATTGTTGAGTTGTGGTGCCCAACATCTGGTAGTTATGAAAACAAAATCGCCGTTTCATTATCATCACCTTCTGTATGAGAAATCTAGGCAGTCTAGCAGCAATTGTAGCTTCCGGCTTCCGGTCACTGTTTCTCACTTGTGTGCGCATGTTTTGGGGCTGTACTCTGAGATGTATTTCCAAAGGCAATAGTATCACATTTGGTGACGTAGTATGGAGTGTGTTCAATAAGTGAAACAGCTATTTGGCCCTGACATCATCATTTCACTGGCCGTTGGTGTTCTAACATAATGTAACACATGAGTGAGCACACTGGACGAACGCAGAGCTGCCAAAGTGTAGCCTTTTCAAGTCTGCTGGCTTGTAAGCCGTGGCTAGGCTTGACTTTTGCTTTTCGAAATACAAGAAGTGCTGAAAGTGATGTGCAACGTTACTTCAGTAATTGTTTAAAGCATATGGAAATCTGTAAGGAACGCACGTACCTGTACAATGTATTTTTGCCAGCCAGCAAGAACCTTACTCAGTACCACAGCGCCACTGCTCTTGCCAGTGTGCGAAGCGCTATGCGAGCAACAGGCACTCCATCAAAGCACACACACAAAAAAATAACGCTAATTGCAAAGCACAACAATGTATGTAGCCGACAAAAGCATAGAAAAAGCTTCAGTAAATATGGTGCGACGATATGGTGCGCTTTTTTATTACATGTATATAAAGACCACCGTAAGATGCTATGACGTAAAGTTGACATCGCTGGAAATACTATGGTCCATTCTGAGATGTGTCACCAAAGGTGACGCTATCACCTTTGGTGACACATCTCAGAATACGGCTTTTGGTTGATGCGATGCATAGAATTGTGAGAAACTCTATGGTGTGATGCGTGCAATGAGGTCGTTGTTTATGTGTTTGCCAGAAAGCTCCGCCAACAATGCGTTCCAAGGTGCTTACAACCTCGCATACAAGTTATTAAGGGGTTGTCAATACAACCTAGTGATGCTCTCCACCGAAGCGGCAGGACTATAGACAGCACTAAAGGAACTGGCCTTCAATGGCTTCAAATGAAGTACAGTAATACTAGTTTTCTGTGCCTTTGTACTGCATTAGTTTAAAGTCTTCTGCTACTAGAAGTTGCAGCTCCTAGTAATTATGTCTATGGAAGTTCAGTGCCTAGCGTGACTAAACATTTTGTGATAAGTACAGAAGTGTGCTGACAGAGGTGTGTGCGTCTTATACACAGCTGCATCTTATATACCATTTTTTCCTGCAAAAGTTGTAAAAAATCGGCAGTGCATCATATGTGAAGGTGTGACTTATACACCAGAAAATATGGCAAGTGCTTTTTTTTTTTTTTTGTGCAGGCATGGCAAGCCACAATGATAGTGAACAAAAAAATCCTAGCTGGTCTTGTATGTGAACAGCATTTACTGGATCACTTAAACTTTTATAAAAATGACAAAGTGTGCCTACTGATAGTTCATTCTACAGCTACTAAGTGAGTGCACTTCATTTTTCAAAGTAGCTACAGGTGCCAACAACCAGAAGTGCACATAATGCCCAATTGAGTGCAGCAGGGCAAGTGGGAGTATTGAATGCATGCAAAACACAGATTATGAACAGCAATATTTGATAGACAAAGTTACATTTAATATGACTAAGATAAACATAGAATAAATGTACACGCCTCTACAAGTTTAAGACAAACTGCTGAAATAACAATCACCAAGCAAACTGTTTAGGTAAACAAAACCTTATAATATAGCAGTTCCAGTGGATTGTAGAAGCCTTGAATCCCATAAACAAATGTTTACAGTTACCAATTTTCTAAGTTATTGTGCTGGAACTTGCTGATTGCTGCACCTTTTTATACACAATTGCTCAACATAAAATGAGTTGTGAAAGGCTCACAAATTAACATTACAGTAGAATATGCAAACAAACGCAACCTGCACATTATGTGATTAAGAACAATTTATTTTCCTTTATCACTCAAGCACAATATGATGCATGTAGCCAGAATACTGGTTTTAAAGCAAACTCCATATCACAGAAAGTATACAGCCACTGCATTCTACCAGTACTAACTTACAGCTCAGAAACTTGGAGGATAACAAAGCAGCTTGAAAAGAAATGAACCTTGCAATGTGCCATGTAAAGAAAAAATGATAGGCACAACCGTAGAGATAGAAAGAGAACAATATGGATCAGAGTGCAAACAGGAGTAGACAACATCACTGTTATCGTCAAGAAAAAGAAACAGATCTAAGCAGGTCAAGTAATGCACAGCAATGATAACAGGTGCAAAGTGAGAACAATGGAATGGGTACCAAAGGACAGAAAACACAGCCACGGCACACAAAATATCAGACTGAATGATGGAATTAAGGAGTATGGAGGTGTAAAATGGAACTAACTCGAGCTGGACAAGGCGAATTGGTAATCCCTGGGACAGGCCTTCATCCTGTAGTGGACAAAGGCTGATGATGATGACGATGACCAAAAATGAATATTTAATTCACTAAACATGAGGTATATTCTCACGAAGAACCACTACTGTACACATAAAATGGACACTCGGAACAGAACGTGTAGTAAAATCAATGCATTACGAAACCTCAGCCTATCTACATGAACTCCTGCGAAGTTCATGATTATACTATGCTTACATGCAAATGTAATGATGAGACAGTGAAGCATGACCACACTGAACGCATCCATCAGAGGCGTCCTTATTAAATAAGAGAAAACTGTTGGAGAGAACTTGTCTATTCTTTCAATTCACTCTGGAAATGTTTCTCATTTCCACAACCACAGCTCTCAAGTAACAGCTATTAGGGACAGGTTCCTCTTGCTTCATCTTTTTCCATGTACAGTCCTGCACAGTCCAACTTGGTTATAACGAAAGGCATGATTTTTCGGAATTTCTTCGATATATCAAGTATTTTGAAACAGCTGAACCCGCTTTTAAAGAACTCCGGCACCTAGTTTGTAGTGTGATGTTGTGAAAAGTGAAATGAAAGCACACTAACAAAGAAAAATCATGAAACTCACCACAAATAATTACTCCAAAAGTAATTTATTGCACAGAACATTACACCTATTTGCAGTAAGCAGCGATTTTCGCCTAAATGCTTTGTTTAGCTCTATCAGTATGCGCCGGACTGTCGAACTGCAAGCACACAGAAGAGTAGCACTGCCAGAGTCATGAGCGCCATCAGAATAAAGCGGCACGGCTTTAATGCTGGCTTGAGGAGTGAAGGTGTGGTTGGGCAGTGCGGATACATGGAGACTACTAGGAGACTACCCGGAACCAGCAGAGGAGCACATTTGCAGATGTTTAGTGACAGGTCACACATGCTCAAAGTTCGATATATCCAATGTCTAATTTGTTATAAACAATACATTTTACATGCATAATAATAAGAGAACTTTGAGTGTTTGATATAGACCCTACATTTCCCTCTGTCTGAGTTCGCTATATTCCTGTTTGACTGTAAGTGCCAACCATATGAAAACAAATGCTGACAATATAGAACAGAAAATTACCTAACCAAATGCTAACTAGTACATGGTTTTTGGTACTTGATTATCATCCAATATTTCAGATATTCACACACCACTAATTATTACATGCTACTTGATACATAGGCTTTTGGCTTGTTATTCAAAAGCTAATGGCAACCCTAATGTTAATTTAGGCATCTGGTAGTGGTGCAAACACTGAGGTGTGGTTGACTTTTGTAGACTTTATGCATACTTTAGGTTAACCCATTAGGTCACTTTAAGTACCCTACCCACATATCCAATGTGGTTATGAGCCACATGTGACTCCTTTCTTTCTTATGTGTGGCTCGTACCCACATACCAATGTAGGCAGGAGCCACATGTGATTTAAATTTTCATGAATTGTCCTCATGGTCAGGTGACTTTACAGTATAAAGGACCTATGCCCTGATATCGTACCTATTACATACAATGCTTAACAAATACCAATTTTGGCTAAACGTATTTTTTCTGACAGATTTATGGGGTTTAACGTCCTGAAACCACACTATGATAACAAGAGATGCCGCAGTGGTGGGCTCCAGGACTTTCACCCACCTAGGGTTCTTTAACGTGCACTGACATCACACAGTACACAGGCCTCAACATTTCACCTCCATTGAAATGCAGCCGCCATGGCTGGGATTCGATCCAGCAACCTTCGGATCAGCAGCTGAGTGCCATAGCCACTAGACCACTGTGATGGGGCAAATGTATTTTTTCTGGTTTATTTTTCACTTTCCTTACAACTCGTGAAAGTCATCTGCGGAGATGAATCGGAAGTGCAGCGCAAGACACGAGTGTCACTCGGTGCTTGTGTCACCAACAATTCTGTGGGTAATTTGCTTGCATACAGTGTTGTGGTGTTCAAGGTTTGGGAACCATACTATGACCTTCACTTTGTAACAAAAAAAAAACTTACAAGGATAGTGAGAGCCCGAGATCCAGCATATATGCTCAGCGTATAATAAGGCACCGTCTTCCAAATGTACTGAAGAGTCAGTCTGAAATAAGAACGAATACCTCAGGCTCCAACAATGTGTGCAGACTGCTCCTTTGTAGCTTGTCTTTCATATATTTAATATTTAGACTGCATTTAATTGAAACAACAATGGAATGAAAAAGCAGCACATAGCAGTAAGTATGATGAAGATGTCATTTTTTCAGCCACTATGGATAGTCCATGTTGAAATTAACACATGAAAACTTGTTCTTTCCCTGGTCAAGCAATACACTGCATGAGCAAACACCTAAGTAAAACAAGTGCATGAAAGAAAGGAACAACTTGGTCAGTAACAAATTGATGTACTATGCATAAAGAGCAATTTCAAAAACATAATATTCAAATGTAATATTCACAAACTGACATTCCAGCCTGCATAATCTATTCTATGCATGGTTAAACCACTGAAAATAAGCACTTCAAAATTAAAATGTTTGTAAACATTTCACCAAGTATATCACAAAAAAAAAATTGATAGATGCAATTAAAAATGCATGCAAGTGCTACTCAGTTCACCTAAGCTTTGTTATTCAAGCAAGTAGCAAACCACATCTTAAAATGTTCATGCTAAATTTAGCTGCAGCCATAGCTTTATGAGTTTTAGGACTGGTCACTCAACAACTTGATGCTACAGCACTTAGCTACAGCCATTAAGATGATGCATTTTGTTGACGTTCATGTAACATCCTCTGAGGACTGGCGGCATGGCTGATCAGAATTCTTGTGGACAACAGTAGGGCTAAAGGTGCTGCTTCTCTTCCAGGCTGCTTGCCATTTATTCCTGACCCCTCACTCAATTGTGTCCACTATGAAAAATAAAGCACTGTTGCTCTATGTCACACTGCAGAAGACAGGGGCTGTATTCTGAGAAGTGTCGCCTTTGGAGCATGCTGATTGACTGGTTGATGAAGAATGAGTAAATAGTTGGCTTGGTCATTTGACACATGAGATTCTATGTCACGCATTGTGACACTGTCGCCTTTGACGATCATCTTGGTATACAGGCCCTAAAGAGTTTTTGCAAGCAAGTATGCTTCTGGCCATGAAGTTAAGGATGGAGAGCAGGTGTTGCCCGTGACAGGCTTGGTATCCTATAGTAGACAAAAGCTTTAGCAGGGGCATGCGCCTGACACTCTGCAGTGTACACCTGTACGATTCAAAAAACAGAAGACACAAGCAAGTGATGATGAAAGTGTGCTTGAAAATTCTGTGCCAGTGAAAATTGGTGCCAGGTGAAAATTCTGTGCCAGCTCGTTAGCACCTGTCACCCCATGTTCCTGTTTAGAAAAGCATGACATGACAGTATGTTCACTGCATTCTGTCATGTCATGCTTGTACTAGGTGAATCAAGTAGTACTCATGTGCATTTATAATTGTTCCTAACAAAATTATCAAGGCTGCTTCACACCTCACCTGTTGATAGAATAGATGGAAATGTCAAACAATTCAGTTGAAGCACAAGTAGAACAATAGAACATGTCTACCAGGGAAGAAATGAGAATTTGACTTCACGAGATATATGACCACTCTATATGTATGCGAGTGTCTGTATTTGTCAGTGCACATGCACTTCCACACAAACTGAAAAAATTTGGGAGAGAACCTCTCCAAGCCCCATCTGGCTATGGCTTTAAAGTTTGTTTCCAGGCTTTATATGTACTCTTTTTTTTTTTTATTGGGGGAAAAACAGGGCGCTATTTTTCAAGCTCATAATCAGGAAGAAATGGTGTTTTATGCAAAACAATTCCAACATTTTGGTTTTTTTTTTTGGGGGGGGGGGGGCTTAATTAACAAATGCACGAAGTGTTCATTATGTTTAATTTTTTTTTATCTGTAGGTATCGCAAGCTCCTTAGCATCAATGTGTTAGAACTGGAGATCTGCTTCAAGCTGGTAATCAAGGGGACAACAGGGTTTCCGAGCATTGGCAATTGCTACGAAGTGAAACATATTATTCACGAAAATCTGGTAATCGATTTTATATCCCAACACCTATTGTCTTTTGTTCATCGTATGACTCCCTAAAATGGTCACGGTGAGTCAGGCGTGCCAGTTGAGCAGTTGGTTGAAAGCTGTGCAGTGCAATACAAAAAGTGTATGCAGTTTTGGAATTCATGAAGACACCAGGTTTAAACAGATTCTCCAGGAACATGTATGAGCCATGAGGTGTAAAAGTCAGGCAAAATTGGGTTTTATCCAAAAACGAACAACCTTACCTATGATGGCTACACACACAACGTAGTAGGCAATGCTGCTATTGAGTGAGGCATTGCCACACAAGAAAGGCTATGAGAGACACAATTCTCAATGTGTTTTGTGTTTAATACCAATCGTAATGTAAGCACTGCACGCACAAATAAAAAAACCTAGCTACGGAGACTTATTCACGACTTACGAATACGCCTCAAAGAGCAACATGACTCACATCAGACACTGCATGTGCCATTTCCACTTGCAACAGCTAGCAGCTATAACAAAGCCAACAGCAGCCACCAGGACCTGCCAGCTGTCAGGAAACAAGGAAAATAAATCACAAAGCAGAACAACAGAGCAATAAACTTTTCATTTTACGCAGAAAGACATCAGTATAAAGTTTAAAATAAATCAGCTCCAGGCGAGCAGTATGTAACTGCTTACAAGATTGCAAGCATCTTACTCTCTTTAAACCCACAACACGTGCAGACGCGGCTGACTGCAGTAAAATTTTGCTAAATATTGGAAATACTTAACGACTAACGTTTCAATCCGAGATCACAAATGGCAAATTTTATTCGCTATTGTCTAGAGACAAGACTGCGGGTGTCGAACTTTCTCGGTAAGAGATTAGTGCTGCCCACCAGTTATAAAAACTGGTGGGTTCCCGGCGGCAGGATCCAATTCGAGCACTAGATACCGCTTACGAGAACCGCACACTCGCCCGAAAAGCGCCTACAAGCCCATGCGTTTAACCGGCGCAGTAGACAGACTTCCTAACTAGGTCAACATGTGGCTTCCGTTAAAGAAACGAAACTGCTACAGCTTTTGAATTCTGTATCTCAGACGATCGTACTAAACGTTAAAACTTACCAGCCGATATCATTTTGTCCGAGTAAGGCATACGTAGACAAAATGACCCATTTTACTTTCGGTTATCTAACAGCGCACCGAGGGAAGTTGTTGCACGAACATCGGCATTTCCGCGTGGAGGCAATAAAAAGAGCAATGACTTACGCAAGTTTTCGAACAGGCAAACAACAGATGAATTCTGCTTACCACTGAAAAATAGCAGGATAGGCAAACTTCTCTACGGTGAGTACATACTGGAAAAAAAAAAAAAAAATCTCTATTCACAAGGCATGCTTTTGGGTGACGGATTTTGGGACATGAATTTTCCATTTGATCAAGGCAGCGGCTCGAGCACCGTAATGTTCACTTGAAATATTTATGCATACGTGTCATCTCATTACAATTAAAGCAACGTATAGCAAAAGGGAATATTTGAAACACAATATAAACAGACATTCTAAGTGTGCATTCCACCGAGTTTCACACCATATGCTCGTATATTGAAAGCCCTACCTTGTTCGTGATGAACGTCGAGCTAAACAAGGCAATGTAGAAAACAACGACGACAGTAGTGCTCTGGCGCAGCATAAGTGCATCCCGTCTCCTGCTCGCTTGGAGCTCTATTCACACTGTTCAACATTTGAACTTCAGCAAGTAAACGTCACAAATCAACGCGCGCTAGAGTCATGTTGCGCGCAAAGTTAGGAAAATATAACAAAAAATAGCTGCTCGAAACAAGTCATGGTGGCTAGATGTGTCCGCCGTTTCCGGCTGTAGCTCGTTGATAGGATCGTTGCAGAAAGCGGAACGTATCATACAGAAGTATTATTCAAAACAAACTCCAAGAAATAAGAAGAACGGGCAAACTAACCGCCCGCCAGTTGTACCTCCGCGAGGCTGCAAATAATTTACACCACAGAGTTGCATACACTTCAAACTGTCGAAGTAATCAAAATACAGCGATAACTGCAAAAATGAGTGTCAAATGAACTGTTCGCGGCCTTTTGAAGAGAGAAGCGCTCAGATTCCATGCAAATTGTTCCCAATGTCTGCAGAACACGTATAAAAATACTCCTATGGCAAAAGACACTACTAATTAAGGCACCGTCCAATCATGGTGTGTATATATATATATATATATATATATATATATATATATATATATATATATATATATATATATATATATATATATATAGTTCTTCGGAGCGACTGCTGCCCTCGCATCACGTAATTTTGTTTGCATCTGTCATTGTGAATGGCTTACCCGTTACATAGCTATCATTTTATGGGCCCCGACTTGCTGAAATCACCCGCTGGGGTAATGAAGAAAATGAGACGCGCGCGCGTTTCCACATCTGTTCGCCGCTCTGGAAAGCGCATCTCAAAGAAAGTAGAACCACGGCCGCATGATTAAAGAAAAAAAAAAAGCACATCTCCCCCTACGGGCAACCATGGTGGGATGCAAAAGCATCGGGGGGGGGGGGGGGAGGTGCATTACAGTGTTCTAGAAGGTTTTGAAAACCTCTAGAACACTGTAGGTGCATCGAGTTTCCGTTTCGTTTCACTTGGCAACACAACCCAATGAAAGTTCAAGGGTTGGGAACCATATACTATGAGAATGTGAAAGAATGTATTGAGAAGAGAGGAGACGTTTGTACGGGGTTGTTGCGCTTTATTTAGATATCGTACGTGGTTCCTAGCGTCGGGTGCGCACGGTATATTGAAGACGACGGCTTTCCTCTGCCTTCCTCTGCTATGCGGCGGTGGCGCTGCCGCTGCACGTTGATGTTGTTCATGGCGTTTCGCACATCGTTGCACAGAGAATGACGGAAGCACAGCGAACGCGCGCTTTATAGTGCACCGCGACACTTGCGCCACCTACCGGCGTACCCTTAGAGAGAGAGAGTAATATGAAATGATTTGCTGCGCCGCACCCGTGGCGGAGAGGGGAGGAGGAAAGCGCACACCTGCGTAGGAGAGGAGAATGAGGGAGAGCTGCGCATGCACAGTATGGGTGCGGACGCCGCAGAACGGACACTGCCCCGAGCATAAGATGCTCTCGCATCTAAAAAATTACACCAGCTCCCGCTAAAGGGAACCATGTGTGGATGCGAAGCAGCGGGGAGATGATTAGCTTGAGCGGGTGATGGTGTAATTTTTCGCGGCAGCGGCCCGAGCACTCATCGCGACGCTGCAGAGGAGAGAGAATGAGGCGCGCGCGCTCTGTCATTTTCATACCGCGTAACTACCGTGGCGCCCCCAGCGGAGTATGCAGCTGTCGCACCACCTGTCGTGTGCGCCGCTCCGTAGAGTAGAGGATTCCTAGAGGAGAGAAAGGGGGGAACATAGGAGAGGAGAGGGGACGCGCATGCGCTGTGGGGGTGTGGGACCGTGGGCGCCGCTCCGTAGAGGATTCCTTGAGGAGAGAAAGGGGGGTAGCTAGCAGACGCTGCCTGCGTCATCGCTGTCTCTCGCGGGCGAGGGCGCGTTCTCGTTCCTTGCCAGCTTGGGCCAGCTGTTCCGCATGCGCAGTGGGGGTGTGGACGGCGCAGGGACGGAACAGGCTTGACCATATGCTGCTTGTGTTTTCAATCTAGCGGGCGTGGTGGGACGCATGCTCCATTCAGCTGGGAGACGCGCGTCGCGTTTACCTCTAGCCACGGGCGGGCCAATCCTGCTTTTGTGCACCAGGGTGTGCATTCTGGCGCTGCTGTCGCACATGGAAAACTTCACTGTGTTATGCGGAGCAGCATCACTCGGTTCTTTTGAATGAAGCTATTATTTTCTAATTTAACTAAGCATGTACGACTCTGCCATCGTTAACACCACCTAAAATGAAGGGCGTTTTTAGAACCAGGTTCTAAAAACGTTGGCCAAGGGGCTGGTCTGTTTGTGCACTTGTTTGCTCTAATTACTCCAGCTCCAAAGACTTGCATGTTTCGGTTAATCTTCTCATGCTTACCAGATCTACATGCTTCTTCAAGTTTTCTCCAAACTTGCATTTGATACAGAGTTTTTTCTTTGAATGCCTACGTCATGTATTTACTTACTAGTTGACAGCCATGGAGGTGGCGATGTCAGTTGTGTTACATACAATTTAACTTAAAAACATGATCTTACCAACTGTATCAAAATATATATTCCTCATATAGGGTGTTGGGCAGGAGAAAAAAAAAATTATTCTGAAAAAAAAAAAAATGTATTCTGAAGAATCATATGAGATATCGATTCCCCCCTAGTATCATGAATGAGGTGGTTCAAGAGACCCTCCATAAGGATGACAACCCGCAGTGTTGATTGATTTGCGGGATTTTACATCCCAAAACCATGATACGATTATGATAGGCGCCGCAGTGGAAGGCTCTGGAAATTTCGACCACCTGGGGTTCTTTAATGTGCACTGACACCGCACAGAACACGGGCCTCAACATTTTGCCTCCATCCGAATGCAGCCACCGCAGCCAGCATTCAATCCTGCAGCCTCCGGATCAGCAGCCCAATGAAATAGCCACTAGACCACCCACAGCGTCATTGCGGTGTGATCTATGTTGGCCCCAGGGCCCTGAGCCTGGCAGGCTTCTGATGATTATGGTGGGGCACAACATGCTTGTTATGCAAAATTCCACTGCAGTGCAGTCAATAGAAAATATAACTCCTAAAAAATTAAGGGCATTTGGACTTTTAGAATATTCTGAAGGTGATTTTGCAGTATCTGTTTCAACTATAACTTGCTCATGTGACAACTCCATGGATGCATGCCACTGCAACGTACACTACGTAGTGTAGTAAACTACACCTATCTCGCAAAAAGTGATGGGGCACCTTAGCTGACAAAGCTGAGCTCACAGCACAAATAGATTATCTGCTATATTCTCACTTTCCATGTAAGTCTAAGGTGAGCATTGGGATACCAGGAAAGACTTTAGCGAGAATAAGCGAATTATAGAACGAATAAACAAATCCATACTTTTTTTTTTTACACGGTCCAAGTGAGCACACTCATTTGTAGGGAAGGCCATGGTGACCACTTTGTGCGGATATTCTAGCACTATGCATCGCACAGATGCTCTATTTCAAAAAACAATTCCTGCACCCTTCTCTTGCATTTGACCAGCTCTCCTTGCCCAATGACGCCACTTTTTCCCATAGGGAAATCAATGAAGTGCAGCGCTCTTCGATTGGTCTAAACAAGTATAATTACAAAACAGTACCTTGGCCCTGCAGTGATGCTGTTTTGGGGGTACAGTTGTTACGCATGCCTGTGAGTAGCGCTCATTCACTAGCATCAAGCAGAGTTACCGTAGGCGTGATACGTTGCCAAAGTGGGCATGGCCAAGACGATCATCATCATCATCAGCCTCTTTAGGTCCACTGCAGGACGAAGGCCTCTCCCAACGATTTCCAATCCACCCTATCCTGAGCGAGTTGGTTCCACTTTATGCCCGCAAACTTTTTAATTTCATCGCTCCATCTAACCTTTTGCCTACCTCTGTTGAGTTTTCCCTCTCTTGGTATCCATTCCGTTGCTCTTACTGTCCATCTGTTATCTTTCCTCCTCATGACATGTCCTGCCCAGGTCCACTTCTTTCTTTTAATTGATAAAATAATATTGGCTACTCCTGTCTGTTCTCTGATCCATTGCACTCGTTTTTTATCTCGTAGCGTTACCCCTATCATTTTTCCTTCCATTGCACGTTGCGTGCTCCTTAGTTTCATCTCTAGTTTTTTCGTTATCCTCCACGTTTCTGCACCGTACGTTAGTACTGGGAGAATGCAGTGATTAAATACTTTTCGCTTTAGTGAGAGTGGTAAGTTTCCAGTCATGATTTCGTAATGCCTTCCGAATGCGCTCCAGCCCATCCTTATTCTACGGAGAATTTCTTTTTCATGGGCAGGAGTTCCTGTTATTAACTGTCCCAGGTATACATATTCGTTTACACATTGTAAGGGTTCATTGTTGATTTCAAATTCCCGTTCCTTAGCTAGGCTATGGAGACGATGTGCAATGCCTATCCCTATCCACGGCGGCGAGGCTTAGTGAGGCCTAGCTAAAGTCCCTAGATTTTCTGCTTTTGGAAGAAGTTTCTAGGGATTTTAAAGAGGCCGAGTGAGAGAACGAAACCGAATGAAGCAGCCATGAAAAACTTGAGGTGCTGCGCAATATACAAACATGGACAACAAAACTGCAAGGATGGATACTTCTGTGCTCTTATCGTCCACGTTTGTATTGCACAACACCTCATTTATGGTGCATGGTGAACTTGCCCGACAACATGAGCTATTACAGAAAAGTTCTATACCCTGCAACTTCCTTATAGTACAGCACTTACATGCAAAATTCTTGTGGCATCATGTTCACAGTGCATAAGTGTGCACTTATCTACTCATTACAAATTTTAGCCCTCAGGATTGTTTACTGGTCTTCGAAGGTCAGGCATGGGGGTAATCTCCTTTGAGAGGCATATAGTATATAGTCAGTGATGCAGGAAGCGTGAAAGCATTTTCATATGCAGTAACAAGACTGCATTTTTGTCTTTCGTATGAATTTCAAGTATTGAAGTCAACCACATTACTTCTTGGAATCGTGAATATTATTTATACAAATGAAACATTAACTTGGTGCATCTTGCATGCTTGGGGGGAGGTGGGAGTGTGCCTTAGCATACTGGGTCTTCCCAGATTAATACACTTAAAAATTTTAGTCTGCAGCTGTGCTTCCTCCGTCACATTTTTTTTTTCTATGAAAGATCCGCAATCCGCCCCTTACTCCCCATGGAACGTGAAGTGAAGGACACTGACAGTGAGAGAGGCACAGCAGATGCATTGGTCACATCTATGAACAATCTACTGTATTTACATGATTGTAGGTCAATTTAAGTGTAAGTTAACTGCCCCCCCCCCCCCCCTCGAAATCGCAAGACAAAAGCAATAACTGGCAGATGGTACCCATTTTTATTTCAATTGTAAATCAACCTCCCTACTATGGATTTCATATTTCAACAAAATGGGTCGATTTAGAATCATATGTATATGGTAGCCTACCACATTGATATTGTTTTGACAAAAATCAGTTGATTGATTTGTGGGGTTTAACGTCCCAAAACCAGCTCTGATTATGAGAGACGCCGTAGTGGAGGTCTCCGAAAATTTCGACCACCTGGGGTTCTTTAACGTGCACTGACATCGCACAGCACACGGGCCTCAACATTTCGCCTCCATCGAAATGCAGCCGCCGCAGCCGGGATTCGATCCCGCGACCTTCGGATCTGCAGCCGAGTGCCATAACCACTAGACCACCGTGGTGGGGCAACAAAAATCAGTCAATAATCAAAAAGGTATTTTACCCTGTAGCACAAGGTGGCAGTGCCCTGAACTCCTGGTCACAGTGAGCTAGGAGACTGTTGTATATGAAAGAAGATGAGGATGAGCGCGTGGGGACTTAAAATAAAGAAGATGATGTTCAGGCATCGGATGCATGGTTCCTTTGTGTTCTAAATACATTGGCGGCGAGGCTTCAACCCATGCAAGAGCAAGGTCCCTGGTGATTTCTGCTGCATCATCACAATGAGCATTCCGGGATTACAACCGCCACCGCCTTTCCTGCCTTCACCTGGTCATCCGACTGTCCCATGGGACTAGTGGAAGTAGGCCTTTCAGACGTACATGGTGGCTTCCGGAGCATCAGGTCTTCCAGCGGAACGCCGTAAAGCGATCCTGCTCACCTGTCTTGGCATGGAGGGGCAGCGGATTTTCTCTACACTGACACCAGCGGACTTGCAGTCTGGCTGTGCTACTGCTACTGTTGCCAGCTCTTCGAGTACAAGTGACACCGAGTCGACAAGCGACGCGTCTGACTCTGCAATTGCCTTGCTTTCGGACCATTTCAAGCACTCAGTTAACGTCATTGTGGCTCGACAACGGTCCAGTCGCCATGCTCAGCATGCAGGTGAGACAGTGGAAGAATATGTCACTGCTTTGCGAATCCTTATTGCTGACTGTAATTTTGGAAGTCTCGCTGATAAGATGTGACGTGATCAGCTTGTCTTGAAGACTACGAATAATCAGTTACATGAGCGGTTACCTTTTGAAGGCTCCTCATTGACGCTCTCACGAGCTATCGCAATCGCTAATCAATACGAACAAGCTGTGAGCCAAGCTAAAGAATTTTGCAATGACGCTTCAGTTCATCACGTCAAGAAAGCGCAAAGCTCTTCTCTGTCTCCAGAACAAACAAATGAATGTACACGTTGTGATAAGTGCAAAGCCAAAACATTGGAGTATCCTGTACAAGGCACCACGAACCTTCGAGCTTGTTATTGTTGTTGGGCGACTGATCACCTTGCAAATAGTCCTGCATGTAAGGCCTGCAAACGTAGATGTCGCCGCTGCGAGAAGGTTGGCCACTGAGATTTTATGTGTAGGTCGTCTGGATATTCAGCGAAGGTTCGACAAGTTGATGACGATGACGACACTAGCTCACAGTGTAGCGGAAAAACAGTGTGTTGTTAAACACAAGCATGGCATTTACGCATCCGTCGCTGTGGAAGGTTGCGCTATCTCCTTTCTAGTGGATGCGGGATCTTCTGTCACTATTTTGGCTGAAGAGCTTTACCATCAGTTTTTTGCAAGTACTTGCCCCTTGAAGCTTACATCAGTGCAGCTTTTTGACTACTCCAAGTCAAAGATAAGAATTCGAGGATGTTTTGTCGCTCGCATTCTTCTGTATGTTGTGTCTGAAGGCACCACTGTATTGGGCTTAGATGCCATTGCAGCACTACAGATGAAGATTGAAGGTAAATCACTTCAGTCCCTTGCATTGACATCCAGCACTCCTATCTTGCCAACTGAGCTACGTTCAGAGTATGAACATCTCTTTGACAAACGGCTCGGACTTGCCAAAGGATTCAAACACGAAGTTAAGGTTCGCGAGTCCGTTCCACCCGTTGCGAGCAAGTTTCGACGGCTGCCCTTTACCCTTCGTGAGCAGGTGTCGGCTGAGCTGCAGAAACTTGAAGCCCAAGACATAATCGAGCGCGTTGATGCCTCTCAGTGGGTTCCTCCTACAGTGGTTGTTCGGAAAAAGGATGGCTCAATAAGAATGTGTGTTGATTTGCGAGAGCCCAATAAGGCTACAATGGTGGATAGCTTTCCACTGCCACAGACAGACGAGCTGCTGCACAGCTTAGCTGGCGCCAAGCGATTCTTGAAACTGGATTTGGCGTCTGCTTATCATCAACTGGTACTTGATCCTGAGAGTTGTGATCCGACTACTTTCGTTACACACGACGGGCTTTTTTGCTTTAAGAAGTATGCTTCGGCTTGGCTTCAGCCCCGTCAGCATTTCAGAAGATGATGCATCTCATACTGAAAGGGTGCAAAGGTGTACTTTTCTACGTAGACGGCATTATCGTCTGTGGTCGTTCTCGAAAAGATCATCTTGCAAATCTTCGTGCCGTTTTGCAAAGACTTTCTAAAGCAGGCCTGAAACTTAACCAGAAGTGCATTTTCGACGTCACGGAACTCACGTTCCTGGGACATATTGTGAACAGCAAAGGACTCTTTCCACTAGCGTCATTTATCCAAGCGATGAAAGAAGCTCCGGCGCCTGCAAACATAAATGAACTTCGTTCCTTGCTTGGTCTGGCGGGATTTTACTCCAAGTTCGTGCCCCATTTTTCGGATGTTGTGGAACCTTTACGGGGTATTGTTCGAGGCAACGAACCATTTGCTTGGATGTCAGCTGCCGAAGAGAGTTTCGTTCGTTTAAAATCACTGCTGACAACTTGCAAGGTTCTAAATTTCTTTGACTCGAACCTTCCCGTCATCGTCACGACCGATGCCTCCGGGTATGGACGAGGCGCTGTGCTGCAACAAGATAACAAGGGAATTATACAGACGGTTGCCTTTGCCTCCCGCACCTTGAGCCCACAAGAAAGGAAATACTATGCAGGTAAAAGTGAAGCCTTAGCATGTGTTTGGGCCTGTGAGCATTGGCACGTGTACCTTTGGGGTTGCCCCTTCGTTTTGCAAACTGACCACAGTGCTCTTGTCACGTCAACTAAGGGTGTTGGACATCGGCCACTGCGCATTTCACGATGGTCAGCGCGACTTTGTTACAACTACACCGTAGAGTACCGCAAGGGAAGTGATAATGTGGTGGCTGATGCACTCTCTTGACTGCCTTTGCAGGAGAAATTGATCTAGCCACTGTAGATGAGTTTGTCTGCCTTCTTTCTTCGATGCTAACCATGGCAGAATTACAAGTAGCAAGTGCATCTGACAATATAATTGCAAAAGTCATGGATTTTGTTTTGTTAGCCTGGCATGATAAAAAAATTTTGGAAGCGGAGCTAGTGCCATATTTACAAGTCCGTACAGAGCTATGCATTGTGCATGACTTGCTTTACCGTGGTGAAAGGATCGTGTTCCAAGTAGCCTTACTCGTCGTTTGATGGAAGTCGCACATGAATCGCATCAAGGGATCAGTCGTATGAAAAGCCGATTGCGAGAGTTGTACTGGTGGCCTCGAATGGATGACCATGTAGAACAACTGGTTAAAACATGTATTGTTTGCCAGTCATGTGACAAATCTGCACGGCCAACTGCAGCCCCTATGCAGCCAGTAACTTTCCCTGACAAGCCTTGGGAGAAAATTGCCATTGATATTATTGGGCCATTTGAGCAAGCTCCCATCAATTGCCGTTATGCAGTAACGCTTATTGATTACCATAGCAAATGGCCAGAAGTATTTTTTTCAAGACAAGTTTCTACGGCGACGGTCAAGAATTTCCTGCTACAAGTGTTTGCTCGTGAAGGTTACCCAAGCGAAATAGTTTCTGACCACGGACCACAGTCCAACTCGGCTGAATTTGAAGAGTTCCTTTGGGAACGTGGCATACGCCATTGCTTTTCTTCTGTTTACTACCCGCAAGCAAACGGGCTTGTAGAAAGGTTCAATAGAGTCCTCAAGTCTGTTGTCCAGATGGCAGTATACAAGCGGCGTGATATCCGGATTGGACGCTACCCTTGTCGGACATGCCTTTTCAAGGTAGTGCACCTGCGAGCGAACAGCATGCCGAATGTTTACCTACATCACGGCAAGATATAGCATCCAGCACAAGCCAACAGTGCACCAAGTTCAGAGCCATCTCCACTGCAGAACAATGACCGGCCAGCCACCACGGAAGAGCAACAAGTAAAAAAACTCCATTGAAGCTCAGGAACTATGCGCTACGCAAGTGATAGTTTTTTTTTTTTTTAATCAACCGGGGAAATGTTGTATATGAAAGAAGATGAGGATGAGCGCATGGGGACTTAAAATAAAGATGATGATGTTCAGGCATCGGATGCATGGTTCCTGTGTGTTCTAAATACAACAGATACCTGCGTTATTAAAGGGGTCGTGAAATGCTTTCTCAAAATATTATACGATGTGTGTAT